>JALIRH010000037.1:414567-1014567 GCA_023055505.1 Callipepla californica brunnescens
AAACGTCCGTGCTCCTGGGGCACTGCCCCACGGGCAGCGGGGCACAGCCCGGGGCAGCGTTCCGTGGGAGTTTCCGGGGACGGCGACTCAGCTGTGTCTGTCACAGCCCCAAATCCCACCCCCCCCTTCCCCTTCTCCCCCGGAGCTGCACGGTGGGCTCTGCTCCTGCATCCCCAAGGCGGGGATGCTGTGCCCGAGCCCCCCCCCTCCTGCTGCAGCTTGCTCGCTGCTGAGAGCACCGAGAGCATCCCTGAGCTCCCCACGGCCGCAGCCCTTCGCGCAGCTCGGTGTGCAGCACAGAACTGCGTGGGAGCTCCGTGAGCAGGGCTTCTCCTTCCTACCTTTCCAGCTCGGGCTCGTCCCGGCGCTCCTCAGAAAAGCTGCTGCCTGGAAAAGGAGCACGGAGGAAGGAAGGGGATGGACCGGGGTGAGGAGGGCCAGGCGGGTGGCAGGGGATCTCAGGGCACCCCGAGCGAAAGGAAAGAGGATGCTCTGTAATATCTGGAGGGGAGAGAACACCAGCGGGGCGGGCAGCGCTGGGTGGGCCATCCACGCGTGGCACTGCCGGCACCGCGGCCCTCCCGCCTGCATCCCGAGCCGGGCCTCACTGCTGTCATGCTGTAAAAATGTGCTCTTGGCTGGAATTTGGCAGCCTGGCCCCTGGCGGGGAGGGAACCTCTCCTCTTACAGGGGGAGCGGGAGCTGCAGCTCCAGGGCTCTCCAGCTCTGGAGAGCATCCCTGCATCCCGCACCCCACCCCGGACAGCTCCGACCCTCCGTGGGGCAAATCCCCCCCACCCCGGTTCTTTGGAGCCCGGAGAGGAGAGCATCGCAGCCCTCAGACCGCCCAAATTTACACTCTGGTCCCCGAAAGCTCCGAAGGAGAGGACTGAGCGCTCGGCACACACGCACAGAGATCTCTTGCACCGAGCAGGATGCGGCCCCGCTCCACTCCGTTCCCTGCAGAGGGGAGCACCAGGAGCAGCAATGAGAGCGGCAGCGGCCATTTCAGCTCGGAAAGAGTAGTGCAGGGAGGGGGAGAACTCTGCTCGGCCCCACAGACGGACCGCAGCCTGCTTCCCCGGCCCGGAGCTTGGTCCCAAAGGACCCGCAGAGCTGCGCGGACCCTGCGTGGCAATGGGGGTGAAAGCAGCGCTCTGCATTCCCACCTGCTGCAAAAAGGAGGAGCCGCACGGGCACAGCTGTGCCACGCACACGCGGGAGAGCCCAGGAGCCGTCTGCCCTCGTAGGAGCTCTGCCTGCACCCGCGGGCCCCGAGTGGAGCGTGGGCACCTCGGATGGCAGGAGGGGCTCTGCTCCTCCACCGCTCTCTGAGGGCTGCAGCATCCTTCCCGGGGCCAAAAAATGTGCTTCCCCCAGAGCCAGCGGGACGTGCCGGTAAGCAGTGAGCCCCAGCACGGCCAGGAGCCGTGGGGCTGCGTGTTTCCACCGACGTTCGCTGTGGATGAGAGCGCTGCGGCTGCGGCAGAGGGCAGTGCTGCTCAGGGCTGTCTCATTTCTGGCTCCCGTCTCCCGACTTGCTCCTTCTTTTCGGCTGAAACTTCCTGTTATTTATCAGTCTCACGCTCTGCCTCCGCAGCGGTGCGGAGAATTGGCTCCCGGTTGTGCCAGGCAGAGCGGTGGGAGCTCTGCTGACCCTCATCGCGTCGTGACTCCGCGTTGTGATTTCCCGACCGCTTTGTTCACGCTGCCCTGCTCAGGTTGGCACTGAGCGATTCCACCTCCCGCAGCCTGTGCCCTCCCAGCTCCGTGCCCTGCTCTGCAGCTCAGCCCCAAACCCCGCTCCTTTCTGAGCTGCACTTTTGATCCCGGCTGTTGCAGAAGGATGCAGATCTCAGCGCTTCCCCAAGCCTTGTAAATGTGTTGGAAAAGAGAGCCTCCACTCCAACCCCGGTGCTCTCGGTACTTTTGCACCCCCAGGCATGAGTTGGAGGGACCGCAGAGTGTCAGTCAAACCCGGAGCAGTAGGGCTGAGCAGCACGCTGACCGGAAAGCCCGTAATAAAAACAGATTTATAGCAATCGCCAAACGTAATCCCTGCTTAGTTCCACTTCTCCTATTGCATCGTTTGGGATAAGGATCGCTCCGTGAGTACCTGAAGTAATCGGTGCTCAGAGGACAATAAAACTCCGCACGTGGTTGAGGATCCACGCAGATGTCCGTCGGGGGAATTGGGTTTTCCAGGTGAGCAGAGGAAGTGCCTGGCAGTGCTGCTGCAGAGCAGGGGGTCCTGAAGGGCAGGATGCAGGAGCAGGGACCCTCGGGCTGCTGGGACCACACTGCCACGAGGACCCATGGGTGGGGCTTCCCAGGGCAGCGTTATCTTTATCACCGTGCATCCCAGGTGCTCAATTAAGGACGAGGGCTTCCTCATTATTCAACCTCTCAGCACTCAATTTGCGTTGGGCCGTGGAGCGCTTCCAGCACTCCTATGAGTTAGGATCTGCTGCTCTGGGGTTTGTATCCAGGCTGAGCACGCAGCCAGCTCAGAGCATGTTGGGACCAGACTGGAGTACAAAGCACAGCACAAGGCAGCACCCAGCGCCCGGTGTCAGCGCTGCATCTGGGGCTGCTCAGAGCGCTCCGATTCTCCACCGGGAGAGGATCACAGCTTCCAGACCCTCCTTTTAACTCCACATCTCGTCCCCTCATCGCGCTTTCAGCTCTGCCTGCCAAATGACATCCTGGGGAAGGCGGTGCTGCCCGGATGGGCCCCAGATGCACACAGCCGTGGGTTCAGGCAGCAGTGGGTTCACGCAGCAGGTGTCCACGCATCACAGGCAGCCTCGCTTCTCCCTTGGCCACCAGAGGAATGCAGTGGCAGTGGGATGGCTGAGGAACCATACAAACCCACAGCTCCCGAGGGCAGCGCCGGGACACAAAGAGCCATTGCAGCGTTGTGCTCTGCCCTGGGTGTTTTTTTCTCTCCCTCTTCGATGAATCACCTGCTAAAAATACTACGAATCGATGCGCTGGCCAAACCTTTCACTGCTCTGGAAGCAAAAATATTTATTTTACTCGGGCCCTGCCTGCGTTTTAGCAGAGCTTTATGATCAATTTCTGAGGAATGTACCATGCTGTATATTCAAATTACAACTTCTTTTGGCTCGCGGGGTACTTTTAAAACGTCTCCTTTAAGACCCAACTGCTGTGCAGCCAGAAACGCGTGGTTTCAGCTGTTCCCATTCCCAAAGCACCCGTTGTGCCCAGGGGGTGCTTATTTTCACCCAGGTGTGTGCCTGTCCCCTTGGCCGGCCTGCTGTCCCAGCTCCTGCTCCTGTGGGGCAGCCCTTGATGGCATCGCCGTGGGATGGGATGCTTCAGGGCCAGCGTGGTGTGAGCACAGGGCTGCCCAACCCCAGAGCTCTGTCCCAGCAGTGCTGCCCCATTCCTGGGGCAGAGCAGAGGCAGCACCGGTGCTGCTCCCATTGTGCTGCTGTGTAAACCTCTCCCACCTTCCTTTGGCTTTAGGAAGGAAATGAGAGAATTTGCTTTTTCTCGCTTCGGGGCAGAGAGAATAATGGGATCTTTATTCCATGATAATTAAGTTGTTTTTTCTTTCTTTTTTTTTTTTTTTTTTTTTTGCGTGGGTTTAATTTACGCTTCCTTCAAGGCAGTGCCTCCTGCGGGAGCGGGTGCTGGAGCAGAGCTGGGGATGCTGTGCTCACTGGGGAAGGTGCAGGGACCCCACCCCTGGGCCTAGGGGTGATTCTGCAGCCTGGGAGGGTGGGGGCACTGCCGGGGCTGCACCCCAGGAGCAGGGAGCAGCTGCCTGCAGCTCGGGGAAGCCTCAGTGCCAAGCAGAGCCAGGGCAGCCAAGCACAACCGACTCCATCTGTCTGCAAAGGGAGCAGATTTACGCACAGCTTTACACACCCACACGAATTTCCCGGCAGGGAGAAGAAAAGAAAAGAAAAGAAAAAAAAAGGGAAAACTGTTTTGATCGCAGCTTTTGAACAACATAAACACGAGCAGGCTCAGCCCGTAGGCAGCGCTGGGAGGACCGGGCTGCAGGCACTGTGCTCCATGCCCACGAAGGTGGCACAGCGGTGCAGCACAGAGCACGGCACTGCTCTCAGGGCTGCAGCACAGCCGTGCTGTCCCCACGCTCCACGCAGGTTCAGGAGTCTCGGGCTGTGGCCCCACAGTGCTGAACACGCTCAGGAAGTTCCTGTCCTCGACTGAAAGCCTTTGGTGTGGGAGAACCTGGAACTTATTACAGATCGCTTCAGTAACTTTGGCTCACTTGATCTAATTAAGTTGGTTTCCCTGGCTATTCCAGAGGCTTGAAACCACCGCTGAACTCCCAGGATCACTGTGTGAAATTAATTAAAGCGAATGATAGCTTGGCAAGGAGAAGGACAGAAAGTCTCTGCAGTGGGGAACAATCCCAGAGCGAGGGGAGCGGGTCTGCGTGCGCTCCGAGGTGCTCCCAGAGAGGGACGGACCTCAGCTCACATGTAGCTGTGTTTGGGCTGAAATGCTTTGCCAAATCTGGGCATAAAAACAAACGTGGAAGTTCACTGCAGAGGCACAGCGACGGCAGGGATCTCTGGGTTTCCATAGGAAGCAGAATTAATAGCTTGGCAAAAGGGGTGCGTTTCCATTTTTATCCGAGAATTTCCTCCTCCTCCTGCAGAAATACGGACTCGGGAGAAGCACGGGTTGGGGCAGCACTCCAGAACTTGGCAGCGAGCTCTCAGCAAGGCCACGGGGCCAGAGGGACTTCGGCTTTCCAGCAAACCCAGTGGCCCTGAGCAGTGCAGCTCTGTTCCTCGAGAGCACTGCAGCGCTCCTGGTCCTGGGGAGTGCAGCTCCCAGCCCAGGGGCTGCTTCCAGCACAGCCCCCCTCCCCACGCCGAGCACGGAGGGCTGTGCAGCCGCTGGGCTCGTGTTTCCCCCCCTGGCACCCTTCCCTGCCTGCAGGAGGGGGAGATGTGCTGCTCGGCTGTCTCTGCGTGGGAACCGAGGAGAAACTGGCAGCAGAAAGGGGAAAGGAGAGCGGGGGGCTGGAGAGCAGGGCAAAGGCACCAAGCAGGGAGCAGAGCTGGGGTGGGCACGAGCTCTTCCCCCATTGGGAAGAAAGAGGAGCTCCCTGGAGGTCCGCAGCCCCGGAGAGCTGTGGGGTGGTTCATTCATGTGCCTTTCATTAAGGCGAAGCCGATAGGATGAGGACATGCTCAACCTTCTCCCTCCTTTCCCCAGCGCTATCTGAAACCATAACCTCAGCTGGCTGCAGTCCTCATCCATCTGCAAAAGCACATTAAGGAGGGAGAGAAAGGTTGGCAGCTGACCACAAACCGATTCCCCGGAGTGGCCCTTACCTGACTCCAACCAGATGCTGTTTATCAGCGCAGCACACACTACATGCCCGATGTGACAGAGACAGAAAAAAAAAAACACACAAGAAATGCTTGTTACGCTCGGGGCTTAGGGGGTTTTCATCCCAGGACCGGATATACAAGTTCCAGGAGAGGAATATGCGTCCCTGGAGTCCCGGGCTGAATCTGGAATTCATATACTCTGTAAATGTACTTTATTTAATACAGGAATCAAGAGAGGTCTTGGAATTATTGCGCTGGAGAGCTTGATGGCGTAGCTACAGCCCCGAATCGGTGCGGATGTGTCATGCAGCGTGTCAGCCCCACGCCAGGGGACGGGGACACGAGTGGCACCGGGTACATTGCAGGGACACAGAGCAGCCCTGGGGGAGGCAGCCAGGCCCGAGCCTGGAGCTGCACGGAGCCTGGGAGACGTGAGAGGAGGCATTGAGAAATCCAGGGCAGGAGGAATGCTCCAGCCCAAGCGAAGACAGATGTCTTCCCTGCTGGAACGATGATCAGGCAGTCCTAAAACAAAGACGTGTACGTACATATATATGCACACACATGGGTACATCTGTGTGTTTCCGTGCACGCGTGGAGCTTTTAAAGCTCCCTGTTCTTTAAATCGTGCAGCTAACCAGCTGTGCTGTGCCATGCACTGTGTGCATCCTTCCCTCACACCCGGAGGGGCTCAGTGCCCCGTGCAGGTCCCCCTGCAGCTGCCCACCCCCCTGCCAGCCCTGAGCCCACCTCCACTGCTCCGTCCTTCACCAGCTCTGAGGGCACGGAGCAGCACCGCTCCTCCAGGAGCAGAACATGTTTTAGGGCTGCTCCGGCAGGGCAGGGCTGTGCAGCCTTAACAGGGCCTCCGGGCACTTTTTGTGGTGCTCTGCCTGCACAAAGCTTGGTTGCTGTTGGAATGCTGCCCAGACCCTTTGGCTGAAAGCATTTCGGCAGAGGCCGCTGGAAAAAGTGATGCGCTCTCCACGCATGTGTGCCACCGGCAGCCACGGCGCGGCAGCGTTCATCACCGTGTCAGAGAGCCAGCAATTACACAGAGCCGGGGGGGAACTCTTGCTGGTGGCGATGGGGCTCTGCCCCTGCCCGCTCCCAGGCTCACGTCTCCATCTCTCCTCCTCCACCCTCTGCCGGGAGCTGGCAGCCCTCTCCAGGCACCGCATCTGCCTTCCCTGCCTCCTGCATCCCAAATCCTCCATGGCAGCACTTCCCTCCCCGCTGCTCTGATGGCGGCTGGGATCCCATTATGTCCTTACGTCCCCTCTGTGCCTTCCCATTTCCCCAGCAGAGCAGAAAGAGGGAAAGAAAAGCCGCACAAAGCGCTGCTCGCAGCCCTCCAGCCGGCTTTCCTCCTTCACCAGGGGCTTTTATAACCGGGAGTTAACTGATTGCTAATTAATTCAGTGTAATTAGCACCACTGCGGGGCTAATCTGGTCGCTCCCAGAGCACGTGTTGCTGGCTGTGAGGAAACCAGGGGTCTGGCTGCTGGTGGGGATGGAGGTGGTGATGAATGCCATCCCGGTGTCCTTGCCTCCCAGCTCCAGAGCACGCTGGCAGGGCTCAGCACGGCCACCACGGGGACATCCATCAGGCTGAGCACATCACGCAGTGCACTACCCACACCTTGACTCCTCCAGAAACACCTGGAGGAAAAAGCATTATTTCTGGAGCACAACGATCCGAGGCACCTGCTGGGATTCCTCCCCACCACCCCTAGGGGCTGCCCAGGGGCTCAGTGGAGAAAAGATGCCCTTCACTGCGCTGTTCCCTCCCCACAAAGCTGTGAACTCCTTTCAAATGCTCCATCTCCCCAACTTTTGGATGCCATTAAACTCTTTATTAATTCACTCCAAATGTCTCCACTCATATTCCAGTGCAGCTAACCCCATCAAAAGGATGAGAGCGCAGTGCTTAGACAGCACTTCTCCTCTTCAAAGCCTGTTACTGAGATTAATTGCTTCTCTCAAGTCCTCTGTGAAGGAGGTACATGGGGATAATTGTTCTTGGTGTGGGGAGCAAGGTACGGAGAAGGGGTCGGGGGGGAGGCAGGGGGCTGTGTTGGAGCAGGGCTTTGCTGCAGGCTGTGGGGTGGCATTAGGGTTAGGATTAGGGTTAGGGTTGGGGTTAGGGTTAGGATGTTCCTGCAGCGTGGTGCAGGGTGCTGGCCCCAACCCTCCCTGCAGCCTCCTCCCTTTGAAGCTCTCCTTGGGCTCCCGCTGCTCTTCTCTCACCGCCGCCTGCCAAGAGCTGCACGCAGGCAGCACTCCCTCCTCTTTCCCGATATATCCCATGATGTCACCGGTGTCGGTCCTTCCTGACATCACCGCTGATGTCAGGGGCTCAGCAGCGGGGCCGTCCTGCATCCCTGCTGTCTGCAGCAGCCCCAGCTCTGCACTACGAGGAGGGCTCTGCAGACCCCATAGAGGGGGAGCTCCGGCCCCCAGCTCCGGCCATGCCCGCCCCTCGCTGCCAGATGTGCACGTTACCACCGCTGACACACTGCATCTGCTCCGAGTTTTGGTTTCCATCACAGCGTTTACCACATCCACCCCGGCCCGGCTGGGAGCGAGGAGGAGCGCATCTGGAAGCAATCGCTGCTGTCACGCTTCAAGGAGATCCTGCACCACAGAGAAGAGAGCACAGTGCTGTGCCCGAGCAGCCCCACCGCCCCGATCCCATCCAGATGAGCAGCACCAGGTCCCGCTGTGCTCAGCCCCTCCGTGCATGGCACTGTGCCCCAGTGGCACTGGGGAGGGGCAGTCCCACTCACAGAGTGGGATAAGTGTCCTCACCTTCAGTTTGTGTCCCGCAGAACAGCCCCAAGAGCTGCAAACCACAGCATGCAGTCATGAGGATGCACACTCCGGAGCCTGCAGGTGATGCTCGGTCCTGGATGCTGCTGGACAGAAGGATGCAGGGGAACCAAGTGCAAACAGCAGCCACTGTGCTGGGACTCTGGGGCAGTGTGCTTCTGAACACGTGGCACGAGTCGGGCTCACCAGCAGCAGCCACCACCCATCTCCAGGCAGTGGGAGTGCCTGGAAGGAGAAGACAAGTGGACATGGGCGCGTATAAATAACGAGTGCTCTGGAAACCATGAAGAAATAACGAACGGATTAAAATAGAGGGTCTATTTTTGGAAGGTTTGGCACAGGACCTGACCCAGACAGCCACCTACGAGCCCCACCAGCGCCGCCTCACTGAGCCCCAGGCAGCTCTGCTCAAGATGTCTGTGCACGGATGGTTGGGGTGCCCGGAGGATCTGGGACCCTTTTGGTGCCACCCTGGCGCTGTCAGACCCATGGCTGAGCAGCAGCCGGCAGCCTTCCTCCACACCCCAGTCCTGCTCTCCCTCCTCCCGCTGCAGCAGCAATGCTTTTCTCTTGAAAATCCTTCTTTGTCACTGCAGCTGGGAAGAGCCCGGGGTTGGGGCAGCTCTGTGCCATTGCTCAGTGCTCAGGGCAGCACTGCCCCACCGCCTCTCTCTGGCCCCGTGTGGGCTTTGAGCTGCTCACACATGGAATGGGTTAAGTTTTACAACCATCTTTCTGCATCCCTTTCCTTTTTTCCTTCACTCCCAATAGCGTTCTGTACCGTTCCTCCCTCCTCCTCCAGCCCAGGGATGTAATTCAGTGCTCTCCACATCAGCTCTGCTCTTGCTGAGCTGTGCAGGTCCCTGCATGGAGCACATGTCACCAAAGTCAGAAGGAAGGTAGAAAGTCAGCAGTGAGTCTGAGCTTCTGGTGCCCCTGTCTGCTCTCCTGGCACGGGGACAGATTGCACTTTTCCATAGTTTCTGCTCTGACACAACTGAACCCCACCCTTAAACCCTTGTGACAAGAAAACAAATTCCTACGGGCTTTTTTTTCTCTCTCTTCTTTTGCAGAGATGCCACGTGCTCACTGCTGGAGACAGCTGTGGGTCCTGGCCTTTGCTGAGACACATCTTCAGGACTGCTTTGTGCTCTTTGGGCCCAGCACTACACCACCAGGTTGGTGATCTGCTCTGGGAAGCAGTGCTGGGGCTGAGGGCAGCTTGGGGCACGTCCCATGCAGCGATGCCATGAGCTCAGACAGCGCTGGCCATGAAAGCAGACAGCCCTTGTGATGCAGGCAGGGCAAAGGCAGAGCGCGTGTTCTCACTGTAAATAAAATGAAACGATTAATTAAAGTGCAAGCACACTGCCAAGAGGAAGAATGGGGCTCAGGTGGCTAATTAAAGTCAGGCTGCAGATCCAGCCAGAGAATTCCTGCCCTATGGTCGTGCACACATCTGCTCCGTTAAGATTTCGAGAGATAAAGGCAGGAGAGGTGCAAGAATCCGGCATTCCAGGAGAGCTGCCTCCACGGGACCGCCCTGGGGTCACCTCCTCACTGTGAGCAGCGACGCAGCCCCGTACCCTGCACCACCCAGCAGTGCCACGGGAGGCTTTGCTTTTCAGACACGAGAGGCGAAGGGTTGGGGTTGAGCTCTTGGGTGAATGACACCAAAAGAGCATGCAGTTTGCTGGTGTTTCTGCCACGGGTGAAACCACACAGGCAGCACCATGCAGCTCCGAGATGTGTGACCCCAATAAAGCACAGTGCAGGGGGACGGTGCTCCCGGGATCCCACCCTGCGTTACCCCTGGGCCCATCAGAGCTCCCTGGGAGAGGCTGAGCCACCGGAGCCGATTGCACTCAGGTGGTTGTTATTATCAGTAGTTTTCATCATAATTCAGAACTGCTGCCACTTGCCAAGCGCTTTCTGCAGCAGCCCGTTATTAATAGCACATTGAAGTGCAGCCCAGCTTTGCTTTCCCTGTCAGGAGAGCACTTCTGTCAGCTGCTCCTTCAGCCTGACACGGCTTTGGGCTCTCTCCTGGGGGTGGTTGGCACTTGGTGCCCCAGAGGCACTGCTGTGCCATTCACTAGGGGTCATATCCTGGTGCCTGTGTCCTGGTGGCCGTTCCTTGTTCAGTCTGAAAGACAGCCCAAACTGGAAAATGGCAAAATGGACCCAGGTCAGCTTCAAAAGTACTGAAGAACTGCAGCAAAACTTGATGACCAGGGTCTGTGCAAGAAGGCACAAGCCCTCAAAAGTGGAATTTGGCCGTGCAGCTGTGGGGCTGCTGCAGGATGCTGGGAGGACAGGCACCAAGCAGGGCTGCTGCTCTCCATGCAGGCACCCCATAGGAGAAGTGAACTCCCCCCACAAAATTCCCCTTGTTAATGCAACTTTGGTACGGCGTGGTGCCTGATAGGATTTCCATTACAGTGTGATCTCTCTATGCTCGTGATTTCATTATCTGAGGCACAGCACATCGACCACACAGGTAATACGTGGGGAGGGCTGCTGCATTAGGCAGCTGCACGTTTTTTAATGGAGGGCTGCAAATAGACGAGAAACAATCAAGGCTGGATACAGCTGCCATCATTTACAGGTGCCTGACGTGGAGAAATGCTTCATCAAGGGGTTACTGCCATTTACCATGTCTTCCCCTTCTCCCATCTCTCCCGAACGCAGTGCCCTGCTGTCCCATCCATCTTCACACGGCTCTGTCAGCGCGGTGCTCTGCAGCCTGCCGGCAGCACCGTAATTCTGATGGATGCTGCGGCTGCCACGGCCGGGCAGGAAGCACATTGCTCTTATTTATCAGCACTGGAGGTGTTCCGTGTGAATTCAGAGGGAGGGAGGTACCAGCGGCGAGGAAACAGTCTCGTTTTTCTCTTGCCCCATCCATCTCACTCCAGGTTCTCCAGACCGTAAATCCAGTTTGCCTCCCACGTGTGGGGAGAGCGTGGGGTGTGTGGGGAGGGGAGACAGCTCAGCCTGCTCCCTGCTGCTTCAAACTCATCTGAGAAAATCTCCAGTCTATCCCATCCCATCCCATCCCACCCTACCCACTCCATCCTATTCAATTCCATCCCACCCCACCCCACCCCATCCCATCCCATCCCATCCCACCCTACCCTACCCTACCCACTCCATCCCACCCATTTCAAAGGCTCTGATGGATTGCTTCCTCCCTGGGCAAAGCCATTGGGAATGAGGAATGAGCCATTCCCTCCCTGGGGGGGGCACACACGGGAGGTGCCCTGAGAGCAGCCCAGCACGCAGCCCCAGCCCTGGGCAGCCCTGGTGTGTTTGGGAGATGCTCACCCGGTGCTGCCACTTAGCATTCCCCTCTCGTCCACCAAATAAACACCGCATTGTTCCAAGCCCCTCCGCTGCAGAAGCAAAAAGCACTTAGGGGCATTCATAAGCTCATCTGCATAATAATGGTGGAGAATTCTTATCTGGAGTGATCTGAGTGTCAAAAACCGCAAGATGGCCTGAATTATGGGGTGGAAAAGCAGAGGAGAAAACGAGCTGCTGCGGAGCGCTCACTCTGCACCCTTCCACAAAGGTACAGCCCTGTGGGGGCAGGGGTCGGGCCGGGTGAGCCCCCAGCCCCCAGCTCAGCCCCTCTGCCCGTGGGAACCCGCGCCCCATAGCAGATGGGCGATTGCTGCGGGAATCCTGATTTATGGGCCTCAGAACCTGGCGGTGAAATGAGGCAGGGCAAATGGGACAAAAGCTCGATCCTAATTACGATGGGGGGGGGGAGGAGGGGCAGCACAGCCCCACTGCTGTAGGGTCCTTTCACTCCACGCTCCCCTTGGGGTTCGGGTGCTTCGTCTCCAGGCTCCTTTTGGTGCTGCGTATCCCCGTGGCTGTGATCGAAGCCCCCACTTTGCTGTAACCCCATCGGCACCGTGGGTTTCCCCCCACCTAACCCTCCTCTGCTGAGAGCTTCGTGCTGTGCTCTGCAGTGGGGTCAGGAGCTGCTCCCAGCAGCACAATCCCTGCCGAGGGCTGGGCCAAAGAAGTGCCTCTGTCCAACGCAGGCTGCCGTTAACATCTCAGCATCACTGGGAGATGAGATGGGAGCGATGCTTCAGCCATCCCTGCTCCGTGGTGGCCTCCATCCCACAGGTGTCCTCCCTCACCTCGGGTTGTGTGCCAGCACCCAGAGCCGCCTGCAAGGCAGGGATGCTCCACTGTGTCCTGCACAGCTCTCAGCAGATCCTATGGACAGGCACAGCCAGGAGAGGGCTGCTGGCTGCAGCAGGTTTGTGCCACGCTGCGAGCAGAGCAGACGCTGCCTCCCTAACGCTCCCATTCCCAGGAGGATGCTCAGGGTGCAGTGCCATGAAACAGGATCCTATTCCTGCCACATCGTGTTAGGATTTACAAGACGGAAAGCAAACTGAGAGCTGCTGGGCTGCCACCCTGCAGAGCTCAGCCCGCAGGAGCCGGGAGCAGGAGGGGAAGGCAGCGTGCAGACATCCATCCATTGCATCCCTGCGAAGGAGAGGGAACAAAACCCTTCACTGCACCGCTGACCACCATTCGCACCGTGCACACCTCGTGCACAGCACCCCGGAGGTGGAACACAGCTCATTTTGTTGCCTTCCCCTCCTGCTGAATATTCATCGGCCCGATTCGCACGGCTCCTCTGCACGAGCAGGCTCTGCAAAGCTGTCCCTCCTTGGGACAATCTGAAGTATTCATCTCAGTGGTTCTGCAGGCGTCCTGACTTTGTTTTATACCATTGCCAACAAATTCCTGGTCACATGGGTTCACGTTTCCAGCGCCAGATTGGAGCACAACAGATCCCATTGAGAGCAGCGATGGAGAATTTCCCCTTTTCCTTCCAACGTGGAACAGCGTGTTGGGAAATCTGGTCCTGGTTTGGGTGTGCAAACACAACCAGGCCAAAAATCTCTCCTGCTGACATCGTTACGTGCGCTGCTGACCGGGCCCTCCTTCCCTCCTCGCAGCTCCATCGAGCGAGAGGAAGTAGGGCTGTTATGCTTTTGATTTCAGACCCTAATTAGGCCTCAGGAAAGGAAATAGTGCTGCTTAGGTAATGCTCGCTAACGGGTCCCAGCGTTGCTCTGAGCTTTGGCTGTGTTCAGCTGTGCAAAGACTCCTGTCCCTGCCCTGTCCCTTTCCCTGCCCCTCTCCCTCTCCATTTTCTGTTCCTTTACCCTGTCCCTATTCCTCCTCCTATTTCTGCCCCTATCCTTGTCCCTTTCCCTGCCACTATCCCTGTCCCTGACCCTCTCCCTTTCCCTGCCCCTCTCCATTTTCTGTTCCTTTTCCCTGTCCCTATTGCTCCTCCTACCCCTGACCCTATCCCTGTCCCTTTCCCTGTCCCTATTCCTCCTCCTGTTCCTACCTCTATCTCTATCCCTATCCCTGCCCCTCTCCTTGTCCCTTTCCCTGCCTCCATCCCTATCCCTGCCCCTGGTTGCAGACAGTCTGCACCCCCAGCTGACACGGCAGTGCCCCGAGTGCTCACCCGAAACTGCCTCCATCCCAAACGAGGCCATTGATCCACCAATTATGGAACAGAAACGAAAACAAACCCTATAGATATATATATACACACATAAAAGTACACAGCAACAATCCAATAAGATGCTTCTGCAAATACATCACTGCCCATTAGGGCTCCGTGGCCGCTCCATGGGCGGCACGGCACGGCAGCCCGGATCGATGCTCCTGCTGCTAGAAAGCCACTAATCACCCTGATTTATGGGCACCTGGAGGTCTCCTGCGTCGGTTCCGAGAGGAACCAGGCTGCTTTTTTTTTGTCTTTCTGCCTAGGAGGAGCCGCTGGCTGCAGGCTGTGCTGCTGGCAAGGCGTGCAGGGGCAGGAGGTGGGAGATGGCACGGAGGGGTGCGAGGAGGAGCACGGCTGGGGAGGGCAGGAGCGTGGAGCCCCCGCGTGGGGCTGGCACAGCTCGATTAGAGCGGCTCCTCCTGCTCGTGGGGAGCTGCAAAGTCTGTGCTAATCAAGGGAGGGTGAGAGCTGCTCTGATTGCGGCGGCTGAGGACCTGCGCTGCGCACACCGGGTGCTGGAGGGCTCTTCAATCAAACCCTGCAGAGGGCGGCACAGCGAGAGCCGGGCAGCGGCGATGATGATGATGATGAGGAGGAGAACAGGAAGGGCTGCACATCTCCGTCCCTGCTGGGGGCTCGGGCACTCTGCCTCCGGCCCTTGAGGACCCATCAACTGTGCGTGTTGTCAAAGAATTTCCTGTGTTTAAAGAGGGAGAGAGATGCTCCTCCCCGTGGGGACGCGGCTCTCGCATCCCGGCGGTGCTCTCCATCTGCGGAGCGGCACCGGAGGGTCGTGGGGATGCGGCAGCATCGTGCCTGACCACGGAATGATGGTGGTGGGCACCGTCCGTCGGAAACAGCCAGGGCAGGACCGCAGCTCAGCAGCTCGGACGAAGCTCTGCGCTGTTAATCAAACGTCTCCAGCTGTGTTTGTAGGCGGGCTGTGCAGGAGCAGCGCTGCCCCACTGCACTGCAGCCGTGTGGGGCGGCCCTCGGTGGGGCGGTGTCGGCTCTCCTGTGGCTCTTGAGGGGCAGAGGATGGATTTTTTTGCCTCTGATCCCCTTTTCTGTGCTATTTCCTTCGGAAGGGAGCTGCGAGGGGCTGGCTTGCTCTCGTCTTGTAAATAATGCATTAATTTGCACTTCCAAGGGTCTGAAAACACAGCAGAACTGTCTGTGCTTCTGCTGTTGCTCCCTCAGCGGCTCTTCCCAGAGGCAGAAGCGCAGCATCTCCCCCTCCCTTGGGCTCCTTCCTCCCCGCACCCTCTGCTTTTTACTCCTAATATCCTCTTTGCCGTTTAATGAGCCGCTGAATGCCAGGGATGACGCCTCTCGGAGCCCGGTGCATCAGCAGGATGCTCCCACCGGAGCAGCCCGGCTCTGTTACCGTAACCGTGGGTCCTCCAGGAGCCCCCCAGGCAGCGCTGCCCTCCCCTGGAGGAGCAGAGCTCTCGAGCAGGGAAAGCAAAGCAGCGCAGCTTCACCTGGGGAAAAGCAGAAGTTCCCAGAACTGTGGGTCACACTCCAGGAAAAAAAACACAGCGGTTTTTGGTTGTTGTTTTTTTTTTTTTTTTTTTTTTTTTTTTGCGAGTCAGAAAGCAAGCAGAGAAGGAAAAACAGGTTCTGCTTTTGGAAACCGCGACCTTCCAGCCCAGGGAGCTGGACACGTCAGCTCAGCAGCGCCCATCTGCGTGCACCGGAGGTGTGGGAGCGACAGGGAGCGTAACTGCTAAATAATTCCTCAGGAGAGGCCAAACAGGAGCAAGGCAGGGGGAGCACGCAGCCCCCAGAAGGATGCGGCCCCCAGAAGGATGCAGAGCTGCGCTGGCGAGAGCTGCTTGGAAAGCCCTGGGTGGTTCGCTTCCAACAGCGCGCTGCTGGTTTTCCCCCTGTCCCTCCAGTAACTTCTGTGACATCATCTTCCCCTTATTTCTCTCTTTCTCAGCTCTATTTCGGACTGCGGTGAGCAGGGGGGACCAGGCACAGCTGCACCGTGGGGTGCTCATGGATCCACGGGGAACAGAGGGGTCTCTGACCCATCTGCCCCACGGCCCCCATCCAGACACGGCTCGGGGGCAGGGCTGGCAGGTTGCTGGCTCCCCTGGTGCGGGTTAAATCTGTCTCAGACCACAAATGAGACGTGTCCGCTGAGTCCGTCTGCAATTAGAGCGCGGAGCAGCCCTCGTAATGAGGAGCTTCGCTCTGGAAGCGCAGCCCTGCGATGCACGCCCTGCACACCCCCGTTCCCCCCGAGCACAGATCGGGGCAGGAGGGCCCCCTCCTTCCCATGGGTGCTGCAGAGGAGGCCGCAGACCCGCACTGACAGCCGCCTCTTGGTGCAGGGTTGCAGCAGACAGATGCGAGCACCGCGTGCTCCCCACACGCAGAGGGATTCCCAGCTCTGCCAGGCGGGCACGAGGTGCAGTGGGGATTGCCCACCCCGTGCCAAGCAGCGCAGGCACGTCCCGGCCCTGCAGCCCCTGTCCCTGGCACGGTCCCCCTCTGCAGCCGTGCCAGGAATGCACTTGGCTGGCTGCTCCCGCACCGCCGGCCCCGCAGCCAAGTGGCTGTTCCCATGTGCCCCGGCAGCAGCAACATCTGCAGAGCTCGGAGCCACGGGAACCTTTGTCCTACAGAGAGAAAACACAGAGCACCCGTCCAAAAAACCCTTCAGGAGAGTGGGAGCCGCTGCGGGGCAGGAGGGGGATACCTGTGGAGCCAACCCCCCCTGCAGTGAGACCCCTGGGGGGGTCAGCAGCGAGGAGCCCTGGGGTGCTCTCCCTCGGGTTTGGCCTTCTTCATCAAAACAAAACAGAAGAGAAAATCCGGATTTTTCTTTCCGCTGAAACCTCACATTCTCTCCTGCGGATAAAATTTCACTTTCTGCTTTTTGGGTGTTTTTTTTTTGTTTTGTTTTGTTTTTTTTCTTTCTCCTTAAAAACCAAAATTACCCAAAGCATCTCAGCAATGTGCCCCACAGCCCAGCCCCACACGCCCGCGAGCATCCCCATCCCGGCAGCTGCGCTCGGGATGGGGTTGTGGTGTTCCTGCCCACCTCGTGTTTCCACGGCGTTGCAATCGAGAGCAGAATTGCTTTTCCCTTCCTGCCCGCCTCGGGGGTGGCACTGCTTGCAGCATTGGGGTGTGGGATGAGCGGGGACCTGTGGGGGCCGAGCTATTCCTGTCCTAATTGCTGCTCCCTGAGCAGCCATGCACGCACGCTGCAGCTCCGTAATAGCTTTACTGCGGGCTCATGTCACTGGTAATTGCATTAAAGCTCGGCAGCAGCCATGCTCGAGCCCTGATGCTCGTGTAGTGCACAGTCCAGTGCAGGGGAGGGCACAGGGTCCTCTCGGCCCCACGCTGCACCCCACATCCCAGCTCCTCCGCACACCCTCGGGGTGAAGCCCCACGTGCACTCAGACCATCACCAAAAAACACCACCTGCGTTCCTCTGCAGGGCTGCAAATTGGTGCTTCTAAATACCCACGTGTGGATATAAACACGCGCAGCTGAGCGGCGGAGCTATTTAGGGCCCAGGCAAGGAGGAGGACCAACTCCACGCCCCGCTCTTAGGAAACGGGCACGGGTGCACGCCGAGGACACGCACCCATCCCTCCATCCATGCCTCAGGGTCACGGAGCAGCAAAAATAGTGCGGTAAGTAGGGGTTGGAGGAAGCCTAAATAAACAGCGGAGGTGACACCTGCCCTGCAGAGGGGCGGCCCCGCAGCGCAGTGCCCGGCACAGCCGCATGCGGAGCACCTGCTCTGCCCTCGCACCTGGGCACAAAGGCGGCACTGTGCCGGGAACCCGACACCGCCAGCTGAGTGCGGCCGCGGGATTTGTGCAACCGAGAGCGCTGCCAAAGCCAGCGGGGGCTGCTGGCAGCACTGCACGGGGCAAACCACCTCCTGCCCGCTCGGATGCGGCGGTTTTGGGGCTTTTTGCTTCCTCCCCACGGCCGAGTGAGTCAGCACAGCCAGAACAGAGCCCCAGCCGGAGGCAGGGCACTGTGTGAAGCAAAGCAAAGTCATGGAACAGAGGGATCCAGGCACCCACTGTCCTCACGTCGGGGTTCTTCCTCCCCAGGTGCCCCCACGTGATAACGCATTGCAGGAGGAGTCCCCGGGCCATCAGAGCTCTGGATGTCCCCTCCGCACAGACAGCCACGGCCCCTGCTCGGGGCCAGCTGGCAGGTGACGATGCCGGGGCTTTGTCCCTGCCCTATGATGTTGCCCATGATTTATAGGTCATTTTACAGCAGCTGTAAAGAGGCTGTAAATTATAGGAGGGGCATAAATTAGCCACGGACCCCTTTACTGGCCATAAAGATCTAAGGCCCACCACAGCTGCCTTTGGAGCTGGCACTCGGGAGCATTCCCCAGGACAGCCAGGGGTGCTCCAGCCAGGCCGCGGGGTTCTCCGGCACACGGACATCAATGGGCCCTTTATTGCAGCGGGGCCGGGGGCTGCTGGTGACAGCTGGGGAGGGGCTGCGAGCCCCCCCCCGAGGCCAGGGCTGCACCGAGACCCCACGTCCCCATTGCACAGCGTCAGCCCCACGTCCCCGTGGCCGACCCCACGCGCAGCTCTGGCTCTGCTGCCCCCAAATCCCCCCAAATTCCTCTGCTGTCGGGGCTGCTCTGGCGGCAGTTGGTGCCCTCTTGTTCTCCTGCCTGACCCTACAGCACAAACAGCTTTGCAGCCCCTCGCCGTCCCATTAATTACACGACGCCTAACGAGAAGGATCAGGCGGAAGGGATTAAACTCGGATTCTGCTTCCGCAGTCCCCGGCGCACGGCGGAGAAAAGCAGCTTTATCCGCTCCGAATGGGAGTCACTTTTCACACTCACTCCGATCCGGGCACTAATCTCCCCGCTTTCCCCGGCCCTCAGCAGGCGGCTCCGGGGCTCTTCCCCTCCTCACTCAGACCGGAGCTGTTCGGAGGGGACTTTGCAGCCCTTCCCCAGCACGGTGCTGCTGCCCGGGCTCTCCTGCTGCCTGTTCCCCCCCACCGTGCCTGTCCCAGCCGGACAGAACAGCACATTTGGGGGATTTCTGCGTGTTGCCAGCGGCTCGGCGTTTCCTCCCGCCTGTGGCTGCAGCTGCTGACCGCATGGCAGCGAGCACCGCCTGGATGCAGCCGGAGCCGGGCGTTCAGCTCCAGGCTCTCGGGGTCCACCTCTGCGCGGCCCCGTCCTGCAGAGCTGCGCCCGTTGGGGGGGATCAGACTCTGATCTGTGCTCTGCTGCACGAATGCGGGGCTGGGAACTGCTCCCGAGGTGGGAGCGGATCTGTGAGTGACACCTGTCGGATGCAGCGCATCCTTCGAGCGGGCACTTTGCTCCCGCCGGGTGATTTGCATGATGATTCAGCATGGATTTGCCTACATTACAGCGCAGGGCACATCCAGCCGTCACGGAGAGCTGCAGTGCCACAGAGCTGCCGGAGATGGGGTCGGGGCACCCTGCCCCACGGGTCACCCCCACCCCCCACCCCGGGGCCGCTCCGTCTGCCCGCAGGCGGTGCTTTGCATCCTGAGAGGCTGCGATGGAGCCTGCCTCCTTTGCATGCAGCCCTCCTCTCTCCTCCGCCGCCAGCTGCCGGCTCCCAGGGCTGCCCAGCTCTGGGAATTCAGCAGGTGCTTCCCTGCACGGCCGTTGCCCTGGGTTGGGGTTGGGGTTAGGGCCACAGCCCTGCCAGGTGGCAGAGCCAAAGGCAGGAAGGATGCTCTGCGTGGGGTGCGGATTGCTCGGCTGGGATAAGGGCCTCGCAGGTCCCCTGGGGGGACGGCAGCCCCTGCAGAGCTGCCCCTGGGAGCTGTGGTGTTGGGGGGCCACGTGCAGCCCCCGGTCCGGGAGCACAGCTGCCGTCCACTGCTGGAGCACAGACAGCAGCAGTAAATCTGGGCTCGTTGCTGGAGACCCCGAGGAGAGCATCTGCAGCTTGTTTTCAGCATGAACTCCTGTAAAAAGGGCACCGTCCCTATAAATCCATCACGAGGAGACTTCCTGCACGCCCGAGCCGGCTCCTGTTCCTCTGATGCCTCGGGAGCTGCTGTCAGGGTGAGCTGGGGCTCCTGCATGAGTCCCTCCCTCCTCCTGTCACCTCTGGGCTGCTCAGCAGTGGGACCGGAGCTGGGAGGGCCCTCCCAGTCCTGAATCCCCTCCTGGGCCATCTCTGCACCGTGCTCTTCTGTCCTTGAGCACCAAGCAGACAGAACTCGCGTTTTCCTTCTTGGAAATCATCAGCCATCAGCCAAGGGAGGGGCGAACGCTTTCAAGTTGAGTGTTGGAGGGTGAGCGAGCAGAGGATGCTTCCTAGCCGTGCAGATGAAGCCCAGAGGGATTAATCAATACAAATCTAATTTAAGAAGCTGTTATGCACCTCTGCAGCAATTGCCCTCTCTGCATTTTCCCTCATCACTGCAGGCACTCTCACAAACCACCGATAAGGGACCAAGGAGCTCCGGGGGCCACTTTGGCACCGCAGAGGGCTCCGATGCTCAGCATCCTCGAGGAGCACAGTGGCTGCAGGCATGTGGAGGGCACCCCGGGGCTGGAGCTGCATCTCGGGGTGCAGGAGCACACCGCATCCCTGCAGCCACCAGCCCTGCCCTGCTGCTGCCCCTACCAAGGGGTTAACCCCGCTCCCCTGGGTTTGCATTCCTGTGTCAATGGGAAATGTGAGCCGGGAGCACTGGCCTCATTCTGCCCGCACAGCCCGGCTGATGACAGCCAGGGCTGCCACCTCAGGGCTCGGGGCAGTGCATCCCGGCTCTGGGAGGTGCCAGGTCCCCACCGAGGGCAGAGAGATGCTTTGCACGGAGGGATGGGGCGGTTCATCGGGTGCTTGCGGGAGCAGGGAGAGGCCACAGGAGCCCAGCGATCCCTCAAGGGAAGGTGAGAGGAGCAGCTTGCCATCTGTTGGGGGTTAGGGAGTTTAGGGTCTGCCTGTGGTTTGCTTGGCCTTCCTCGTCCTCCTCCCTTCTTCCAGCGTGTGGGAGGCATCTCCGTTCCGGCCCCGGCAGCAGCAGCCCGGTGTGGGTTTGGCACAACACGCGGGCACAGCTCTCTGCCCCGGGCTATAAATACAGCAGCTTCCACGGGGCTGTCTAGACAGGAAGGCATCCTGCGAGCGGGGAGAGCCCCGATGTTAAAGGGGACGGGGAGCACAAGGGAAGTCACCTCCCAAAAACTCAGATGTGCACATGGAGCCCCTCCGAGAGGGGCTGGAGGCACAGGGGGCACGGACGGGGATCCTCCAGGCTGCAAACTCCCATTGCCACAGCTGGGTCAGCACAGCCAACACCTCTCCCCAGGTGATGGATCAGGTGTGGGGGGAGGAGAGGAAGCTGCACCCTTCCATCACGCTCCCACCGCGTCCCAATCCTCTCTCCTTGGCTCATCAGAGCCTGGGAGGGAATCCTGCCCAGCCCATAGCTGCCATCCTTCCTTCCAGGCTCGGGAGCTATTTAGAGTTTGCTCTGCACTGCTCTCATTTTATACCCTTGCAGGGGAACAGCATCGCCCCATTGTTTTGTTGTCGGCTGTGGCTTTTTTTCCCCACTATAAATATCTGAGCGTTGCTTGAAAGAAAGAAGAAGAAGAAAAAAAAAACAGAACAAATCCCCGACACCACCACTTCAGGTAGAGGGAGAAAAATCATAGCCCGTGGGTAATGACACATAATTGCAGCCCTTCTCCTGATGAAAGGAGCTGCCGTTGTGCTGCTAAATGACAGCGTGCAGCGGATCCTCTGAGTGGAGGAATCTTCGCAGCAGCACAGAGCTGGAGCTCCTCCGCGCCGGGCCCAGCTCCTGGGATGGTGGCTGCTGGGTCTGCAGAGCTCGCAGTGCTTTCACCCCCACAGGAGCAGCTGAGCATTGGTGAGAGCTGCCCGGTGATGCTCGAACCAAAGCCGGGTTTCTCGGGCAGATGCTCTGGTCCTGCAGAGTGCTGAGCACATCAGACAGGCAGCCAAGCAGCACAGACAGAAGACATTTCAGTGCTGCTAAGATGCAAACAGCGAAGGAAAGAGCTGCTTTGGGTCGATGAAAAGAGCAGAGGAACCTCAGAGCGAGGAGCAGTGCTGGAGCAGTGGCTGAGCTCGGTGCTGCAGCCCTTTAGCCCGGGACGGCAGCATCCTGGAGCCAGCGGGGCACAGGCAGGCAAAGCCCAGCAGACGTGGCTGCAGCCAGAGCCACTAATAACGCTTTATTGAGTCGGAGCGGAGAGGGAGAGAGAGGGGGCTTCCTGTGAGGGCTGTACTCAGCTCCTAAATCATGCCCAGCAGCTAATATTTGCTCCCTGGTGCTGCTGGCTTTCATGAGTCACTTCTTCCTGGGAAAGCTGGTGCTCTGCGGGCTGCTGGGCGAGCTCTGTGCAGCCCTGCGGATGGTGGCAGGGTGGCCGGGGCTGGGTCTGTCCCTGTGATGGCTCAGCAGAGATGGAGCCCCGAGCCTCGGGGGATCGTGGCTGAGCTGTGACTCAGATGTTCCGAGCTTTGCTAAGGTCGGCAGCGCACCTGGGAGCGCTCCAGAGCAGCGCGTGGAAGCGGGGCAGAGCTGAGGAGTGTGGGCGTCCACGCGTGGGGTGTCCCGCGGCGCACCCGCTGCCCTGCGAGCTCCGCGTGCACGCAGCCCCCAGCACGCGTGGACCCGGAGCCAGGCAGCGCCCACACGGACGGCAGCCGTTCCAGGGAGAGGGGACGCCTCTGTCCGTCGGATCTTTCGGGGAAAGCTCTTTGTTATTCAGCGTTGGCTCCTCTTCCCCCCCCCCCCCCCCTCCGGACCTGAGCTGGCTGCATCTGCTTTTGTTTTCCAAATGCAGAAGCGGGGACTGGAAGGAGCCGCCTTGGAGTGGGGAGGAGGGGAGGGCTGCGGACCTACAAGTGGGAAAGAGAAGGTCTGGGGGGCACCTCCGCGTTGTCCTCCCAGCGACGCTCCACGCTCCGTTTGTCCTAACGCTGTTCTCCGTTAAGGGCTCTTAAACCCGGGTTCCTGAGGGATCCCCGTCCGCGCAGCATTGAAGTTGCGTGGGTAACGTGGAACGGAGGAGCACGGAGCACCGCGGCCGCACCGGGAGGAGCCGGGGCTCCACCCCACGGCCCTCTGCCCACCCCACATCCCAACGCTCTCCATCACTCGGTGGCGGTGTTGGGAGCCCCGTTGGGGCTGGGGATGCTTTTCCCCACTGTCTGATCGCCCCGAGCACCTCGAGGAGCCCACGAACCGGTGCCCATCGGTGCAGAGAAGCATCACAAGGAGCAAAGAGGACGTGAGCCCTCTGCTTCCCCCGCGCTCCCCACTCTCAGCAGCGTTGGTTTGCCAGGGGAAGTACAGCACAGCAGGCACGGCTCCTTCCCCTCCCTCCGTCCGCACATCTGTCATCCTGGACAGAAAGCGTTCCGTGGGTCTTGGCACGGCGCTCTGAACAGTTGCCCGAAGCAGCGAGAGGCTGCTCCTGAGATGGATGCCCAGCATTTGGTTCAAATATAGCGATGGTGATTGACAGGGCTAATTCAGCCTGTCCTCTTCCCTGTTATAACTTAATCACTTGCACATTGCAGATCCTTCCCTGCCAGCCGGGAGACGTCTTCATTCCGGGCTGCCCTGGTGCGGGGCTGTCTGGGGGCTGTGGGGTGAGCCCCCACCCGGCTTTGGGGAGCTCCACCTGGCTGCCTGAATTTGGTGCCCTGCGGGTCAGGCCAGGCCGGACCCCTCAGCTCGGGCATCCAGCACAGCCCGGAGCAATAAGCACAGTGTGTACGCAGCGCTATTTTGGGGGTGCTGAGCGTGAGAGCTCGGGGAGAGGTAACCCAAAGCACAGCGGCGGCTCCCGGGAAGGAGATGGGTCCGGGAACTCCATCCAGATCTGCCCCACCGAGCGGGTTGGGGGTAGGGCTCCGGGGCTGCCCCACACCCGCTGCCCGTGCGCTGGGGCCGGGACCCCTGCGGCGTGGGGCGGCGGTCCCGAGAGCGTCCTGCTCCACTCCCGCGAGCACGGGGACCCCGAGGGGGCGGCCCGACGGCGACTACAAGCCCCATCAGGCCGCTGAGGAGGAGGAGGAGGGCTCGGAGGAAGGCGGGGGAGGAGCCGGCGGGAGGCGGCGGGGCGCTGCGGGAGCGGCTCAGTCCGGCGGCGGCGGCGGCGGCGGCGGGGACGCGGCGGTGCGGGCAGCGCTGAGCGGCGGCCGTCGGGGCGGACCGCGCCTCCGGGAGCTCCTCCCGCCGCCACCTCGGGGCCGGGGTCCGCCATGGGGCGGCCGCAGTGAGCGCGGCGGCGGCGGGGCTGCGCTCTCGCCCCGGCCGGGGCTCCCCTCCATTGTTCCCGGGAGCGGCGGGCACCGCGCCTCCGCCGCCGCCCCGCGGGACTCCGGTGAGTACGGGGACAGGGAGCGGGGCCGCGCTTTGTGCTCCGCGCGGTGGGGGGAGAGGGGATGGGGATCGCGGCCGTCCCCATCCGCTGGGGGTCGGCCCGACGGGGGCCCCTCCGCGGGCACCGGGGCTGCGGGGCTGCGGTAGCGGGGGTTCCGCCGGAGCGGTTCGGTGTGCGTGCGGTGGGGGTGCGGTTCTGAAGCCCGGGGCACCGCGGGCAGCAGCCCGGCGGCACTCGGCGGTGGCTCGGTGCCTGGATCTCGGCTCCGTGCCCGGATCTCGGCTCGGTGCGCGCTGCTCGGTTCGGTGCCGAGCTCCGGGACCCCCCGCACCCCCACTCCCCTCCCCCCCACTCGCGCTGGGGATCCGGTGGGAGCTCGGAGCTGCTGCCCGGTTTGCGGCCGCCAAAAGTTGCTGGGCGGGAGCCTGGCGGCTTCCAAAAGAAGATGGAGAAGGAGCTGGGTTGGTTTCGTCAGGGACTCGAGACGGTGGGGCCTTTGGGTAAGAAAGAGATCGGCGGCGGAGGCGATGGAAAAGAGCCGGGCTGAGATCTTTGTGCGTGCTGGGAGGCGGGGGGGCTCGGAGCGTCCTGAAGCCGAACTCTTCGCCAACGTCGGGGCCGATGTCCGCGGGGGCCCCACGCCGGGTGGGTTCCGCGTGGTGCTTCGGCCGCTGTCGGGGGGGAGCGAGAGGAACTGCGCGTCCATTTGCAGCGCGCTGGGGTTACGGCGAGAAGCGCCGTGGGTGTGAGTGCGTGTGTGTGTGTGTGTGTGTGTGTGTGTGTGTGTGTGCCGGCCCTCCTCGCGTGGATTGTCGGATAACCCGGCGGTGCCGGGATGTCACGGCTGAACGGCCGCTCCTCCGAAGTGCGCTTCTCCCGAGTGCTTGCGTTAACAAAACCGATCCTTCGGAGGCTGCTGGCTGCCGGAGTCCCGGGCAGAGGGCGATCGGGCTTTGTGCTCGGCCCTCGTTTGCTCTCTCGGGGTCCTCGGGGTCGGAGCCCACCCGGGATGCCGCGGGACCGGACCCCCCCGCTCCCCGCACCTCTCTTTGGCCAGCAGCCATTTTCCCCGCACAGGAGCACTTCCTCCCTTAATCTCCGCCGTGCCTGGCATGCACCGCTGCCTTCTCCTTGTGTTGCTCG
The DNA here is from genome assembly GCA_023055505.1 of Callipepla californica brunnescens. Lineage (NCBI taxonomy): Eukaryota > Metazoa > Chordata > Aves > Galliformes > Odontophoridae > Callipepla > Callipepla californica. The sequence goes on from JALIRH010000037.1 coordinate 439,829, forward strand.
GAGGGGATTAAATCAAATGAGGATCGTCCCTGCCCCGGTGCTGCAGCTCCGCTGGGAAGGAGCCCGAGCTGCTTCCAGGTGCGGACGGGATCTCTGTGTTTATTTAATTTGCCTGAAAACAAATAAAGAGAACTTTAGGGAAGCTGAGGATCTCCGAGCAGGGCCTGGAGAGCAGATGCTCGTCCCAGCACTTCTCCCTCATTGGGACCTTCTGGGGATGGAGGCAGAATGTGAGCAGCGGGGGATAGGTCTGCAGGAGGAGTGCGTGTCCTTCCGCCCGCAGAAGCTTTCCTGGGAGGAGCTGAGTGCAGCAGACCCCATCCCGCTCCCTCCCAGCTGGAGCACTGCTCTGCTGGGGGGTGGGAGGCCGTGTCCCGGTGCCCCGTGCCAGAGCATTGTGGGTCCTCAGCTGAAAATCAGCCCTTGGGTGAGGATCCACGGGTTTGGGGATGCTTTTAGACCTGGTCAGGTCTGCCCGAGGTGCCCCACGTGCCATGCTCACACTGCTGCACGCACACAGTGTGCCGTGTCCTGCTGCTGGAGCGGGCTGCAGCGCGTGGCTGCGAAGGGTTAACGCGGAGTGCAGCCCGCACCGTTGGATATTTATTTTTCCAAGCACACGTCTGCTTTAAGCATTACCCGTTTTCCCTATAGTTACGTTTGCAGTCGTGTTTGCTTTTTATTTCAGCAAATATCTCAGGTTGAGCGTGCCGCTGGGGCAAGGAGTGCGGGGCAGGGAGAGGGTTCCCTGTGGCACCAGGAGCTCTGCCTTTGCCGTGTCCTTCTGCTGTGAGGGCTGGGAGCCAAATCCGTCCTTCCCCACATCGGTGTCTGTCAAGGTCCCCCATTTGTGGTCGCCACCTCCTGCCCACGGGAAGGGGCATCACCTCGGGGGTCCCCACGCTCACAGTGGGGCACGTGGAGCCCTCCCCCAGGGGCGTCCCGGTGACCCCCTGAGCCCCACCCCCACCCGGGGTGCCCACTCCTCTCTGAGCCATAGGACACGTTCCCATGGATGAGCCGTGTGCTGGGAAGGGGCTTCCCCACTGTGACCCCACAGAAGGTGTGGGGTCGTGCTGAGGACGGTGGGGTGGGTGGGTTGCACCTGTGGGAGCACAGCAGAGGCTGTGCTCGGGTGGGGGGGCACGCAGGTGGGCACAGGGGTGTTCCTTCGGTGCCGTGGGTGTCGTGGCCGTTGTAATTGCAGGTCTGTGCGGGGCCCTTAGCCCTGCTTCCTGGCTTTCTGCTTCCATTTTTAGTCACTTGAATCCACCCCAAGCAGCAAATTGCAGCGTGCAGAGGCAGCGCACGCATGGAAGGAGCTGGAAAACCCAACGCTGGGGCTGCAGCCCTTCGGGGCAGGCAGATTCCCGTTGGGATCCACACGAAAGCTGTCTGCGCACGGGGCTGAGCTGTGCTCGGTGTGTGCGGGTCAGGGGGGACCCCGGGCTGCTCCGGCCCCGCGTGTCACCGCCGCAGTGTGTCATGGTTTTATGATTTTTTGGTAAAACTCAGTGCTGTCTGCCCCTGAGTCAGCGCCCGCCCCGTGCAGCTGAGCCCCCTCCAGCACCCTGACTCACTGCTGGGAGCTGCCAGGGGGGGGCACGTTGTGGGGACCACGTGCTGCCGATAAACAAAACCGTGGAGAGACGCAAAATAATTGCCAGAAGTTCCTTTTCTTTCATTTTTTTCCTCCTCCTCCTTCCGACTCCTGAGGAACTGTGCACGCTGCGTCGCTGTTTTCGCCAGCAGAAGCGGGTTGCCCCTGCCCTCGTGTGAATGGTTCGGGTGATGGATGGTGAGGAAGGGGCCGAAGCTGCCCCAGGATGAAGTGCGGTCCTTTGGGACGGTGGATGTCCTGTAACGGGAGGAGTTCACTGGGAAGCAGGAGCACGTGGGGGGATGAGTGGTGGCCCATTACTCACTGCAGTGGTTACTCACCTTGTAATAATGTGCGTTGGAGCCAGATCCCATATGGCAAAGGAAGCACTCGTTGACGTGGGGCTGTGGGGCGGTGTCAGAGCAGCACCAGGTGGGCTCACGTGGCTGCATGCCCACCTCTGTGCCGTGCCCTCTGGTCCTGGAGCAGCCCTCCATCCCGGGGTTGTGCAAGATGAGGAGCCCGGGGGGACCGTTCGTGACCGCGGGTGTCGGGACCTCGGCCGGAGGCTGCTGCGGGGCTGCAGATGTGGAGGAGGAGGAGCGCAGTGCTTGGATTGCGGCCGCTGGGGTTTGGCTGCGTTGGAGCAGGGAGCAGCTCGCTGCTGGGAAGGGCGGAAGGAGGAGTGATGTGGAGGGTGAAGGAACGTCCTCCTCCCGTTCCCGCTGAGCTGGTGGCTGTGCTGCATGAGGTGCCATTCCTGCTCCCAGCGCATCTCCCGTGGGGTCGCTCCGACACCCCACGAGGGCTCCAGGAGCCCCCAGCCCGGGTTAACCACGGGAGCACCTGCTGTTCTGGCCCCAGGGCTGTGCTGCTCGCCGTGTGTGTGGAGCTGCCTTGGAGGTTTGCAGTGGGAGCTGTGAAAACGAAGAGGGGCTCAGGAGCTGAGCAGCAGCACCTCCCCCATCCCACGGAGCCTCAGCCGGGAGCCTTTTCCATTTTGCATCTGAGCACAGAAAGTTCAAGGAACCCAAACGCTGCTCCTGCCAAACCATGACGATCCGGCTCCTTGCGAGCGTTCTGATTTGTATGAGAATTGCTGCTTTCCGTGCCAGAGGAGGAAGAGAGGAGAGCGGGAACCTCCCTGCTCTTCGGCAGCGTCGGAGGATCTCTCGCGCTCGGTTTTGCTTCGCCAGCACTTCTGCTCCATCAGCGCAGCTCCAAGCAGGGGGGTCCCACACAGCAAAGGGGCTGCGGGATGGGGGGGTTCCCGGGCGGCGAAGGGACACGGGGCTGCCGTGCACTCTGCCCTGACTCTCTTTTCCCCCCTGCAGCTCTCAGCGGCCGCCGGCCCCACCGGGGCCCCATGGAGGGGCGGTTGAGCGCAGTCGCCGAGCAGTAGCCGCAGCAGTGGGATGTTTACCTGGAGGTGCCTCATCCTTTGGGCTGTGCTGGTCACAGCCGCGCTGTCCGCTGCCAGACCGGCCCCCACGCTGCCCGACCAAGGTAAGGCAGAGCTCCTCCTTCGCGTTTCTCCGTGCTGATAAGAGAGCCGGCAGCTCTTGCCTTGCAGAGGGCAGAGCCTGGGGCCCGGCGTGGGGTGTGCGCTGCAGCCGGGATGAGCTGTGTGCATGGGCACAGTGCGTGGGGACACCTCCAGCGCTGCTGGGAGGGAAACGTGGCTCAGGATGAGGACACGAGTCGGCCCTAAGGCGTTGCGGGGGGGGGAGCGTGGGGTGGATTCTGAGCTGAGCTGATGTGCGTGGGCCTCCGGGGTCAGCGGGCCCCCAGGACAGCTGCACGGAGAGCTGCAGCCTTTCCAAGCACGGCCCCTTCCCTTGGTGAGGTGGAGAATAACCAGAGCAGCCAGGGACCGCTGCCTAGCTGCTGCCTTTTGGTTCTAATTACCTGAGAATGTCTGGTCCGTGCGGTGAGGCGTTGCTTTTTAAGGCTCGCTCCTCCCCTCTTCCTCCGTGTGCTGGTGAGCCCCAAAGTCACCCCACAAGAGCCATGCAGGTGCTCAGAGTGAAGACCCCGTGGAGTGTCAGTGCGGTTTTGGGGTGCTTGTGGGGCTGGGGAGGCAGCGGGAGCGGCAGAGGGGACAAGGAGAGGATGGAGCTGGGTGCTCTCCAGGGCTGGCAGTGGGGTCTGGCAGCACCTCCTGGCACTGCTCTCACCAGGACGGCCCAATTAGTGCCACAGCAGGAGCTCCAAGTGCTCAGAGTCCCAGCGCTCAGAATCCATCCCTTTGGCTGTGGCTGCTGGGAACATCACGTCCCCGACACCAAACGCCTCCACGTGGGGTGGGATGGAGGGCCATGTCCAGGCCAGGCTGCGGGGGCGGCTCTGCTGCATCACATCCCAGAGCCGTGCATCACATCCCAGAGCCGTGCATCACGTCCCAGAGCCGTGCATCACATCCCAGGGCCGTGTGTTGTGTCCCAGGGCCGTGTGTTGTGTCCCAGGGCCGTGTGTTGTGTCCCAGGGCCACGTGCTGTGTCCCGGTGTCGGTCCTTTCCGCATCACCCACGGGCAGCAGCAGACGCAGCACTTGTGCCCAGACTTTGTTCCGATGTTTATGGCGGTGAGGCCGGGGCTGCGTGGCTGCAGAGGAGGGCTCGGGGCCGCCCCTCCTCGTGGTTGGGGAGGGGGGCTCGGGAGCTCGGCCTTTGTCAGGGGCTGATTGAAAAATCTGCTGCAAATAAAATATTAATGGGCGCTCGCTGCTTTTTATAGTTACCTAAATTTGGAGGTGGTTAAAAAAAAAAACAAGGGAAGGGGAAAAGCCAAGAAATTTCCATGAGCAGCCTCCGTGTCCCTCCCTCACAAAGCCGCTCTTTGTCTTCAGGTTAAACAGAAACCTGCACAAAATTGCAGAGGGGATTTTTTTTCCCTCCGTGTCCGCTATTGTCCTCTCCTCTGCTCCCACTGCTCCAGCTCTGCCCCGTCGCTTTGTGCGGGGAACGTGGGGGCAAAACGTGGCCGTGGGGGCTCAGAGTGGCCGAGGGCACTCAGCCCCTTCCCCTGCCCCATCTCCTGGAGCAGACCCCAAGCCCGGTGGCTGCTGCCTTCCCCTCCCAGCCCGTCTGCAGGCATTGTTCGCCACCTCCCGCCTTTCCACTCGGATGCTGTCACTCCAGCCTTTAATTGAGGAGGAAAAAAAGACTTGCGAGGCTTTGGGAAGGGCAGCAGCGCCGTGCTGCAGCTCTGTGGGGCTGCCTGTGCAGTCCCCCCCACGTACAAACCTCACATGGGGGAGAGGAGCAGATCCCCGGGGCACCCCGCTGCTGCAGGGCACTGCAAACCCATCTCCGTATGGGGTGCAGTGCTCCTGGTGTGCAGCCCCGCACTGCTCCTCTGCACCGAGCTCTGTGGTGATCCTGACAGCTTTGCAAACGTCGGACATGCTGGGTAATTAAATGCTGCTTCATTTCACGGGCTGCTCTCCGAGGAGCTGTGCCCGGGGGCAGAGCATCGATTCCCTGCTCCTGCCCGGAGAGAGCTGCCCAGGGCTGCAGGATGGGTAAAGCACAGCAGAAACGCTGCCCTAAATCGGCATCGCCCCTCCCGGGGGTGGGGGGCAGTGGGGATGCAGTGGGTGTGCTGTAGAAATGCAACGGGGTCATAGTAGGGATGGAGTGGGGTGCAATGGAATGCAGTGGGATGAATCAGGGGTGCAGTGGGATACACTGGGATGCAGCAGAGTTGCAGTGGGACGCAGCAGGATTGCAGTGGGGTGCAGTGGGATGCAGCAGGGTTGCAGTAGGATGCACTGGGATGCAGCAGTGTTGCAGTGGGGTGCAGTGGGATGCAGTGGGGTGCAGTGGGATGCAGCAGGGGTGCAGTGGGATGCTCTGGGACGCAGCAGGGTTGCAGTGGGACACAGCAGGGTTGCAGTGGGGTGCAGTGGGATGCTCTGGGACGCAGCAGGGTTGCAGCAGGGGCACTTGGCCGCCTCCCCAGCACTCCCACAGGCAGCTGCGGGGGGACAGAGGGGAGAGGCACTTTTTAAATAAGAAAGAAGCCAATCCCCACGTCCCGGTAAGCGCTTCCTGTTGGGATTAGCAGAGCTGTGGGGCATGTGTGTGCTTTTTCTTCAGGAAATACCTTCAGTGAGCCCTGGTGGGGTTTCCAGGGCAACCGGCGGCTGGACCCACTGCTCGCGGCCATTCAGCCCGGCTCGGTGCTGCGCCGCTTTGTTGGCCGCTTTATTGCGCTCGGGCACACACAGCGCTGAATGCAGAACCCCTCCATTCTGACGGGCAGCTCTGGCGCGGGGCCATCCGCATGCAAAGCCCTTCTGGGGGGGGGGGGGGGGAGAGGGGAGAGTGATGCTGTCCCCATCCCTGCGGGGCCAGGTCTGGGCTCCGGCAGCATGTCCTGGGACCGGTGGCACTCTCGGTCTGCCCGGTGCTTTTAGAGACAATAAAAGCGCTGGTGAGCTCGCCTTAGAGCAAAAGGGAATCGCTCTGAGCCGAACGTCCCCATCCCCACTGAGCACTCGCAGACCCACGTTCCACCTGTGCCCCTCAGTGCTGCCCGTGGGGTGAGCTTTGCAGGGTGCTTGGGGTGCAGCACGCAGCGTCTGGGGCTGTGCTTGTGCTCCTGATGCGTTCTGGGGAGCCCACCTGCACCGTGCATCTCCCGGAGCTCAGAGAGGCAGCACAGTCAGCGCTGGGCAGCCCCGTGCCCCCCACGTTTGGGGCTGGAGCGGATGGGCTGCGGACACTCGGCTCCCTGTGGTGCCCCCACGGGTGCAGGGGAGGAGAGCCAAGCGTTTCTCTGGCCCATTGAGCTCCTGCTCACTCCAGGAGCGCGAGCATCGCACTCAGAGCTGCACCTGCCGGCGTGGCTTGGGTTACAGCAGAGCAGAATGAGCTCAAGAGGCACTCAGGGCTTTGGAGTGCAGCGGTGTGACAGAGCAGCACGCGTGGGGCGAGTCGGTCCCGTGCCGCGTACGCTGTGGTTTTGCAGTGTTTCCCAGGGCTGCTGCGTGGCAGTGGCAGGTCGCTGTCTGGCTGCCAGAGCCGCTGGGAGCTGCATTGTCCCTGCTCTCAGCCGGGGGGGGGTAACCTGGACATGCTCATTAGGCTGTGAATTGGTTTTCGGGCCGTTCCCACCATGCCGCGTTTTCCGCCTCAGCCCCGAGTGCCAGAGATGCGCTTTGGGTTATGGAAGGGCAGCATCCTGCCCTGCCCTCTGCCTCCTGTCCCTGCAAAGCGCTGGGGGTGGGGGGACACGGCCTTTGAGGGGCACAAAGAGCATCACCGGGAGCTGGGACACAGCCCTGGGGGCTCAGAGCTGTCCCACCCCCCCTAAAAAGAGCTTTTCTCTCGTGGGCAGCGCTGGGGCTCAGCAGCCCTCTGGTTGTGGGCTCTCCCCGTGTGGGGGCAGGGGGATGCTCGGTGGGATGTGGCTGCTTGCGCCTGTGACGAATCTTTTGAAACACAAATGAGAACTGCTCAGAGCTGGAGACCAACGTGGGGGCACTGGGGTTGCAAAAGCAGAGCTCTTCCTTCCCCCCCCCACACACACACACTCTGGTGGAGGGACACGCAGCCCTTCTTCTGGCCCTTCTGCTGTCGAGGAAAGCGCTGAGCTCGTCCCCACAAGCTGTTCTCATCGAGGTGTAAAGGGAAACTCCCAAGCTGCATTCCTCTGAAGATGCTCAGATGGGTGAGGGCTGCAGGACGGCTGCTCCTGAACGTCTGCAGCCACAAACCGGTGCTCCGCACAGCTCTCCCTGCTGCTGGAAGGAGTCTGGAGGTGGCACATGCAAGAAGACAGCCCCGAGGATTTGCTTTGGGGTCTCCAGGTGGGAATTGTCCGTGCTGAGATGGAGTAAGAGAAGGAGGCTCTGAGCCACCCCAGGAGGAGTCGTGGGAACGCACCGTGCGGAGGTGTGCGGGCAGAGCGGTGCTGGCACACGGAGAAGGGCAGACAGCTGCACCAGCACGAGTGTGAGCAGCAGGAGCAATGCTGGAACACAGCTCTGAGGGGAAAACTGATTTCTGCAACGCCGGAGAGAACAGCGCTGGGACGGAGAGGATCGTTGGTGCTGGAAGGACGTCGCAGGACGGCTGCTGGCTGCACCCCCGGGCTGAGCTTCCAGCGCTGTCGCTCTGCTCTCTGCCTGCTGTCCTGGCATAGCCCTGTAACCTGGTGCTGAGCCCGGCCGCTTTGCTGGCTGCCTGCTGCGGGGCAGGGCGGCCCTGGTGCGGAGCTGTGCGGGGTTTGGTGCTCCCCATCCTGCCCCATGCGCCTCAGGTTGCAAATTCCTCCCCATTTCAAACCCTTTCCTGCGCTTGGCAGGAGACGGATGGTGCTTGCGTGGCTTTGGGCTCCGTGGCCGTGCCCTGGGGCAGTGCCACGCTGCATGTCGCCTCATTAACGCATCCCCCAGCAGCGCGCTGTCCCGTGGTCTCCATTCCTTTTTTTCTCCCCCCCCCCTCTCTCCCCACGCTCCTCCAGCTCTGCCCAAAGGGAACATCGAGGTGGAGTCCCACTCTGCGCACCCCGGCGACCTCCTCCAGCTGCGCTGCCGGCTGCGCGATGACGTGCAGAGCATCAGCTGGGTGCGCGACGGCGTGCAGCTGCCCGAGAACAACCGCACGCGCATCACCGGAGAGGAGGTAGAGGTGCGGGACGCGGTGCCCGAGGACTCGGGGCTCTATGCCTGCATGACCAACAGCCCCTCGGGGAGCGAGACCACCTACTTCTCCGTCAACGTCTCAGGTTCGTAGCGGCGCAGGGGCAGCGCCGAGGAGTGCTGTGTGTGTGCATGCGTTGCATGCTGGCTGTGCCCCGCGGGACGTGGTGCCGCCGCCGTCGTGCTGGGACTCTGCGGTGCCCGGAGCTGTGGTTGTGCCCTCTGGGGCTGCGCGGGCACACGTTGGTGCAGAGCGTTGCTGGGGTTTCTGCTCAGAGCTCTGCACCCCGGCGGTGCATGCGTGGGGACACGCGTGTCTGCATGGAGCTGAGCACCGGGCCGAGCTGGAGCTGAGGTTTTTCTTTGGAGGTTGTGAAGCAGAGTGGTGAGGAGCGAGTGCTGGCGGTGGATGAGGGTTGGGGTCGGATCCGACCGCAGGACCCCGGCTGCTCTGGATGGATGGGTGTCCCCGGGCACCTGAGCGCTGGGGACAGGCTGCTCCCTGGGCTCCGTGCACTGGGCAGCGCACGCAGTGACTGCAGCTCAGCTCAGTGCGGCCGTGCAGTGCTCTCCTGGAGCCCCACACCTCGCGTGGGCACTGCCACGGTGCACAGGAGGACAGGAGGGGTCCGTGCACGGCGCTCAGCTGGGCGTCTCCTCTCTTGCAGACGCACTGCCCTCTGCTGAGGATGATGATGATGAGGATGATTCCTCCTCGGAGGAGAAGGAGGCGGATAACACCAAGCCGAACCGTATGTGGGGGATGGGCTTGCCCGTGGGTGGGGGTGAAGGGAAGAAGGGAGAGGAGAGGCAGAGTCCTGCTGCAGCCCTGGTAGGGCCTGGCTGGAGCGTGGGGATGTGCCGTGGGGGTGTGCACCTCGCCCCATTCGTGCCCTGGGTTAAACCACGAGCAAACCTCGGTGCTCCCTGCGGCTGATCCCGCTGCTCTGTGCCCCGCAGAGGCTGTAGCTCCATACTGGACCTATCCTGAGAAGATGGAGAAGAAGCTGCATGCCGTCCCCGCTGCCAAAACGGTGAAATTCAAGTGCCCCTCAGGTGGGACGCCCAACCCCACGCTGCGCTGGCTGAAGAACGGCAAGGAGTTCAAGCCCGACCACCGCATCGGGGGCTACAAGGTACAGAGTGGGTCCAGACCCGGGGGTCACTGAGCGGAGGGGGGGAAATGAGTGTGCTTCAGAGGCCCTGAGCCCATTGGCACAGCTGTGTGCCTCAGGAGGGGCAGATGGGCCCCATGACATTCCTGTTGCAAAACAGACCCACGGCGGTGACCTGCTTCTCGGTCGTGTTTGCAGCAGCCTCAACCTTTGGGGGATGGGGGAGGACGAGCCCAGCCTGGCTGCACTAATCCCAGTGCTGAGCCGTGAGGGTCGGAGCAAACCCAACCCCAGGAGCACCGCACACCTCCCACACCCAGCACTGCAGTGTGGGAGCAGGAGGATGAGGGGAGTGCTGCTCTGCGTGCAGAGCCGCGGCTCAGCCTGGGGCATGTGGGGCTCAGCAGGATGCTGGGGCTCCCCATCTGTGTGCTCAGCCCTGGGAGAAAACGGGCTGGAAGCGCTGGGCTGCGGCACGGCAGTGTGCTGACGTGTGCACATCTCCTGCCCCAGGTCCGCTACGCCACCTGGAGCATCATCATGGACTCGGTGGTGCCGTCCGACAAAGGCAACTACACGTGCATCGTGGAGAACAAATATGGGAGCATCAACCACACGTACCAGCTGGATGTCGTGGGTGAGGACGGCGCTGGGGCCGCTCCCTGCTCTGCTGCACCCCGCGAGGTTCACCTCGAACCCTTCTGGGGCGTTTTAATTGTGGTGGAAATAATTTCGTAGGCCAGACAGAAACTTTTTCTAATCGCCTTATTAGCCATAATTCCCAGCTGGGGAGGCTGGTCTGAGCAGTTCCACATGTGGAGCTGCTCTAAATGCCAGTAAATGAACCATTAAGAATGTGATTTAATTTGATTACACTGAGCAAACTGAAGGGAACAGTCAGCGAGGTGAACAAAGGGGTTTGTTAATGCTGACTCACCACAGTGGCAGCGGCTGGGGCCCTCGTTAGGTTTGATTGACCTCTGGCCCCTGAAGAGATAGCGACGTCCCCGAGGCTGGGACGTCCCCTGTGCCCTGCTCTGCTGGGATGTCACCTGTGCCCCTCTCTGTGGGGCTGTGGGAGGAGAGCCCTGGGGATGTGGGGTGCCCGTGCTGAGGTCCCCGTCCCTCCGAACCCGCAGAGCGCTCCCCGCACCGGCCCATCCTGCAGGCAGGGCTCCCTGCCAACAAGACCGTGGCCCTGGGCAGCAACGTGGAGTTCGTCTGTAAGGTCTACAGCGATCCTCAGCCCCACATCCAGTGGCTGAAGCACATCGAGGTGAACGGCAGCAAGATCGGCCCCGACAACTTGCCCTACGTGCAGATCCTGAAGGTAACGCCGCACACACGCCGGGCTGCCCCAGCCCGGGTCCCTGCGGGGTCACTGCCCTCACGGGGCACAGCTGGGGACACGTAGGTGGCATCGAGGCATCTGGAGCCCCACCAGCCCTGCCTGCTGCGCTCTGCGCTGTCCTGGAGGAGCTGGGTGAGAGGCGGGCAGGGGGCAGCAGGCAGCGGGGCACTCATCCTTTGGATCCCTGGAGGTGTACGCCATGGGCTGGGCGGGCTCTGGGGGCGAGCACGAGGCGGGTGGATCAGTGCAGACACAGCCAGCACCCTCAGCCCCTCTGCAGACCCTGGGGTGCGTCCGTCCCCATCCATCCATCCATCCCCATCCGTCCATCCATCCTAGGACGCACGGCCAGCCCCAGCCATGTCACACGGCCACCCCCCACCCCTCAGGGTGCACGGCTGTCCCTCCCCACGCCCCATTGCACAGGATGATGCTCCTCTGCTTCCCAGTTCACCACAACCCCCGTGGCCCCCAGCCCTGCGCTGGCACCGTCGCTCCGGGCGCTGTGCTTTCTGACCCCATCGATGTGACTCCTCTGTTGTTGGTCTGTTCCAGCACTCGGGAATTAATAGCTCTGATGCGGAGGTGCTGACCCTGTATAATGTGACAGAGGCGGAGAGCGGGGAGTATGTTTGTAAGGTTTCCAATTATATTGGCGAGGCCAACCAGTCTGCGTGGCTCACTGTCACCAGACCTCTGGCACAAGGTAATCGGAAGGACGCCCAGTGGGATGCTTCTTGGACAGCCCGTCCCCAGCGGTGGAAAACACAACTCTGGGCTCTCTCGTTTCTGCTGTACTGTCCTGGTGCAAAAAAGCCATGGAAAAATACCCCGCGGGGCCGGCTGGGCCGCGTGCTGTGTCTCCCCGTGTGCTCCCCGCTCTGTGCTGTCCCCGTGTCTCTCCGTCCTCGTGCTCCCACGCCGTGACCCCCAGCCGGCCCTCCCCGAGCTCTATTTTTCCATGTGGCCCATTGAGCATGCTCCGATGGGCAGCGATGCTCCGGTGGTGAAGGGTTCGTAGCCTCCTTAGGTCCGCCCGGATGAGCGGTCATCCGGAGGGTCTCTACCGGGTGTCCGGGGTCTCTGTCTGCTCCCGGGGCTCTGCCAAATGAGACTGCTCCCTCCTCTCTGCCTCTCCCCAGAAGATCTCATGTCGTTTGCTTCTCCGTTTTTTGCTTCCACTCTCCCCCTCTAGACGGCTGGCGTTAACACGACAGACAAAGAGATGGAAGTCCTTCACTTAAGGAATGTCTCATTTGAGGATGCTGGGGAGTATACATGTTTGGCGGGTAATTCTATTGGGATCTCCCATCACTCTGCATGGTTGACAGTTCTCGAAGGTATATACTCTTCTTCCTGTCCCTCTCCTCCCTTGTTTCCACGGGTGTCGGATGCATTGCTGGGGCTGTCGCTTTGCTGCTGTGCGGACCCACGCCTGATGCAGCAGCCAGGGCAAGTTTTTGGGGCGCTGCGTGGGCGCCGCTCTTCTGCCAAAAGCTCTGCCCGCTATCAGCCGCTGCTTGGGTGCTGCAGGGTGCTGCTGCCTGGGGACAGCAGCTGTGCTCTTCTGCCTCTCTCCGAGGCTCTGTTCTCTGGGGGTGGGGGGGTGGTCAGGATGGGGGCTGCCAGCTCCCAGGTTTGTGGCTGTGCCGTTTGTGGCTGCACTGCAGACCCCCTCGGCCCGGTCCTGCTGCTGCTGCAGGCGCTTCTGGCTGCTCGGCTCCAGCTCCCAGTGCCCCTCCAGCTCAGCCCCATGGGGCGGTGCAGGGCCGGGAGCATCCCCACGTGCTGCCCATGCAGACCGTGTGGTGCCGCCCTGCACAGAGTGGGGATGGGCTCAGACCCCACTCCAGTTGACCCCTTCCTGCCCCAGGCGCCTGCCTGTGGGTGCAGTGTGTCCCAGGGGATGGTTGCGATGCATATCCCAAGGGTGTGGGTGCAGTGCCCGTCCCACGGGTGCAGTGCCTGGCTGCTGCACACGGGAGCATCCCACACCACCGCTCCCCGGCGATGCTGGGAGGAGCCAGGCTGTGCCCCGCTCTCAGCTCCCACTGATGCCCTCTCCGTGCCAACCCAGCTACTGAGGACTCTCCGACCATGATGACGTCCCCCCTCTACCTGGAGATCATCATTTACTGCACCGGGGCGTTCCTCATCTCCTGCATGGTGGTGACTGTCATCATCTACAAGATGAAGAGCACCACCAAGAAGACAGACTTCAACAGCCAGCTGGCCGTGCATAAGCTGGCCAAGAGCATCCCGCTGCGCAGACAGGTAACAGAAAGTAGAGAGGGGGTTTCTTGGCTCCTACCGCCCCTCCCCACAGAACTGCCCTTTCCCTGGGTTGGGATGGATGGGGCACACAGCCTCCCTTGGCTACGCTGTGTGCGTGGCCCCGTGGCAGTGAGGGGAACCGAGAGGATTTATGGCAGTTTGATATTGAGACAGCACACGTCGCACACCGAGGACCCCCAGGCTGTGCGTTCTGTGGCACAGCAAGCAGGAGGGCAATTCAAAACACTGCAGCCATGCTGCAGCAGGATGCTGGCAGTGCTCAGGAGCTGGGGGGGTCCCGGTCGGCGTCTCCCCACTGGGAGCGTGCGGCCGCGGCCCCGGCGCTGCGTGAAGGTAACCCACGGCCCCGCTGCAGGTGTCGGCCGACTCCAGCTCCTCCATGAACTCGGGCGTGATGCTGGTGAGGCCCTCGCGCCTCTCCTCCAGCGGGACCCCCATGCTGGCCGGCGTCTCTGAGTACGAGCTGCCCGAGGACCCGCGCTGGGAGCTGCCACGGGACAGGTGAGGGTGGAATCGAGTGGGATGGGGTGGGGTGGGATGGGGTGGGGTGGGGTGGGGTGGGATGGGATGGGATGGGGTGGGGTGGGGTGGGGTGGGGTGGGATGGGATGGGATGGGATGGGATGGGATGGGATGGGATGGGATGGGGTGGGGGTCATCCTGTCTGTCCTCCCACCAGGCTGATCCTGGGCAAGCCGCTGGGAGAAGGCTGCTTTGGGCAGGTGGTGCTGGCGGAGGCCATCGGCCTGGACAAGGACAAGCCAAACCGCGTCACCAAAGTGGCCGTGAAGATGCTCAAGTGTAAGCAGAGATGGAGGGGGTACCCAGGTGTGTGTGGGGAGGGGGGGGATCCGGGCGTTCCTCCCTGACTGCCGCCTTTACTGCCACAGCCGACGCCACAGAGAAGGACCTGTCCGACCTCATCTCCGAGATGGAGATGATGAAGATGATCGGCAAACACAAGAACATCATCAACCTGCTGGGGGCCTGCACGCAGGACGGTGAGCGGGCGAGGAGGGGCTCCCGGTGCCATGCCCCCGTGGGGCGAGGCGTGGGGTCCCCGGCACGTGGGCTCAGCCCCGCTGTCCCTCAGGGCCCCTCTACGTCATCGTGGAGTACGCCAGCAAGGGCAACCTGCGCGAGTACCTGCAGGCACGGCGCCCGCCGGGCATGGAGTACTGCTACAACCCCACGCGTGTCCCCGAGGAGCAGCTCTCCTTCAAGGACCTGGTGTCCTGCGCCTACCAGGTGGCACGCGGCATGGAGTACCTGGCCTCCAAAAAGGTGCGGGGCCGTTCCCGCTGGGTGCGTCGGGATGTGGGACCGCGGGGGTCCGGGCACCGTCTGACGGCCCCGCGCTCTGCCCAGTGCATCCACAGGGACCTGGCGGCCAGGAACGTGCTGGTGACCGAGGACAACGTGATGAAGATCGCCGACTTCGGGCTGGCCCGCGACATCCACCACATCGATTACTACAAGAAGACGACAAACGTGAGCGGGCGGAGGCGGCCGTGCCGCGCGGACCCTCGGTCACCCCCGCGGGCAGCGCTGAGCTGACGGGGTTCTCTTGTCGCAGGGCCGCTTGCCCGTGAAGTGGATGGCCCCGGAGGCTCTGTTCGACCGAATATACACTCATCAGAGTGATGTGTGAGTAGCTGGGCGCTGCAGGGTGCTGCTCCCGCTGCGGCCGTGGTGGCTCACGGTGTGCCTGCCCGCAGCTGGTCCTTCGGCGTGCTGCTGTGGGAGATCTTCACGCTGGGCGGCTCTCCGTACCCCGGCGTGCCCGTGGAGGAGCTGTTCAAGCTGCTGAAGGAGGGCCACAGGATGGACAAGCCCAGCAACTGCACCAACGAGCTGTGAGTGCTGGGGGGCAGTGGGTGCACGGGAATGGGTCCTGCGGTGCCAGCCGTGCCATGCTCAGTCCTGGCTGTGCTGCTCGCTGCGGGACGTGGATGCTCACAGCTCCTTTTGCAGCAGTCCCCCCTTCCCTGCGAGAACCTCAGCTCAATCTGTTGGCCATAACCGACATCCCCTCTCCCTTTGCTGTTGCTCAGCGGGAGCGAATCCCGCAGTGACCCCGGGGTTACGCCCTCACACTGCAGCCCCCTGCCCTCCCCCTGCCCCGTGTCCTTCCCCACGGGGACGAGCCCCCAGCCCGGCACGCTGCCAGGAGCTGCGCACCCACGGACACCCTCCGCTCCCCCCCACCCCATGCAGGTACATGATGATGCGCGACTGCTGGCACGCCGTGCCCTCCCAGCGCCCCACCTTCAAGCAGCTGGTGGAGGACCTGGACAGGATCGTGGCCATGACCTCCAACCAGGTAGGACAGCCCCCACAACCCCCCCCAACCCAACACAGAGTCCCCCCACCTGAACCCATCCTTTCCAGGAGTACCTGGACCTGTCAGTGCCGCTGGACCAGTACTCCCCGGGCTTCCCGGCCACGCGCAGCTCCACGTGCTCCTCGGGGGAGGACTCGGTGTTCTCCCACGACCCGCTGCCCGACGAGCCCTGCCTGCCCCGCTGCCCTCCCCACGGCCACGCCGCGCTGAAGCGGCACTGAAGCTCCACACCCGTTGCCCTCCGGGCCCTGCAGGGAACTCTGCCCAAAGTTTCCATTTCTTTGGTTCTCGGTCAGCTTCTTTTCCCTCTCTCTGTGATTCCAACTCCCCCACGATGCTCCGTGCCCGGAGGGGCCCCGTGGGGCCGGAGAGCACCGCGAGCATCGCTGCTCTGGGGTGCGACCGGAGCCCCGTGTACATAGCTAAAGTATGTATAAATATGAATATATATTTACATGTCTTTTTCAAAGGGTTGTTACCAGAGCTATACCGGTTTGGTAGGGAGGTACTAGTGGCTGGTAGATATCAGTTGCTATATATTAAAGACAAAACTAGGAAAAAAAAAAAGGAAAAAAAAGAAAAAAAAAAAGGAAAAAAAATCCATATATTTTGCTACTTCTGCTGGTTTTATTTTTTTAAATTATGTTCCCGTCCCTGTTTCAGTTTAGGTCCCCCTCGATAAGAATTGCTGCTGCTGCTGCTTCAGTTTTATATGGGGTTGTATTAAACCATAATAATAATAATAATAATGATAATAATAATAATAATAACGTGTCGATGCCTTTCGGGAACGCGTGGCCGCGGTGCCAGCGGCCTTTCCCTGCCCGGGGGCTGCGGTGGGGCCGGGTGCAGCCCCACACCCCGGGGCTGTGCCTTACCCGGACCCCCCCTGGGCAGGAGGGGCCGTGGGCTCTGCTGTGTCCCACCCCCATCCCCGTTTTCCCCACCCCCATCCCCCGGTCCCTGGCTCTGGGAGCGCGGAGCCAGGGCGCTATTACTTGAAAAGTTTATTTTGCCTTTGTATGGAGAAATATTATTTGTTGTAAACTCTTCTGTAATGAATCTGGAATTCTTGTAATTATTAAAGACTTTAACCAAGCCGTGCGTTTCGCCGTCCCCGTCTCAGGTGCTGGGAGATGCTTGGGGTGCATGGAGTGCTCCCCCTCCCCCTCCCCGAGTTTGGGGGCCACCGACCAGCAGTCAGAACCCCTCCGTTTTCACCTCCTTTGCTACCAGCGATGGGTGCAGCTGTGTTTCCCAGCATAGGGCGGAGGTGTTGGGGTGCTTCCACATGTCCTCACCAAGGGCTTGGGCTTCCAGCTGAGCTCAGGCTGCAGTGATGGAGATGGGGGGGGTCAGGGTCAGCACTGGGGTTTGATTAACCCTCTCCTTGCCACTGTCCTCCTGGGGGGGTCAGGAGGAGCTGGTGGCCCCGTGGGTTCAGCTCTGACCGTGGCAGTGAGATGGTTAACGCACCACGGCTGTGGGTCGCAGCTCTGTCCCATCGGCCCTTTTAAAAGCATCTGCTCCTTGCTGTTTCCATGTGTAAATTAAATCGATCAGCTGCGCTCCCCCCCCCTCCTAAATTAAGTGGGGCTTTTAATCAAGTGATTGATGGCAGATCCGCAGCGCGGGGGGAGCAGGTGGGGGGGTATAAATCAGTGCTCTCCCTGGGAGCAGTTTGGCGAAGGGAGCGCTGCAGTGCGTGTTTACATCATCACAAAGTGCTGCTATCACCATCTTCTGCTCGTTTCCTGGGGTGAGCGGGAGGGCAATTAAATATGATAATAAGCAGAGCGGCTTAGTGGGGTTGGGAGGAGGATGGGGAGGGTTGTGTTGCTCGGCTGGGGGGGGGCACAGGGCTGTTTTCTGCTGTCCCCATGTGTGTGTAAGCACGTGGGATGGGGAGCCCCACCTTGTGCTGTGCGTGGGGCTCCCGCAGAACCCGTTGTCCTCTCCTTTTCCCCTTTCTGTCCTTTTAAAGCCCTCTGTCTGTGCAGGACCCAGACACCCTGCTGGCCCCGGCCCAGCTTCTGCCTGAGCTCTGCTCTGTCTCGCTGCCAGACATCAACGTGCCGTGTTTGTAATCCCACCTCGATGCTCGCTCCTGCAGGTTTAAGGGGTGGGGGGGATGTGGGGATGCTCCCAGAGCTGTGCCCCGCCACGCGGTGCTTTCAGCCCGTGTTCTACATAATTTGAGGCTGGTGTAAGGCTTGCTCGTCCTTGTTACAAGTTTATAACAGAGGCAGAAAGCCTGTGAGGAATGTAATGCTCTAATACGGGAGGACATAAATCTCAGCCTCCGTTGTGCTTGGGCCTCCCTACATCACTGCTTCTCCCTCTGAATATTAATCTGCACTAAAAGTGCTGAGCAGTGCATCTTTCCTGAACGGCTTTGAGGGGAGAGGCCGCTGTGAGGGCACAACCCCATGGACACGGGGAGCAGGGACTGGTGCTGCAGGGATGCGGGGAGCACTGCTGGGGTGGCTCAGCAGCAGGAGCATCCCCAGCAGCACCAGCACGGGGATGCCCAGGGCAGGATGAAGGCCATCACATGGGCTCCCAGGAGCCAAGGGAGGGCTGAAAGGTGTTTGGCACTGGCGTGGCTGGAAAAGCTCTCCCCATGCCAAAGCACACACAGCCTTGGAGCTGTGTGCTGTTTAATTTGCCCGAGGGTGCAGAGCAGAATGCAGGAATGGGTGGGGGCTCTGCTGAGTGCACAGCTGCCTTTCCCCTCGTTTACTCCTGCAGTGCTGTGGGGCCGAAGCTCCATCCCCCAGGAGCTCTGTGGGTTAGGGGGGGTTTGGAGCACGGGGTCAGCCCTGGCTCAGCACACAGATCTCCCCCCACCCGGGGGTGGCAGTGGGTTTGGGCTGCAGAGTGCGACTGCTGCCACGACGCAGTGCTAGGTGGGACAAGCTGTTCTCCTCCGATGTATTTAAGGGCTGTCAGAGCTGCAGTCTTCCTGGGGAACATCACCCATTTGTGGGAAATGAAGAGAATTATCTCCATCATTTTCTGCCCACTTCTCGTCCTGAAAACCCCAACGATTTGCAGTCAACTCGGTGCCCTTCCTGCTCCCTGAAAGCTTTGCAAAGCTGTGCTCTGCCCCACGCTGAGCAGGGACACCTGTGGGACCAGCACACCTGGGAAGCATCCCATAATCACAGGGTGAGAGCAGGAGGGGCAGCTCCTGCCCTGCAGAGTGCTGCAGGGGGGGCTGTGCTGATGAGGATCTCCTCCCTTGGAGCTGAAAGGCGTCCCCTCCCTGCAGCTGGGACTCGTGCTCAGCAGCTCACCTGCTGCAGTGGGGCTTCTCTGCACCCATGGGTCCCTGCTCTGCCTGCAGGCTCAGGCAGTTTGGATCCCTGGTTTGGGCTGTGCTGGTGCTGAGCTGTGTGGGATGGGGAAAAGCAGCGCTTTGGGTGCCTGGTTGGTGCTGGAGCACTTTGTTATGCTGTGCTAATGAGTCGTTGGTCCTGTGAAGCTGGAATTCTTCTGCCACGATGGGCACCCTGAGGAGGGCTCCTCCAAGAGGACACTGCTGGGTAATAACAACTATTTCCCGACCAAGCTTTGCCATTGCAGGGTCGGGTGCTGTGCTCTTGCTGCATGCGAGGAGTGGGCTCTGCGTGCTGCCCTGCTGCTGTGGGGCTGCAGCCATAGGGAGCACAGTGTGCACTGCAAACACTGCGAGGTGCTGCTGCCTGCTGGCCAGGAGCTGTGCTGCTGCTCAGAGCCCATCCCGAGCTGCAGAGCCCCCACAGCCAGACCCGGAGATGCTTCACGGGTTTCCAGTGCAGGGAAAATGTTGGCTGAGACCTTCGTAGTAGGAAAACACGTCCCCTGATGACTGTAATGTAAATTATTGACTGCTGGAAAAGAGTGGGAGCTTGGGGCGGGGAGCAGAGCTGGAAGAAGTCATCAATGTTAATGGTGTTTTTGTGTGCCCTGTGGGACAGGGATCCATTCCCTGGGCTGCTCCTCCTATGGAGGCAGCTCGTGAGCTGCAGCTGCTCTGCAGACAGAGGTCTGTGCTCCTGGCCCTGTGGCACAGCCCTGCTTGTGGCAGCTGCACACCTCCTGAGAGCTCCCACGTGTGTTTCTGCCTTCTGAACTGACACAGACGTTCAGGATTGCCCACTGGTTTTATTACCAAGGCAGAGGCGAAGGTACAGAACTGAGCTTGCAGAAGACAGCTACTGCTGTACTGCATTCTGCTTTGTTATTGCTGTCAAGAGCCCAAAGTCACAGGTTTAAAGCGCTGATAACGCCCCGACCTTGAGCTGACTGCTTTTGTTTTTTGCGTCTCGTTGTTCTAAAAGCTGTCTGACCTCTAAAACAGACACAGCACCAGCTCTACCTTTAACCTTACAGTCAGTATAAATATCTACAGTCCGTAAAATAATTCCTGAATATTTACATACACCAAAGACAAAAAAACAGCTTTCTCAGTGCCCTCCTGTGGAGCCTACCAGAATCCAGCAGCTGACACTGGAGTGCATGAAGAATCATGTATAGAAATGTCTGAGGGTGGTTGCTATGACGCAGTGCTGAGCTGGGTAAGGTTTAACCACGTCTCAGCTTGTGAAACGTGTGGCTCAGCAGGTTGCTGCCCCACAGACTGCAGCAGTAGGATGAGGTGCGAGTCCTGCATGCATGGCTGTGCTCCATTCTGCACCAGCACCCCTGTGAGAATGAAGAGCTGTCTTTCCTTATGTTTAGGAGCACAAATCCCAGTATAAATCTGAACGTATTTACTACAGAAGTTCAAATGGTGGGGGTAGGGGATGCAGTGCTGAGAGCTGTAGCATTGTCTGACTGCTACGAAGACTGGAGCAATACAAAGGCTTCTTAAAATACAACACTTGAGCATTTGACTGAGAGCAAAGTTCTTCAGGATAAAGGAGCGTTTTTACAGTCAGTACAGCTCAGCGTGGGCACCCAAACGTGCCTGAAGTGGACGCCCCATGTTTCTGCAGTCACTCCTGTGACTGTGAAGGCTGCGTGCTTTAAAGCTGAACCCACAGTTAGATGTGTTCTTTTGAAGCGGTCATTTCTTTCTAGGAAGAGTCTTTCTGCTCTTCCCTCTAATTCCCAGTAGGATTCTTCACAGCGTTTCAAATTCCAGTCCCTATGCAATCACACCACCAGAAGGAGATCCCCAGTTAAACCTCCTATTCAAAACAGAGTTAGGCTAAAAGTTGCTCCACACAGCTTGGACTTTCCCACTCCTCAACCGTGCTGATTTAAACTTACTTCATCACCTGTGCTGCCAGTCCTGAGCCCCAGCAGAAGCTGAAAGCGGAGCACTGTTGGTGCCAATGGGCTGCAGCTCCAGCAAGCCGCAAAGAGCACCAACTGCTGCTGCTCCAGGGTCAGCTCACGCTCGTGGGGCCGCCTTCGTCTCTCTCGACCTGGGGGGGGGGGGGGGGGGGGGGTGCAGAGCAACGCGCGGCTCCGGAGCGCCGTGGGATCCCCACGCAGCCTCAGTCCGCCAAGCGGTGCCGCGGCGCTCTATCCCGACCCGCGGAACTCTATGATCGCGCCGTCGCGTTGCGGGAACCAATCAGAGGGACGGCGGAAGGGCGGGGGCGGGCCGTGACCCGAAGTAACCCCGGAAGCGGCCTCTCGTTGGCTGCGCACGTGACGGCGGCGCGGAACGGGGCGGGGCTTGGCGGGTGACGTCACGCGCGTGACGTCACGGCGGGAAGGCGTGACGTGGGGAGCGCGTGGCCGGGCGGGGATCCCACGGCCGAGCGGAGCTTTCGGCTGTCCCCGCCCGCAGCCTGCTGCCGCTGCGTGGGTTCCCCGTGTCTCTGCAGGTCTGTGTGCCTCGGCTGTGCCGTGGGTGCTCCGAGATCCCGAGTGTCCGTGTGCGTGCCGTGCCACGCAGGGCGTCTGTGGGGAGGGGCAGGTTTTCCTCGTGGGAGCGCCGCAGGAGGCGGCCGAGCTGTGCGTGGATGAGGGCCGGGTGCTCCCACGCTTCGGAGCCCTGCGTGGTTTGGGGCACGGCTCGTGGAGGCGATGACAAGGCACTGCTGGGAGCAGAGCGTTCCGCAGGGAGAGCACAGCTCCTCTCCGGTTGCTGAGGAGCATTGTTTTCCCTCTGGGTTATTGCAAAGCACTCCGGTGCGTGGCACACAAGGAGTGCTGGGGTCCGCTGCGGTGCAGCCGTGGCTGTGCGTGGCCTGAGCTGCCCAGGATCTGCGAGCTGCAGTGCGGTGTCTGGGGAGGAGGCAGAGCCCCGAGAGCCCCTGGGGACGTGGGGAGCAGAGCTCACTCCGAGCACTGTGCTGGGGCAGCAGCTGGGGCTGCTGGGTGCGGTCAGTGCGGGCTGAGCCGTGAGCCCGATAAGCATCAATTGCTTGTGAGCGCGAGTTCTTCTCCAGCAGCTGTGTGTGCCTTCCTCGCAGTCCCTCCGTGCAGCAGGAGCAAGGGACGCGTGCTTAAGCAGCAGTTCCGTGTTGGCAGCCTTTGGTCGTTTCCCACGGTGGGCAGAGGTTATCAGCTGCTCGCTCACTTCTGCTTTCAGCTCGATTTTAATGAGCTAAAAGCTTGCTTGGGCTCTGTGTGCCGTTCCTTGTTCGTCAGATCGTTTCGAAACGACAGCGAAAAGCGTCAGGAACGGGGAGAAAGGGTGCGAAAGATGGGAGAGAAAGGGAGAAAAGCAGGGTGTCGGCACGCTGGTTGGCTGCGAAGGAAAGGTGTCATCATCCCTTGGCCACCTCAGCTGCAGGGACATCAGTCCCCCAGTAATGGAAAGCAGTTTGAGCAGCAGGACGGGGCGGAGAGCGTGCCTTTTCTGGGTCACCTCCATTTTTGACGGCTTAAGAAGGAGCAGAGTGGCCTTTTAAGTTCACTTTATTGCAGCAATTACCCCCTCCCCCCCGAGCACAGAAGAAAAGCACCTCATTATTGCTGGGCCTCAGGGCTGGGGCAGCGCGGTGAGTTTGGGAATCCCTGCTCAGTCTTTGTTCAGTGACTCGTGAAGCTCTTCTCTCTTCAGTTTCCCCTTTCACGTCGGATCACGTCTCTCTTGCTACCTAAAGCATTGTGTTTTATCGTCTGATGTTTCTCCTCTGCTGGCAGGCGCCGGACTAGCTTTCCACCTTGTTTACTTTCCCGTGCTTTCCTTGCTTTCTGTTCTTCACGTTGCACGTTCACGTTTTGGGGTTTTAATCATGCCGCAGGCAAGATTTATTGTGCATTGTTGGTTTGCGCTTTCTTCCGTGAAAGAAAGATTTTGGAGGGCTGTGGAGGAGGGGAACCGACTGCGTTTCTGCTCTCAGTGTTTCAGCCAAACGAGGATGAGGATGATGGCTGCTTCGTTCCCTGCCCAGCCCGCGTGCCAGCCCTCGGGAGGCGCGCCGGCATCCCCCCCCCCCCCGGCAGCACTGGTGCTTTACTTTCCCTCGTGCCGTCCTGCAGTAACGAAACGCATCTCGGCTGCCGCGCCGGTTTGGTAACGGCGGCACGATGCGTCGGTGAGCTCCACCGCGCAGAGCACGCGTGTCTCGGCGCGGGGCGGCAGGACTACAGCTCCCGTGATGCCCCGCGGCGGGCGCCCAACGGGGCGCGGAGGGGCGGCGGCGCCGCGCGCATGCGCGGCGGCGCGGGGCGGGGGGAGGAGGCGGAGGGCGCGGAGCGGCGCCGGGACGCGGCCCAGCGGACGGAGCGCCGCCTTCCCCCGCCGCCAGCGGTCGCCCGCGCCCCGCCGAGCGCCTCCTCCCGTTGGCCGCCGCGCCGGCCGGGAGCGGGCGGTGGGGGGGGGCGGGCGGCCTCCCGGGGCGGAGCCCGGCGCTGAGCGGCGGGGGGCGCGGAAATCGAGGCCGGGGCTCCGTCGGGCCTGCTGCCGCGGGAGGAGGCGGGCGGCCCCCCCCCCTCCCCCTCCTCCTCCACACCCCCGCCGACAACGGCCTTTGTCTCCGCTGGGCTCGGAGGACGCGGCGGGGGCGGTTAGAATGGAACAGACTGAAGGTGAGGGCGGCGGGGGCGGTCGCGCCGTCCGCCCGGGGCTCGGAGGGTCCGCGGCCGCCATGTTTGCTGCGGCGCGGCCCCGGGGCCGGGAGGGGAGCGGGGCCCGGCGGCACCGCGCGCTGCCGCCCCCGAGCGGACCCCGCTTCGGGCCCGGGCCGTCCCCGCAGAACCGGGCCCGGCGTCGCCGTCCGGCCCGGCCGTGCCTCCCCGCGGCTGTCAGCGCGGCCTGCAGGTCTTCGGGCGGAGATCTCGGCGGTAAATTCGTTGTGTGTGCGCCGAGCCGGCGGCAGCGCGCGGGGACGGCTGTAGGCAAGGATCGTAGCCGTCCCGGTGCCCTTCCCGGGCTTTCTGTGGCTGCTGGAGGTGCGCGGAGAATGTTTTGGATACGTTGGTGTTAAGGCGGTGCTCAGAAAGAGGCCGCTCCACACACGGACGCGTGCAGTGTGAGCTGAGCTCGGGGGTGGGTGGTCATGAAGTGCATGTTTTGGTTTCACACCGCTGTTGTGCGTTTCTCAGTTCTGCAGCTTTGCCTCGCTCTGAAGCCGTACGCCTGAGCTGCACTGTAGCTGTTACGCTGGCTTTGTTGTGTGGTGCACGTCACTGTTCTCCCAGCATTTGGAATTGGCAGGGGTCTGACTCTGGTGTTATGCGATCATCAGCTTCTGAGCCTCCCCAGAGAACAAAAGGGTTTCCTCCATGTTCTCGTTTCAAGCCCGAGGCTCCTGAAAGCAAATGAGTGCTCTGAACTCCGCTTACTGCTGTTTTGTTTCTCTGCATGGGATTGTTATTGCTTCTTTCTGTTTCCTCATGGGAAACTTGTTAAGAGTTGCCTTATCAAAGCCATATGACAGACGTGACTGTTTCTTCTGGCACTTAGAGCCCTTGGAAAGGTACACAGGGAAGTAGTCGGCCTCAGCACACGCTGTAAGGCATCGGGACAAGTTTGTCAAGAGGCCTCTGATTCACCACCTAGTCTCTGTTGGCACAGGCCAGCTGCAGGCAGCAGGAATCCCCAGGCTGCAGCTCTCTTTGCTAATGAATCTGCGTGCAGCTGAAAGCTGGGCCTTGTCCTCACGGCTGGGTGTAAAGGTTTTCATATGCGGTTTGTAGGGTGTCCGGAGCGAAGTGGGACAGAGCTGACTACAAATACTGGCTGCAGGGGATAATCGTTTTACTTCTGTGCGTAATTCACGTTGTTTGAGCACAGTAGGAAGGTGTTTTGAAAGGGAGCGTGGAAATGGGACGGAATTCATGTCTGGAACCCAACGTCCTGCTCTGTGTCCACCCAGCAGCTGTGTTTGTAAACACAGAGCAGTGAGCATGTGCTGGGGTGGCTGCTGCGTGGATCAGAGCGCGGATACAGGCACGCACTGGGATGGAACAGTGCAGAACGTGGCAGTGAGTGCATTACTCAGGTAATGAAGGGGCAGCAGGACGCGAGCAGGTCGGAGGATCTCAGATTGAGGTCTGCGGGGAGGAGCTGGCTGGCTCAGCCTGGAACTTCTGCTTTCGAGGCTGTGACAGAAAGCACAGCTCGGGCTGACGAGGCAGTGGCACGTAAGCCTGACTCAAAGCACTGCTTGTTGTTGTCAGCGAGCCAGCAGGACGGCTTCTGTTCTCAGAGCAGGCACTCCACATCTCCGTGTAACACCCTGTCCCTGAGCAGTGTCTCAGATTGAACAAGTGCTGAGCAGTTGTAGGCAGCGTCGGCCGCGCGGTGCTTGGCAGCAGTCGACAAAAAGCAGTAACCTCAGTTCAGGAGGGGTTTACGGAAACCCTGCTGGAAGTGTTTGCACGCCACGCAGGTTTCATCAGTGCACTGTGTCAGAATTGTGGCTCACTGTGGCTCAGTGCTGTTTTTACTGCTGGAATGTGTGAGGTGGACTTTTCTCAGTCAAGCCTGGAAGTTCAGATGGGAAGTGAAACACGTGGGGTGTTGATGCAACGTCAGCGTGTGGTCGGAGCTCTGCTAGGCTGACCCACTTCACCTGGTAGTGCACACATCCTTTATTCTGTTTGCTTTTTTCCTCAGATTCTTCGCATCCTGGCTCTGTGCTCAGTGGGGCAGTGCCTGTGTGTAGGCTGTGTGTTTGTAAGCAGTCTGCAGTGCCCTTATCAGCGACAGCTCCTGGTTTCCTTCTTGGTCAGATCCTCCAGTGGTGGGAAAGGGCAAGTTTGGGGCTAGCTGCCTGCGAACAAACTCTCGTTCCTTCATTAAGAAATTAAGTTGCAGTGCTGACGGTGTCTTTGGTTCCGAATTCTTTTCCAGTACTACTAAAAACTGTCCACTTTATCCTCGAATTGCTCGAAACAATTGCTTTGTGTTCTTATCTCTTGGCTGTGTTCCGGGGTGGTATCAGAGCAGTATCTATTGCAGGTTGCACTTGGAAGCTACGTGCTCGTGTGGGGCTCTGGTGGTGGGATGGCTGTGCCAGTGGGGAAGAACTGACACTGCCTGAAATGCTTTGCTGGGAGCTCAGCACGTAGCACTGCCAGTTGGCTGCTCCTGTGCTTCTAGGTAGTGCTCCTCTGCTGAGGAAGGCCAGGTATGGCTCTCTTGATGCTGTTGGTGGCTCTCTGGTACGGTGGCATGCTCTTTGCGTTGGAACTTTTGAGTGACTTTTACTTAATCATCCTTCCTTTAGGTTTAAATGTCGATTCCAACACGTTTAGGATTCGCTGTGTTGCTATCAGCTGCTGCAGAGGCTGCAGGTTTGCTCTGACAGCACTTCAGTGGGCAGCTTAGAAACGAGCAGGCTGGTGCAGAGATCTGGAAGAGCTGGGTGTGTTGATGGTGGTGACAGGACAGGACTGGGGAGGAGGAAGCCCTTCATGATGTAAGCTCTGCAGGAGGAGAACAACTCTTTGGGCTCTGAGTCTTGAGAGGAGCTGCTGGGTTAAGCACAGAAACATAATGCAGCAGGTGCAGAAGTTGTCCCCATTGTGAAACGCAGACCGGAATCGAGGTCTGTTTTATGCGGCTGAGCTCCAGAAAGGAAGTGCTTAAGGAAAAAATAGTTGAAGTAGATGTGTTTACTGACTCCTGAATCCACTTTAAGCAGTGTTTTGAAGTTTGCTAACCCACAAGTTCTTTACGTAACAAGATAAAGAGCTCTGATAGCTGCCCCTGCACACCCCCCTCCCATTTCTGCCTGCGGAGGATGGCACAGACAGCTCTGGGAGCTGTTCCAGCTGTGGATGTGCGGTGAGGAATGATACAGGGGGCTCCTCCCTGTCCCTGCACCGTGGGCAGACTTTGACCTGGAGGGCTCTGTGTGCAGGAGATAAGGCACTGCCACACAGGTTTCAGTTCTGTCCGTGTTGCATCTGGGTCTCCTTCCCAGCTCTTGGTGAGATGGTTTTGCCAGAGCGTTAGCAGAGAGCTTCTGCTTCTCCACACGAGCTGCACTGTGCCTTATGTCAGCCCTTCTGAGCAAAGGAAGCTGTCCTGGCAGGAGCATTCCCTGGCTGTGTACGGGTGCAGGCTCCTGCTGGCTGTGTTGGTCAGGTGTTGCTTCACTGTGCAGCTCTGGTGTGGTCGTGGCTGAAATATGCTGCACAGCATGGCTCGGTTTGTATCCCAGCCTTCAAAGTGTGGAAGGACTCACAAGAGAAGGCAGAGATGCAGTGTAATGGAAGCATCTCTTCCTATTTAAAAGAGCTGGGGTAGGGCAGTGTTGCTGGTTTAAGGACAGGAAGGCTTGTGAGGGTGCTGGCAGAGTTAGTGGTGCAGGAGGGCCACGTTCTGCCTCTGCTGCTCTGCACGGCGTCTTGCTTTGTGGACTTCAGCTCTCTGCAAGGTGTCTGTTCTTTGTAATTCTGATACGACCACCTGGGGTGGACCACTGAGGGTTACCTCGTTTGCTGTTATCATTAGTTCTAATCTAAATGGGTGACTGAAGCACTGTCATGGGCTTGTAAGTCGTTGGGTTTTTTGAAGTATTTGAAAAGAAAGAAAGAAATTGATTCTGATTTTAGTAATAAACAAAAAAAGCCTGGGGTGAAATTTCTTCCCAGTGGGAGAAATCTGTTGTTTGCTCTTCGGTTTGGCAGATGTAAAGGAGCAATTAATTTGTAGATAGAGCAAACAGTTCCACTTCCTCTTCCTGGAATGGGTGGTGGTGGTTTGAGGCTGGGTGACCCTGATAGGCAGTGCTGTCACCACGTCTGTCCCTCCCATCGGCAGCAGTGCTTCTTGTTGGCTTTTGTGGCTGGGGGAAAAGGTGATTTAAAAGTTGCAGCAGTTAGCAAACTTTGCTGTAGAGCATCGTGCTCTTAGGTTGTTTCCCTAAGTCACGTAACTACGGTGACGAGCGTGCCCCTGGTTGTGCTGGGCGGAGAGGATGAACTCAAATGTGAGTATAATCCAAGGACGAAGCTGACACAGCATGCAACAAGTCCTTGCTGCTGCTGCAACGTCAAAGGATCGAGGTGCATTGGGGGGGGGTAAGAGCTTAGTGGGGCGCAGGGGCTGTGTGTGGGTTCTAATGATGAGAAGTGGGATGTGTTAGGGTCATTTCCAACCCCGACCTGAAGGGTGTAGTAACCCTCCTCTGTGCCTGCACGGGGGCAGGATAAATAACACGGGGCTGTATTTACTTTGGAAGGGCTAAACTGACCTTGCAAACTTGAATTTCTTTGCTGCAGTTCAGGTCACTGTGCGTTTCTCCCTCTTGGACACTGCCGTTATTAAAACAAAGCTTTCAGCCACTACTCAAACTTCCAGAATCTGTTTTTTAACCCTTTAATACAGAGCAGGCGACTGAAGGAGCACAACATCTTTCCCATCCGTACTCTCATTCTGTGCACCAACTTCTGGAGATTTCTGCTGTGCCAACGTAGGGAGAGCGCGTGGTTTTGGTCCCCAGCGAACTGATGGGAAGAAGTTGTTCCTCTGTTGTCTGGAGGATCCTCGTGGATGGGAGCACGTCATCGTTCTGCAGAGTCAGAGCAGTGCTCCCTGGTGCTGTGCTGCTGAGGCTGTAGGGGTGGTTGGAGTTTTAGCACTGTTCTTCTGACTTGGCAGCACTCGGGCTCGCAGTTTTCGAGGCATTTGTTGCGTGCTTATCTTGTTTCCTGAAACGTCTCTGTGGGGAGGGGGGGAAAGAAGTGGGGGTGTCAAATGAAAAGGTGTTCTGCAGAAGTGTGAAAATGTTTTTAAATGTTTTTTTCCATTTTCTGTAATAGTGGTCTTCTTTAAATGCACGAATGGGGAATGGGGGGATTGGTCGTTAGATTTGCTTTTTCTCAGCGTTTTAATGTGCTCAGTTATTATCTTTTTCCACTGACTGAACTCCTTTCTCCCCTGACTCTAGGCCCTATGAGAAAAAGGGAAAGCTAAGGATGCTGGAGCAGAACAATGGATTTCTCTTTCTCTTTCATGCAAGGGATCATGGGAAACACAATTCAGCAACCACCTCAGCTCATTGACTCAGCCAACATCCGCCAGGAGGATGCCTTTGATGCCAGCAGTGACATTGCTGAAGATGGTGGACAGACACCATATGAAACTGCCCTGCAGCAAGGCTTTCAGTACCCGACGCCCACGGCGGAGGACTTGCCACCCCTTGCTAACGGCTACCCGGCCACCATCAGTGTGTATGAGCCCCAAGCCAAATTCCAGACCTACAGCCAATATCCCAACGGTTCGGCCAATGGTTTCGGTACAGTTAGGAACTTTAGCCCCCCAGAGTATTACCAAATGGAAAACTCTAATGCAAGGCCACATGAAGTTCTGGAAAAACCCTCCCCTCCTCAGCCTCCCCCGCCACCACCTGCAGCTTCACAGACGGTGATTCCAAAGAAGACTGGCTCACCAGAAATCAAACTAAAAATAACCAAAACTATCCAGAACGGCAGGGAATTGTTTGAGTCCTCTCTCTGTGGGGACCTTTTAAATGAAGTACAAGCGAGTGAGTATGCAAAGGCAAAGCACGAAGGGAGGAAGGAGAAAAGGAAAAAGAGTAGCAAGCATGACTCTTCCCGATCGGAAGAGCGCAAGTCGCACAAAATCCCAAAATTAGAACCAGAGGAACAAAATGTAAGTGTCGTAATAGCTTCAGCCATCTGTATACCTCATGTTGTTGGAGTGTGCTTCCTCAGCAGTGTTTTTTTCCTCGCTTCTAGGTGCATATATTAGACGTAAGTTTTACGGTATTGGTGCTGTGTTAACGTGGGCTTGGTAACGCAGTGAGACTCGTCCCCTCTCTGCTTCTTTGACTTGTGAATGGAGGTGGGAGAGAACTTGGTTCTGTGTAGGAGCAGGGAAGGTGTTTTCTGGATTGTGGAAGCAGGAATAAGGAATTGTCGTACTTATTTGGGTTCACGTTGCTGTTCTCTTTGCTGTGCATGTTTTCTGCTGGCTTTCGTTAGTGGGTCTGCTTTGGTTTTACTGTCCCCTTAAACTGTTTGTGTTTGTTTTCCTTTTTTCCTTTGCACTGTTGCACATTTCCTAGAGACCAAACGAGAGGCTTAGCGTGCAGTCAGAAAGGCCAAGAGAAGACGTGCTGTTGGAGGAAGCCCCGGTGAGTACAAGCTCTGATTAACCTTTCTGGACTTCTGGTGTGTCACTGCTCTCGTCCCACTCATGGCACAGGTTCTGTGGTTTGTCAGATGAATGAGCTGCCATTTCTTTGTACTGCTTCTGAGTCACTGCTGTGTCAAAATGTCTCTCTGACCGTATTTATCGTCTTGCTTTATCCTCAAAACGATGTTCTCAATCAACTTACAAAGGAGAAATTTATCTCTGAGTT
Source organism: Callipepla californica brunnescens (assembly GCA_023055505.1). NCBI lineage: Eukaryota > Metazoa > Chordata > Aves > Galliformes > Odontophoridae > Callipepla > Callipepla californica. Next base: position 469,914 of record JALIRH010000037.1, read on the forward strand.
TTGGTGGTGGTGTTTTTGTCGCTGTTGCTCGTCTTGGTTTGTCAGTGACTGTGGTGTGTACTCCCAGCTGTTAAGCTTGTGTTGTTCTCTCTAGGTCCAGCAGTTCTTGCCTTCTCTTCCAACACAAGTGAGCCATGACATCAAGTTTCAGGTTGGCGACCTGGTTTGGTCCAAGGTGGGAACGTACCCATGGTGGCCTTGCATGGTGTCATGTGATCCACAGCTTGATGTTCATACCAAAATTAATACAAGAGGTAAGGGAGGAAGGTCACTGCCAGAATACATCGCGTGTCTCTGGTTGTTTCTGCTTCAAAAAGTCTCATCTCTGAATTCCCTGTGTGGGATGGAGTCTGCTGGTGTGTGTGCTGAGCAGGACTGCTGCTGTAATGCATAAAACTAGTCCTCTTTAAATTACCTCCACAAATGAGCGTATGCAAACCAGGCTTGAGCACTTTTCTGAAGTCAGCATGTTTATGAGGAGAGGCAAAGTGCCTTCCCATCCCGAACTGCCCTGAGCCTGGGCCTGTCTTACTGCTGAACTTTCTAAACTAACCTTGGTATTTCCAACCACAGCAGTTGAGCAGCGTAGAGGAGGAAAGTGTGAACTGAACCAGGAAAGTGGTGTTCACAAAACTGCTTACTGGGATCTTTCCATTTCAGGTGCCCGTGAATACCACGTTCAGTTTTTTAGCAACCAGCCAGAACGGGCGTGGGTGCACGAGAAGCGAGTTCGAGAGTACAAAGGACACAAACAGTACGAGCAGTTATTGGCAGAGGCTGCTAAGCAAGCCAGCAACCATTCTGAGAAACAGAAGGTATGGTGAACACTCACTGGGGTATCTGCAGTGCCTGTGAAAGTGAAACCCACGTGGGGGCAGTTCTGGAACGCCGCTGCGTGGCAGTGTGAGGGCTGTCTGTGTTTTGCTGGCAGGAGTGTTACTCTCAAAGATAACTGAGATGTTGCCACGCTCCTCCTTTCCCACGTAAGGAGATTGGCAGCTTAACTTTCTGTTCCTTGTGACAGCTGTGATCCTGGGCACGGGAGATAACTTGACATCCGTGTCAGAGTATTAAATAGCAATAATGTCTGTGTTCACTGTTAACCAGTAAAGTGGAAAATGCATGCTTTAACGGATGCTATTCCGGCCTGCTAGTAGCTATGTTCTTTTCCACTGTTTCATTTTAAATGAAGCGTTTGCTACAGCAGTTATCTTCGTGTAGATGGACTACTTAAGTCACTATTTTTGCTAATTAAAATACCATTGTGGAAGGAGGAGGATTCGCATGGAAAAAATATGAATTAAAATGTAGATAAATTAGGTTTCATCTCACAGCAGAGTCATGGACTTTGAATACTGTCTGCTCTCTCCTGAAGTTGCAGTTCAGGACAGAACTTTCAGTGCTGATGGTCATACAATCCAGCCAGTGTCTGCTCATATTCCGAGCATGGGATTCACTGTGCACCTTTCAGACTTGCCCTGTAAATAGAAAGCAAACATATCCGTTGCCTTAGAGATGTAAAGCCCCTCAGGATGCTTCAGTGTAATTAGCCACTTGTCTTTGTTCCTTAAGATTCGCAAACCAAGGCCACAAAGAGAGCGTGCTCAGTGGGATATTGGTATTGCCCATGCTGAGAAAGCGTTGAAAATGACTCGGGAAGAGAGGATAGAACAATACACCTTCATTTATATAGACAAAGAGCCAGAGGAGGTTTTGTCAAAAGCCAAAAAGACTGCTGCTTCTAAATCAGAGAGCAAGAAGAACCGGCGTCCAAAGCCAGCGCTGAGCACCCAGCCAGAGCATGGCAGCGTGGCAGCGGCGTCGCCGTCCAGCGCCGACGTGAGGAGGCAGAGCCAACGGAGGCAGTCAAGTGCAGAAGAGGAGGAGCCACCACCTGTGAAAATTGCATGGAAAACAGCTGCCGCTAGGAAATCCTTACCGGCTTCAATAACCATGCACAACCTGGACCTTCAGAAATGTAACATGTCTCCGGTGGTTAAAATTGAACAGGTTTTTGCTCTTCAAAATGCTGCTGGGGATGGCAAGCTCATCGATCAGTTTGTTTATTCGACCAAGGTATGTACTTTGTGTGGTGACTCCTTCGTGAACGGTTCCAAGTTTTTCTTACTGTGGAGCTTAAACTAGCACCTGTTGTACTTTCACCATGTGTGTTCCTTTCGTTGGAGATGTTAAATCCAACAGAAGGCAGATGCTCCAGCAATCTTCTGTAGCATTACACTTTTAATTTCAGGGCATCCCAAAGCCTCTGGCAGTGACCATGCTGACTGTTGGCCAGGAGGCTCCCCACAGGTGGTCACACGTTTGCTGATAAGCTGTTCAGTTCCAGCTTCTAGCTGAAAAAATAGAGCGATTCTCTGACGATCTTAAATCGGTTTCCTGGGAGAAAACAGACGACAAAAGCGTTAATAAAGTATTGAAAACTAATAACTGCGTTTTGCATAACAGACTTCTAAATCGAGTTCTGCCTCCTAGCTTCCTTCAGGTGCGCAGCAGCTTCTCGCAGTCAGTGTAAGGAAAAGGTTTAGGACTATTTCTCTGCCTCCTCCTTCTGCCTCTCTACCTGGAGAGCGTTTATTTCATCCTAAGCATTATAGAGAAGGTAATGTTTAGAAAAGTCACTGGATTTTTTATTTTTTCCTTGTATTTAAGGGGAAATGGAGAGGGATGGAAGGTTTTGCAAAGAAGCAGTTCAGTAGTGTAGTTCACTGCGTGTGTTGCATTGAAGCTTTCTCTTCTGACTTAGGGTAGATGAACATGCCTGGCAGCCGTGGTTCATGCGAGTAGGCTGACAACATCTTTCTGTGTTGTGTTGTTGGTTTGTTTTTTTTTTCAAGGGAGTTGGTAACAAAACAGAAATAAGCGTCAAAGGACAAGAAAAGCTTAATTCTTCATCAAATCAGAGAAATGAGAAAGCAGCGTGCAATGTGCAAAGCGCGTCCTCTCCTGAAACGACTCCTGGGTCAGCAGGTAGGCAAACTGCAGGGTCTGTCACCTTTTCAGGTCTCAAAACTGACATTTTCTTGTTGGAAATGACCACCTAACATCTTTCTGTTTACATAACAGCTCCACTAAATGTGGCTGTGATGAGCCCAGGTGTTTGAGGGGCATGGGATGTCCTTCTGATGCCTGTTAGCTGGTTAGCCCTCTGAACCTCTAGCGCCTGCAGCTTGCAGTGTCCAAGTCAACTCATGGGAAGGGCAGGTGCCTTGTGGAGAGCAGATGGCAGGTTGTTTCACAAGGCAGGACAGCGTGGTAGGCATGTGCTAGCAGAGTACTGTGATGGCTTTTGGCACCGAGTGTAAAATAAGACAACGGAGATCAAGGGAGGAGGATCTGGAAGTGGCAGAGTTGAGTGTAGGGAATGGTTCTGAGTCACGGTGGGTGCTTCACCAAACTTTGTTGTTGAATTCCACTGTGACCTTTGCAGAGGACAGCGATTTTTCTCTAAGTGCTTCGGCTCGCTCTGTCAGCAGAATGATGCAGTGCTTGCTTCTGGAGGTGTTCTGGGGGCCCATGAAACGATGATATTTCTGAAGTATTGTCTGAGGAGAACCACTGAAGCAAATAATGGAACTTGAGACTGAAAAGGGAAAGCCTGGAACAAGCTGTTTGAAGTCTGATGTGCAGTACAGCTGTAGAAAAGAATGAGAGGAAAACGGGTTGAGTGCTTTCTGGATTTGGAACAGAAAAGCGGTGTTTATTGTTTCATTTTCATGTTTTGATTCTGAGAAATAGCTAATGGGAATTTGTCCAAACAGATTTATCTTCTCCCCACCCGCAGGAATTTCATTCAGCACTGTGTTCTCTCAGCATCATCAAAAGGAGACACATATCCCTCCAGGAAAAGATGGAGGTCCCTGAAAAGAGGCGGTTCAGGTCTTCTGCAGCAGGACGTTTTCAGGTTCTGCAGTCCCTGTAGTGCCTCCTGTTTCTCATCTGTTTTGTACAGCACACAGAGAACCCTTCAGCTATTGCTGGTTTGTTGTGTGCTGGTACTTGGTAGAGCCTCAAACAGTTTTACATTAGGTATGTAGAAGTTAATGCTAGCTTGCAGAAGAACACAGTGAGTTGTTGTCACAGCACGTTGAGCAAACGCTTGTGGAACAGAGCAAAAAAACCCACCCTGACAAAGTGGTGGACTCATTACAGTTAAAACACACAGGAAAGAACCCAACAGCAGAACTGTCCTCTGGGAAAACCTTGGGGAGTTACAGTGCCACTTCTGCTTTATCTGTTGGTTGTTTCTCCCTTTGGACGTAAATGGGACTCCAGGTCAGAAGCCTCAGTGGTCAGCGTAGGTGGGAACCATTTCTTCCCCATGCTCCCTGCCATTTCTCTGTGTCCTTAGCTTCTAGGTAAGCTTGTTTGATGTGTGCTGTGATCTGTGCTGTGCAGGGCTGAGCAGACCGGATGTTCTGGTGCGAGTGGGGTTTCCTGGTGCAAGCAGGGTTTCCTCTGCTGTTCTTGGCAGTAGTTCTTTTTTTCAATTTTAGTTGCTGTCGTTGCTTCAGCTTTTCGAGACAGTTGTTACTTCAGTTGCCTCGTAGCTGCAGAGCTGATCTCTGTTTTGCTTTCCTTACCTGGAACTGAATTCACCTTCACGATGGCTTTTCAGATGTAGGGGGGTGAGAACTCTGAGCCTCTCTTTTTTTCACTCCCATAGGTTTTTTGGATACGTAAAACTCCACCTGGTAACACCTTTTACAGCGCGTGGGCTTTCCTTCAGTACACACTGAAGTATGCAGTCACTTCCAAAGCACAGATGGTTGTTGGTCCCTTCTTATGGAACACAACTGCAAAGTCTGTTTTTGGAGTTTAAGATGACTGGAGCTTCAGAGTGCCTTTACATGAAACGTTTTACTGAATGGGTGTCCTCATTAATAACCTGCAGTTAGAAATACAGAGTTCCACAGTGCTGGGAAAATAATCCTGTTACCTGAAATGTGGTAATGAGAGAACTATGAGAGTTCATAATGCCTCTGGTGTGCACGTAGAGCTGGAGCAGGACTGACCTGACCTTGCTGGGGTGAGGTGGTCTGAAGCCTGTCCTGAAGCTCTGGATCAAAATGCACGTGGCATATAGGAGCATAGTGGAGGTGATGTGTGGATCCTTGGTGAGCAGGGACAGGAAAACAGTGCCTCGTACTTTGGTTGACAGTGCATTTAATATTGGCTGAAGGCAATTACCTGAGAGTTGCTTCACTGATACAGGGCTTGCATCTTAATTCCATTTCTGCAGTGAGGCAGCACAGGAGGAGAGGCGTGATGGGCTGAATCAACATTCTGGTCACAGCTGCCCAAACTGAGTTCTGGGCGCACCCCTGCAGGGCTGGGGCACACAGCTGTCTTTGTGGGAACGTGGAACCTGTTGTTTGTGCCTTCCATTTCTGGCTTGCTTTAGTTCAAGAAGTGGATTGTGGATGCCTTCCCATAAATCCAAATAAGTACCAAATTAGCCAAGGTGAAGACTGAGAGGTGTGTTTTGGAAACCCACGTGCCTGAGCTGGATTCCAGCTTGTCGTTGAGCGCTGTGGTGTCTTTTTGTGAAGCAGCTTTCTGTCGGTGGGATCAGAACGTGCTGCCTGCAGCACGCAGCTCCAGGTGGCAAATAGCTTGGGACTGAGTGTTAAAATAAAGCATTCGAAAGAGGAAAAAGTCTTGGCTTCGTTACTTCATCTGTTGTTCTGGTGCTGAACATCTTGCTCAGGATTACGAGGAATTGTATAATAGAAACCTTTTTCCTTCTTCAGGTTCTGTAGAAAAGAAGCAACAGAGAAGATCGATTCGAACCCGCTCAGAGTCTGAGAAATCCACCGAAGTTGTGCCAAAGAAGAAGATCAAAAAGGAGCAGGTTGGCTTCCTCCATGTAGAGAGTTAAAATATATTGTATTCATAAATGTTGTGGCTTATATTGGTGCCTTTTTATTTTTCTCCATTTTTCCCCATCGGGTTTCGTTTTGGACTATCCTTCATGAAATCCCCTTGTCAATACCATTGCTGTGACTCTGCTACTGGCATCTTCACAGTATCAGTCAGGCTATGGAAAATGGGAACTCAATGATGCAAGACTCCTAACGAACCTGCCATGTTTCCTTTGAGATTTCTGTTATGAGCAAAATGATTTTGTTTCAGTAACTTCTATTTAATGGAATTACCACCAGGTTCCTTCCTTTTGCTCTCGATTTAGCTGCTGGTTTGTATTGAGGTTTTGTTTTTCAGATGAAGTTAGACTGATTAATCTGACCACTTTGAAAATGGACTCTGGGAATGATTTAACTTAAAGATGAGTAGTCAGACTTTTCTGTTGGCAGACGTCAGCAAAACAGGTCTTCTGGGATATCCTTTTTATTCCCCTTAACTAGATCTAACGTGTACAGGGCATTCCCTGGTCTGGGTGTCAGACAGACAAATGTTGTTGCTTTGAAACAAACAAACAAAATCTGCGTGAAAATGAGTAGGAAAGTTCCGTGGATGGACATGGATTAACTTTAATGTTAAAGACTGAGTACACTTTTAACGAGCTTGTCAAAGTTGTTGGTTCTTTTCCTTACGTGGTCAATTTTCGCTCTCCTCTTTCCTCTTGAAACCAGAGAATGTTATGTAAAACGTTTCGTAGGACAGCTTCTTCCAATGAGGGTTTTTTTTAAAGGGGTGATTGGGCTGCAGATTTTATATGGGAAGGGGAAAATTTGGGGTTTTATATCTCTTTTTATTCTAATTTATTCTTTGCCCTTTGCTCTTTGTTTTGCACTTCATTCATTTCAGAGGTTGAAGGTAGACCCAGTTGCTTTTTTTTTCCCATGTTTTTCTTTTGATGCCATAGCATTTACATCTGTGCTCGGCAGAAGAGTGCTCTCACTCTGCCAAACTGCAGAAAGAAACTTGAAAGCAACTTGAATGTTGGGTGCGGAGTGCCCGACATTAGTTTAACCTCTTGTCTGGGGGTGTTGCAGCCTCCGTATGCTCAGACGTTGTTTTACGTTGAGAAACGTTTCTTAATTTAACAAAGGTATAAGAACCAACAATATGAATTTCATGGATCCCAGTTAGCTTTGCTTGCTTATATTATCTGGCTAACGAAGACTATGAACATTGAAGTGCTTTTCTCAGGAAAAGTGTATGACTAAAAATTAAACTCAGATGCACTGTAATGCGCGTAACCTTGAATGTATTAAGTTATATTAAAACACGAAAATTACTTCTTCCAATTATGCAACAATATTTGTTACCCAAAGTCAAGTTTTCTTGCAACTGATTCCCAAATTAGTCTGCAACAACTTGGTATAAAGTTATAACTGGAACGAGTACAACTAATGGGAAAAACAAAATGTTAATGCTACTGTTACAGTGACTAGTGGAGAAATAAAAGTGATTGTTTAGATTTTATATTTGTATTATGAAATGTATCCTATACAAATCCTTCTATTGTATGTTTTTACCTATTGTACAACAAAATAAAATATTTTTTAAAAAAATTAGAGAATAATCCTTAAATATTTACTAAATGTGTTTCCACATGCATATGTAACCACGTTGTAAAGAAGTAACTTGTAACCCTTAACCTTAAAACCAGGACTTAAGGCAACAGCTTTCCTCTCTAATTCTTATCCGTCCACCAAATTCTCATGTTACGTGTACATTGGCAGAACAGATTCTAAACGTGCCCTGCTGATAGAGGATCGAGAACCTCAAGTACTTTTGCAAGGCTGTAAACTTGTCTGCTTAGGTGTGTACTGACATTGAGTTTCCAGCTGTATAGAGCTCTGCAATGCTCTGTGCCACGTCCATGTCCCCATCCCTGTGGCCTTGCAGCACTCTATACAGAGGAGGTCTGTGTTCCCAGGAGTGCATGCTTGGTGGATGTGCCTTAAATGGCGATGTGTTAAGTGTCTCACTAACCTGAGTGTCATGCCTGTTAAGGTAACCTTGTGCTTACACAGGTGTGGGGTTTTACAAAGGCGTCAGGGCTGGCTGCTGCACTGAACCCCGCTCCTGCCTGCTGGACACGGCTCAACTTTTCTGTCGTCTTCATGCAGAAAGGGAGTGACTGGAAAGGACCTTGCTAGTGAACGCATGGCTGCCTTGTCTCCTGGCACTCAGCGTAGGCAGCTAGGATTAAATCCAGCAGGACAAGAAGGCTCGCCCTGAGAAGGGGGTGACAGGCTGCACATGAGTTCAGAGATGCTAATCGCTTAAACTTGACTGTTTTCTTTTTAATAGTAGGGGAAAAAATTCCTTTGTTTTTAACTGTGGGTTTTCCTATTCAACAGGTTGAAATGGTTCCACTGACGGCAGTGAAGACAGGCCTGCAGAAAGGTGAGTTACACACTGAAACCTCGTTGAGAATTCCTGGCTCTTCATCACACTCAGGCAGTGGTTTTCATCTGCACTGCAGAGGTCTTAAAGCTTTGTAGTGATGAACGTGGCTTGGTCTGCTTGATCGGTTTGTTTGGCTTTGGGAGGATAGCTGTGTTGTGTGTGTGCTGTAAGCACTTAGTATGATTATAAGATGATGCTTTTGCTTGGCCATATGAATGATGAAGAGGTAATCTCCTAAGGGCTTATCTTCTGCTACAGACAACTTAGTAGCTTCCTCTGCTAGGTCAGCACATTCAGAAGATTGCCACGAGGAGTTCCTAAAGTGATTTTCAGTTAATTAGGTCTTTACAGAGGATTAAAGTAGTATCAGAGTTGCAAGCTGGAAATGAAAATTAGCAAGTAGAGTCCATTTTCAGGCTGTCTCATCTTCATTTTTCTTTACTGATTTTTAAGGAAAAGAGAAGACCAAATAAACGTACATTGAGACTAATTTTAGCGTGTTGTGTTAAGGTGCCAGCGAGATTTCAGATTCTTGTAAGCCTTTGAAGAAGAGGAGTCGAGCCTCAACTGATGTGGAACTGACGAGCTCAGCTTACAGAGATGCATCCGACTCTGATTCAAGAGGACTCAATGATTTGCAGGTAAAGGCATATTGCTTGTCACAGACACGTGTTTGATGATTCAATGTATTAGTTTCTTCACTTGCTTGTTGCTAAATACATGAGTACTGCCTCCTTCAAGTTTTGTCTTCTGCTGTCTAAGAAGTAAATCATAAGCTTTTTTTAATTACTATTTATTTCGATCCCTGCTCATGACATCACCTGCAAAACAAGCTGCTCACTGACTGGTTTTGCTCTTTGAAAAGTTGTTTGTTTCATACAACTCCCAGGAAACCTAAGGGGTTTCTGGGGAGAGTGACATAGAGAACTTTTTTGCTTGCCCAGGTAAAGGATACGTCGGAGAGGAGGCACTGCTTGTGTCATTGTAGTCCAGCAGCTTTCGAGGATGCTTGAATCTCTTGATGTGTTGTATAATCGTTTATTGGGTGGAGATGTACATATTGTTTTTCTCCATGTGATTGCCCTTTGGGTGTTTTGAGTGCCATGGGTTCTCCCTCTTTGTAGGGCAGCTTTGGAAAGCGTTCGGACAGCCCATCGGCTGCTGTCGATGCTGACGCTTCTGATGTGCAGTCAGTAGACTCCAGCTTATCCAGGAGAGGAACTGGAACCAATAAAAAAGACACTGTTTGTCAGGTAAGTGGTGGCACTGTGAAAAGAGCTCTGAAGGTGTTTTGAGGTGATGGACTTAGCAAGTCACTCTAGTTTGCTTTAACTGTGTCTTAGAATATCAAGGCTTTCGGGGCTCTGTGATCTGAAAATAGTTCCCAGGAGAGCTTGTGAATTAGGAATACTAAAGAGCAGCTCCTCTTTCTGTAGGAATCCAGATGGATCTTGTAGAACCTCTCCTTCCATTTTGTTGAGACAGGAGGAAGCTGCTGTAAATTCTGGGACTCTTTTCAGCCCATAGATTATGTTAAGTCCGCTGTGGGATGTAAGGCAGTTTCCCGTGACTTACTGTAACTCTGAGGAGATTTCAGGCTGTTTCTGTTCTCTTTTAACATCTCATAGTCACTTGTGTTTAAGTATGTTATATACCCTCTGTTCTCTGAGTGCTGTCTGCTTGTTTAAGATCTGTGAGAGCTCTGGTGAGTCGCTGGTGTCCTGCGAGGGAGAGTGCTGCAGCACCTTTCACATGGAGTGTCTGGGCCTGAAGGCAATGCCAGAGGAGAAGTTCTTCTGCACTGAGTGTAAAAATGGTGAGTGTTCCCATTGCTAAGAAGTGGGCAAGGATTTCCTGCTCTGCCACAGGATGATCAGAACCAGTTACGGTTTACTTACAGAACCTAAAATGTTTCACTTTGGTTTCTCCTCTCACTTTTTTAACCCCTGAGGCCAGATTTTTCCACGTAGTGTCTGGTAACAGGCAGGGTAACAAATCCCTGCACAAAACACTTTGGGTTAATAATTCAGCATTTCCTGTGGGTTGCAGTAACCAGCAAACAGCTGTGTCAGAGCCCTGGAGCTCTGTTCACCTCAGGACTTGTTTCTTCTGTCAGCACCTGTACCCCCAAGTTCTGACGTTTACACTTGGGTTTCTTTATTCCTTCTTTTTCAAGGAGAGCACACGTGCTTCTCTTGCAAGCTCCCTGGCAAAGATGTGAAGCGCTGCTCTGTCAACGCGTGCGGTAAATTCTACCACGAGTCCTGTGTCCGCAAGTTTGCCACGGCTCTGTTTGAGTCGCGAGGATTTCGGTGCCCGCAGCACTGCTGTTCTGCCTGCTCAGTGGATAAGGACATCCATAAAGCAAGCAAAGGTGAGAGCAGAGCTGACTCTGAGCAGCAGGAGGAACGTCAGATGCGTCAGCACGATGAGTCTGACCCTCAGTAATGCAGCAAGGAGCGAGGGTTTCATTCTTAATGAAGCTGTTAAATCTGTCGTGGGTGGGAAAGCAGCTAGCAGCCTGAGGCCATCGGGCTGAGTACACCTCCATCTGCAGTGCTGAAGTTGTCTTTGTTTGCTGAGTCTGATGTAAGCATACAAGGCTGAGGAGTGTATTCATTCCAAAGACAGTTGGGAGTGACCGTTAGAACAACTGAGGGAAAAGAAAAAAGTCCTTTTAGAAATGAACTAAAATCACTGAGCAAAAAAGCAGACTGCGGAATGTTTTAAACCATGTCTTCTTTCCTGACAGAGCTTTGGAGTGAAAGCTAACTTTTGTGAAACTTTTTCCAAGCTGTCAATGTCTGTAATCTAGCACTCCGAGCGGAATAAAAGTCGGTCTTGCGTCTGTGTGTGGTATCTTGTACCAAATCTTGACTCCGGGGTGACACGGTGCGTTTCTCTGCGTTTATATTGAACAGGTCGCATGGTGAGATGTTTCAGATGTCCCATTGCCTATCACTCAGGAGATGGCTGTATTGCTGCAGGAAGCTTATTTGTGTCATCCCACATTCTCATCTGTAGTAACCATTCCAAAAGGAATCACTCCTCATCAGCTGTAAATGTAGGCTTTTGTTTCGTTTGTGCAAGAGGTGAGCACAACTGTTTTTTCCTCCCTCTGTTTTATAGTTCTTCTGTTGTCACTTTGTGCAGTTTAATGATTAAAAAAAAATGATGTGAAAGAGACATCTCTTAGGGCTGTGAGGGATTTTTAATGCTTTCTGTGATTTCTGGTGTAGTCAGCAGTTCATGTTAAGCTCCTACGTGCTATTTTGGTCCCTCACATTAACTATTCAGGAGCAGCTCTAGGTGCTCAGAAGGCGTGCTTCTGTTGCCAGTAGAAAAGAATGGATGCTGAGCCCTCAGTTCCAGCCGCTGCAAGCTGAGAATGAACGCTGTGTTATTATTCACTGTCTGTTAAGCAGAATGGGATCCTTTCACCACTCACAAATGCAAACAATTGGAATGTTTCAGGCTAGGAGCTAGGACTTGCTCACGAGCTAGAAAAAAACCATTCTAAATTCAAACTGCCATCGTGTTTAAGAACCTTGAAAGGAAAGCATTTTCAGTACCATGTAAACAAGTTTCATGCTAGGATTTTCCATGTGTCCATTTTTTTTTTCCCTTTTTGTTTGTTTATTTTTAATTTCCACGTTTTACTTTTATGGCTCTCCAGTCACTTGACTTGTTCCAGATAGCAAACTGAGAAGTTTCAGTGCACCAGTTACTCATGTTATGCATAAACATTGTTTTCTCTGCTGAAGGACTGCGAGGCTGCACTGGTGAGCTCGGTGGGCTGGGTTGAGTCCTGTCTAGTTGTATGTGGTCAGCATAGGGACAGAAGGTAAGGACAGCACCTGTGGCAGAAGGACTGAGTGCCTGCTCAGTGGGGAGCGGGGAGCTGAACAGAAATAACTTGGGCATCTGTGTGTGAGAGCAGCTACCTCGATAGTTTGAGTTGATGTTAGAAGGAGGTACTCTGTGTTCAGGTGCAAAACATGAGTGGAGTGGGAGAATGCAATACCCGATCGTGAGAACTTATTCATCACGAGATACTTAAGAAAGAAACATGTAAGACTTCTTATTCATCTTCCTGAAGTATCCTTCATCAAAGGACTTCACAGTTCACGTAGCTGCATGTCATCCTTGGTTTAGTTCTTCTGAGGATGTGCTTGGCAGGCAGGCACACGCCGTTCTGCTCTCACCAGTTCTTAGGTACCACAATTCCAAAGCTTCTTCTCAGCACTCAGCTCTGTGCCCCTCTCTCAGGGGAAGGAGTTGGTAACCACCAACTTGGTAGCTCATCCTCCGTGCTTCTTTGTGTCTCAGCTGTAACTCTGTTCCCAGAATTACAGGCCCAATGCTTCTGATCTGTAGCTCTGACGTTCTGACCTATGCTGCCCGACTCAGAGCAGTGCAGGCAAACTCTTCTTAGTGGAGAAAGACAGAAAAAGGCACACAGGCATCATTTAAGATAAAGGCGTTTAGCAGAGCAGAGTGCTTGGCCGCTCCAGGATGTCTGATTTGCTGTGGATGGGCCAAGTTAGTGCAGTTCTGACCTGAGCTCAAAGGATATAGGGCACAATTTCCATCCGTTCTTTCTCCTCTGCTGCTTGCAGAATCACTCAGCCCTCCCGTTAACTTTTATTCTAAAGCAATTACAAAGGCAGAATGCTTTCCTAAGAAAGATCTTGGATTTCTGGGGACTGGGATGGTGAGCTCTGCAGCTTTGGGGCCACGGGGAGGATTTCTGTTCTTCCATTCTGTACCCCAACTGCCAGTACTGCCAGCACCCAGCTCTCCACATCAGCTTGCTTTTGCTCACTGGGGAGGATGGTTTGCAGAGGGTTTTCAGAGGTTGCTTTTCTTGTGCTTTCCTGTAAATGCACAGATGTGAAGGCACTATTGGAAGCCCACCTGTAGGTTTTCACTGTAGGTTTTTCCAGTTACAAGTGAATGTAGTCGCTCTGCCCTCAACTTCTTTCCGAGTGAAGGAACTTGGTCAGACTTTTCTTTTTCTTCATTTTGTCTTTTTTCATTCCCACGTATATGCATTGTAGGTGTTCATTTGCTTTATTTTATTTTCTCCTTTACGGAATCATGGGTAGTTTCATTGCAACTCATCTCTTTCTGTTTGTTTCGTATAGGGCTGGTAGTGCAGGATCATTCAGACCCCCTGTTCAGTTCATATGCCTATAAATCCCACTACCTACTGAATGAATCAAATCGTGCTGAGTTGATGAAATTACCTATGATTCCTCCTCCTTCGTCAGCTTCCAAAAAGAAATGTGAGAAAGGTAACCAAAATAGTTTCTTTCTCTTTAATTTACTTTTGCTTTTTCTATTATTTCTCTATCTTTAAATCAAACGAGATGTGTCTGCTTGTCAAGCATCACTTACTGCTTTCCAGTAAATTTCACTCATGGATTATTGTGAGCGTGTGTTCATGTCGTTGGCAATTTTTATTTTTTTAATTATTATTATAAAAGGGCTTAAAATAATTGCTGTCACTAAATTCTCCTTGGAAGAGGCTAAATCGATTTGTATCTGGCCTGGATTACTGCACCATCAGGAAGCTGTTTGCACAGCAATAGGAGGAAGAGGCAAATAGAGCTCGGTGCCCTCGCAGTTCAGTGCTTACCTCGATGGTGTAAAGACCCAACAACTTCTTAAATTGCTTTTATGTGCAGAAGAAGTCTGCTCCAGGTCTTGTGGGTAGGCTAAGCCAAGCCCAGGAGGGTGGAGGATCTTCAGGTGGGATGTTGGTGGGTGCTGGTGCTGTTCTGGAGGAGGTGAATTGGGGAAGGGGTGAGGTCGTGCTGTGTGTGTGTGTGTGTGTGTGTTGCAGTCCTTGGGCTGTGCCTGCTGCCACCAGGCAGGAGGGGCTGCACCTGGAGCACGTGGGTTGGTGTCCTGTGGGACTCAGGGGTCCTTTCCAGGAGAGAGAGACTCGTTCCATGCTGGCGTGGGTAGTGCTGCAGCGTCTCAGAATACCTTGTGGGGAGATACGTGTTGTCTCTATCAAATACTCAGATGTTATATTTTATTCCCCACAGAAATGGTGCCCTATTAACCATTCTAAAGTTAGGTTATTGTCAGTGTTGCTAGACTGATGGCTTTCAGTAGTTTCTGTAAGTCCTGAAAACAAAAATTATTTTGAGCCCTCTGCTTAGCTTGAGCAATACCTTACTAATGCATCCTGAGAGCAATTTTTTTTCTTGCTTAGCATTGAAAGATTGGTTTGATTTTTGCTTGAGTTTTGCATCTCCTGGCATTTTACCGTGTTGGATAATGCTTTGGTAATTTACACCGGGTCTGTATTTCCTCTGGAATAACGTTGGCAATCATTGCTTTCAAAGCTGAAGTTTTCCCCTTTGTTTGGGGAACTGTGGGAGATCCACGTGGTTGGAATTTACTGTCTGTGGCAGAGGAAATACAGTACTGATTGTGTCATGTATTTGTTTAAGGAATGCTTATTGCAACGTTCAACAGTCAGTCAATGTCACGGCGTGTTTGAAAGTCTATAGGTGGACAAGATTTTCTGCTAAATGGAAGTCACCACTCACACTTTTCCATACTGTGACTGGAAATTACTTCAAGTGATCCTAAATGTGTCCCAGCTTTTTGGTCCCTGGGACACCAGCACTTGATGGATTTATTTGTTTCCTGCTCTTTAAATGCATACACACACACACACATACGTGTATATACATATGTGTATCTGTATTTACACCAAGTTTGTGTGTTTTCCTGCTGCTTTGGTTGCTGAGGATGGCTCACGGATGTAACACATCTGCCAAAACATTTGCCCAAATAAATGAGGGCTTGGCCAGGTGCTGACAGCCACGCCGCACTCAGAGTCCCTCTGTACTCAGAAGGCACTTCTGGGACGAGGACAACTTCTGCACTGTGTAACTGAACTCACGTTACTCATACCCACAATGTTTTCCTCTTTCTGAACTGATCAGGAGAGCTCTTCCTTTGATTCCTTACTACAGAAAAGCATCGGTCGACCTATAGGCTGTGGGTTTGGGTTTCTTAATGCGTACTAACTGATTGCTAAGGGATTCAGTCATGACAATGTTGATTGAAAAAGTGTTTCTTAGAATTTGGCGTTGTGACTATTCAAGTTTTGGCCACCACTGAAGAAATGAAAGTTAACAGCACTGCTTCCATCTGCAGTGCTCCATTCTCAAATGTTTCTATGCTGCTGAGCTGACTTTGCTCACCTTGAAAAAGCATTTGCAATTAAGAGCCCCAGCTTGCACCCTGGACGAGTGCACTGCAGTCTTTTTTTAATCCAGCATTGTAAGTTTGACTCGATCCCTTTCTTCTGGCATATTCTCGCTGTGAGGCAAGCAGAGGTTTTACAGTGTGTGACTGAAAATTGGTGTCAATTGCTGTGCACGAGTGGAGACAAATCCTTCCTCCTATAAACCAGGCAGGGTTTCTTTGTTTCAAGGTGGAAAACTGTTGTGCTGTGAATCCTGCCCAGCTTCCTTCCACCCTGAGTGTCTCAACATAGACATGCCCGAAGGATGTTGGAATTGCAATGACTGTAAAGCTGGCAAGAAGCTACGTTACAAGCAGATTGTTTGGGTCAAGCTTGGAAATTACAGGCACGTTGACTGTTTTGTTGCTTTCTTGTTGTGTTGTCTTTAATGTCCTGTACAGTCCCAGGAGGATAACTCAGAGTAGCTCAGTCTCAGCAAACAAGAACTTGAAATACAGTAATTTGTTCATTTCATTTCAGACATCAGTGTTGCCCTTCCAATTGAGTTCTGCTTTTTCCAGGCACTGAAGGACACTTGATTTCACTTTCATTGGCTCTGTAGCATGCAGTAGTGATGTGGAAACCCAGGGACTGCCTTACAGAGCCGTGATGTCTTTGCTTGTTTGCTCTTTGTCACCTGCAAGAATAAAAGCATTTGTAGGTGTTCCATTCTTACGTCATGTTCTCGCAAGGCTTTGCCAAAGTTCAGAGTAAGAACCTTAAGGATGAGGGGCGTGTGATGTTTTGTGGTACCTGGCAGCCTTGGCTCTGTAAGAGAGGAGCTCATTTCTTTGGGAAGGGAGCAGTGGCTTTAGTTTCTCCGTGGGGTTAAGCAGGCTGTGGTTCCCACAACTTACACACCTCTTTTCTTTGTGCTTTCAGGTGGTGGCCAGCAGAGATCTGCAATCCCAGGTCTGTGCCTCTCAACATACAGGGCCTCAAACATGATATCGGGGACTTCCCAGTATTTTTCTTTGGTTCACATGACTACTATTGGGTACACCAGGGCAGAGTTTTCCCTTATGTTGAAGGAGATAAAAGCTTTGCTGAGGGGCAAACTAGTATTAACAAGACCTTCAAGAAAGGTAAAATCAAACAAAGTTTATAGTGGTTTATGACAAAAAAATTCCACGTGTTTGTGTCTCCATCACCACTTAACCTGCATGGGAGTATGATGTGACTAGTGTTCTGTGTTCACATGAAACTGCAAACATTGTGTAGATCCCTTGACTGCAGATGAGAAATATTTTAAGTGCCTGCTCATTGTGTATTGTTGTGGGCAGGTTCACTTCTTCCACAGACTGGAGGATGTAAAGGTGGTGCTTGGGCTCAGCTGCATGGGATCGTTGTTCACTATCTCAGTTTCTGCTGAAAAGTTTCTGATAAAGATAGATTCGTGATGTACTGCAGTAACTAATGTTTAATTTTTTGTTTATGTAGTTCTGTTCCTAGCTTAAAAAAAAATATATATATATATATGTTTGATTAACAGCAGCCAGTGTTAATTGCCTCCTATTTTGAACTCCCTCCCTCAAACAGCACTTGAAGAAGCAGCAAAGCGCTTCCAGGAGCTGAAAGCACAAAGAGAAAGCAAAGAAGCATTAGAAATCGAAAGGAATTCAAGGAAACCTCCACCGTATAAACACATTAAAGTGAGTTGCCTTCGTTCTTCTGTTTATGAGTAAGCTAATTGCGTGCTTGCAACAGCTTCAGCTCAAGGAGATCCACGTGAATCATTTTGCTGTTTGTTTCAAGAACCTTTTGTTCTCTTATGGCACCAAAAAGCATTCCTTTTAGCAGAGGGTTGGTGCAAGTAAGCAGTTGAGCATCAGCTCTACCTAAGGTGGATTTTTGCTGCTTGCAAGCTGCTCTCATCCCTGTTAGTTACATGCTGGCTCCTGTAATTTTTTTGACTGCTCAGCCTACGTGGGAGCAGTAGAGTCTAACTCAACCATTGGTTTTGGACATGTTGGGCTTTGTCTTTTTCATGCGAAGTTTTTGAACCTTTAAAGAAATCCTGTACTGCCGTTCAGAGTCTTTGTGTGCTGCCCTCAGCTTTTACTGTTTGTCCTTTGTTCCTCAGTCCAACAAGGTGATAGGGAAGGTTCAGATCCAGGTAGCTGACCTGTCAGAGATCCCCCGCTGTAACTGCAAGCCATCTGACGAGAACCCCTGTGGTCTGGAGTCAGAGTGCCTGAACAGGATGCTCCAGTATGAGTGCCACCCCCAGGTGTGCCCAGCGGGAGAGCGATGTCAGAACCAGTGCTTCACCAAAAGGCTCTACCCTGATGCTGAAATCATCAAAACCGATCGGCGTGGATGGGGTCTCAGGACAAAAAGGAACATTAAAAAGGTAGAACTGCAATGAACACTGGTTTTATGTGAGAGCACTGCGACTGTACCTTAAGGAAAGGCACGGGAAGCTTTCACTGCTCCCAAGTAGAGTATTTTGTGTTGAAAAGACACTTGTGTGGGTGCAGCATTCATGGTGGAATCTGTTCAGCCATGCTGACAGAATTGTCCTAACCCTGATGTTTGCTCACACAGCAGAAGTTAGTTTCAGGTGACTGTGGATTCAGATTCCATAGGTGGAGGGGATGAGGTGACAGTCTCGTGTTTCCAGGAGGAAGGGCTGTGTGTTTTCTCACTGACTTCTGGGCAAAAGGGAGAGATCGGTCTGGAAAAAAGCAGTCTGAGTTATGGTTTCTTGGATGACATCGTTGGGGTTTGGCCCTGCAAGTCACCATACACGTGGGTTTTATGTTTTCAGGGCGAATTTGTGAATGAATATGTTGGTGAGCTGATTGATGAAGAAGAGTGCAGGCTGCGGATTAAACGCGCCCACGAAAACAGCGTAACCAACTTCTATATGTTGACAGTGACAAAGGTAAGCACTCCAGTTTCATTGGTGCAAACCGTTCAGGGGTGAAACAGTTCCAGTTCTGTAAGCCCTTCATTTTGTTGTAGGAACTCTGGAAAACTTCAGTGTGTTTGATTCTTTTAAACGAGTGCATTTTTTTTTACCCTTCTTAGCCCTAAGCAGTTTCTTGTCAGCAGGAAACTTCTTTGCTGTGAATACTGAACATAATCTGTGATGTTTCTGTGCCTTTTCCTTTAAGGATCGGATAATAGATGCTGGTCCGAAGGGGAATTATTCTCGCTTCATGAACCATAGCTGTAACCCAAACTGTGAAACGCAGAAATGGACAGTGAATGGTGACATCAGAGTTGGGCTCTTTGCTCTCTGTGATATTCCTGCAGGTGAGAAAACAGCTCTGGTTTGTGCACGTGTTAAAATTCCCAGCTCCTGGCTTCCCCAGTTCTCCTCACTGAAACTGCTTAATCCAAGAGACCTTTGCTGGAACTCAGTTGTTTGTTGAGCTGGAAATGTTGCTGTGGCTTTTTTCCTCAGTGCATGTGTGGATGAACCGTTCTTCTTTGAATTTTAGGAATGGAGTTAACGTTTAATTATAATTTGGATTGCCTTGGGAATGGCAGGACCGAGTGTCATTGTGGAGCAGAAAACTGCAGTGGTTTCCTCGGAGTGCGTCCAAAGGTACGTGGCTGAAAATCAGTGCTTGTCCCAAATCCAGACATCTCTTTTCCTCCCTTGAAAGTCTCCAGAAGTCTTAGTGGTGAATTGTAGCACTGGTCTCTCCAGGTTAAGTTCTTGCTTACTTCAAATCCATGCGGATTCAAAGCTTTTCTGAGCAAATTTAACATAAGCGTAATTCGTGTGAATAGTAACCAGAGTTGGTTAAATGCATTTGGATGTGAGGGGGCTTGTAAAGTGACTGCTGTTGTCTTGGTAATTGCCAGACAGCGTTTGCAACCGCGAATGAAGAGAAGGTGAAGAATGCAAAATTAAAGCAGAAGAAACGGAAAATAAAAACAGAACAGAAGCAGATGCATGAAGATAACTGCTTCCAGTGTGGAGACGGGGGAGAACTGGTCATGTGTGATAAAAAGGACTGTCCCAAAGCGTACCACCTCCTATGCCTTAACCTGACTCAACCACCCTTTGGTAAGAGCATTCCTGTGGCTTCCTTTTCCTTCCTGCAGTAGGACAGTGTTTGAGCTGAAGTGTAGCATCAATTTGTGCAGTAGCATCTGCAAAGATTTTAGAAATCTGCCTGGTGGTGGCGTCCCCTGTAACGGGGACCTGTCAAGGGAAGAAGCATGGTAATGCTTTTTGGCTTTCTACTTGATGCTTCTGTTCCTTGCATCAAGTTTCCTTGTCTTTTGGTTGACACACAGCCACCATCCTGACGTGCCAAGGTCACCACGCACAGATGGTGTGAGACGTGGCCATGAGTTCTGTGCCTTTCCATCGTTAGAAGCTGTCCTCAGAACAGCTCGTGTGCTGGAGGAGGAAGCAGTGGTGTGCTAACACCAGGATTTGTTGTCAGGATTGTCCTCTGTTTTCTCATCCGAGCTCAGCCTCCTGTCTCTCTCTTCTCCCTTCCCCTTCAGGAAAGTGGGAATGTCCGTGGCATCAGTGTGACATCTGTAGCAATCCTGCAGTTTCATTCTGTGAGTTCTGCCCTCATTCGTTCTGTAAGGATCATGAGAAAGGAGCCCTGGTGGCATCAGCTCTGGACGGCCGTCTCTGCTGCTCCACACATGACCCCAAATCTCCCGTGGCACCCGAGTACTGGAACAAGATAAAATGCAAATTGGAACCTCAGAATCCTGTAGAAGAAACAAAGGAGTGAATTCTGTTTAAAAACAAACAACAGAAAAGAAAACGAGGGAGGGAAGAAGAAGAGGAGATGAACTCAGAGAGACTGCTAATACACATTCAGTCACATCACCGGCGCTGTCCTCTGTGAACTGGGAGTGGGACCACTGAACCAAACCAAGCAGAAGCAGGCAGTGGTGTTTGTTTGTTTGTTTGTTTTTTTACTGTTTGGTCTTTCACCCTTGAATGTGCTACAGCAGCTTTTACCGTTGGGAAACAAACGTCTCGGCCTTCTGAGGAAAACAGCAGACCTTGTGACAGTGCAAAGAATACTCTGTTTAAAAGGTGTCCAAGTGTAGAGAACAAAGCATAGCAGCATATTTATTTATTTAATTTTCAAAGGGTGTTGAAGATCTGGCTCTGATCTGTCAGCCTGCCTTTAGAAGCAGCGAAGCCAACGTCACTTCTCCGTCTAGTTTACAAATAAGGATGAACCCTCCCCGCTCTGTGTCACGTCAGGTACCGTGAGGACGAACGTGGGTTTCGGGCCGGGTGACCGAAATGCCAACGTTCTGTGCTGATTTTGGAAGGTGTTTTCTGGGAAGGCAGGTGGTCCGTTGTGGTAACTGGTGAATATTGCAGTGAGAAATGGCGTGTGCAGCTCTTTGAGGTGCTGTGTTCTGGGAGGGAAGGAGGCAGCTCCTCACTCGAGAGCTGTAATAGGTGGTGCGTGCAGACAGGTGGAAGATCGGGAGCTGAATTGCACAGCGGTCGTTTCTTTCCTCTGCCTGACCAGGAAAACCTGGCTCGTTCGGGGAGCTCCTGGCCTTGGTCACACTGCAGCACACAGAGCTGAGGTCAGCATCCTGCCCTGGGAGCACTGCAGGTGGAGGGCTCTGTGTGTGTTTGTCATCCTCAGAGTCTGCGTTCGTTTTGTGGCCATCATGTTGCTGTGAATCTTTATTGCTTTCTTTTCAGACTCAGTTAGCTTCAGAGGAACCACGAGTGCTTAAGGAATCCAGCCCATCTCCGTAGTTGTTTCCATTCGAATATTTATGTTTTAAGTGAAAGACATTTGCTGACTGTTCACTGTTAATGGAGCTAAGAAGAGTTAAGTCAGTCCCCTACAGCACTTCTTCCACAGCAGAGCACTTGCTGTGCTAGGAAATGGGGTTCCCAGCAGCCACCTTCAGCCCGGTGGGGTGTTTGCGTTCTGCATTTCCTTTGTTCATCTGCAGAGGGGCAGGCTGCTTCACTGGGGCTCCTGAAGTGGCTTTAGATCAGCTCCTGCTCCAGATTTTCTGTTGCAAACCTATCCTATCCTGCAATCCTCACGCAAGGAGCTTAGGGGGATTAGTTTCCCCAGGCTGGAGTCGGTGTGTGGTGAATCTCCTGCCCTAGCCTGCAGCCTTCCCGAGCTTCGGCTGCGTGCTTTCTGCTAACGGCTCTTGGGAGTGACCCTGAACGAAGGGAATTAGCACCAAGAGCTGCTGGCACCTGCCAAAATCGAGCCTTCAGATTGAATCTCAAGAACCCCATTTCTGGAAGGCTGCCCACGCGAGCCTGCAGGGACGTGGTGGCTTCTCAGCCTGAGAAAAACAGGCTGGGAACGCGCCCGTGGGGTCGTGGAGCACATCTTCTGGCTGGCATCCTCCTCAGACCCGTGTAGGGGGTGAGGGGGGGGGGAGAAATGTGTGTGCACTCGTGGAGTTACACAGCACACGGCAGTCCTTGGGGCAGGCAGGGTGCTGAGCAGGAAGGGCAGTGGGGCTCAGCCCGTGGTGCAGGGGGCAGGTGGGAAACGTGAAGCACTTCTCGTGGTCCGTGCTGCAGCGAATGTCTCGAACACTAATCGTGCTTGAAATATTTTTTACACAGATATTTACGGAAAGATTTTTATTTTTCTTAACGTTTTGTGTGATAAATGTCTCTTTTTAAGCTCGTGTAGGGGTGGGGGGGTCGTTCCACCTCTACAGAAATTCCATCAGGCCCGATGTGTTTACCTTGTTTTATTTATTCAGTCTTGGTAGCGTTGATGTTCTGTTGGCAAGTCGGAGCATTCCAGTGATGGCAGGTGTGCTGTGGTGTGGGTGTACCCCACGCTGCTCGCTGTGTGTCCGTGGGGATGTGCCAGGCTGTGATGCACTGCTGTGGGGCTTTGCACAGGGCTCCTGAACCTGAGGAGCTGTGAGCTGAGACCTGCTGCTCCTCCGTGCCGTGCCACCTGATTCCTGCTGAGCTTTCTTCTCAGACTTCTTACAGGCGCTCCTTTTCTCCACCAAAAAAAAAAAAAGGGGCAAGTAATGACGTTAGCCAGCAGCTGGGCTTGGACTCAGAGCAGGAAAGTGGTCTGTGAGCTTGTGCAGGGCTTGAACAAAGGTCAGAACTGGATGTCACACTCCTGAGGAGGTGAACCTGTCTGGAATTGCAGAGGTCAGTGCAAGGAAGCACCAAATTCAGAGCAGCTCTGTTCTGTGTGCCACACACAGGGCTGGAAAGTGCACATCCTGGCAAACGGGACAGGCTGAGAATGCACGGGTGTGAATTGTGATGGCTTTCAGAGCCAGCATCGCAGGCGATGGCAGCTGAGGAGGGATCTCACAGCCACGGCCGAGGGCACTTTGCCTCCTCTGGTCACCACCACGGTCTGTGATGGAGCAGCGGGGCTGGAATGTAGGATTTTGGCCTTCCTTCTGAAACCTTGTTATCTTCATGTCAGGATAGAACGAGACACAATTACTAGGTGTAATTAACAATGAGCATAGAATCTGTATATATTGAGACTTTACAGAAATATGGGGGTGTGGGTGGGGAGGGGGGGGGGTGGGACGTCCAGCGCTGGTACGAAGTAGTCACTTTAACATGAAACCTCTGCCTCATTGAATTCAGGGTTTAACGTACTTGAAGCTCTGCATTCCTCACACGGCTCTTTTTTATTTATACGTTCCCCGTTTTGTATCCCACGCCGGAGCTCCGCGTGCTTTGCTCTGCTCCCATCCCACCCCCCCCCCATTCCCTTTTGCGTAGCAGAAACGTTTGCACTCACGATGCACTCCTGTCCTTCGGATGTACTCACAGCGAGGAGAAAAGGAAAAGAAGACAAAAAAAACAACACACCCAGAAAGCTGTCTCCTCGTGCCCCAGCGAGGGGCTCCCACCGCCCAAGGGGGAACGGAGCCGTGCACGGGAGATTAATGAGTGGGGAATTAGTGGGAATTAATCTCCTGTGCACGGGGGACTGAGTGTGAAAACAGAGGGGCTCACGGTGAGCTGCTCCTGGGTGAGCTCACACAGCGGGGCACGGCGGCGGCTGCCACGGGGGGGATGCTCTGTGGGGCTGCCATGGTGGTCCTGCTCTGTGGGGCTGCCTTGGGGGGTCCTGTGGGGCTGCCTTGGGGGCTCTGCTCTGTGGGGCTGCCATGGGGGTCCTGTGGGGCTGCCTTGGGGGGTCCTGTGGGGCTTCCATGGGAGCTCTGCTCTGTGGGGCTGCCATGGGGGTCTGTGGGGCCATAACCTTCGTAGCGTTATTTCTGTACTCCGTTTCTCTGTACCGAACTTGGTGGGCCGTTCTGTGTCTGAGGTCCCTCGGCTCCGTCCCGGGGGCAGTGGGGCTGCCGGGCCGTGCCCCGTGGGGCTGTGGGGACGGCGTTCTGTGGGGTGTGACGTGGAGCCCCGGTTCCCTTTGCAGTGCGGAGCTGTAGAGCTCGGTTACCCTGTACATAGGTAGCTTGTTGTCGGCCGGTTCTAGCGTACTTAGCCTTGCCTGTAATATTTTAGCTTCTTACTGAATGTGTGTGATGGTAGGAACGTATCATTTTTTGTACATTCTATTTACTGAAGATGTTGCCTTTCGTTTGTTCTTTTTTTAATTTTAACTTTATTTTACGAACACTTCGGAATTCAGACGTGGTTTTGTTTTTTTTTTTTCTGCTTCCGCGAGGATTCGTCCGGAAAGGTTTTTAAAACGACATTCCACCGATTTGAACTTTTTGTTTTTTTTTTTTTTGCTTGAGGTTGAAACTTCAATAAATGGTTCTCAATGTTCCGAGGCGGCCGCCTGCCCCTTTCCTTCCCGGGCCGGGATTCGAACCCGCGGCGCTGCGGGGTCACGTGGTCAGCGCAGCCCCAACGCTGGGTGCACTCTCATTGATGGATGGATGGGCTGAGGCGTGACAAAGCCTGCGCCTCTCTCTCATTTGGAGCAAGAAATCCACAGCCTTTAACTGTGGAAACGATGATGCGTTGTCCCTTCGGGTCACCCCCCCCTCCTCCCTCTCCCACCCTGCAGCCTTAGGGTGCAGCTTTGCTTCCCCTTTGGGACCCCCCCCCCCAAACGCATCGCAGCCATCGCTGATTGGTTTTGGCTTTTACTGGAAAAGAACGTTAAATTAACATTTAAAACTTATTTAATCTTTTTTTTTTTTTTCTTTAACAAAGTGCATCACGTAAAAAGCTGCTCCCGCAGCCCCGTGCTGAGGCTGCTCCTTGCCCCGCAGCCAGGCTCTGCGGGAGCAGCACGAGTGTCTGCGGTCAGTAAACGAAACGGCTTCAGCCCCTCGGGAGCTGCACACAACGCCTTCTGAACAGTGCAAATTAACGGAGTATGACGGAGGAGGACACGCAGACGGAGGCTGAGGAAGCAAGGCTGCTCACCCATGCAGGGCAGGAGGCGGAGGGACGGAGCTGGCTCTTCCCAAAGGCTGCGGTGACGTTCCCCTGCCCGCCCCGCGGAGCAGCACTGCTTTGGTGAGATGTTGGGCTCCCTGCTGCCCGTGGAGGAGGGATAGCACAGAGCAGCGAGGTGCAGGCTGCTCCGCCTGCCAAAATACTTCAGTTTCTTCGCTGGAGTCACTGAGGCAGTGCCCAGACCCCAATGGATCAGGCTCTGCCTTTGCTGGTGCCAGTGAAACCCAGACCCCTCGAGCTCGGCAGCACTGCAGAGCTGGGGAGGGCTGTCCCCCCGGGGCAGCTGCTTTCCCCTGATCCGCTTTGGATGTGGAGGTGAAGCTCTCCTGGGGCACACGGCCATGAGCTCTCTTTGTGCCTCATCCTTCTCCCACGAGAAGTCAGCGTCTCCTTCACTCAAGGCTGCCACAGCTCTCTGCACGCTGCGTGCTTAAGGCTTTTGTTTCTCAAGGTCCCAAGCTAAGAGCATCCTCACTAACCCTGCGGCAGGGCTCAGGCCCTCCTATTGCAGCTCCTAGCCCAGGCAGCTGTCTGCATCGGTTCTGCAAAGCCCGTGAGATAACCTACAAGGTGGGCAGACAGCCCAGGGCTGACAGCACGTGTTGCCACGGGGACTCACAGTGCGAGGGCTGTGTGTGTGTGAGCAGAAGTGGGGTCTGGTTTTTCCTACCCAAAAATGGAGGAAACCCATCTTTATCTCCGGGTAGCAGCAAGAACTGGGGGAGCAGCATGCGGGGCACTGCAGCAGAGGAGAGAGGAAGGCAGAGAAGAAATCTGAACTTTCCTGGTGAGTACTCAATTGAACTGTATCTAAGAAAGCAAAGGGAGAACACTGGAATGAATCTTCGTGTGCCTGCTGTGCTTTGGTGCACGATGCAGAGGAAGGAAGCCCAGGGTGCTCACAGGCCAAAGGGAAGCCCAACCAGAGCTGAAAATAAGGAATGTTATTCCCTCAAACGAACCGTGTGTGTCCTCTGGGGTCTCCTGGAAGTGTGGG
Source organism: Callipepla californica brunnescens (assembly GCA_023055505.1). Classification (NCBI taxonomy): domain Eukaryota; kingdom Metazoa; phylum Chordata; class Aves; order Galliformes; family Odontophoridae; genus Callipepla; species Callipepla californica. The sequence goes on from JALIRH010000037.1 coordinate 495,891, forward strand.
CATGTAAAGGTGACTTACAGCAAGTGGTTGAACAGCACGGGGCGCTCATTGGCCTCCTGGCAGAGGTTGGTCCAGTGTGACGCCTATGGTCTGGTAGATCTCCTTCAGAACCAGCAGAACTGTGTCTTCTGACTCCCTGGAGGAGGGTCAGGGTTAGGGATAGGGCCGTGCTTCCCATCAGCTCGGTGTGCAGAGGGGCAGCATTCAGCCCACGCTGCAGGCACGAACCCGGCAGGAGCTTACCAATAGCAGAGGTGCCCTTGCAGCGCAAATAAATACTCATTAAAGCTCTCGATGGGCTTCTCCTGGAGCACGTAGTCGATGCGATTCCCCCCGTTCAGCTTCCCCACGTTAATGAGGGAGGGGTCCTCCTTGGCTGGCGCCGGGGCCTCCTCCGCCTTTGGCTCTGGAGAAGGGAATGGCAGCAGCACGGCTCAGCACGCAGCGACGCAGTGCCCGGTGCTCCCCCTGTGCCCACCGACCTGGCTGCTTCTCCGTGCTGCCCTCCGCCTCCGCCTCCCCCTCGCTGCTCGCTCCCTCCACGGCCGCCAGCGGGGCCCGGGTGAAGGACTGCCACGCCACGCGCAGGGACCCCAGCAGGTTGTTCTTCAGGTCCACGCTCATGCGTGTCAGCCCTTCTTTCAGCTCTGCAAGGCAAGGGCTGCACTCAGGAGCGGGGCTGCAGCCGGGGCGAAGGGCACCCACCCGTGCCCCTTACCCAGGTGCATCCTCTTCCTGCCCTTGTGGTGTGGGAGCAGCATGGGCTCGAATTCCAGGTCTGGGACGATCATGGGCTCGATCCTGTACGCCACCGGGTCGAACTGCGTGGGGTGAGAGAGCAGTGAGCGTGGGCCGGGGCTCGCTGCCTCCCACAGGGGAGGGCTCCGGCTCTTATACCTACGGGGTGGAAGATGTTGAAGAAGCCCTTGCAGGTGGGCAGGCTGTAGTCCGGGTTGATCCTCTTCACTCCTCTCACGGTCAGGAACATCCCGATGGGAGACCCAAAAGCGAAGAAGATGGTGGGCTTGTAGAGCAGCTGAGGGTAATTGGCCGAGACCTGGGAGAGGAGGGAGGGGAGGATTGGGTTTGTGTGCTGGGACAGTTCCGTGCCGGCGTGGTGCTCCTGGCCCAGCAGTTACCTGCCCCAGGCTGACGTCCCGGGACGGACCATCCCTGCTGGCACCGCAGCCACCAGCACCGTGCTGCCCAGCGCTGCTCCGCTCTCTGGCGTCCTGCAGAGCACAGAGGAGGGCAGCTGCTGCAGAACAGCAGAGCTGGGACACGTAGGGACCCCACACTGAGTGGTGTGGATGGGATGGAGGAGGCTAAACCGCACAGAAACCATACCCGTGTCTCCCTCTCGGAGCTGATGTAGTGGAGGAGCTTCATCCGCGGCCCTAAAGGCATTCCCATCTCTTCGAGGTTTTTCTCAGTGCACAAGAACTGGAACACAAGCAGCACAGATGCTGACACAGGAGCGGAGTGCTCCTGCTGTGCTAAGACATTTCGTGTGCAGGTGACTCAGCTGCACCCAAAGAACCACAAGGGCAACAAAACAGCAGAGCTGCTCACCAGCGCTTCCCCGTCTATTTTCTCCTTCTCGAAAGCAGGGCAGTACTCAGACAGATGCAGCCTCTTCAGGATCTCTTTCACATCCTCAGCACCTCTGCTGCTTGAAGCGACCCCGGACCCCTGCGAACAGAGCCCCAGGGGTCGTGCTTTTGGCTCATTTGTGCATCTGACAATTCCTCCTCCTTCCCCGTGCATGGGAGCTCAGCTCGTACCTCCGTGCTGTGCCCGTCCTCGGGGGCGGCTTTCTGGTTCGTCAGGAGATCAAACAAAATGAGGGACCCTAGAAAGCATGCCCAGAGCAGCAGGTCAGGGATGCAGCAGAAGCATTTCCCCTCAAGGTTGGAGGGCATGGGACCGTCCCCGCTCCCACTCGATGCCGCATCCCGCAGGCAGAGCTTACCCAAGCTGTGACCCGCAATGGAAACCCCCCCTTTAAAATCCGGGTTCCTCCGCAGGAAGAGCAGGTAGAGGCGGTTCATCTCGGAGGCCACCGTGTCCAGGATGGTCTGGCAATAGGTGGAGCTGTTGTAGAAGAAAGCATCCAGGATGGTGTCGTTGATGAAGTGACGCAGGCGGCTGATGCTCGGCAGAGTGATTCTCTCCAGGTCCCTGGGGGGGAAAAGAAGAGGGAACCGCAGTCACGAGGAGCCAGGGAGCCCTGCTGCATCCGTAGGGCACAGCCTGGGACTCACACGTCCACGCCGGTGGAGTGCAGGGAGCTGTGCCAGTTGACGGGCAGGAATTCCACCCGCCCGATCTGCTGCTGCTCCTGAGCCTTCCTGAAGTGCGCCTGCAGCATGCTCAGGGAAACGCTCCTGAAGTCATTCACTGCAAAAAAAGCCACAGACTCTGAGCGGAGCAGCAGGGCTGAGCATCCCGCACCAACAGCGCTTAAGACGATCAAGGGAAAGATCATTACCCGGGGAAATCCCAGCAGGGTCTTTAATCTGCTGCCGCCACCCTAAGACCTTGCATCTTTAACTACAAGCTCAAGGGAAGGCTCCACGTCCTCACATGTGTGTTTACTGGCTTTGGCTGCCCCATCTGTGACGGCCTCCTGCCCTCCCCCCCTCCCCGCAGCTTTAGCACAGCACATGGGGTAAAGAAGGGCACCGGCAGGAGTTAGAAGGAAAACAGAAGGTGCCCATAGTTTAGAAGCAGAAGGGAGAAGATCCCTCCGTTTTGAGATGGGAGATGGATTTCCATGGGGCAGTTTCATTCGCTGAATGGAAGAGCAGACTGCACTGAAGCACCGCTCAGGTTGGGAAACCCCATTCAGAGCGGCAGCAGAACGCAGCGACGGAAAAGTGGTTACTCAGACCTTTCCAGACAGTGGGATTTAATGGGTGGCTGAGCATCTATTCACACCGCCCACCACAGTCAGCAAATCCAACCGTGCAGATGAGCGGCAGGACGGCCTGAACGCGCTCTGACAGCGTCCCTCGCCGTCCCCACGCTGAGCACCCCTGCCCCGCTGCCACCCACCGCACTGCACGATGCTCCTGAAGCGGATGTCGCACGCAGGGCCGATCCCGTGCACCACGAACACCAGGTGGTCGATCTGCAGAGGTTCTCCTGCGGATAAGGAGGGGTCGGAGCTGAGGCCCGGAGATGGGAACGGGGAGAGGGAGTGCTCGGAGCTCTGACGGGCGTCAGGTGGAGCGACATTCTGATCCCGACTTCCCACACACTTGGGTTTGCATAAGTGCTTTCCCAAGTGGAAAATGATGGGGTCGGACGGGAAGACGTGCCCGCCCTCACTGCCGGGTGGGTCACACAGAGCTGGGGCTCCGCAGGCAGGCAGCAGCACGGCGCTCAGAGGGAAGCTCCCCTCGTGCTGCGGATGGGTGTAAGGGAGGGAGAGGCACGCTCACCATTGGGGATCTCAGCAGCGATGTTCTCTACTCCCCTCTTCACAGTCCGAGGTCGCCCTTGTTCCGTAGGGGTGGAGCCCCAATCATCGGAGGTGGCAGCGGGGTGGTAGTGCACCATCAGCTGCGAGCAGGGAGGGACGGTCACTGCTGGAGCTGAGAGCATCTCCGCGCTCCCAGCGCCCAGCACAGGGCTCTGCTCACCTTGGGGTTGTGCAGGATGATGATTTCCCTGCTCGGGGACTCCAGCTTCTTCTTCCACTCATCCAGGGTCACCGCGATCATGTAGGCTTCCTTCAGGGAAGCAGAGTCCTCTCTGAATCAGGCCATGAATATTCAAGAGCCATTTCCCACCCATGTTAAGTGTCACTTTGCGAAAGAGGAGCGGAGCTCAGCCCGGCCCAACTGGTGGAGCAGCAGGATTACAGCTGCAGCTCCTTGGGAAGCCCCCGTTGGGACAGCACAGCAGGCTTCCCCAGCACACCTCGTGTTTTTCACACACACAGGACTGTGAGCACACATCTCAGCAAAGAAACCCCCAGCCTGCACAGGAGGGGGCAGCAAGCACTCTGTGCCCCTTAGAAGTAAAACTGGGAGGGGTTGGGGGGGGGGAAACAGAGACAGTGGGGTGAGCTGCAGGCTGGGATGGAACTGCAGGGCTCTGTGCCACAGCTGGGCAGGGCAGCAGGGCACGCAACAACAAGCTTATGCTAAACAGCCCTGAAAGTGTCACCCCAAAGCCTCAGCGTCACCCCAAAGTCGTGTGAGTTCACATCCTCAGGTGCAGCACCTGTATGGAGACTGGGACGTGAGAGGCGCGGGGGTTTGGGGGGGGGGGGGGGGGGTTTACCTCCAGCTCCTCGCTGAAGCTCTCCGAGTAGGGGATGTACTTGCTGTCCTTGTCCCCCTTGTAGAACCAGGTGCAGCGGCGCACCTCGGCCACCTCCTCCTCCCAGAACACGGCCACGCGCTGCCGCTGCTTCAGGTGCACGTCGTACCTCCCGCCCCACGTCGGCACGACCACGTCCGCCTCGCCCTTCCCTGGAACGAACCACACGAGGGCAAAAACAGGGAGCTGCACCGCAACGGAACCAGCAGCAGCAAACGCCGGTGCCGTCCTACGTGCACCGACAGCAGCAGCCCCGACGGCGACCGAACGCCGGCCCGAAGGCCGCGGGACGGAGCTCCTACCCGCACCGTGAGCCTCCTCCAGCCGCTCCGAGTCCTGCGTGCTGAACGGCAGCCACCGCTCCCGACCGCCGCTGACCTTGCAGTAAAACCAGTGCGGAACCACCGCTTCGTAGCCGTTCCCCGCGTCCCACTCCGCAGCGTCGGGGGCGGCCCGGGGGGGCTGCTCCTGCGCGGCCATGATGCTCCTGGACAAAGCGAAACGACGGACGGCGGTGCGGAGCCGCGGAGCCGCGGAGCCCCCACGTCCACCCGCGAGCGGAGCCCCCCCCCCCCACCCCACGCCCCGTCCTCGCGGGGAGGCCGCGGTCCGCTCCCCGCCGCGGCCACGGGCGGATACGTCGGCGCCGTCGGGGAACGCACGCGTACGTGGGGCGGCAGCCGCTCCCGCACCGCGCGGCGCTCCCGGCGTCCCCGGCCCCGCTCTCCCCGTTCTCCCCGTTCCCGTTCCCGTTCCCCGGCCCCGCACGGGGCGGTGCTCCCTCTCCCCGCCCCCGGCGCTGCGCTGCGCCTGCTCGGGCCGGGCGGAGATGAAGGGGGGGGGGGAGGGGAAGGGGAGGGGGTCCGCCCTCCACGCGCGGAGTTTCCGCCGGGGATGAGCCCGGCGTTAATGAGAACGGGGCGTTAACGGAGACGGCGGCGTCCGCGGGAGCCCCGGCGGCCCCGAGCCGCATCGCTCCCCTTCGTGCGGAGGTTTTCGTCCCCCTCCTCTTCCCCCACCCGAGCGTTCCCGCAGCGCCGGGAGGGGATCATTGCGAAGGGGCGCGTTATATCGGCACCGGAACCCCCCCATACATCCCCCCCCCACCCCCCCCACGCCGCTGCGCCCCAAAACCTTTGCACCGATCCGCGGAGCGCTGCCGACGTGGCAGCTCCAGCCCGGCTCCAGCCCGGCCCTCCTCCTGCCCGGGGCTGACCGCACTGCGGTGCTCCGAGCTGCCCGACCTCCTTTCTCCGGCAGCGTAACGCAGGAGGCGGCTCGGGGTCGTCCCCGCCGCGACCCTCACTGCTGAAAGCGAAATTAGTGGGAGAAAACGGAGCTCTGAGCAGCTCCTCGGATTTTAGGGTGAGTGAAGCGGGCTCCTGCCCGGGGATGCTGTGGCCCTGCAGGCAGCAGCAGCACCGTGACAGCCCCGCGCGGCGTTTGGGGCCGGCAGAGGTCTCCCTGGGTGTCACGAAGGGAAATCCGAAGGGAATCCGGCACTCAGTGCCAGAGAAAACAAATGAGGCAACAGAGGGAGAAATGGGCTCTGCTCCTTCCTCGGGGAGCAGCAATGAGGTGTGAGCTCAGCCCGGGGCTCACCGTCCCGCGGGGATCCGCTCTGTGTGCAGACACGAAGCAATGTGTGTGAGGAAATGAGAGCTAAGGGCACCCACGGGCTCTGTGCCCCCACGGAGCACCCACGTTTCACACTGGGGGGGTGACGTGGCTGCCCTGTGCCCTGCAGGACAGCACAGCTCCAGCACTGGGGCACTCAGCCCCCTCCCTCCCCTTGGATGCCTTTTGTGTGCTGATCCACACGATCTCGTGTGCACCCAAAGCGACGAGAGGCTTCCAGAGACTTTAATTACAAAACAACATGTAAAAGTTGTCGGGGTTCATTACCTCGTTCCGCTTTCGTTCCACACGCTGTAAGCGAGGGCCGAAGGGCTGAGCCCTCCACCCCACTCAGACCTCGCACCACGCTGCAATTCAAAGCCAGATCTCCTCCACCTGACCCCAAAAAGCGTTTCCTCACACCCCACAGCCCAGAGCCTGCAGCACAGCTCCGGCTGCACCTCTCCTCCAGAGCTCCCACATCCACCGACGTCCCTGCAGAGGATGCAGTGCTGCCCCTGGGAATGAAGGGAACCCCACAGCGACGCACACAGCTCTCGTGGCAACGGATCTGAAGCTGAAAGGATGAGGGCCTCGCTCTGTGGCTGCGTGCGGATGGATGTGGCAAGAGGTGCTGAGGATTGGGCCCAGCCCGGGGATCTTTGCTCTGTGCAGTGATTTTTTCTTCTGCTGAGGGAGAGTGCTGAGCACCTCAGGTGGTGCTGCTCCTTCACAGCCCGGAGCAGACAGCTCTGTTTGCTGCGTTCATCCTCTCCCAGTTGGTCCAGTGCCGAGCTCTTTGTTGGAGCTGGGCTTTTCCTCGGGGTTTGTTTGGGTTTTTACATCTTTTCCATCGGGACTTATTGCTTTTTCACTGTCAGTAGTGCTTAGCAGAATGAGCTGAGATTTGGGAAAGCTCTTTGGAACCTCCACCGAGGGCTGTCACAGCCCTTTCCTTTCCAGCTTTTCCAGCACAGCCTGGATCCTGTGCACAGCTTCCTTCCTGGCCTGCCGGACGCTGTCCTGCCCACCAGTCTCAATGGAATCCAGTTCTAACAGCAGCTTGGTCAGCATCTCCTCCAGAAGCCGGTAGGATTTGTCTGTCTTTTTCCCTACGAACTCATCCACCTCTTGTTCCAGCTGTTCAGCCTCCCCGGTAACGTGTAGGATTCTCTGTATCTCTGGCTGGATGGCTGCAGAGTGCGCTGAGGAGCTGCCAGCTCTGGAGCCTGGCTCCTGCTTCCGAGCCGTGCTGTGGTACAGGTGGGGCTGCGCACTGTACTGCACCTTGGGGTTGGAGGGGGACGACTTGGGGTTGAGCTGAGCGGGCGCTTTGGGGTCATTCGTTATCCCGGAGTGCTGGTGATTGACATCAGGGTAGTAGCTGTGCTGGTTTGCACTTTCAGATTCCTACAGTGAGAGGGGGGGAAAAGAAATCCACGTCACAGAGGTGTTAGATGAGATCTGACCCACTTCAAACCCGCCCCCAGAGGTCTGCTGTCTCCAGTACTTTCTGGAATTACAGCCATGGGTTTTGATATACGTGTAGATTTTTTTCTGGCAGTTCTTAGAACTGTTGCTTCGCTTCTACCTCCTGGAAGCCAACTGTGCTTGGAGAAAGGAGCACTGCGGGAGCTGCTGGGGAAGGCAGCACGACCTGAGCTCTGCTGCAGCCAGAATCTGTGTGTAAGAGCCCTCAGAGCACTGCTGTACCTTTGTGTCCCACGCAGGAGGATGAGATGCAGCCCCACTGCCAGTCCAGGGCGGGTGCGATTCGGAGAGGAACGGGTTCCCATGTGCTGGAGCAGCGGGCCACGTGTACCGAGGCTGCACCCCATAGGTGGGGGGAGCCCACGCCTCCTCCTGGGCCCGGGGCTGGGGGCTGGCCCCGGGGCTGTGGTCTCCATACGGATACTGCGGGATGGGCATTCCCGGGGTCTGCGGGGAGAGGGGGACAGCGGTTACCCCCCCGAGTCACTCCCGACACTGCAGCTCTGGGAAGAGCCACAGCGCTGCGGCCGCTGCCTGCACTCTGCTCTGCAGCCCAGATCCCCCGGAGAAAGGGGCAATTCCAGGCTGCCACACGCAGGGCGAGCTGGTCGGGAGGCAGAAGCCACCTAGGACCCGGTGTCCCCACACCACGGGAGCCTTTATACATCTCACCTGAGGTGGGGAGTACCCGGCAGCCTGCTGCCTGCGCAGGGAGCAGCCCTCTGCCGGGCAGTCCTGCGTGCCACAGCCCCACGGGGGAGCGGGAGGAGGGGGTCGGTACGCGGCTGCGCTGTCGGCGGTGTAGGGGCTGCGGGGCGGCCCCGCGGAGCTGTAGGGTCGGGGCTGCGGCACCGCGCTGTAGTGCGGGGGGGTACGGGGCAGCGTAGGCTCCGTTGGTGTACGGAGAGTCCATGCCCTGGGGAGGAGGAAAGGGAGAAACAGAGGGGAAAGGCGTTGAAACGAACACTGGGAGCTCTCGATGGGGGGTTTCGTTGGGAGGGTCGTTTCCATCCAGAAGTGAGACCCGGGAGCGTTCGTTAACCCTTCCAAGCCCGAGCCGAGGAGCGCCCGTTTGCATCGGGGCTTTACAGCACCGCCTGCCCCGGGGGTCCGCTGCGCCCCGCGACCCCAAACCTGCCCCTCCCCCACCCCTCCCCACCTACCCCCCTACCTGCCCCCTCCCCCCACCTACCCCCTCTACCTGTCCCCCACCCCCACCTCCACCTGCCCCCCCCCCCCACTTGCCCCTCCCCCACCTACCCCCCTACCTGCCCCCCCCCACCTGCCCCTCCCCCACCTACCCCCCCCACCTGCCCCTCCCCCACCTGCCCCTCCCCCACCTGTCCCCGCGGATCCGTTCCGCCGTTGAACGGCGCTGGGCCGTACGCGGAGCTCCAGTACCCGGAGGCGAAGCCCGGCGGCTCCTGCGGGGAGAAAGCGCCGTCACCGCCGCGCTGCGCGGATAACGGGCCGCGCTCCGCCCGCCCCGCCCGTGCCCGTGCCGGTGCCCGTGCCCGTGCCCGTACCTGCCCGTGCCCGCCCGCCGCTCCCGGTCCCCAGGGCGCGCCCTGCGCCGCACTACGGCCCCGGGGCTCCATGGCCGCCGCCCGGCACGGCGCGGACCGCCCCCGCGGCGCGCCCAATCGCTGGAAGGCCCCCGAGGCGCGACCAATAGCGCGGAAGGTCCCGCGGCTCGACCAATAGCGCGCGAGGAGCCCCGCGGCTCAGCCAATGGGAGGCGTCCCCGCGCGCACCACCGGCGCCGTTTTTAAAGGGGCAGTGCCCCCCGCGCGGCGCCGCCTCTTCCCGCCGGGTTCCGCCCGGCGCGGGGCGGTTCCGCGGCGCTTCCGCCGCCACCATGAACTACATGCCGGGCACGGCCAGCCTCATCCAGGACATCGACAGTGAGTGCCCCTTCCCCGGGGACGTTTCACCTCCCGTTCCCCCCCCCGCCCCCGGGGGCCGCGGTCGATCCCCTCCCGGTGTCCCGCAGAGAAGCACCTGGTCCTGCTGCGGGACGGGCGGACGCTGATCGGGTTCCTGCGCAGCATCGATCAGTTCGGTACGGGAACGGAACCGGAGCGGCGTTTCCTCGAGCGGAGCACTCAGATGGGAGCGCGGCGGTGCCCCGTCCCGCGATCGGGGTGGGGGAGGGGAATGGGGGAGGGGGATGGAGATGGGGAGGGGGTGAGGGTGGGAAAGGGAGAGGAGGGGGAGGGGAGTGAGGGGAGTGAGGGAGGGGAGGGGGAGGGGAGGGGGAGGGGATGGGTGTGGGGGATGGAGATGGGGAGGGGGTGAGGGTGGGAAAGGGAGAGGAGGGGGAGGGGAGTGAGGGAGGGGAGGGGGAGGGGATGGGAGTGGGGAGCGGGGTGGGGGTTCGGAGGGGGGGGGGCACCGTCTGAACGCAGCTCTGCCCCCTCCCCCCCCACCTCAACCCCCGGGGTACGGGGTCTATGGGTATCCCCCTATCCACACTGCGGTGCTGTGGGGTTTTGGGGTCCCTGGGCACGTGGGCTATGCTGCAGACCCCGGCTCCTTTGGGGGTGGGGGGCTGCATTTGGGAGCAGTGGGTTGGAGTGGGGAGGGGGGGGGGGGGTGGTTAAAAGCCGTCATGCTTTACCGTCGGTTGCCGCAGCGAACCTCGTGCTGCACCAGACCGTGGAGCGCATTCACGTGGGCAAAAAGTACGGCGACATCCCCCGGGGGATCTTCGTGGTGAGAGGAGAGAACGTCGTGCTGCTGGGGGAGATCGTGAGTGAGCCCCGCGCTGCCCGCGCTGCTCCGCGCCGCACCACCCTGCGCTGGCACGGCTGCTTTCCTTTCCAGGACCTGGAGAAGGAGAGCGACACGCTGCTGCAGCAGGTCTCCATCGAGGAGATCCTGGAGGAGCAGCGGGTGGAGCTGCAGGCCAAGCAGGAGTCTGAGAAGCTGAAGGTGCAGGCGCTGAAGGAGCGCGGGCTGGCGGTGCCGAGGGCCGACACGTTGGATGAGTACTGATGGGGTGGGAGCTCAGCGCTGTGCTGCGGGCTCTGAAATCGTGGCTTCGGTTCCTCCTGGAGGAAAAGGAGGAGCAGATGGCACCGGGGCGCCCTCGGAGGTAACGGGACGCTCCGGGGGGTTTCTGTTTGGGGGTGGATTCCTCGCTTTGGTTTGCGGCTCCCGGCGTGGAGCTGCGTGAGAGCTTCCCTTGACCTGTAAATAAATCCCTGATCTCAGCAGCGACAGCTTCGCCTGTGTTTGGGGCATCGCCCTGTGGGTGCTGGGCACGTTGGGGCGCTCCGGGGTGCAGTGGGGTCCCCATGGGGCGGCTCAGGTGCTGCACCCCCTGCCCCGCTCAGCCCAGTTGAGGTGCAGCTGTTTGCCCACAACTGTGCCCACTAATTAATTTAATTAATACCTGATTACCTGCTGAGTCACAAGCAGCAGAGCTGCCCCTCGGCCTCCTGCAGCATCTCCAAACCCGAGGGAGGGCTGCGTGTGTGGCTCAGGGAGGTGGGGGCTGAGTGTGTTGAGCTGAGCTGGATGATGGCAGCAGCCAGGCAAGAAGAAAAAGCAGATCACACAACACTGGGGTCTCTCAGTGCCGTGTGTCCTCTGCTCCTGGCGGGGCCGTGGGGTGGGTTTCCTCTCCCCACGCAGCAGCTCCCTTCTCCATTGAATGCTGTTTATTATTATTTATATATTCTTTTCCTGCAGTTGGAAAAGGTCCATGGAGGAAATGGTGTTCTTGGTTCTGCTGTGCTGGGGGCTGTGGGGTGAGAGGAGGAGGAGGGGGAGGATGAAGGCTGCGGGGATGCACACAGGGGACCTTCCATCCGAATCCTTATGGGAAAATGTGACCTCAGTGGGGGCCCTGTGCTTGCTGACTGCAGTCTGGCTGCTGCTGGTCCCCCACATCCCGCACTGGGGATGCTATGGGGCTCCCATGGGTGCCCGTGCTGCCTTTCAGCCCGGGCAGTGCCCGTGTTATCTTATCACTCTCTCCCTGCAGGGGGGCTGCACGTTTATCTCCACCCTCCAAATAGCAACAAAGCAGCCTTGGGGTGGGGGTGGGGGGCTGGGGGCACCCTGGGGTCCCTGCGTGGGGAGATGGAGGGGGGGGACACAGCCCCAGCAGGGATGTGGGGGTGCTGGGCAGCTCGGGCTGTGCCTGGGCAGTGTGGTTTGGATCCACGTGCACCAACGGAGCTCTGTGGTGGGGTGAGTGCTGGGCACGGTGTGCGTGGATCCAGCACTCGTGGTACCTCCCTTTCTTGCAGCTTTTCAGGTATCCCTGAGTTGTTCTGTGTCCCTGGAATGGGGGCACCCCGGAGCTGAAGGGGTTTCTCTGTCAGGGATCGGTTCAGTCCTCAAAAACAAGTGCACGTCCTCGCTCCGAGGCCGTGTGTTCAGGGTGGCTGCTGCTCCATGGGGATAGCAGCAGTGCAGGGCTGGAGATCTCCGCAGTGGGGAGAGCTGTTCCCATGGTGCTGCACAGTTGGGGCAGCGATTTGGGAAGGAGATGCTCAGCTTTTGCCCTCCCAAACCCGTCCCATGGCACGTGAGATGCTCTGTACTGCGCTCAAGTCTGATTGGAGGGGATCCATCCACATCCATCCATCGTGGGGGTGTGGGCAGCTAGGGCTGAGCTCCGTGGGGCTGTGCTGCAGCTCCCCGTGTGCCCTCAGCGTCACAGCGAGTGGGTGACCTCCCCCCCTCACCAAACTGTTGCGACAGTGAGGAGGAGAGCAAGGTCAGCACCCCCGCGCCGGGCAGCAGGAGCTGACGTCAAAGGAAGCAGCTGTGACCCACAGCTCCTGGGGGGCACTGAGTGCTGGGGCTGTAACTCATCCCGCAGATGTCACTTCAGCCTTGAGCGTTATCGCTGCTATTGCTCCGCCCCATGGGGGAGATGTGGGGCTGCCCCCTCCGTGCAGCACAGCGCGGGTGGGACCCCCGCCCTGCAGCATGCTCACAGCATCCACAAAGCACCCACGTGTGCTCCCCCCCCCCGAGGGGCACGGCAGCGTTTGCCCCGTGTATCTGGGCAGCAGCAGCTGCACGAGGACGTGCGCATGTGCTGCTGCTGACACCCACGGTGACCCGCAGCCCCTGGCAGATGGGGCTGTCCTTGGCCCCCGGGGCCCTGCCGTAAGTGATGGCCCTTATCTCGGTGCTGACAAGCCAGCATCCTTCAGCGGGTGGATTTAAGGCCGAGCTCCGGGCTCGGGGCGCAGCAGCGTTTGCGGCGCTCACCAGAACTGCTGTGTGCCGCGGAGATGCTGCCCGCCACCTTCAAGCTGTGCGCTGCCATCTCCTACCAACACCTGCGCAGTGTGACCGGTGAGAGCCCCGCGCTGCCTGCACCGCTTTATTTGCTGCGTTTCTGGGCCGGGGGGTGGGGGCTGTGTGCTGTTCCCTGTGGGGATGCAGCTCTGGGGTGGGGTGGGGTGGTTTCTCCTCAGCTGTGCTGGAGCTGTTGTGTGCTCCGTGCAGATCTGCTCCATTAGTGCAACAGAAGGGAGCTCCTCTGTTCAGCAGTGGGGTGGGTGCGAGCAAGCGAGGCTCTCCCAAGGTATAAAGGGGAAAAAACAGCCGTGTCTGATAGCAGTGCTCTGCTGTGACTGCTCTCTGCTCCCAGGGCTGCGCAGGCAGGCGGCGGTGGCCATCAGCCAGGAGCTCAGCAAGCTGTCCAGCAGCACAGGGCCCAGCGCGTGGATCAACCAGGTCCGCAGGAGAAGCTCTCTGCTCAGTAAGTGCTGGGGGGAAACGCGGTGCCCTGAGCTCTGCTGAGCAATTGGGAATGCAGGAGGTGGTGGAGCTGCTCTCCTGGCCGAGAGGTGTGTTTAATGTAGGCAGAGCTGGGGGGTGTTGCCTTAGCATTCTGCTTTTGCCCGCTCCCTCTCAGGCTCGAGGCTGGAGGAGAAGCCCTACAGCGAGCTGGAGATGTCCTACATCAAACAAGGAGAGGAAGCCCTGCAGAAATCGCTCAGCATCCTCGGGGACCAGGAGGGCTGGAAGACGGAGACAGTGGTGGTGGTGAGCCCTGCCGTGGCCGCGGTGCCGCTCCTGTGGGTATCTGTGCCGCTCATCTCCTTCCCCTCTCCAGGACAATGGCGACAGAGTGCTGAGCAAGGTGCTGCCAGACGTGGGCAAGGTGTTCCGGCTCGAGGTGGTGGTGGATCAGCCCCTGGACGTGGTGTACAGCGAGCTGGTGGACAACATGGAGCAGATGGGCGACTGGAACCCCAGCGTCAAAGAGGTGAAGGTAGGAGGCTCCGGGGGGGCTCACGGGGTCCCCGAGACCCCCACGCTGCTCCGTGTGCCCTCACTGAGCTCAGCAGCCCACGGTGCACTCGGCGCCGTTGTTTTTCCTGCCCAGATCCTGCAGAAGATCGGGAAGGACACGCTGATCACCCACGAGACGGCGGCCGCTGCTCCCGGGAACGTCGTCGGGCCGCGGGACTTCGTGAGCGTGCGGTGCTCGCGGCGGCGCGGCTCCACGTGCGTCCTGGCGGGGATGTCCACCACGCACGGGGCCATGCCCGAGCAGCAGGGATTTGTGAGGTGAGGACGTTCAGGGGCTCCAGCAGAGGGGCTGTGGGCTCTCGCTTTGCATCACGCGCTCTCCTTTCCCTGCGCAGAGCTGAGAACGGCCCCACGTGCATGGTGCTGCGCCCGCTGCCCGGCAGCCCCTCGCAAACCAAGCTGACGTGGCTCCTCAGCATCGACCTCAAGGTGAGCTCTGCGCTGAGCTGCTCCAGCACGAGAGCAGCGGATGCGCCCGGGTGTGTGCTTACAGTGCTGCTCCTCCTCCTCAGGGCTGGCTGCCGAAGGCCATCATCAACCAGGTGCTGTCCCAGACCCAGGTGGACTTTGCCAGGCACCTCCGGCAGCGCATGGCGCGGGCTGCGGGCTGCACGGAGCGCTCTGCGCGGGGGTAACAGTGAGGATCTGTCCTTGGGGAGCTCGGCCACCACTCAGCTCTGCCCCGTGCTAATAGCGCAGGCCGGCAGTAGTTGGCAGTACTAATTAGGCTTTAACTAATTAGCCAGGAGCTGGAAGGCGGGGCCGGCAGCTGCTCGGTGTGCCACGCCTGCAGGGGCAGGCTGCCGGGACCTGCTGGCTGATGACTTGAAGCTTTATGAGTAAAAAGGCCTTGGCTAATTAGTTATCAGAGTCCCGGGAGGCAGCGCCTGCTCTGAGTGCCAATAAATACAGGACTTCACCTCCACCGCGTTCCCGTCCTTTCCCCAACAGCAGCTCTAAGTTATTGGATGCAGGTTTGCGTGTCTGCACAGGAAGATTATTTATTCGCTGCTCTGCAACGAGGAGCGTCAGCAGGAGCCCCTGTGAAGCTCCACCACTGCTTCCACTGCCTCAGTTAGCTGCAGGAACTCCAAGTCTGCAGCTAAACAAAACAGAAGTCACAGCACAGCAGCAACGGGAGTTGAAAAGAAGGGTTTATTTTCAAACTGGCTGCCAGTTCATGTAAAAAAAAAAAAAAAAGAAAACCAAAAACACCAAAATAAAACGTTTGGGCAGAAGCCCAAATCTCAGTCTCACATGCAGTGGTTCCAACACGACGCTCCTGGGTGGGAACTGCTGAGCAGAAGGGGCAGAGGTCCGAACCACCCTGCTCCCACAGGTGAAAGTGATCCCAGCACAGTGCTTCTTCAGCTGCCTCCCCCGTGAGTCACCGAGGGCTGCACGAGCTGCTCGCACACAGCACGATCCACTCTTAGAAGTGCACTCTGTGGGCTCGGCGTGGGGACTCAGGTTCCAGGCACACACTGCCAGGAGCTGCGGCGTCTTTGTTCTCTGACACGTTGTTCTGAGTGATGCACGTTCCTCTATAGAATAAAATCCACCTGGTTTTGAGGCTCCCCGCGTCGCTTTGTGGTGCTGCTGCTGCTTTTAAGGCTCCCAGGGAGGGCTCCGTCTCCCATCCACCTCTGTCTCTACGTGATACAGGACGTCTGCCAGCGTGTGCTCCACCACAGCACCCCAGCCCATGTCACTCATCTGCAGAGGGAGCAGAAGGCAGCAGTGAGCTCAGCGTGTGGCACACAGAGGGCAGCAGGGGCTCCAAGAGCACAGCAGGGGCAAACACGCGTTCCCTTTTAACACACGGGTAGAGCTGGCTCAGTGCTGGGCACAACGGGAAGAGTTAAGGTTGTGCTTTTTTCAGTGCTCCTTTCTTTAGCATTTTTAAACCCCCCACTGTGAATTCCTGGTCCCCTTTTGGTGATAGCACAGCTGAGGTCACTGCTGAGCAGTGGGGGGGGACGGCCGCAGTTACTTACAGGGCGGTAGGAGATCTCTCGGGGGGGATACTTGAAATAGGGCCCGAAGTTGATAGAAACCTACAGAGGACATTGGAGAACAGTGCTCAGGAGAACGTTGCAGAGTTCTGCTCCCTTTCTCCCCCTCCTATTCTTCATCCCTGACCCTCTCCACTCCTGAGAACTGCACCCCAGGCAAACACTCCTCATTATACATCTCTGCATTAACGAGGAGTTTGATGAAGTTACACAAGTGAACAAATGCACCGTTCTACACTGACCCCCCCACAGCAACTCTGCCTCTCTGCTCTGTTCCCAGCGAGCACTATGAGCACCGTGCACTCAGACATTCCCTTTCCAGGTACGTTATTATTACCGTGCAGCCTTTGTACAGAGAAATAGCAGGAAAATAAACTCCTTCAAAGATGTCCTTAAAAGCCACCCCCTGGCTGGCGCCGTTCTTGAAGAATATGATCTGAAAAGCAGAATGAGGAGACTCTCAATGGGATCTCCCACATTACTTGGGACTCACAGGGCAGTGTATGAACAACTCGGAATCCATCAGCAACAGGAGAAGAGAGCAGTGTCAGCGTGCTCCCCCCCATTTCTGAGTCCTGCATCTGCCCCCTCCTCTGCTGCTCAGCTCACCTGGCTGCCCGGTGCTTGCTTTAGGCTCTTCTCTGCTTTGTCCACAAAGTCCTTCTCTTCAAAGTACAAATAGCTCTTAAATTTGATCAAAGCCTGAAATATCAGAGAAAGAAAAAAACAACAAACCTCAGACAATGGCAAAGCTCTGGGGAAGGCTGCCTGACTGCAACAGGGCCCAGAATTGATGCACAAATCCTTGAGGAGAGGAGCAGCTGCCACAAGACGTGGGCAGCCTCGGTCAGAGCTCCACGTACAGTGCTCCCCTGCACAACCCTGGGTGAGTGGATTTTGTTTTCCTGAAGTCAGTGCTTTGAACTTCACTGCTGTGAACTGGAGTGGTACCCAGGGTTAGGCTGGGAAGGATGAACTTCAAACGGGGAAGACCTGAAACCCAAGCATCCCAAAGGTGTCAGTCAGCAATTCCCAAACCTCACCTTATCTTTGTAGGTGTCAGGCAGCGATTTGGCAGTCTCAGTATCTTCTGGAAGGCTGATGTAGAAGCCCAGCACGTCACCCTGGCCGTAGCCAGATGAATAGTGCTTCCCTATGGACTGGTGAAACTTTGTTCCCTTTTTGCTGCGCCAGGAGTAACTGAATTTGTCGTATCCCAGAGGTGCCTGGAGGTTCCCTGCAGAAACCAGCGTTTCTTTGTGAGCGTGCAAAGTGGAGAACAGCCCAGGACGTGTCCCTTCAGCTGCTGGGCTAACAGCCAGTAATTAAATACAACAGCCATTAGCATAAAAGCATCAATCAGCACTAAGCACGTAGCAGCACTGCGGACCTGCTGGTACTGGAGCTCTGCACACTTCAGAGAACCTATGGGAAGAGTTCACCCCAGGTAAGGCAGTTACAGAAGGGACAGCGAAGCATCACTAAATTACCTAGCTTTAAATTACCCAAGGAAAACAAGCAGGGATTAGTGAGAGGCCTGCTAGAAGTATTTCTTTACCCAGTGGCTGCGACCAGCCTAATCTGGCAGCCGTGTCCGGGGGCATCTCATCCATGGAGATCTCGAAGTACCACGCTCCCTTCCTCACTCCATGTGATGCTCGGACCATGGAATAGCCCTTCTCACCAACAACAGTCAGCCTGTCATCCGAGATCTTCAGCTGAGGAGCTGCACGGGGAAACAGGAGAGGCAACACAGCTCATTTCTGACTCCTAACGGGCAAGGAAGTGAACGTGAAGAAATGGGTTTCGTGTTTTCATCTCTTAAACCAATGTGTGCAGCCTCAGTGACTGCTGGCACGGGTTGGGTACCTCGGTCGTGCAGGGCCAGGAGGACTCGTTCGTACAGGCAGGCTCTGTAGAGGTCCCCAGGAATTGGTTTTCCTGCCCAGCAGTCCAGCTCCAGCTTCTCTGGGTCAGGAGCGTGGGGGTCGGGCTCGGCCAGGATGTAACGATAGCCGTCCTTGTTGAAGGGGTGCTCCAGGGGGTAGCCGTGGGGGGGCAGGCGCTGCGCAGAAAACAACGGGTCGCTGGGGAACACAAAAGCTACAGGTTGGCATCTCACCACGGCCACAGCTCAGCTGCAGCTCGACCCCGACACTGCTGCTGCTCCCCTGCCCTCACCTCCGCGTTTTCTTGGCTGTCCCGGTGGTGGATCCGTCCTGCTGCTTGCGCTTGGCCCCCCTCCCCTTCCCGCTGCCTCCTGCAGCAATTCCTCCTTCGGAGAGAAACAACAGCTCGTGAAGCAGCTGGTGGGCACAGAGAGCCTGTGAGCGTGAAATCTCCACCATCAGAAGGACACAAAGAGCCACGGTCACATCACTGCACGTTCTCCTGCACGGTTATAACTGAAAAGGAGTTCAGTGAGGACGAGCACTGCTGTTATCTGCTGTCACGGAGACTCCAGTCACACAGTTCTGGTTATTTCTGCAAAAGCACACAGCTCCTGACCTGAGTGCCACCCCCACACGACTCCGATACCTCAGCGCTGCATCCCAGTACAGGAAAACACACCTAGGCTATGTCAAAAGGAAAAGCAGTGCGGGTGTTTCTCTTCAGTGTGATCCAAACTGCTGCTGCGTCACGGGGCAGCACCTGACTTTAGTTACAAACAAAACCAGAGGGCAGGACAAAGCCAAGTGTCAGATCTCATCCAATTAATACTGGTGTTAATGTTTTAATGCGCTACATGGCATGTGCTTTTAACAACACACAGTTTAAGGTTTACAAGACCTGTGGGATTTGCATGTACTGCAGATAAACACCTTCCAGAACCACGTGGCAACCACACACACAGCGAGCTTCTGCACAGCAGCACTGCCCCTGTGCTGCCCAGGGCTCAGACCTCCAAGGAGTGCCATATTCTGCACACACGTGGCTTGATCGAATCCACTCAGCAGCTTTAGCAGAAGTACTGAAGACTCTGCATCACTTACTGATGCAAGCAAGCCAAACATCACACCAGCTCACAGGCTCAGCCCTCTTGTTTGGGTGCTACAGTTTAAAACATCCAAAGCATCAGATCAGATCTTACAGAGGAAAGGATAAACTGAAGTGAAAATGAAACTCTGGGCCAATCGAGTGGGGCAGAATATGACACGTGAAAAGCTTCTCACTGTTACACATGAAGAAGTGAGATGGTTGGCTGTTGTTATGCTGCGACCACAGCAGGACACGCTTCTGATCTTTAATTTAATTTAGCTTTCAAGGCAACTGAACACAAAAGCTTTCCAAAACAACAGCAATACTTAAGTTTGAGAAGCTGAAAGGCAAACATTCACCTCCCAGAGAGGCTCCATCTGTAAGAACAGAAGTGGCACCACATATTTGATGAAGGTGCATTCATTAAAGAAGAAAACAAGCAGTGCATGAAATGGAGACAACGTGGCTTAAACCCTACTTGTAAGAGCCCCGCTCACCTCCTGCTGGCTCAGAAGGTTTCAAACAGAGCCTTGTGCCCCAAGAAACCTCATCAGCTCTTAATTTTACTGCAGCACGATTCCCAAAGTTCAAAAGCACAAAGTTCTTAGCAAAGCTGCCATTCCATAAAGAGGAACAACAGCAAAACACAAGCAGCGCTTTTAAGGAAATGCACTGCACAGACCTTCCCTGGATCTCTGCAGATCTCAGAGTAAGGAGAACAGCAGAGGGACAGTGAGAGTGCCTGGGTGTGTCTGGAATGTGCTACACAGAACCCCTGCTCACACTGGGTTTAACTGCTGCACCCCCAAACTGATGGAGCTGCACACTCCTGGCTCCAGCACCGGGGGAGTACAGCTCTGCCCCAAATGCTGAGGGGAAAAGAACAAAGAACTTGCCATTTAAATTTCCACTTGTGGATACAGCGTTGTTCTGCTTCTGGTTATCGTACGCAGGACCGATGTTGGCGAGATCCTGAGAGAGGAAGGAAACAAAACTAAAGAGATGCACAGAGTCAAACTGTGCTGGGGTCCTCTAGCACATCATGTGGCACCACACAAGCTCAGGGGCTCAAGTTAGCTTGGATACATCTGACTGAGCACAAGACAGCAGCAAAACCAGCCTGCCTCCCTCCCGCCCCTCCTCCCGAGTGCTCTCCTTCCATCCCTAACCACACACTTGGTCTAGGAGTCCAAACTTTGGGTAATCTTCTTCAGGATCCTTACTCCCTGGGTCCGGATGCTCCTTCACTAAGAACACATCTCTTTCTTTACACTGAAACAGAGAACAGAAGAAGATCATCCCAAATCTGGGTACATGGATTTCTACCCAAAGATGGTATTATTAAAGCACACAAGAAGCAGCACCAGAACCATCCCCATTTCACCCTCCTTGAGCGTCAGACAGCGGTCCTCTCTCACAGAAAATCCCCCACGAACTCAACTACATACCATCGTTTTGACAATATTGTTAGGCCAAGTCATTTTCCCTGGTCTCTGTCTTGTTGTCATGCACTCCCAGTATTTATCAATGAACGGGATAATATCCTGTTAAAAAAAAAACCACCACCAAATGCAATTGAGTCTGAAAATCACACTGCCAACATCTGACTCTGCTGGCTCCCATGCCAGCCGTACCTTATCCTTGGAGAACATGGTTTTGGGATGCTCATCCTGTGTCCTTGACTGCCACGTTAAGTTGGCCAGAGCACTAAGGCACATTTCCTTGAGATCTTAAAAACAAAAGCAGGCCAAAGCTTGAGTGACATTCCACGGGGAGGATAAGCACACAGACACGACCACAGCCACCACCACAGCACGCTCTCCCTCCTAACAACATGGAGGTGATCTTGCACAAGGTTTCTCTGAGCGAGCTGTTACACTTACTTGCTTGCTTCCTTAAGAAATACGTGTTCCCACTGTGGTGGCAAACGTTGCAGTGGAAGCTGTAGTTGGTCATGAAAGGCAAGCAAGACCTGGAAAAGAGCAGAGTGCTCTGTGCACTCCGTACACCTCGGGAAGAAACGAACGCTCCCCCTTTACAGAAAGAGCACTTCGTAGGGTCAGAGATATTTGCATCGGGTTGAGTTTATTGTTGGAAAAATGCAAACAATCGAAGCGTCATCTTGTTCCAGAGACACCAAGGGGGAACCCAAGGGGCACCGAGGGGGGCACCCAAAGGCCACCAGCACCAAAGGGGCACCCAAGGGCCACTGAGGAGCACCAATACTGAGGGGCCACCCACACCTAAGGGCACCCAAGGGCCACCAGCACCAAAGGGGCACCCAAGGGCCACTGAGGAGCACCAATACTGAGGGGCCACCCACACCTAAGGGCACCCAAGGGCCACCAGCACCAAAGGGGCACCCAAGGGCCACTGAGGAGCACCAATACTGAGGGGCCACCCACACCTAAGGGCACCCAAAGGCCACCAGCACCAAAGGGGCACCCAAGGGCCACTGAGGAGCACCAATACTGAGGGGCCACCCACACCTAAGGGCACCCAAGGGCCACCAGCACCAAAGGGGCACCCAAGGGCCACCGAGGAGCACCCATACCGAGGGGCCACCCACACTTAAGGGCCACCGAGGCCAAAGGGTCCCCCGAGGGCCACCCCGGGGCCCCCAGAGGAACCCCCCAGCCCCCCCGAGGCTGCCCGCCGGGCGCTGCGTGCACCCATACGTACGTGGTGTCGATGCCGAAGGTGTCGGCCGTGAACCACTTGGTGCAGATGCCGCACTGCAGCTCGATCTCCCCGAGCTGCCGCCCGTTCTCCTCATCCACCGACCCGGTCTGCGCGTCCACGGCCTCGGGGCCGTCGGGGCCGGGCTCCTGCGGGGCGGCGCGGCTCCGGTTACCGCCGTGGGGCCCTGGGCGGCCCTCGCACCCACCTCGCTGCGGCTCCCGCGTACCGTGGGGTCCTTCCCGCTCGCGGTTTCGGTCTCCGCGGCCCCGGCGGTGTCCCCCGGTGCGGCCTCCCCCCTGCAAGGCCACGAACGGCGCCTCAGCGCGGCTCCCCTCCCCCCCCCGCCCCGCGCTCGGCCCCGGCCCTACCCGCTCTCGGTGTCGGCGCTGCTGGGCTCCGGCGGGGCGGGCGGGTCGGTGCTCGGGGGCTCCGGGGCCGTCTCCGCGCCGTCCCCCGCGGTCGCCGCCATCGCCGCCGTTGTTGCCGCCGCCGCCGCCATCGCTGTGGGTGTTCTCGCGAGAGTTGGTTGCCCGCGGAGGACGCTCTCGCGAGAGTTGGCCCCGCGCGCTGCTCTCGCGAGATCGCCGCCCCCGAAGGGCGCTGCTCGCGGCGCCCCCTATCGGCGGGGTGTGACGTCACCGCGTGACGTCATCCTGCTCGGTCGTGACGTCACACCGGGCCGCCGTCCCTATAACGGGGCAGAGAAACGGGCCTCGCTCAGCTGCTCACCGGCAGAGTGCGAAGCGGGGTCCCAGAAGCGTCACAAAGCAGCAGAGGTTGGAAGGGACCTCTGTCTGTGCGCGGATGGACGCCTTGGGCGGGCTGCCCCGCACCGCATCCCGCTACAGCAGAGAAAACGCTAGCACAGAAGCAGCTGGGAAAGCAAATCAGAGTTATGAGGAAAGGAGAGGAGACAGTGGCACTGCTCAGAGAGTCCCACGGGGGCTCTGCGCGTTCTTCTGGTGTCCTCTCCTCCATAGGACAGTGAAAGAGCTCAGAGGGCAGCATCAATTTCCACAGCACCACGCCCCAAAAACCGCGTTATAGATCGTTTAGGGGAGTGAGGGGATGTGCGTCTACAAAACTGTCCGTGGATGAATGGATGGGATCGACCATTCCCTGGGAGGAATCTCTGGATGCTCTGTGACCCACCCGGGCTCCCTCCAGCTCCGGTGCTGCATGCAAGGGAAAAGCTGAGCTGGGGAATGGCATAAACACGGAGGAGAGATCTGCTGGGGATGGTAAACGTGGAGAAGACGGCCAGACCGGGGGTCTGCTCGTTAAAAAGTAAAGAAATATATATTAATTGGAGTTTGGACCCTCGGGTCCCAGAGTCGGGCTGGGGGATCCCGAGAGAGACGGGAGAGGGACGAGAGCACGGGGAGGGGTGGGGAGGAGGAGGGATGGGGGGTGGATAGGGACGGGAGAAAGAGGGGAGGGGGCTCTCGGGGCGGCGCTCGGGGCAGCGCTACAAATAGCGAGCGGTGCTCGTCCCGGTGCAGCCATGCGGACCCCACTGCGCCCCGTCCTGCTGCTGCTGCTGCTGCTGCTGCTGCTGCTGCTGCTCTGCAGCCCCGTCCTGCCGCGCTCCGCACCCCCCCGCTGTCCCCCTCTGATGCTGCAGCTGCTCCGCTCCCCCCCCGCACCGCTCCGCGCCGCCGCCGCCACCGCGCTCAGCATCGCCCCGCACGGTGAGTGGGACCGGGACCGGGACCGGCGCTGCCCCTGCGCGTCCCTCTCCATGGGGACAGCATCGTCCCCATGCATCTCTGCTCCAGGGCAGGCACTGACCCCGAGCATCCCCACCCCTGAGCATCCCCACTCCCGAGCATCCCCATCCCCGAGCATCCCCATCCCCGCGCATCCCCGCCCCAGCCCCGCGGGCGCTCACCGTCCCCGCTTGCCTTCCAGGCTCCCTGCAGAACGGCTCCCGCTGGGCACTCTCCTTTGACATGACGTCCCTGTCCGGCAGCCAGGAGGTGAGCCTGGCCGAGCTGCGCATCCGCCCGCACGCTCTGCCCACGTCCCCGTCCCACAACGTCACCGTGGACATCTACCACAGCCCACGGCCGCCGTGCCAGGGCACCAAGGAGCTCTTCCTGGGCACCGTGGCTGGCGGCCCCTCGTCCCACCAGGCTGACTGGGCAGTGTTCAACATCACCAGCACGCTCAGAGCGTGGCTGCACCAGGACGCAGCCCCTGATCCCGCAGCCGCCCCGGTCACCGTCCCACCGGGATCGAGTCGCCCTGACCCCCAGGAGACAGTGGTGCCCCGGGAGCTGGCGGACAGCGTCCTGCTGCTCGTCTTCTCCAAAGACAAAGCACCGGGAGAGCACAGCCTCCTCAGGGCGGTGGAGAGCTCCAAGCACGTCATGCGCGACGGCGGCCCCAGGGATGCTGGCACCCGCCGGCACCGCCGCACCAGGAAGGAGAGGCAGAGGATCAGGGTGAGCGATGCTCCGGCCGCCAGCCCGGGGGACGAAGCCAAGTCCCTGTGCAGGAGGGTGGACATGACGGTGGATTTTGAGCAGACGGGCTGGGGCAGCTGGATCGTCTACCCCAAAAAGTACAACGCCTACCGCTGCGAGGGGCTGTGCCCATCGCCCGTGGACGAGAGCTTCAAGCCCACCAACCACGCTTACATGCAGGTAAGAGGGTCTGGCCGCCCCGTGCTCCCCCCACCCCTGTGCCCCACACGGATGGGAGCTGATGCCGTGTCCCCGCGTGTCCCGCAGAGCTTGCTGCAGCTCTACAAGCCCAGCCAGGTGCCGTGCCCCGCCTGCTCGCCCGTCAGGATGAGCCCCCTCTCCATGCTGTACTACGAGAAGGGAGAGATCGTCGTCCGCCACCACGAGGACATGGTCATCGAGGAGTGTGGCTGCAACTGAGGGGGCCCTGTCCCCGGTGCTCCGAGCCCTCAGCTCTGTGTCCCACGCGCCTGCAGGTCTGGCCGTGCTGGGACACGAGTGGGGACGCAGCAGGGAACGTTCCCCCTGCGGTGGCAGTGCTGTGGGGCACACACACACAGCCAGGTGAGGCGTGGGGAGGTCACTGGGAACTGCTCTGCAGGAGAAGCCTGAGCTCCCCGAGCTCTCTCCTGCCTGGCTGACGCTGTGCAGGGCTCAGTGCGTTGCACACCGTGAGCTCCCGGCGCTGGAGGATCCCCGAGGGACATCTGCAGCACTGATATCCATCAGCACCCAAAGAACTGAGATTTGCGGCGTTTTCCCTGACGTTTCCTATTGTGCTTGCGTTAAGATTCTATCAGATTGCTATTAAAAGTTTCCAGTGAAAGCCCAGGTGAGCTGGGTGCCCCTGGAAGCAGCACGTCCAACCCTCCTGTCTGTCCCAGATCCCCATCCATTGCCGCTCCCATCCGCACTGGGCTCACGCTTTCCCAGCCCCTCACTGGATGGGGAGCTAGAGGAAGGGCTGTGTTTGTACAATCCCTCAATAAATTATGTATTTAAGCAAAACCCGCTCAATCTGTGCCTCTTCCCACCTTCTCACCCCTCCACCCCCCCCCTCCCTTCGCTGCTGGGTGGTCTCTGGGATGCACCCCCGAGCTGTGGTGCGAGCAGCTGGGCAGCAAATGGGTGTCCCGACCTCCCAGGAGCAACGCACAACTGCAGCCCCCCCAGTGCTCCTCCACAGCCTCACCCCGACCCTGCGAGGCACAGAGGGGGATTTGGGGGCACACGAAGCGCTCTGTAGGACAAAGGGACCCCCAAACGACGCAGTGGGAACAGAGATCGCCCTGCTCCGGGGTCGGGAAGACGAGGATGATGAAGGAGCCGTTCCCACCCCGAACGCAGATTGCGGGTTGCTCAACTGCGTGCAGGGAAGCACCTGCAGCCTTTGAAGGGAAAAGGAGGGCTGAGTGGATTTGCCGTTTATTTACCCCTCGGCGATAAGGGGAGGGCTGCGCTCTCGCACTGCGGAGCGGCCCGGGGGGGCTGGGGCTGAGCCGCTCCCCCGCCGGACCCCCCGCCCCGACTCCACATCCCCAATCCACATCGCGGCGGCGGGGAAACAAAGCGCGTCTGCATCCCCGCTCCGTCATTAGAGGGTCATTTGCGGGAGCTGTTAAGCGCTGGGAGAGGGCGGCCGTGCTGCTAACCCCCGGCGGGGGGCACGGGGTCCGGGCTCTGCGCTCTGCCAGGAATGGGCCCCGCATTTTTTCTCCCTTCTTTTGCATTCTAGGAATGTGCTCTTCAGCGCTGTTGCGCACAGAGGGACGGCATCTCCCTCCATCTCCTGCCAGCTCCCTGCCCTCTGCCCCTCGTTGCCCCCAGACCCCTCTCCGGGAGCCGTATCTCCGAGATCTCTCCCCCCCTCCATCACCTCTGTCTGGAGAGGGTTCAAAAGTTATCGTGGGCAGACGGCCCCGTGAGAGCGGGGGGGGAAAACACAGGCTGGGACTGCGGCTGGGGGACATCAAAGCTGCGCCGTGGCAGGTATCAGCGCTGGGGATGGGGACGGGGACGGATCCTGCGAGCTGCCCGGCCCAATACACATCGGCTGCGGGACAGATTCGGGACAACCAAGCCGTAGGGCGGCCGCAGCCTTCGGGGCTGCCTGCTGGGGGGTCCTGAGCTCCTGGGGGCACGGCCGTGCTGCACTCATGGGGACGCAAAGACAACCCTAACATCAGCACCAACCCTACAGCACCACGGCGGGGGCAGCGCATGGCAGGGATGGTTGGAGGGGATGGTTGGAGGGGATGCAGGAGCCCAAGGGCACCGTCTCCTGCCCCACATTTTGTACCCAGGAGCTGCTGTGCAGAGCCGAGGGGTGCACGCGCCCAAGGAGGCGACGATAAGAGCAGTTTATTTTGGTCTTACGGGGAAAGAAGGAGGGAGAACAAACAGATGGAAGGGCTTATCAAAGGCACAGGGCAATATTTGCTCAGCGGGTTGATTGAGGCACTATTCAGGTCGGGCAGGCAGCATTAGTCCCATGAGTGGGACGTGGAGCGGGACGGAGGCCCTCTGCTCTGCCTTGCTGCAGACAAAAGGGGCAGGGAGAGAAAATGCAGTGACAAAAGCAACACTTGTCCCCTTGTACCTCCCTGGAGCATCCCAGCTGTGCCATGCAGCCACCCACGGCCACTTCACCTCCCACTGTGTGAGCAGCAGTGCCTACACCGCAGCCTGGCCCCGTCCCAGCACAAAGCAGTGGGTGAGGAGCAAACGCTGACACAGAAGGGGCCTTTTTGGGAGCACCAAGCTGCTCCCTGCATGGCTCGGGGCTCTGGGTATGCAGGAGATTAACCCCAAAAGCCTGGCTGAAGGATGTAGCACCACAAAGGGACGCTGAGGATGCCTGGTCCCACATCACCACCAACCTCCCGCAGCTGCACAGTGCAGCACTGAGGGCATTGATGTGCCCATGGCCCCAGGGCCCCACTCTGCCATTCCTACAGGGACCCCAAGGTGCACAGAGCCCGATTCACACCTGCCCAGGTGCTCCTCCCTCTGCCCCACATCGCTGTGGTGGGCAGCAGGGGCTTTGATGCTCCCCCAGATCTACATATGCACGCAGACATCGATGCATAACTATCTCAGGAGCAGACAAAATACTTAGCACCTAAATAAGCGCTGCACACCGTGACCCCCTGAGCGTGGGGGGAGGTAACAGGGTTTAGAGGAATTACTTGCAATAGCTGTCACTTGTTCAAAAAAGCCCTCAGAGCTGCTTTTGTACTGACACAAAAACCCACCACCCCAACGCCGCTGGGCAAGGAGCAGGTCAGAAAATGGGTTCCTACTGCTGGCAGAAGAACAGACACCGTTTTGTGGCCCCTTCCAGGGCTCACCAGCACTGCACCTCTGCTGAGTCCCCACCCCACGCAGGGGAGGTTCAGACACAGCAGCTGCAGCACCCAAAGGAACGAGCACACGGCAGGGCTCTGCCCAGCTCTGCACTTCACAGATAGCAGAGCGCATCTGCTCTGGGTGCTGCATCTCGGGATAGCAAGAGGAGGGGAAAAAACAGACCTTACCACGCCTGCTCACAACGGTTGTACCGTTACAACTACTTTAATTGCAAAGTCATGCTCGTGCTTTGGTTCGGGCACTGCTTCAGCACCGAATGCACGCACTTCACTGCTGCCAGCACCATCCCCTGAGCCTGCCACAGCCGAGCCGAGTCACGTCAGACCAACTCACATCACCGGGCTGAGGACTCTTCTAAACGATCCTCCTGCCCCAGAAAGCACAGCTGGAGCTGCTCTGCAGAAAGCAGCTTCACTCCGAGCGCACGTGAAACCACGCAGCACCGTTCCTCTGAAGGTAGAGCTGGAAGGACAGTCAGCCCCAGCTGCAGGACACAGCTCACAGTGACAGCAGCTGCTCAGCAGCAATCGGTGTGGGGCTGCGAGACTGATAGTGACAGAGGAAGGCAGTGAGATTGAGTTCCCACTGAGGCTTCAAAAAACGTTTTATCTTATCTTCAGAAATGCAAGCTTTATCTGCATCAATTGCTTTGACTGTTTCTTTTGTTCCTCGTTATTAAAGGCTTGCATATCGTAATGCCACGATTGAGCTTAATTAGCAGATATTTAAGTATTATCGACTAAGACTGATTTAAGGAGATGCTCATTGTCTTGGAGGAAGTCCCAAGTTCAGGCCATGTCCTAATACACTTCGCTTTCCTTTGAAGCACCTCCTCAGCCATTAGCACCATCCCTAAAGCAATAAAACAGGGCACGTTAGAGACTACTGCAGCACTGGAGACCAGAAATGTAAATGCCTTTTTTGGGAGAGCTGACTCCCAGCTGAAGCCCCAACCTCCCAGTTAAATCCAGAACTCTTAATTCCTTCCCACTAGGTTACAGAAAGGAGAGGGATGTGTTCATAAAGAAACCCTGGGAAGTGTGACAGTTGGGCACTCACGTGCTGGATGGGCTGAGGCTGAGTGTGTGGCAGAGCAGTCAGGGAACTCCGTGCTCTGCCCAGCTGCAGGGGGATCCTACCGAACTCATCTGAGACACTTCACCTGAGGCCTGATTGAGCCCTGCCCTCTGCAGAGGATGGTTAGGAGAAAAGCTCAGGGACATCCACACCACGAGCTGGCAAAGGAGCGATCTGAAAGCACACCACGGATGGCTTCTGATTGCTGTTTCTGGAAGCACACACACTTCCTGCAGTGATCAGGTGTTACTAATGGTGCAGATGCAGCTGCTTTTGAGGAGGGCTTCATGCATCCAGCTCTGGGGGAACACCAAAAGCACAATGCTGATCCCAAGCCTGCACGCAAAACCACCCCACCGATTCCACGACAGGCTGCTAGCTGCAAGCTGAAATGAACACAGGCCAGAAGCAGTATTTATTGCATGAATCTGCATACCAGGAGAGTCAAAATGATTTATTTCTCCCATATATTGCATTTCTGTAACTTTTACAGTATTAAAATGATTAACAAAAGCATAAAACTGGAAACGAAAACGATCACTGAGGCTGTCTCCCCTGGCACCCCATCATCAGCAGGGACTGCACTGAGTGTTCACAGCCACGCGGAGAGGCTGAGATTCAGTCC
Source organism: Callipepla californica brunnescens (assembly GCA_023055505.1). Lineage (NCBI taxonomy): Eukaryota > Metazoa > Chordata > Aves > Galliformes > Odontophoridae > Callipepla > Callipepla californica. Next base: position 524,834 of record JALIRH010000037.1, read on the forward strand.
TTGTAACAGGATACACTCTGTTCTCAGGAGGGAATAAACTGCCTTTCCCAGGAAGCAGGAAGGCACTCAAGGCATGGGCTGCTTTAAGCCTGGCTGGTGGGAATCCTCAAACAAGGTCCTGGTTCTTCACTGGAGAAGCACTCTCAGGGCACGTGCTTTAGATGTCCATGTCAAACTGCTCTTCTTCACCTGTTGAGAAGGAGAAAACATGGATGGGTTCTGAAAGCTTCAAATTAAATACCACATGTTGTACCAAAGCAATGTGCAGTTGTGCCTAAGGAATGGATTTGTGTGGACTTCAGGTCTGCAGTCAGGAAGCAAGCCTGGCATCAAGAACAGTGCGAGCAGAAAGCAGGCTCCCTCCTCAGAGCGAATCTCAGGCAGAGCCAGGAGCAGAGGAAATGCCCTTTACATCATCTCTCCACTTGGGTTTCCCTGGTACAGACCTCTGCTGCCAAAGGCAGAGGAGTGCAAGTTTTACTGCTTGGTTGTAGCAATCAGATAGGATGCCAACATGAACAGCAGCACTCTATTCCTGACAGCAGAACTTCTCGGGGGGAAAAAAGGCACAGCCGAGCAGGGACACAGCACACAGCCAATGCTTCAGCCTGCCACGGAGTCCAGTGAGCCACTAAAGGTCACAAAAGTGCAAAAAAAACCACACTAAGCAATACTGACCCCACAGAGATCTGGCTCAGGGTAAGCAGGGAAGCCAGCTACCGAGCTCAGAGCTTTATTTTTAGGGCCAGGACTCTCGATGACACCCGGAAGGTTCAGGTTGCTTTGAGGAGCAGTCTCAGCTTTGTAAAGTGAGAGCTGCAGCTCTTGCTGCTGCCACCATAACTTTGGGTACGTTCACAAAGCGATCTCCATTCTGCTGTGGACCAATTTCGACCTTGTGCACCACTGCCAGCTTGGGCAGCGAAAAATTCCCAAACAATTCCTACTCTGAAGTGATAAACTGAGGCAAAAAAACCAGCTGCACCCACGCTGTCACCACGGGGTTCTTAATCCTGAGTGCTGAAGGAATGGGAACAGTGGCAACAACACAAGTGACACTGAGATGACTGAGAACTTGTCGGTGTTATCTGTGGCTTACAGGCATCTCCCGGCCCCGTGTGTGTCTGCTGCTGTATCTCTAGGGAACAGCAACTCTCACTTGTCCTTGTGTACCCACCTACATTCGCTTTCTCATCATAGTTCTGGACGTGGTTGTTCTCGACCTTTAACTCCTCCACGATTGGGCTGGTAACACCTGGAATGTCCGGAAGGTCAGAGGGCGGTGTTTTGGCAACCGGAGAATTACGGCACTCCATCAAGAACTTACGGTCATAAATAATCCTGGTTCCTGGAAGGAGAAGGCAACGCGGGCAGGCTTTAAGGTTTTGATGTATGAAAGACACGTGTGTCATCTCCCAGGCACAGCTGCCAGTCTGCCGCACACAGAGCGCGCTCCAGAACTCCCACTGAGGCTGCATGCAGCATTACGTTAAGGCAGAAGGGTCCAGAGCACAGGAAAACCCAGAGAAAGAGGAGGAAGCGATGAACCAGAGGACATCCTGCTCTGAAGCAGACTGCAGCAAGGCTCAGAGGGAGCTGCAGAGCTCGGACTCTGTGTTGTTTTCTAGGAATACCACCAGAACGAACGGCACATTCCTAGGAAAGGAACTGGTGCTGGACAAAGCCCAAAACCACACACAGAAAATGAATTCCTCCAAACAGAGCACAGCCCTAATCCAGGAATCACTGACAAACATCTTTTTTTTTTTCTTATCCCTAGAAGGCATGCAGCAAACAGCCTTTCTGGACTGCTGCTCTACTTCCCTCCCAGCACGAGGGAAAAGCAGCTTCAGGAGCACTGCCTGCAGAGCTACAGCTGCAAGAACACAGTGCAGGAAAATAAACTCCATCTGCCCAGGAACGTTAAGCTCACTTTGTTTTGAAGCTCTTTAAAAAACCCCAAACAACGCTGCGTTACGTTTCAAGGACATTCTGAGTTCCCAAAACAACGGAGAACACTTCCCAGTACAATGTTTTGAGTTTGAGCTGTTCTGCTCGATCGGGGAGGGGAACTAATCCCATTCAGAACTGCAGCTGGCCCGGATTCGATAAGGACAACTGTTACCCTGCACGCCGAGTGTTAAATTACAGGGAGGTTGCGAGAGCGAGGGCAGCAGTTCCTAGAACTGCAGCTCGTGTACTGAGGATCAGGAGCACAGTCCATACCGGGCAGCCACAGCTCTCCCTCCCGCTCTGCATTCATCTGCTGGTTCACGTGCCCAGCGCTCCTGAAAGCTGACACCGCCAGCAAGCCGAGTGGGAGGGCAGCAGAGGCTGTCAGAGGGGCACAGGCATCCAAACGGAGCTTGGAGCAGCCAGAGCAGCTCTGCTGCAGCTTGCATGGTGCTCAGACACACGTGGGCTCGGGGAAAGACAACGTGTGCCCTCAGCAAAGGGCGCGGTGCCAAGGCAAGCACGAAGGGAACACCAAAGAACTGGCTTTGCTGAAAGGTCACACGTCACCTCTTCCATGCTCCCCGTTCCCTTAACACTGTTGGTTTTTTTTGTTAACCTCTGCTGCCCACAGTCAGGAGAACCAGCTTTTTTCCTGTGCTATCAGGGACAGGGACTCTCTTCGTGCCACCATCCCTCTGCTGACCCTGCGGATCACTGCAGCTCTGGCACGGAGCCCTCCTCCCACCCTCAGCCACGTGCTGCCTGCAGGCAGAGGGGGCTTCAGAGATGGCAGCGCTCAGTTATTCCCTGAAAATCAAGCCCGGGTTTGGCATGGCAGACGATTTGCTTCTGACTACAGCAACTGCTCTGCAAGAAGTCTCGGGCTGGTCTCGGCAGGCTGCGTTTGTTGGTGCTCTGCTGGCTCAGCCCCAAAGCCTTCAGTGAACCCCAGAGCCCGAACACTGCAGCTCAGTGCAAACCACTCTCAGGACCGCTCTCCCTCGGGACCTGGAAGCACTGCGCTGTCACAGGAGCAGCGGGGCTTTGCCAGCAGCACACGCCCTCACAGCAAACAGCTCTGCGCTTTCCTTCCACGCTCTGGACATTCATTAACTCTGCAGCACAGACAAACAAGCGATAACCCCGGAGGGCTCGTTCTGCTGCACTCATCATCCACCTCCACTCAGCTTCACGGGGCGCACTCTGCCTCTCCTCTCTCCCGTGACATAATCACCGTGAGCGATACCACGAACCCCCCGGTCCCCGCCGGCACGAAGCACTCGGGGCGGTGCCGGCTTCCCCTTTCTCTCAGCGTTTTTTTACCCCACGTCGGACGGCGTCGAACGCCCGAACGGCTCCGAGGGCGCCAACCTCGCCCGCACCGAGCGCTGCAACAGCGGCGGGGATCGGCCGAGCGCGGATGGAACCAAAACCGGAGCGGCCCCACGCGGGACACCCCAACCCACCCCCCCTCCCCCCCCAAAGCGCCGCGGCCGCACCGCGCGCCCCTCCCCCACCCCGCGCCCGGCCGCTCACCGCCCGGCGTGGTCCCGAACACGGTTCCCCCCGGCGTGGTGCTGTAGTCGCCGGGCGGCAGCGGGGCGCCGTCGGGCAGCGCCAGGCGCTTTCCGGGGCCCGGGATATCGCGGCTCGGCGTCTGCCCCTGGCAGCAGCGGCCCGACATGGCGCCGCGACGCGGCCTGCTCCCGCTGCTGCTGCTGCCGCCGCCCCGCCGCCCGCCCGCCGCTTCCGGCGCCAGCCACGCCCCTTCCGCCGCGCGGCGAGACGGGACGGGGCGGGGCTCAGCTGTGGGCGGGGCTTAGCGCAGTGGGCGTGGTCCAAGAGAAGGGGCGGGGCTTTGTGGTCACGTGGCTGCAGCTCGGTTCGCTCGGTGCCGGCTCCCGGTGCTCCCGGTGCTCCCGGTGCTCCCGGTGCTCCCGGTGCCCGCCCCCTCTGCTCGCTGCCTGCTGGGCAGGGAAGCGCCGCGTCCGGCCGTGCCTTGACCCCGAGCAGCGAGGCGCCCGGGCGCTGCAATGAGGGCTGAGGCCGTTCCCTCCTCCTGCTCGCAGGGAATGGGACATTACGGGGTCGAGGAGCTGTGCTGGGGTGGGGTTGGGGGTCACCATCCCTGCGGGCTCTGGGTATTGTCCCCCGGCGCCTGGCATCCCGTAGGGTCTCAGGCAGCGGGGTAACCCTGAGCTCAGCAGGGCTGCGGGGTGCTGGGAGCCCTGAGCCACAACGAGGGGACAGGGCACAGCCCTGGGCTGGCAGCAGCGTCCTTCCCGTGTGTGCTGATAACAGGGATGGGGCTGGCAGCACCGGGAGTGCGCAGTCCTAACAATGGCCCTTCCTCCTCATCCGCTCGTTTCGCACTTGGACTGAAGAAAAAAAGCAGAGAGGAGGAGGAGAAGGCAGCCGGAGCAGGGCAGGGGGCAGCCAGCCGTGGGCCGTCCACCAGCAGCGGTTCCATCGGAAGCACGGCACCCATACAGGTTGGCAGCGCCCATTGGTGACGACGTGTTCGCCTCTGGGGTGTTTTATCTTTCCAAAAGGGCTGGACAGCCTTTATTGACCCCGTGTGAGAGAAGGTTATCACCTTATCGCCCTCTAAACCGGGATCAGAAATGCACTTGTGGGCGTTTGTCCTTCTGCATGGACCCCAGAGACTTCGGGCGTTGGTGGGAATCTCTGCCTGTGGAACCGGGATGGGGTTGGGTGAAAACCTTTCTCCCCAGGCAGCTTCTGCTGGAGGCAGCTCCCTGCTGCAGCTCGTGGAAAGCACTCCGTGTGGGCCACGAAATATTGGCTATTTCTGCATGGGTGCCCCCATCGCCAAGGGGAAGGCAGCTGGGGGTGTCCCCGTGCCGTGGCATTTCCACCCCATCCGTGTTTACATTCCTCCCCGATCGTCGGTGTAGATAACGCCAAACCCACATCCACTCTGCCCGCCCAAGGGCTGTTTGTGCAGATCAAAGTTGCCCCCTGTAAACAAACCCATCCTGCCCGTGGGAAGCGCCTTCGCCCAGCGAGGGAGGAACCCTGGGGATGGTGTGTGCAGGGGGTGCCCAGCACCCCTAAATGAACCCGGGGTGCTGCTGGGCTCGTGCTCTGCAGAGGAATTGGGCACGGCAGAGCAGTCCCCGCAGGACAGCATGCTGTGGGCAGACGTTGTGGGGTTTTCAGGAGCTACGTCCCATGCTCACAGCTGCTTGGCACAAACAGTGGGGCTCAGGCACACGTCAGGTGCTGGAGCGTCCCCACGGCCCCACTGCCAGCTCCTGCCCAGTGCCCAGGCCCGGCAGCACAGCCCTCAGGAATGAACCTTTTCCCCATTTGCAGTGCATTTCTGAGAATTCTCCCAGAACCAGGAGCAGCGCGGGGTGAAAAATAGCTGCGATGACATGGGAGCGCCGAGCCCGACGGGGCTGTTATTTCCCTGTTCTGCACATGGAGCAAACACAGCGGGGATGGGCATGCTGCAGGGCTGCGGTAGATGAGGACAGAGATGGGAACGGGGGTGATGTCACAGGCAGTGCCTGGGGCTGTGTTGAGGTTTTGGACACCCGAAAGCAGCAGGATCCATCCCCAGCCTGGAGACATTGCCTGGTGTCACCCCGCTGTCACCCGAGGATCCTTGCCCCCTCTGTCTGCAAACCCTTACAGATGTTATTTTTGTTGCTGACTTTTTTTTTTTAATAGAAGTTTCCACTTATTTTTCTGTGTGTGTGAAATTGGTGCCACTGTTATTGCAGACTTGTTCCTCCGTCCCCTCTGCTTCTGCTTTTCTTCAGTAGCTGCTGGAAAAGTGGTCAGCAGGAGCGAGGGAGAGGAACATGTCTGCAAAGCCTGGGCAGAGCACACAGGGCTGAGCGAATCCCTTCAGCCCATGGGGTGGAAATGCCACGAAAGCTTTGCCATGTCCCATACCTGACCCCACTCCCACCTACAGCATCTGCCCACCCCACGGGGACAGGGTGGGGAGGGCAGGAGCACACGCTGCCCGTCCCTTGCAAGTATGGTGGATTTGGAGCCTGCCTTGGCCAAGTTGACCCTAAAAACGGCATCTCACGCGGCAGCCAGCAGAACATCCCACTTTTATTAGTTTTTATTGTTTGGGGCAGAGAATGCTTCACTTCCTGCAGCTGCCTGAGCCCATCCGACAGCCCCTGGGGAGGAGAGTTTATAGAGAGCACAGAGTTTATGCAGCGCTTCCTCTGGGACAGGCAGTACCCGGGGGTTAAGGCTCCCTCGCAGCCTGTTTATGTGCTGACGAGGAAACACGCTGACAGATCATCCCAAACAACTTCAAAGCGAGATTTGGGAACCCGATATGGAAACCATTCCCGAAGTCTCAGCGCGGCGAGCCCCGCACTAATTACCAGCATAAACATGAGAGGCAGAGCGGCACCGTTGCCAGCTGCCATGCCATCACCTTGCCCACCCCGGTGCTCCATCCCAATGCCACCCCACAGGGTTTGGGGTAAAGCCACGCTCCTCGGGCAGCTCCTCCCCCAGCAGCACAGCCATGTGGCCCTGGGGACACTGTGCTTTGCAATGCAGCCCTGGCTCCAGCACCCCTCTGGCACCGTCCCTTACTGGTGCAAAGCTGAGCTGGGTGCAGCTCTGCTCTGTCCTGCTCAGCCCTGCTTTTTCCTGTCCCAGTGAGGAAGAGGAGCCCGCAGCACCCTGCCCATGGTGGCAGTGGTGATGCTGCTGTGGCTTGCGCTGCCTTTTATCACTTGTTCTGTAGCAGCAAGCATGCAGACAGCGTGCTGGGGAGAGAAAGAATTCCCAGCTATAAAAAGCTTTGGTTTTATCCTGATGTGGCATCAGCCTGACTCAGGCTTGGCAGGGTTCAGTGTGCTGCCTTTAACGACGCTGGGAGGGGAAGCTGGCGTGTGCCCATCGCTCCTGAGCTCCCTTCCCTCCTCTCTGCCTCCCTCGTGCCTCTGAGCCAGCTCTGTGGGGCTCGTGGGTGCAGTTACAAACATGAAAGGTGGAGGATTAGAGCTGCTTAACACAGAGGGGGCAGCTCACGGGAGCGCTCCCCCCATGGCGGCACAGTGCCAGGCACTGAGTTAGCTGCTGGAATTCTCGCTTGGTGCTTCACCCCCTCGCTGGGTTTAGGGGATTAATAGGGCCTGAGCACTCCCTACGAGCCTGGCACGCATCGTTAGGGCTTGCTGGGTGCATGCTGCCTGCTTGGTGGTGGGAAGGATGTGGGACAGGGGGCTGACCAGCTCTACATCCCCTCAGCAGCAGTACCCAAACTGTCAGGATGAGCTGAGGTCTTCCTCCCTCCAAACACACCCATGGGTGCAGAGCGCAGAGCTGCGCTGCTCTGCCCATTCCCGCTCTGTCCAAGGAGGGATCTTCTCTAATCCATCCCGTCTCTCTCTATAAAGATGTATTTTTAAAACATCCATTGTTTATCCTGCAGCCACAGCCAACAGAGCTGCTCTGATCTGCGGCATAAACATTTTTTCCCAGAGCTTTCCAAACAGCCACTTGACCCCGAGGGTCCCCACGGCTGGCAGAGCTCCTGCTGCTCAGTGCTGTGCAGGTGACATGGCAGAGACAGCGGAGGGGACGCGTCCCGTGGTGGATGCTGGGCCTGGGGGGGACAGCAGGGAGCAAAAGGAGCAAAAGGAGCAGGAGGAAAGTGCTCTTGCAGGGAAGGGAGGGCTCCCAGCGAGCCCAGGGAGCAGGAGGAAGGGTCTCACGTAGGTGTCCTCCAGGACATGGAGACAGAAGGAGTTCAGTGCAGTGAAACACCCGAATGCCTCTGCTTTCTGTTGTCCATTGGCATTCCCACGGCGCTTCTTTGTCCTTCCAGACACAGTCACTGTGTCTCTGTGCTCCGACTCTCGCTGGGGTTACACGTGCAACCACATTAAGACGATGGATCTCGTGTGAAATGCAGCATGGCCCAACTGCAGGGACACTTCATTGGAAACAGTAAAGCCAGGGCTCAGCCCACACCAGAATGAGTGCCAGGGCTGGAGCTGAAGGGCTCGGCTGCATCTGACCGCTCTGAAAAACCCAAGCCATTGAGATCAAGCTTGTAAGAAGCAAGCTCTGTTTTGCTAGCTCATGAATGGGAAGAAATGCCAACCGGATAATTTTTTACACATTTTCTGTCCTTCTTTGTCAGCATTCCCCCGTTTGGCCCCGACTTCAAAACGCCCATATTTGGAGAGCGCCCATCTCAGAAGTTCCAGTATTTGTATAAATAGCTGATAGCGAAAAAATCGCCCGCCCGCCCTGGACTCTGCCCAGGGGCCTCAGGAAGGAGCAATGCTGGGAGCACTGATGGGCTCAGGGGCAGAGGATGGGGGGCAGCACGGTGCCCCACAGCACCCTGGGCCGCCCGCAGGATGCAGCCTGGGGGTCCCAAAATCGCCAGTGCTGACCCAAACTTGGGGGGGGGGGGGAGCGGTACGTGGCTACAAAAGCTGGGGAGAGGGTTCGGGCATTTCATGCGGGGGGTGAAAGAGCGGCTGCTGGGTGATTTCTTTGGGGTGAGGCTGTTGTTTTGCCACCCCTGTGCTGACGGCCGTTGGGTCGGTGTCTGCACCGCGTGGCCCGGGGTGCGGGGCACGGAGCCGGGGTGCGCGGAGAGGGATGCACAGAAAGGAACCGGGAGCACGGGAAGCGAGGGCGGGTGGGGTGAGGGGCGCACGGTGGGGTCGGGCTGCGCAGAGCCGGGGGGGTCCGGTCCCGGGGGGGGGGGGGGTGGGAGGCGGTGCTGCCGCTCTGCCTTCATTGATCTCCGCGGAGGGGCCGCCCCGCGCCTTTAAAGGCTCCTCCTCCGAGCAGCGGCCGCGGACGGAGTCCGACGTCGGTGCAGCCTCGACGGCGGCGGCCGCCCCGAGCTCCGGCGGCCGTGGAGCTCACGGTGGGGAGCGGGGTGCCCAAGTGATGACCCCGCATCCCGCGGGCAACGGCACCTCCTGGGGGGCGGCCGCCGTCCCCAATTGCAGCTGGGCCGCCGTCCTGAGCCGGCAGTGGGCGGTGGGAGCAGCGCTGAGCATCACCATCCTGGTGACCGTGGCCGGCAACCTGCTGGTGATTGTGGCCATCGCCAAGACGCCGCGGCTGCAGACCATGACCAACGTCTTTGTCACTTCGCTGGCCTGCGCCGACCTCATCATGGGCTTGCTGGTGGTGCCTCCGGGGGCCACCATCCTGCTGAGCGGCCACTGGCCCTACGGCACGGTCGTGTGCGAGCTGTGGACCTCGCTGGACGTGCTGTGCGTGACGGCGAGCATCGAGACGCTGTGCGCCATCGCCGTGGATCGCTACCTGGCCATCACGGCCCCGCTGCAGTACGAGGCGCTGGTGACCAAGGGCAGAGCGTGGGCTGTGGTGTGCGTGGTGTGGGCCATCTCCACCTTCATCTCCTTCCTGCCCATCATGAACCAGTGGTGGCGGGACGGGGCGGACGAGCAGGCGGTGCGCTGCTACGACGACCCGCGCTGCTGCGACTTTGTCACCAACGTGACCTACGCCATCGTCTCCTCCACCGTCTCCTTCTACGTGCCGCTGCTCGTCATGGTCTTCGTCTACGTCCGCGTCTTTGCCGTGGCCACGCGCCACGTCCAGCTCATCGGCAAGGACAAGGTGAGGTTCCTGCAGGACAGCCCCGGCTCCGGGGCCGGGCGGCGGCGGCGGCCCTCCCGCCTGTTGGCCATCAAGGAGCACAGAGCCCTCAAGACCTTGGGCATCATCATGGGCACCTTCACGCTCTGCTGGCTGCCCTTCTTCGTGGCCAACATCATCAAGGTGTTCTGCCGGCCGCTGGTGCCCGACCAGCTCTTCCTCTTCCTCAACTGGTTGGGCTACGTCAACTCAGCCTTCAACCCCATCATCTACTGCCGCAGCCCCGACTTCAGGAGCGCTTTCCGCAAGCTGCTGTGCTGCCCACGCCGCGCCGTCCCGCAGGACCCACGGCACTGCTCCTGCGCCTTCAGCCCCCAGGGGAGCCCCCTCGAGGAAGGCGAGGGGCAGGGGAGCGGTGGGAGAGAGGAGAACGCTCCATCCCACGGTGGTGGCCGCCGGCAGCGGCCCCTGAGCGAGTGCTGGCTGCAGGGCACGCAGACCACGCTGTGTGAGCAGCTGGATGAGTGAGTATGTGTGCATGCTTGGGGTGCAGGGTGGCATTCCGAGGGGCTGCTGTGGTCTTATGAATGCAGAGCTGGCGAGCAGGCGTTCCCTCTGGGCTGGGGTACAGAATGGGAACTGCTGCCCGACGTCTTTGGGGTTCCCTGAGCCCCTCTGCCAGGCTCAGAGTGCAGTCCCTGCCCCATCCCACTTTGTCCCTTCCTGGGGGTGCCCCAGCCACCAGGATGAGGTTCATTTCCTCGGGTATTAAAACACTACCGGGACACCAGGAGTGTGCTCCTGTCCCTGGGATTTCCATTCCCAATGCCTTCAGGGAGCCCCTGTGAGTAGGGCAGGGGGGAGAGGGCCCAGTCTGGGCTCTGGGTATGGCTTTGTCACTTGGAAGGAGTGTGTGATGAGAAAGGATGAGTCCATCCTGCGGCGATGAGCTGTTGTGGGAGGGAGTGGGCTCTTCACACTCTGTACTCTCTCGTTGAAGGTTCAGCAGCAGGGAGATGCCGGCGGGTCCCTCAGTCTGACGGGGAGGGGAGCACTGTAAGTGGACGTTCCCCTATGGGATCGGTGCCACAGGAGACCCCAAAGTTTCTGCAGGCCTCCCCATGTCCCTGCAGCTGTCCCCTCTGACCAGCTTGGCTGTCCCCTGCCCTGGGGAGCTCAGCCCTTGGCCGGGTCACAGCCGTGTGCCCGCATTGCGCATGTGAGCTGACGCAGCCAACACATTTCTGTGCTGCCCGGAGTGCTTAACCCCCTTTGGAGCAGCTTTGCACTCTCCCCTGGCGGTGGTACAGCTCTTGGGGTGGTGGCTTCGCATCCCCAGTGCTGTGTGTGATGCCGGGGGGGGGATGCACACCATCAGCTCCTGCAGGGACTGATGTTGGGACGCTGCGTGGGGAAGGAGGAGCAGCACTGAGGGTGACAGCGCTGGAAGGACCCTGGGGTGCCCACACCCACCCGGAGAGGAAAGGGGCTCCTCCGGTGCCGGAGAGATAAAGGCAGCAGCAAAAAGATCCCGAGTCCCTCACGATGAGGTTCAGTGCAGCAGGATGGGGACACACAGCCACCCCGGAGGGATTGGCACTGGGACGTGGCAGCAGCAGCTCCGCTCACCCGCACGACCTCATCTTCCCCGGTTGTGTTGGCAAAGAGGGTTTCCTACTGACACAAAACCTCTCCGTGATCTGCATGGGGTCGTGGCCCAGGCGCTGCAGTTTGCCTCGGGAGCAGCGTACCCTCAGCAAGGGAAGAGCACAGACGAGAGGGGAGCGAAGGAGGAGGAGTGTGCTGCTGCTGCTCTGCTGGTGCCCCGCAGCCTCTCCTCTGGTGCAGCAGCAGCAGCAGGCAGCGCGGTGCCGCAGAGCACGCTGTGCAGCCGTGCAGTGCAGCCCCACTTCGGGGCTGAGATCCGCTGTAAACGCGTCACGGTGACTGTAACGCTTTTGGCTGAAATAAACCTCGGGAACCACTCGGCGACGCCTTGAGCTCCGCGGTGAGCAGAGGGACGGGCGGATTTCGGCTGCATCAGCGCTTTGCCCATCCCGGGGCTGAGGCTGCGTGCCCACGGGTCCCCATCCCTACAGCGCCCGGGGACCCCTGGGGGCTGCGGTCCCCCCCGAGGGCCGGGCACATCCCCTGCGCTGCCCCAGGGAGGCTGCGTGCCCCCATCCTGGGGTTTGCCGGCGCGTCCCACAGCCGCAGCATCCCACTGACGTGTGGGGATCTCTAGGGAAGCTGTGGAGCGGGAGGTGGGACGTGGGCAGCGCCGGGGACCGAGCGGAGCCACCGCGTCCCCCGGACCCCCAGTGCCACCTCCCGGCCCTGCGGGGAAACAGTAACGTGCGGAGGGAATAAAGAAGAAAGGGAACGTGTCGGGGAGGACCCGCAGCTCCGGGCCGGCTTGGGAATCAGCCGCCGCCTGCGGAGGAGCTCCGGGGATGCGCTGACAGCACCTGGGAGCCGCTGCCTGCCCTCCCCAGCACCTGCGCTGCGTCCCCGAGTTCCGCAGCTGCGGGGCTCCCTCTGCCCTATATCTGCAGCACAGAGGGTGCTCGTGCTCCCTGCTTTCCCTGGCGGTGTGTGCAGCTGAGGTTGGTTTCCTCTGAGACCCCCACTCTGGGTTGTGCTGCTGATTTCAACGCTGATGTTGTGGTTTTGTTCCTCGCCTAGCCGTGCTATGCCAGCCGAGGAGGCATCGCTGCGGCTGCCTCTGTCTGTTGCAGAAAGCAAACGGAGCTGCTGGGAGCTGCCTGCCTCTGGACTTTGGGAACCTGCTCTAAGCACTCCGAAATCGCTTTTCTCCCCCGCGTTGTTATTACAGCCCAGCTGAAGGCTGCTTTCTCTGGTGCTCGTTCCGTAGGAGCTGGTTCCTGGTGCTGTGCAGGATGAGCAGCTCTTCCCCTGCTCTCAGGTCGCAGTCGGAGGACAGGACGGCTGCTGTGCTGTGGGGTGAGCAGCACCCGCAGCACGTTATGGGTGGGGGGCAAGCAGAGATGCTTCGCCTTCTGCTTCCTGCACCCCCGAGGTTTGCTCGGGAAGCAGCTGGGGCACACATGGACGGGGCTGTGTGTCCACAGGGTGTGAGCTGGGTGCAAACAGCCGGAGCTGCGTGGTGAAGGAGGACGACGACTTCCTAGAGCACCTGGTCCTGCTGAGGACGGTACGGTGTGGGGGCTTGCTGGTGTCCCCGTGCTGCCCTGCTGTGGGGGCTCTGCCCTGCCACGGGGGTTCTGCCCAACCCACAGATCTCCCTGGGGTCCGATGCTGAGGATGAGTTGCACGTGGTGGCTGTGGATTCCAAGAACACCTACGGAGACCACAAGCCAGTGCCCATTGCATCTCTGCGTGTCTCGGTGCTCCCCATGGTAAGCACAGGGGAGCGAGGGGATGGTTCACCCTGCATCATCTGCGGGCATTTTCCCAGCTCTGGAGCTGTCCAGACTGCACTCTGTGCTGCAGAGCATCCCCTGTCCTGCAGCTGCTGTGGGGGCTGACTGGGGCCGGGTGGGTCTGGGGTTGCCCTGAGCTTTGGCACTTTGCAGATCAGTCTCAAAGGTCTGGAGTTTGTCCCTCCTGTCACCTTCATGCTGCAGTGTGGAGCTGGGCCGGTCTATCTCAGCGGGCAGTACGTTACCTGTGAGTTCTGGCTGGGCTATGGGGCTGGGTGGCAGCAGGGCTGGTCCCACGGTGGCTTCTGCCCTGAGGATGGGGAGTTCTGCTCTGCAGGGAGCACCTACTCCAGGGTGCTGGGCCTGACCCTCCTCCTCCCCATAGTGGAAGATGTTTCCAGGTACAAAACCCACGAGGAAGAGCTGTCGGATGCGGATGGAGGTGATGAGGATGATGCCAGAGCAGCGCAGGATGGAGATTAGCTGCAGCTCAGGATGGGATGGATCCTTGCACAGGGACACAGAGGGCTTTGGATGGGCAGCGGGTTCTGCTTTGGATATCTTTCCCTCCATCTCAGAAATTCTTCTTCCACGTGTGCTGCTGCTAAGATGCTGTGATCTCAGAGCATCCCAGCGAGCACCACCACCCCTTCCCTGTGCTGGCACCTCCTGGGTTAAAATGAGTGTGTTGTGTCCCCTCCCCTTGCTGCCCTTCTGCCAATCAGGCTGCAAACAAGGTGGGTTTGTTCTGGTAGGAATTACTCTGACAATTGTCTGGATAAACAGAGTGAAGTTACGTTGCAGCCTTCACAGCAGCCCAGGGAGATGCAGCTGAAGTCTGTTCCGAACAAGCAGCCATTGAAGTAATCCAATTAAAGCTCCTAATTGAGGAAAATTGCCCAAATCAGTTATTTGCATGATAGCAGCTGGCTGGGGACTTCTCTGCAGCGGAATGAGGAGCAGAGCTGGGTACTGGGGGTTGGCACACCGGGTTTGCAGCAGTGGGATGGGTTTGCAGAGCTGCCCGCTGGGCTGTGCTTTTTGTGGCCTCGCCTGCTCCCCGTGTGCTGCTCCTATTTCCTCAGGCAGGAATGAAACACGTTGTTAACTGCTCCAACAGCTGCTTTGAGGCATCTTGCTGGGTGCAGATTGAGCCACCTAAAGAAGTGCAGGAAGAAAAGCAGTGCTGTGCTGCTGAGCTGGCACAGCGGCCTCTCCGAAGCTCCCAGGAGCACCATCAGCTGCTGTGTGCCACGCTGCAGCCAGCAGCCTCCCCACATTGCTGTGGGAGCCCCACAGAGGGCTGCACCCTGCGGCAGTGCTGCCCCATTCACCTCCCCTGCTCTGGTTTCTGACAGCCCGGTGTGACAGCCATCCTCCCTGCTCTGAAAAGTCAATGACAAGGCGAACGTTTCCCCCACTGCATGCTGGTGGGAGAAGCAAACAGGTAAAGGGTGTGGAGCGGGTGCTGCAGAGCCTTGCCGTGGCACCCTGCGAGGAGCAGCCCCCTGTGCCGTGGGTGCGTGGGGACAGAACTGTCACCCTGCACGAACTGAGAGCTGCCAAACAGACCTGGCTGCAGAAGCAGTGTGGTCCCTGTGTGGCCACTCTTGCTGTGCTGGGCGATGCCTTCACCCCTCCTATGGCCTCATCCCGCACGGCAGCAACGCGGAGGGGGCTTTGGCATCACCATGGCAACTGATAGATGGCACTCAACGCCATGGGAAGCAGAGGGGAGCGAGCAGGGCGCTGAGATGTCGTCCTGGACCCGTCCGTGGGCACAGCTGGGTGCTGGGGGAGCACTTTCAGTCCATACACAGCACAGACTTTCCCAAATCCGTGCAGTGCTTCGCTGTGCCGGGCTCTAACAGCTGACAGAGGGGGAAGAGATGGGGGTTGCGAGCTCTGCGTGGAGAAAGAGAGGGAGGCGGTGCGTGGAAATAGCTTGGGAAATTAAAGTTTGAGGTGGTTCGGTGGTGGGAGGGGATGGGGACAGCGGGGCTGTGCTGTGCTGGGGACGCGCTCCCCATGGGCAGAGCCAGCGGCTGTGAGCTCCCCCCCTTTGCCCCCCTGCTGCTCTCTCTCCCTTCGCAGCCGATCGAACCGAGGTCCGGCACGGCTCTGGGGAGGACCGAGGGGACACCTCGGTGCGGCCGCTCGGATGGTGGTGCAGCCCAGCTGCTGCCAGCCCTGATGTTTGGAGCGCCTGGCTAATCTCGTTACGGGGACGGATGAGCGGAGTGCAGGCGCGCGGGGCTGTAACAGTGCAAAAGTAGCAGAGCATCCTTATTCGTTTACCCATTAACGTCCTCTGTGATTTCCAGAAGCATTAGGAGCTCCTTCCTGGCGGAGCTGCGCTTCCTCCCTGCACAGGGGCAGTGCCACCGGAGCGCTCCGTGTTCTGCCGCGGTGCTCGGGCTGAGGTGAGTGCATCCCTCCTGGCTGCTGCCGCCTCGGGGCCACAGCTCCTCTTCCTCCTTTCTCTCCCCTCTATGGAGCATTTCCACTTCGCACTGCCTTCCCTGGGGGGCTGCTCGCTGTCGTCGCCTCTCTTCTGATCCCCGCGCACCGTTCCCTTGCCAGCAGGCTGCAGCAGGGAACCCCCAGGCTCAGGGCATGACCATCAGAGCCACCTGAGCCGTTGGGTTTTGGGGTCCTGGGATATCCCACGGCCTCCCCAAGGAGGCCATGGAGCCCGGTGGCGATGGGGCCAACGCCAGCTCCTATGGGCTGGTCCTGCAGAGCCGCCCCAACGGCAGCGCCCAGTTCACTGGGGTGCAGCTCGTCCAGTCCTTCAAGCCCCTCATCATCCCCTGCTACGCCCTGGTGGTCCTGGTGGGCATCTTCGGCAACTACCTGCTGCTCTACGTCATCTGCAAGAGCAAGAAGATGCACAACGTCACCAACTTCTTCATCGGGAACCTGGCCTTCTCGGACATGCTGATGTGTGCCACCTGCGTGCCCTTCACCCTGGCGTACGCCTTCAACCCGCAGGGATGGGTCTTCGGGAAGTTCCTGTGCTACTTTGTGTTCCTGATGCAGCCCATGACGGTCTACGTCTCGGTGTTCACGCTCACGGCCATCGCAGTTGACAGGTAAGGGGACACGGGGGTGGCACGGGGTCCCCACCACGGGCAGGATGGGGCTGTCCCCACGGACCGATGCTGCTCAGGGTGCTGAGTGCTGGGCGCAGAGCTGGGAAAGGAAAAGGTGAGTGCCCCAGCACAGCCTCCACCTCACAGCGCAGGGTTTCTCCTCCCGGGTTTTCATCCAAACGGACTCGGGTGGGTCCTGCTGGTGTTGGGGTGGAATGTGTAAAAACCGTGTTTCCATAGATACATGGCTTCATCAGAGAAGCTGCACGAGCCAGGCAGAGCCCAAACTGCCAGCTCTGGGGGGGACAGCCCTAGGGCAAATGGGGAAGGCACAACCAGGGGAGACTGAGGTGGAATAGCTGAGGAAACTCTGTGCAGCTGAGCTCCTGCGCTGGTTGGTCGAGGTATCACTCAGAAGTGCTTGCGCTGCTCTTTTGCTCTCCATCAAAGCTGCGTTTTGGGGTTGAGGACAGAAATTTGAGCTCTTTCTACTACAGAGCATCCAGTAGCCCTCACCACGAATCGTTGCTGTGCTTCATCTTGTGCTGTTTCACCCCAAACCCTCTGGCTGGAACTCTGCTGCTCCCCGTTCCCAGCTCTGGGGCAGTGGGGCTGCACCCCGACCCCATGCAGAGGGCTCAGTCTCTCCATCACGGGGGCACAGCTTCTACGCAGGGCAGGGCAAGAAGGAGCCACGTGAGATCCCAGCATTGCCGTGATGACAAACTGCGGGGTCAGGAGTGGGAACCCCCCCTCACCCCCCATCCCCACGCTTCAAGGGCTGACGGGGTGCTCCCCCCTGCAGGTACTACGCCACTGTGCACCCCCTGAAGAAGCGCCTGTCGCTCACCAGCTGCATCTACGTGGTGCTGGCCATCTGGCTGCTGTCCTGCGCCCTCGTGGCCCCCGCCGTGGCCCACACGTACCACGTGGAGTTCCAGCAGCAGGGCTTCGCCATCTGCGAGGAGTTCTGGATGGAGCAGGAGGCGCAGCGCTTGGCCTACGCCTACAGCACGCTGATCGTCACCTACATCCTGCCGCTGTCCGCCGTCTCCCTCTCCTACCTGTGCATCTCGGTGAAGCTGCGCAACCGCGTGGTGCCGGGGCACCCCACGCAGAGCCAGGCGGAGTCCGACCGCCTGAGGAAGAGGAAGATCTTCCGCCTCATCGTGCTGGTGGTGGCCGCTTTCGGGGTGTGCTGGCTGCCCATCCACGTCTTCAACGTCATCCGCGACATCGACATCGGCCTCATCGACAAGCACTACTTCCTGCTCATCCAGCTGCTGTGCCACTGGTTCGCCATGAGCTCTGCCTGCTGCAATCCCTTCCTCTACGCCTGGCTGCACGACCGCTTCCGCGGGGAGCTGCGCAGGATGTTCTCCTGCGAGCCACGCATCCTCCCAGCCAGCCACTGCACTGCTGCTGTGCTCTGAGATGCTGAATGTGGGGCCGGGAGAGGCGTTGGGGTTGGAGTGATGTTTGGGGCTGTAGCTTGCTGCCTGTGGCGTTGATTTCATAGTGTGGCTCTCATTAAATGCACTGTTGGGCGTTAATGGGATTTTGGTCGCCCCGTTGTGCTCCAGGAGGATGGCAGTGTGTGGCACAGAGCTGTGCTTGGGGTCACGGAGCTGTAGGAGCTGGAAGGGACCCTTGGCATCCAACAGGGATGCCTGCAGCTCGGGGCCCCGTCACCCTGCAGACACCCCGGGTCAGGGTGCAACCTCTCTGCGTGACCTGAGCCGCCCTTAGTGCAGACAGCTCTTATTCTCAGCCCGAACCTCTTTCATCCTGAAACCTTTTCCCCTCATCCTGTCCCAGCAGACCCCGCTGCAGAGTCTGTCTCTTCTTCCCCGCTGCCCCTTTAGATAGCAGAAGGTGCTCCCAGGTGTCCCTGCAGCCCCGTGCCCCACAGCCCTGGAGCCGCTCCCATTCCAGGCGGCCGTGGGCAGCAGCAGGAGCCGCGCTGACCCCTTTCCCTGACTCATTTGGGCGCAAATTGCCGTCGGTTTGAGCCTCAATTTGCGCTGTGATTGCACATTGTGTCCCTGATGGAGCCGGCTATTTGCGGCTGATGGGCTCTGCTGGGGGCACGGCTCCGCAAATGCTGCTTCCATACTTCGTTCCGATTGCCGGAGAGGCATCGGCCCCGGGGGGGGGGCAAAGCCACGAGGGGAGGGACAGAGCCGGGGAGATGGGGCTGGGAATGGGGGTGACACTGCAGCGGGGACAGCGTGTGGGGCTCTGTGCCCCGGGGCGGCGGGGGAGGGGGAGAGGAGGAGGAGGAGGGAGGGTAGGAGGAGGAGGGAGGGTAGGAGGAGGAGGGGGGAGAAGGAGAGGAGGAGGAGGAGGGGGGAGAAGGAGAGGAGGAGGAGGGGGGAGAAGGAGAGGAGGAGGAGGGGGGAGAAGGAGAGGAGGAGGAGGGGGGAGAAGGAGAGGAGGAGGAGGGGGGAGAAGGAGAGGAGGAGGAGGGGGGAGAAGGAGAGGAGGAGGAGGGGGGGAGAAGGAGAGGAGGAGGAGGGGGGAGAAGGAGAGGAGGAGGAGGGGGGAGAAGGAGAGGAGGAGGAGGGGGGAGAAGGAGAGGAGGAGGAGGGGGGAGAAGGAGAGGAGGAGGAGGGGGGAGAAGGAGAGGAGGAGGAGGAGGGGGGAGAAGGAGAGGAGGAGGAGGGGGGAGAAGGAGAGGAGGAGGAGGAGGGGGGAGAAGGAGAGGAGGAGGGAGGAGGGGGGAGAAGGAGAGGAGGAGGGAGGAGGGGGGAAGGAGAGGAGGAGGGAGGAGGGGGGAGAAGGAGAGGAGGAGGGAGGAGGGGGGAGAAGGAGAGGAGGAGGGAGGAGGGGGGAGGGGAGGAGGGAGGAGGGGGGAGGGGAGGAGGGAGGAGGAGAGGAGGAGGAGGAGGAGGGAGAAGGAGAGGAGGAGGAGGAGGAGGGAGAGGAGGAGGAGACGCTCCAGGCGGCAGTGATGGATGAAGAAGGGGCTGGAAGCATTCCCGTGCACGAACACGGGCCCCTCCCACCCATGCACCGCTCCCACGTGCACAAACGCATTCCTGTCACGCGTACCTGCGTGCACGTGCACCTGTGAGGACATTGTGCACTCACCTGTATGCACACCTCTGCACGCATGCACTGCTGTGCACACACCTGTACATACACTCACCTGTACGCACACACACACCTGTATGGACACACCTGTACACACACACTCACCTGTACACTCACCTGTATGCACAGACTTGTACACACACTCACCTGCTCACACACACCTGCACTCACATGCACACCTGTACACTCACCTGTACACATACACACATGCACACTCCTGTACGCACACACTCACACTCACCTGCTCACATACACACACCTGTACACACCTGCTCACTCACCTGTACACTCACACCTGTACACACCTGCTCACACACACATACACACACACACCTGCTCACACAGACACACACTCACCTGTACACACCTGTACACACACACACACCTGCACACACACGCTCACCTGTACACACCTGTACACACAGCTGCACCCACACACACACACACCTGCTCACACAGACACACCTGCACACATACACTCACCTGTACACACCTGTACACAGACACACACACACCTGCTCACACAGACACACACTCACCTGTACACACACACACCTGCACATACACGCTCACCTGTACACACCTGCACACACCTGTACACAGACACACACACACCTGCTCACACAGACACACACACACCTGCACACACACACTCACCTGTACACACCTGTACACACACACACATACACACACACACACCTGCACACACACGCTCACCTATACACACCTGTACACACCTGCGCACACACCTGCTCACGCCCCGCCCACCGCTCACTCAAGCCCCGCCCACTTCCACTCAAACCACGCCCCCTTTTCCACAAGCCACGCCCACTCACCGAAATCTCGCGAGACCGGGGGGGGCGCGGTCCCCGCTCCGGCGCTCCGGGCGCGCTCCGCTCCGCGCCGCTCCGTTCCGCCCCGCGCCGCCATGGCGGCCCCGCGCTGGGCGCCCACCCACGTGCAGGTGACGGTGCTCCGGGCGCGGGGACTCCGCTCCAAAGCGGCCGACGGGCACGGCGGCAGCGACGCGTACGCGCTGATGGCCGTGGGCCGGGATAAGTTCTCCACGTCCGTGGCCGAGCGCTGCCAGGGCAGCCCGGAGTGGAGGGAGGAGGCCACGTTCGAGCTGCCCCCCCCCCCGCGGCCCGCCGCGCTCCGCCTCACCGTGCTGCACCGCTCCCTCGTCGGCCTCGACAAGTTCCTGGGCCGCGCCGAGGTCGACCTGGCGGCGCTGAGGGAGGATGGAGGGAGGAGGCACAGCAGGTGAGGGGGGTGAGGGGTCACTATGGGGGGTGGGAGGCTCTGAGGAGATGCGTGGGGACCCTGGGGGCGGACTGAAGGGGGCCCTAGGGGGGGTCCTTGGAGCCTGGGGGGTCCTCGGAGGGATCTAAGTGTTCCTAGTGGTCCGCCTGGGGGGTCTTGTAGGGTCCTGGGGGAAGGGAGGAGGGATGGGGGTTGTGGTGTTGCTGTGGAGGGCTCTCGGGGTCACTGTGTTGGGGTGGGGGCCCTTGGGAGGCTCTCAGGAGATATGTGGAGTCCCTGGGGGCGGTCTGGAGGGGGGCCCTAGGGGGGGTCATTGGAGCCTGGGGGGTCCTAGGATGGGTTTGAGTGTTCCTAGGGGTCCGCTTGGGGGGTCTTGTAGGGTCCTGGGGGAAGGGAGGAGGGATGGGGGTTGTGGTGTTGCTGTGGAAGGCTATCAGGGTCACTGTGTGGGGGTGGGGGCCCTTGGGAGGCTCTGAGGAGACATGTGGGGACCCTCGGGGCGATCTGGAGGAAACCCTGGGGCCTCGGGGGTCCCCGGAGGGATTTGAGTGTTCCTGGTGGTCCCCCAGGAGTGCCTCGCAGGGTCCTGGGGGTTCTCTGCAGGAGCTCTGTGGTGTTCATGAGGGCTCCCGGGTCCACCTGAGGGATCTGTGGGGATCAATCTGGGAGCGCCAGGGATCCCTGTGGGTGTGGTGGCATCTCTTGGGACTGCGTTGGGGCGGCTGTGCCCCACTGCTGTGTGCCTGGAGCACGGCCCCGGGGCTGCTCAGGTTGTTCTCAGCTTTCCTCTTTAAATATTTACGTGTGAGTGCTGGCAGGTCGCACTGAGAGCAGCGAGCTATGAAGAAATGAAGGCACCACGCTGCCGGCACTGGTGTGTTTTCCATAATGAACCCTTAGCAGAGGTTAACTGCGTGTAAGAGCAGATAATTCGGAATTATACGGGCTCATGTCACTGCTGTCTGGCAGACGCCGAGCAGGAAGGTGTCTCGTTTAGCAACGAGTGCCAGCTCTGTGTCATACTTGCACCTTTGGCCATGCAGTGCCCTGAAACCCGCGGGGTGTATCCCGGCAGCACGGCTCTCTGTGCTGTGATCTGAGTCACAGGGATCCCGTGTGCACACCGGTTTGGTCGATGCTTGGGTCTGGGTCATGGTTGTTAACAAAGCTCGTGAAGTCCTAATGAGCTGTCATTAGAGGCTGTGTCAGCTGTAATGTGTTTACACGCGGGGCCTGAGGTCAGAGAGTTGGTGTGGGCTCCTTTCTTCACGTTGTCTCATCGTGGGAAAGCGTAACTTGGGTGCTCTTGGGAAGTCAGACTGCATTCCCCAATGGTCGGCGTTGATGTGGCCCTGATTTCCTGTTCAGAGCCCATTCCTTCCACTGTCACAGAGCTGCTTTGGTTGGGATAACAAGCACGTGGGGGAGGTGCCAGCTCCCCGGGGCCTTCGCTCATGCTCTTCTGTTTTGCTTTTTTCTTCAAAGCAAACTGCTTTTCCTTACTCTCCTCCGTAGCTCTCAGAGCACCGTGAAGTACTGAAGTGTGAACTCTGATGGAGTTCTGTCCGTTTGGGGGCAATAGCCATTGTGCTCCAGGCGTCCTTCCTATCGCTGAGTGGAGGCTGCACGTCTGTGGCTCTCTCGGTAGACACAAAATAAATAAATGCATTGGTATTTAGCACTGATAACTCCCCTTTGCTGGCGCTCCCGTGCTTTGAATGTCATTGAGGAGGACGTATGGAGCAGGAGTTGAGCAAGTGCAGCGGAGGAATGCAGGCTCTGGTTTGCAGCTTGGTTCCTCTGTGTTTCAGAAGGGGACAAGGCTCTGCCTGGAGCAGATCCCCTGGTCTGACCCAGTTGCTCTCTCACAGAGCTGAGTGGAAGTCGCAGACGTTCTGTCATGCTTGTTTTAGACCTTGCTGTGTTGATTAGGGGTTCTTCAGCTTAAGAAGCATTAAGACAGTTGCTGAAAAGGAGCTGGAATGAAAGGTATGAGGGCGTGGAGGCGTGCGTAACCTTTCTGGTACGGTGTCAGCGCTCTGCAGCTCCTCCTGCCCCCACTTCAAAGCCTTCGTGTGTCAGTTTCAGAGAGCCTGAGGAAAACAAGTGGCAGAGCTGACCAGCATGAATTCAGCCTGTGGTCTTTTTGTTTGGGTTTAAAAACAAACGTCACTAATAACTTTCTCTTCGCAATAAGAAGCGTTTTCCTTTGCTTTCTGGGGTCATGTGGTGGTGACGTGGTAGGAAGATTAAAGCTTTTTTTTTGGCACAGTGGGCTTTTGACCTTCTGAAGGCATCGAGTTCAGTTCTGGTTGTTCTCAGGAGCGTGTGTCTTTAGCAAAGGAATCCCGTTGTGTTTGCAGGTGGTACAAACTGCGCTCCAAACCGGGGAAGAAGGAGAAGGAGAGAGGGGAGATCGAGGTGGACATCCAGTTCATGAGGAGCAACATGACAGCCAGCATGTTCGATCTGTCCATGAAGGACAAGTCCCGCTCCGCGTTTGGCAAGCTGAAGGACAAGCTGAAGGGGAAGAGGAGCAGCGGGCACTCTGACACAGCCTCAGCCATCGTGCCCAGCACGACGCACTCCCCGGCGGACAGCGAAGATGAGGCAGCTGAGAAGGAGAAGAAGAAATCCAAGTTCAAAGCGCTGTTTTCCAAACCTGGCCTGCAGAAGACTTCCCTCTCGCAGTCCATGTCGGTGCTGCCCACGCCTCAGCCCGCGGCTGCCGGGCTCGGGCCCAGAGACTTCCAGCTGCAGTGGGATGATGAGGACTTGGAGACCTCTCCAACCTCAGAAGGTGAGTATTTCCCCGTGTGTGCATGGGATGTTCTCACAAGCACGGGATCACACGGGCTTTGAGTTGGAAGGGACCACCTGGTCCCACTCCCCTGTGGTGAGCAGGGACACCACAGCTCGAGCAGGGTGCTCAGGGCTGCGTCCAGCCTGGCCTGGAGTGTCAGCAGAAAAGAGGATACCAGACATTCTCAGTGAAGTCTGGCTTAGAAACCTTGAGCCAAGCCTGCGTGTGGCAGTGGTGCGGTACATCTGGTGCTTGCAGGTGTTGGAAGGCTCAGTGTGCAGAGAGCTGATGGCACTAAGGGGCCCAGAGGACGTGGACTCGGCCAGCGTAGTCACACTTGTATTGTTGCTGTGATCAGTTCATGAGTTGCTCCCAGCAAGCAGCAGAGAAACCTTGAATTTCTCCCTGTTTATTTTTTTCCAGGAACCTTTGAAATTCCCCTAGAGGAGAAATCCTCTCCCTCCCTATTGAAACACCGTAAAGCAGCAACTTTGGACAGCAGGCAGCTAAACCCACCGACTGCTGGCAATGCCAAGAAGGAAGGGCTGTCTTTATTTAGTGGCCTTAAACCTAAAAGTGATCCAGTTTCCAAGTCCAGTTTGTGTATCAATGGCAGTCATGTTTATATGGAGGAGAACACCCTGAAGGACAGCACTCCAGCTTCCTCCCCCTCTCCTCGCAACTTCAGGAAGAAGCAGATCTTTGCTTCAGAAGAAAACCTCTCTTCCAGGTCTAAAGGACCTGAGGAGATGGGAAGAGCACCTCCCAGCACCGCTTTGTCTGGGTCTGCATCCTTGGAGACCTTTAAAGCCATGTCTTTGCCGTCCTACAAATTGCTGAGGAGCGAGGAACACGTGGAAAGCAGCATTCCTGTGAGTGCTGAGGTTACCAAAGAGCCCAAAAAAACGGACCAGAAAAAGGCTGCCCTGCTCTCCTTGGTCACGGGGAAGAAGGAAGCAGCGAGAAGCGGTGATGCTGAAAGTGGTGCAGACAGAGCTCAGAAGGAAGAGGAGAACAGAGCTGCAGAAGAGAAAAGTGAACGTCCTGAACCTCCAGCAGATGTAAGGAGAGGAAATCCTTCAGATGTTCACCCTGAAGTCTTCACAAGTCAGCAACCTCTCAGCCCTTCTGAGCAAGAACGGAAACCTGAAAGAGCAGCTGCACCAGCAAAGACCAAAGCTGTCAAACCCAGGTCAGTGGCTTTTGCTCATGATGCTGATACCAATAGTGACACGCAGTGGTTGTGGGTTTAGCTGGGGTGCTTCCTACCACAGAGCAGCACTTCTGAGCTCCTACCACAGAGCAGCAGCGCTGCAGCTTGGGGGGGAGGGGAGTTCATCCTGAGGGCTTTGAACAATAGTTTGATCTAGGGCTGTTACCTGTAAGTGATGCCAAGGTAGCAGTTCTTTGAGTGCAAGCACCTGCTGAGGTTCTGGGGTAAGTTTCTTGCTGGCTGTTTTGCAGAAACTAACATTCTTCTGTCAGAGCTGCGTGGCTTGGAACATCTCCAAGGGCTGAGAGATCAGTTCTAACCTCTCTGCTTCTCCCTCCTGTTGTTTGCTGTGGTCTTCAAGAGTTAACCTCGGAGCCCTTCTGCTTTTTGACATTGTTCACAGCAGCAGCAAAGTACACCTGTGGCATTTGGACTCGAGGCTTTTTCGGAAATTCTGCTCCTCGTGTGTGGCTGTGTGTGTGTGGTTTCACATATATATGTCTCTGTGTATATGTGTGTGTGTAAATCCATTTGTCTCACTAATAAGGCTGTGTTTGGCCT
This sequence comes from Callipepla californica brunnescens, assembly GCA_023055505.1. NCBI lineage: Eukaryota > Metazoa > Chordata > Aves > Galliformes > Odontophoridae > Callipepla > Callipepla californica. Next base: position 549,827 of record JALIRH010000037.1, read on the forward strand.
GTGTCTGACACTGTTTTTCAGTGCTTCTTCCTGTTCAAACATCTTGCACGTGAAGTCTCACTAATGAAAGTGCTTGGGATGCAGGAGTTGAGGAGTGCTTAGAAAGCAGACGTGGCAGTAATCTGAGCGTGCCAACAGCAGCAGGAGCATTCTGACATAGATCAGTGTCTGTGAAGGAGCATGTGAGCACTGCTGGTTGAGGCAGTGAGAGGCTCTCAGCTCTCCTGTCAGGCAGTGGTGGAGTCTGCTGCTGGAGCTTGTTGCTGCCTCGTGTTGCAAGTGACATGAGAGTTTTTTGTCCCTTTTGCAGACTGGGCGTGTCTTCAGAGGAGGAAACCAAAGCCACCCTTCCTACTTTTGCACCTGATTCCCTTCCTGCTTATCTGTCTGTGCACCACATCAGTAGTGACAACAACCCTTTCATTTCTAAAACGGGACAGAAAGTCCCCGACTCTGAGAGCACCGCTTCTGCATCTCCTCCTTTCACTGCAGAGCTTTTGAGTGGCAAGAACCCCTTTAATCCCAGCTGGGACAGGCTGTCCCCAGCCCCGGGTTCTGAGCACGTTGCCACCCCTTCATCCCATCGTCTTGCAGCCTCTGCTCCCCAAGGGCAGGTCTCTGGTAGAGGCAATAATCCTTTTGCTTCTGAGTGGGGTCAGGGTCCTGGAAGCTCTTCCTGTGGTGTGTCCCCTCTGCCCACAGCTTCTCTCCGTTCTGGTGGTCATTTCAATGGCAGTAATCCATTTATATCCAGGACTGGATGGGGAGTGGACACCCCAGGTCTCACAGCTGTCGCTGCTTCTTCCCCTGGTGGCCTTCCTGGTGATGAAGACAATTCCGCAGCAGGACTTGCTGCTGATCTGAGCTGCTCTGCTGCCACTGCTTCAGGGAGCTCTTCTTTAACTCGTAATGTAGCAGACCCTCCTGGCACTCCTTCTGACAGCCCTGGGGTGGCTCCAGAGAATCAGTGTGATTCTGCACAGGTGCAGGTGGACCCTTCTTTAAGCAGAAGCAAGCTAGAGCTCTTCCCAGAGAACAGTGCTGAACAACCACCTTGCTCTGACAGCGAGCTCAAAGAGAAGCAGGAGGAGTGGAGTGAAAAGGGGAGGGAGGAGCATTCACCCACATCAGAGCCTCAGGAAGCTCCTGGTAAAAACCAGTCGTCTTTTCCAGTGGGATCCGTGAAACCAGCGCTGGGAGCTGCTGCAGGGGGAGCTGGCAGGGAGGGGGCTGGCACACCACAGCCAGCACCACGGCTGTCTTTAAGGCAGAAGTGCCCTCCAGTTTCTCAGGCTGATGAGCTCAGTGTTGGGCCCTCAGGGGAGGGCGAGGGCTCAGTGTTTGGCCTTCCATTCCAGAATGAGAAAGCCCCAGGTGCTCGTGGCTGCCTCCCCCACAATGGCTCAGCGACAGCTTTACCTCCACCAGCAAAGCTCAGAGCTGACAGCAGTAGCAGACATGTGAAGGAAGGGGACGAGGATCTGTTTGATTCTCTCGCAGATCCCAAATCTGCCCTCCCAGCTGCAGGAGATCACAGTGTGAGGCTGGCTGCCCTTCCTGCTATTCCTGAGGCAGGCTCTGATGACGAGCTGCAGGGTGACAGTCAGGAGAACCACGCTGCTCCTGCAGCTGGTCAGAACGTTTCAGAGTCTGTAGGCAGAACACCTTTGTGTGAGGACCAGGAGGGCTCTGATAGCTCTGCTGCAGATGGAGTAAGTCAGTCTGCAGGAGGAGGAAGTGCTCCTGTGCTGCCTGCAGGAGGGCACGGCCCTGGAGTCAGTAACCAGACACCTGACTCAGGTCTGACGTCTCATTCCAGTGAGCACAGTCGTTGTTTTGAGAAGCAAATAATAAGTACTGGTGTGGGGGAGCATGCAGAGAGTGACTGCTTCGAGCCTTCTGTTTCCTCTTCCTCCCTGTCATGTTCCTCCCAGCGCTGCTCCTCCTTTTGCTCCCTCTCCTCTGACACCTCAAGTCAGAGAGCAGAGTCTCCGAAAAAGCCAACAGCAGAGGGCTGCGCAGATAAAGCAGGAAATTCTGGCAAGAAGAAGCTTCTTCAGGCATGGGTTTCACCCTCTGAAACATACCCTAACCAAACTCAGCAGAGCGGTGAAACCGTGTCCCCTAAGCACAGGTGAGAACGTGGGAATGGCACTGAGGGTCTCGGTGCTGCTGTGGGCACTGCCTGTGCTGTGAGCACTGCTTTCTCTTGCTGTCAGAACCAGCACTGTGAGTCCCGAGCCATTAAAGAAAAGCACTTTTTGACACTTTGTGGGACAGGGTTGCACTACGTGTGCGTCCCAGAGGCATCTGATACTTTGTGGGAGCCACAGATATTAAGAGCTCGTGTTCTGGTGCACAAAAGGTGGGGATAGCTGCTGGTGTGACTGCCTTCTCCTGTGGGCTGACCTTGCTTTTCCTCTGTGACGTTGTTCAGGGTATATTCCCCCTGTTACTGCTTCTTTATCTCCAATGCCTTAAGTCAACAAAGGCAGTAGAAAGAACTGGAAAGACCCTTAGGAAAGCCTGGAGGTGAGGCAGAGTCTTCCCAAAGTTGAGTTTTTTTTAATCTCTGGAGTGGGAGGGAGCAAGTGCAGAGCAGGAATCCTCCCCAGTCTGTACTCTGAAGCTCTGTGTAATGCCACTGTCATGAGTACTGCTCGACTAACACAAACCTTCTGCAATGTTACAGACTTCATCCTGTGAAGCCAATGAATGCCACGGCAAACAAATCCCAAAGCAAAGACCTGAATGTCATCAGCACTGTGAATGAGAAGCTGCTTGAGATGAGCATAAAGGTAGGGTGGAGAGTGGCTCTTCAAACTCAGCTCCTCTGCATCACTTAGGGTCGTGTCTCCTCTCGCAGAACAACAGCTGTGCTCAGTCCGTGGGGAAGGGGAAATTCCCTTTTGTCCCTCCTCAGAGGTGTGGGCATAGTCTCATATTCTTGGTTTCAGGGGACTCTAAACTGATCCTGTAGTGCCTCCTTCTGGTGTGCACTGAGAGGAAGGAAAGAAATTGTCATCACGTTGAAGCACTTGTCAGGTTTGAGTTAAAGGTGGAGTTTTCAGAGGAACCGTGTTGAGCTGTGTGTTCGTGGTGGGGATCTGAAGAGAGGAATGCCTGAGGGCGGTGTGAGGGTTCGTGCTGGTTAATGTGAGTGTGAGCTCCTGGGTCTCGGGCACATTTTGGGTCTGTGCAGTCCTAAATCTTTGACGCCGTTTGGATTGGAGTTGCCTTGACTGAGGTGGGAACCGTGGCAATGCTTGTGAAGAGCAGCTGTGTGTTGGCAGGTGCTGCATGGAAGGCAGTTCCTTGGTGCCTGTGTGCGTGGTGACCCTGCCTTTCTTTTGCAGAAATACAATCCTTCAGACCCTGCCTATGCTTATGCTCAGCTCACACACGACGAGCTGATCCAGCTGGTCCTGAAGCAGAAGGATACCATCACCAAGAAGGATCTCCAGGTGCGTGAGCTTGAGGACTACATCGATAACTTGCTTGTCAGAGTCATGGAAGAAACCCCAAACATTCTTCGTGTTTCAACTTCTGGAAACAGAAAAGCTGGAAAGATGTAAAAGGGCTCTGGAGGTCAGAGGGCTGCGTTCCCACCAGCAGAGCTGGATTAATAAGGAAACAACGTGAAGTGAGTGGTACTGCTGTGCTGCAAAATGACCTCTTTCCTCCTTCTGGCTTGGGCAGACGTCAGCAGTGCTTCCATCAGGTCCCGTATGTGCAGTCCAGAAGCAGAGTCACTTACCACATTTATTTCTTTGGTCTTTTTTCCATTGTTTGGGAAGGTTTGTTCAGGCATTTAATCCAAAGTCTGGTTGTGGTAGGAAGGACGGTGCCTGTGTTGCTTTGTGGCACTGCTGATCCTTTTATGGAGGCTTTTTTTTTAATCAGCATTCTGTTTTTTAGCAGCTTTGATAGGTCAGGTGCTCATCTGCCCACATCTGAAGTTGTAGTGCAATATAAAATCTCGTACAGTAGAGCTCGAGGATTTGATTGCTTTTGTTTTTACCTTTTGACAACCCCACTGGAGGAGTCCAAAGACGTCTGTGTTGGAACAGAGCAGCGTGGGCTGCATTTTAAAAGCAATTAATGCCCCAAAACAGAGTGTGGGTGAAACCTCAGATGGGGAAGGAAGGAGCAAAGCTAAATTAATGTCACAAAATTAAGCAAAGCAGTTCTCCAAGGGAAGGCTGACAGGGTTTTTTTTCCATAAAGGAAACACAGAAGTGTTTGTCCACCATAGGAACAGGGAGTAGCTCTGGATTTGGGCTGGTGGTGTGTTGTGTTCTCCCCTGGGCTCCACATTCCTGAATTGAAGGCTGTGGGGAGGACAAAGGCACTCCTGGATCCTGCTCAGTACTCCTGCATTGCTGTGGGTTGCACTGTACCTATGGACCTATGACAGTTTTGGTGTTACACCATTGCAGTTTATTAACTGGAAGTGCCTTGAGTTTTGGAGCTCCCCTTGGAGCAGCCTTCAAGGGTGATCAGGCTTAAAAATCATCTTTTCTGTTCGGTGCACATTGGCTTTCTCCACTGAACGTTCAGCGTGCCTCTGCTGGTGTTGTAGTGCTGATCTCTTGATGCAAACAGAGCACATTTCCTCGCAGCTCTTTGGTTTCCCGGGGTCTGTGAGTGCTTTGGAAGAGAGCTGAGATACCAAAAGCGTGGGTGGCAGAGGAACAAAGAGCACTCCCACCTTCTGAGGTTGAGGCCATCTGTGCATTGGGTCACTGCTGACGTAGCCCAAAAGGAGCAAGTTTCCAGCAGTCCTACAGCAAAGCACTTTATTGAGGGACTGATTATTAACCTCTCTGTAGTCTTAATGACCTTACTGTTTTCATAGAACACTGAAAATCACTGGAGGCTTCTCAGATAAATGCTGTATTTTTGTAGTGGAAAGTAGTTAATATATTGCCCTGGAGGTGTGCACGTTTCCTTCCTGTAAGGCGGCGGACTGCTGAAGTCTGCCCTCACAATCTGAGCTCTCTCGTGCATGAGAAGCTCAAATGGAACAGAACCTTTTGCTTTAAGTGTCTGTGAGAGTCTCTGAGGGCTCCAGGTACTCTTCTGTGCCCTCTTCTGTGAAAGATGGGTCTGAGATGCACAAGTTCTTTGAGCTTTGGGTGGCAGGGAATAGCTGCTGCTCCTCGTGCCTTGAGTGGGGGGAATGAAGGAGTGCTTTGCTCCCTCCCCACAGAAGGAAAGAAGTGCCTTTACCTCATGCATAAACCTGTCTTCTAGACTGTACTCCACAACTTTCTGGTTCAGAGAGTCAGGAAAAGCCCTCAGTGCCTTCGAACAACGTACGAGTCCCACATGACAGACGCTGCTGTTGGCACTCCTGGCTGCACAGGGGCTCAGGAAGGCCAGGTGTGGTTTTTCTGCTCTCATTTTGGCAGTGAGGGCTCTGCTGTGTCTTTGGCTGCCGAGGTCTGCGGTGCTGTGCACGGTGCAGTTGGGGTTTTTTGGTGGGTTATGTGCATCCCTTTCAGTGAGGGTGTGTATCTCAAGGTCCCACACTCAACCCAAGCAGTAACGTGTGCCTGTGCAGCTCCTCAGAGACGAAGCCTTAAAACTTGGACTGTCCTTTCCCGGGTTTCTCTTTGCCCACAGAGGCACTGTGTGGCCTTTGTGCTGTGGGGACGGGTGCTGCTGCAGGCAGAGCTCCTGGATGAGCCACAGCTGTGAAATGGCGCAGACCTGGTGCCTCTGCCTGCTGCCAGCAATACTCCTTAGAGCCTTCCTTTGGTGCACGAGGTACTCGCCTTCATTTTTAATGGGCCTAAGAATCGTTGTTTGATTACTGATGGACCTAAATGTGTTTTTCCCTGCGTGTACGGTCTTGCTTTTATGGTGGGTGCTGTTTGTTTTTAAATGCCCTTTGGTTTTGTGGAACACTAAAATAAAACATACCTTAATTCCGCCGCTCTGATGGCTGTCTGTGTGTGGAATGGCTCTGACACAGGGAGAGGCAGCAGGTGTCCCAGTGCCGCTCTGTGCCTCTCACAGCCCCTCCTCAGTGTGTGTGTGACGCTCACGGACATCTGATTTCTGCACAACATCTCCTGAAGGAGGTGAGGGGTGCGTGGTGTCTCCTTTCTGCCTCTCAGGTGTGGGGCAGAGGGCACTCTGGAGGACACTGCCTATGGAGAGCAGCTGGAAAACGCGGTGGTTGCTCAGCACTGACCTGCAGCTCTGCCCACAGCCCGTGCTGCTGTCCTGCGTGGGGGCTCGGGGCTGCGGAGGACGTGGGGCTGTGAGCTGTAAACAGCCGGCAGGGTGGGGAAACCTGCCTGACGGGCTCATCGAGTGCAAAATGTGCTAAAGGTCCTCGGCCGGGAGCGAAATCACCCGTGCGCGGCGCTGACCCGAAGGGTCACGGCGCTCAATCAGCGCTGCGATCGAGAAAATTCCGCGGGAGGAGGGGACCGCCGAGAGCGGCCCCGCGCCGTGGGCGGAACGCGGCGCTCGGGGGCGGCGCTCCGCCCGGACCGTGCACGGGGGCGGACCGCGGCTCGGCGCCGCGATTGGCTGAGGGCGGCGCGGGTCCGTCGCCGTTCCCGTTCCGGCGCGGGGCGGCATGGCGGAGCGGGGCCGGTGCCCGCAGTGCGGCTCCGCGGCGCTGCTGGAGGACGCGCACTACGCGCAGCAGCAGCTGGTGTGCGCGGCGTGCGGCTGCGTGCTGTCCGAGGGGCTGCTGACCACCACGTACAGCGACGAGGGGCAGCTCCGAGGTGCGGGCGGTGCGGCGGTTCCCGCTGTCCGTCGGTGCTCCGCGCCGCTCTGACGCGCCGCGCTTTGTGTCTTCCAGAGGTCGCCTATTCGCAGAGCACGGGGCAGAAGGAGCGGCTGAAGCGCTGCGAGCAGAGAGGTGAGGGCGCGGCGGGGCCGTAAGACCCCGTCCCCCCGTCCCCCCATCCCCGCAGCGCGGTGTGTGCTCGCGGCCCCATCCCCGGCGGCCTCACAGCCCTTATGGCAAACGGCTTCGTCCTTAAACCCGGCCCTGAGCTTCGCTGCCCGTTTGAAGCCGTTTCCCCTCGTTCCATCAGGGCGCGTCCCCTTCTTCCTTCCTAAGGGGCCGCTCTCTGCCCGCCCCGGAGCCCTCGCTCCCCGGCCTCGCAGGGCAGCGCTCCGTCCCTCGGATCATTTCTGCTTTGTAACGCGTTTCTGGGGCTCTCTGTGGAAGCCTTTGGGAGCTGACAGTAAAAGCGTGGAGGACGGAGGGAGTTCTGCCCGTCCCCGTGAGGGGAGCGCGCGAGAAGCAGCCCGAGCTGATCCCTAAGCGCGGTGTCTTTTCACAGGGATCAGACGGGTCCAGGATCTCTGTAAGGTCCTTCGTCTCCCGTCGGTGTTTGAGGGAACGGCCGTGTCCTACTTCCAGAGGGCGCTGCAGCACTCCTCCTTCCACCTGGGCAGCCTGGAGAAGAAGGAGCTCCTGGTGGGCTGCTGCGTGCTGGCCACCTGCCGGCAGCACAACTGGCCGCTGACGCTGGGAACCATCTGCTCCCTCCTCTACGCGAAGCAGGAGCTGGTCACCAGCGTCTACCTGAGCCTCCAGAAGGAGCTCGGGATCTCCGTGCCGGCGCTGAGCCTTTCAGACCTGGTGAAAACGCACCTCAACAGGTAACGGGGCTGTGTGGAAGCTTCCAGAATGCAGTGGAAGGCTGTTGGGAGAGCAAGCTGCAGCTCTGATGGAGGCAGAAACCCCTTGCTGCCTGAGCGTGGCTCCTGGCACTAACAGTGCGTTCTCTGCTCTTCCAGTTTCCGGCTCTTCCAGCCCACGGAGGACATCCCCGTCACATTTGTGGAGGATAAAGAGGCTCTGCTCGCCCGGACCATGCAGGTGGTGGAGCTGGCCAGCGAGACGTGGCTGGTAACGGGCCGGCACCCCGTCCCCATCATCACGGCCGCAGCCTTCCTGTCGTGGCAGTCCCTGCAGCCCGCCGCCCGCCTCAGCTGCACCTTCCCGCAGTTCTGCAGGGCAGCTGGCATCGATCTGCCTCCCCCCGCACGCCTGAGGCTGAAGGAGCTCTGTGACATCCTCCTGAGGATGGCGGCCGAGCTCGCGTGGCTGAGGGTGCTTCACTTGGACAAGAAGACGGTGGTCAAACACATCGGGGATCTGCTGCGGCACCGGGTGTTCCTGCTGAAAAACGCCTTCTGCGAGGCTGAGGGGGACGAGCAGCCGGGGGCAGCTCAGGGTGAGGACCCCTCCGGTGATCCTCCTCGGGCAGTGCGGGATGAGGGGAAGCAGAAGGCTGAGAGCAGCAGGAGGGCACTGCTGCCTCCCTGCCTGCTCCACCCCAGGAAGAGGCTGCGCACCGCAGCCTTGAGCGCCTCGGACGCTGCCCTCACTGGGGATGAGCCCATCTCTGACGCTGAAATCGAGCAGTACCTGAGGGACCCGGAGGAGATCCGGGAGTTCAGGAAGGCCAAAGTGTGGCAGTGAAGATGACCAAAGGTGGAGCAGTGCTGTCAGTGGGACCAAGAGCATCAAAGCTGGTGGGAATCAGAGCACTCCAAGGACACGGGAACAGAGGGACAGTGGGCAGCACTTTCTCTCGTGCTCTGGATCCTTTGGGTGGGGTTTGTCACGGTTCGGTTCGAAGCTGTGGGGCTGTGGAGATCCGTGTGAGCCGTGAGCACAGCACTGCGTGGTGCTGCCACCTCTGTGTGCATCGCGGGCTGCTGTGTTTGAACGCAGCACGCTGGGCACGTTTGCGAATCTTTAATATATTAAACAAAACATATCTGCGAGAAACATGATATAAAAATGCAAAAAAAAAAAAAAAAAGAGCCCTTTAGAGACATTTCTTTGGCGTATTTCCCCCCTCCCTCCCCCACGTCTTATTGCAGGGAGCTCTCTGCTGATCTGTCATTTGGCTTGCAATGTAAACAGACAGAAAGAAGAAGTAATTAATAATAGCAAGCTCTCAATATAATACTGTCACGGTGCGGCAAGCGTATATAGCAAGTCAGCCTCAGCAGGACTGCGTGGGCTGCAGCACTGACACCACCAGGGGTCTGCCTCCAGGTGAAGCAGTCAATGAGAGCGGTGTGCAGAGCTGCACAAACCCGGACAACTGCAGCCAGAGGGGGACGAGCTGTCCCCGGAGCTGCTGAGCCGTGCTGGGAGGAGGGACCCGTGGGAGGTAGGTCAGCACAAAACCCATTTGCACCCGGGGGCAGCTGGGGCTGCAGGCAGCTCGCACCACTCCTCATGTTTGGCTTCGAGCAGACGGAGATCTGGGGGTGCTCCCAGGCCACGGGGGCTTTGTGCCCGCTGTAGAAAGGGGGACTTGTTTTTAAGAGGGGAAAAGGAAGTGCTCGGGTGGGCTGCAAACCACGAGGGGGAGTGCACACTGCGGGGACAGGAGGTGCTCAGGGTGGGGGCAAAGCACGCGGGGCCGAGCACACACACACGTGGGGTGAGGACGAGGATCCGCTTTGGTGTCTGTGCCCCGGTGGGCTCTTTGGTTCCTGCAGGGGATGGACAGCCCGTGTTCAGCTCAGGGCAGCGGCGCTGCTGAACCCCTTTGCATAGGTTTGAGCTGTGAGGGTTTGGGAGCGTTTGTGCTGCGGTGCTTTTAGTGTCCGACGTCCTCGGAGTGCAGACAGTTTGGCCTTTTGTGCTTGCTTGGCAATATGGCTTTTGCTTTGGGCGCGGGGTGACCCTCGGGGCTGAGCGCTGTCCTTTGAGATCACGTTGGGGTTTCACAGCACTTCACACTGAGGCTCTTTCAGAAAAAGCTCTCCGTGGGCGCCCGGAGTTCCGCGGCGTTGGGGACACTGCAGCCACAGACTCCTGGGAGAACAGTGCTGGAGGCACTCTGCATCAGTCCGTCCGTACATACATTCGACCATATAGACATTTGAAAAATAGACATTTCTTTGTATAATATAAAATAGCATTTAGGATCAGTCTGAAGCAGGGGGAGGAGGGGAACAGTTCTGGCTGCCAACGGGCAGTGGGTGCCCTCCACCTCTCAGTGCCACAACCCGGGGGGGCTGTGAGCAGTGGTGAGGCCCCACACAGTGCCCCTGCTCGGCACCTCCACCCCACAGGGACGCACTGCAGCCCTGCGGCCGTCTGCTCCTCACCCCGGTCCCTCACACCGTGGTTTCGCTCTTCCAGAGCCCGCTCCTCATCCCGGCCCCGCTGTCGGTGTCTCCGAGGTTGACGTCGTACTTGCTGCCCTTCAGCGCTCCGTTGTGGCTGCCCACGTTGAGGGGATAGGACCGGCGCTTCGCGTCCCGCTCCGCCTGCCGCACGTTGTCCCTGCTCCTCCTCCTCGCCTCCAAGAAACCATCGCTGCCCTCGGAGGGGCTGAGAGCTGCCTCCCCATCGTGCGGGGTGTTCCCGGGGCTGCTGTGATAGCTCTCAGAGTGGCTGTTGTGCACGCTGCCGCTCTCGCTCTGCTCCGAGGACGGTCCCCGCAGCGCCTTCAGACGGTGCTGCTTCCCATCTCGGTGCTGCTTTGTTCTGCTCTTGTGGTTCCTGCGGTGGTGTCTCCCCGTGCCGGAGCTCCTGCCGTCACCATGCTCGGGCCCGTCGCCCTGGCCCTGTGCCGCCCGCAGGTTGGTCAGCTTGCAGCTCGCGGCGTTGGAGCCGCTGCTGCTGGGAGAGGAGGACGACGTAGCGCTGCGGACGGCATCGGGATCGCAGCCGATGAACATCTGCGAACCGTCCTCGGCCGCCGCCGCTCCCGCGTGGCCGTAGGGCTGCATGGGCAGCGCGGCGCGGTACGAAGGGCAGCAGGAGAACCACGAGCCCAGCACGTCTCGGCGGCGCACGCAGTGATGGATGAAGATGAAGAGTCCCAACGCCACGGCCGTCACCCCGTAGAGGCAGCTGAAGACAACGTTGAGCTCTCCGCGCTGGGACACGGCCATGGCTCCGAACGTCCACAGTGCCACGTACAGAGCGTGCACGGCCAGCAGTGCCCACAGCTGTGCCTGCAGCGAGTACACCCCGTCCGCCTCCGGGCACTGCGTCCCCGAGTGCAGCGTCACCGAGATGGAGCCCGAGTCCGTGAGCAGCTCCCCGTGGGCGCCCAGCCTCGCCGCCGTGCCCGGCAGCTCCGCGGGCTCCTTGCTGCGGGGAGCGTGGCACTGCAGGCACAGCCCGGCACAGAGCAGGTACAGCCAGGTGAGCAGCAGGATGAAGGCCACGGGCACGTAGAAGGCGCCCAGGCTGGGCCTCCACACCAGCCAGCAGCTGCAGGGGGAGAGAAGAGGTTTGTGTCTGCGTGGCTGCAGCCTGGGGCACCTCGGTGCGCCCAGTGGATCATGCACGGCTTGTCTGTGGGCAGCACTGCTGGCTTCCCTTGCCCTTACCCGGGCTGGCACTTACTAGGGGTTGTTGTCGTGGTAGTTGTGGATGTTGACGGCCGCCGTGATGCCGCAGATGATGAGTGGGATCCCGCCAGCGATCAGATAGAACCTGCAAAGGGAGGGAGTTCACCCGGAGCACGGCGCGGTGCTGGCTCCCAGCTCGCCCACAGCACGGCGCGGTGCTGGGTGCACTCCCCGAGTGAGGGTGAGGAGTCCCAGGCAGGGGGTGGCAGTACCGTAGCATGGGCCGAGGGGCTGCTGGGGCTGCGTCCCCGTCTGGCTGCCGAGGAGCTTTCCAGGTCGCCTCCTTGTAGAGGACACGGGCCTTCACCACCATCCACAGCAGCGTGGACAGGGAGGAGTAGTGCAAAATGATGCCGACCTGCGGGGACAGCGCGGTGCGGTGAGCACGGGGCTGAGGTTCTGCCTTGGAGAAAGGGGGCCCCGTTGGGGTCTGCGTCGCCGCAGTGGCACGCACCGCCTGGCACACGACCAGGTACCCGGTGAGGGTGATGCCTCCTGCAAACACCGCCGACGTCATGGCCATGTGGAAGCAGAGGTTAAGGAGCATGTGCCAGCACTTCTGCGTGATGTGAATGGTGCTGCAGGGAGCAGAAGGGAGCGGTGAGCTGCCAGGCCTGGGCCGTCCCACCCCTCCCCCCTCCAGCCATACCCACACCCCCCACGGCCGAGGCCTCCCATGATGCTCACCCGTGGTGGACGATGTAGGTGATGATGGTGGTGAAGAGGCAGAGCAGCAGCACGGCCGTGCAGGTGTACATGGCCGGGTGCAGCACCTCCACCGGACCCCGCGCGTCGCTGGGGAACCCGCTCAGCTCCTGCACGGCACCACACGGCCCCTCAGGCCCTGCCCCACGACCCCACAGCCTGCAGCACACGTCCCACGGCTCCGCGTGGCCCCACTGCTCGCCCCCCGCCTGCTGCCCCGCTTACCATGAGCACGGCCACGTTGCTGAGGTGCCGGCAGTGCAGGGAGGTGACGTTGGGCTCGCGGGCGGCCAGCTGGCAGCCCTCTGCACTCCAGCCCCCCATGCCCCCCAGCACCTCGAAGTTCCAGTAGGCGGCCACGGGGTCCGCACCCTCCCCGGGGTGCCGCAGCGACACGGCCACCGGCTCCGTCAGGTTCCCGACGCTGCAGCCATCTATGGGGATGCAAGAGAGCTGGTGAGCCGTGGGGGACCTTCCCCTTCAGCAGCACAGCCCGATAGGAAGGGCTTTGAGTTTGCTCTGGGGAGAACACCCCCCAGGAGCTGCCGTGTGCCCTTACACGTCCCCGCGTAGATGACCGGCGTGGCCACGCTGCGCCGCTTGCCGTCGTCTGCTAGCCGTGAGGAGTTGCCCGTGCTGCAGAAGAGCTTCCCGTTGCGGAACACCAGCAGCTGCAGCTTGCAGTCAGCCAGCGGGGAGGGAGGGACGGGGCTGGAGAAGAGGCTGGGAGGCAGCTGGATGGAGGCCAGGGCGATGCTGTTCTGCAGGCACACAGAGGTCGGTGAGACCGAGCCACACCCTCGTGCCCCCCTCCACCTCCCCTCCTCCCACCAACAGAGCCATACCTTGATGTGGAAGCTGCTTAGGGAGATGTTGGGGCGCCCCGTGGTGCAGCGTAGCCGCAGCTGCTGGTCGGGCTGGGGCTCGGCCGCCTGCTCGCCGGGGGCTGTGCGCCCAGGGGGACCCCCATCGCGGCGCTGGAACGCCACGCAGCTCAGCCCCACGTAGCTCTCGGGCTTCACCACGTATGCTTCGAAGGCGATGTTGCGTGAGTTCTGCCAGGCAGACAGCAGAGAGGAAGCAGTCGGCCCCGGGGTGGGCAGGGACCCCCACCACGTGCAGGGACCCCCACCACGCGCAGGGACTCACCACAGCCATGTGCTGGGAGTTGCTGCTCAGGGTGTGCGCAGCGATCTTCTCCAGTGAGCGGACGATGCTGGTGCACGCCTTCTCCTCCTTCTGAGACATCCAGAGGATGTGGTCGTCCACCAGCATGATGTTGCTTGCCATCTCCACGATCACGTCGGTGAGCTGCGAGGAGAGCTGGCTGCAGGCTGCGCTCAGTTCGTCCGTCCCCAGCTCGTGCTTCCCCCTCAAAACCCACCGTGCACGGACGGGGAAAGCACAGAGCAGCAGCAGCAGCAGCGTTACCTGCTTGATCTGGTCCACATAGCCAATAAACTTCTCGATCATCTGAGCCACGTAAAGGACATCAACCATGTCTGAGAAGTTGGCGGCCTCCGCCGTGTAGACGCGCAGCTGGTGAGCCAATGTCAGCGCATTGGAGGCGTTGATGGGCATCTGTAGGGCGGCACAACCACGGGGCACGGTCACAGCTGTGCCCGACCCCAACCTCAGCAATGGGTGCAGGCCGAGCGCCCGGCTCACCAGCACGAAGGTGTAGAGCACGCGGGTGATGTCGTTGGTGTAGAGGCAGTGGGAGTAGTCGCCCTCCTCCCAGCGCCCGGCGCGGTCACAGCGTCTGGACGCTTGCTTCTCCGCTGCAGGGCCCCCAATCGCCGGCCCCGAGGCGAAGGGATACTGCAGGCACGACTGGAAGGCCGTGATACCGGCCAGCGTGCGGGGCCACCTGCACACACACACACACAGTGTGACCGCGGGGCGATGCTGCCCACAGAGCTGCTGTCCCCCCATCCCACATCCTGCCCAGCCAAGGTTGGGGAGGAGGGGGGGACACGGCTAATCGAAGCCACATTGACTGCAGCAGTCATTTATATTCTGGAACGGCCCTGCCGAGGTTACAGCCCACAGCCTTTCGTCTCATGCCAGAGAAATTCCAACACCTCTGCTGCTGGAGCCGGGCTGCGCTGCCGGCACGGGAAGGCCTTCAAAGGAGCTCACGCTCCCTGTGGCTGCTAATTGCTACCAGACGGTCGGGCACCTGTGGGCCCCTGCCTGCAGCCAGCCCCTGCCCCGCACGGCCACGCTGCTGCTGCTGCTGCTGCTGCTGGGCTCTACCTGAAGTCCCCGCGGTTGTTGGTGACGCGCTCTGCGGGGCAGTAGGACGCCGAGGTCTCCAGCACCACGATCTCCACCTTCTTGCTGACGTTGCCCTGAGAGGTGGAGACGGAGCACTCCCACTCGCCGTTGGCGGAGACGTGGATGTTGGAGAGGATGAGCTCGCTGCGGGCAGAGGGGACGCACCAGGATGGAGGGGCAGCGATCCCCGGGGGTGGGGGCACTCCCCGAGAAGCAGTGCCCACGCTCTGCATCCCACCTCGAGCAAAGCTGCAAGCCCTACGCCGTCCCCGCCCCATCCCCATCCCCACCTCCGAGCCAATCCCACCTGGTGATGAAGGTGCAGTCGTGGACCAGGCTCTCCTCCACGATGACGCCCTCCCGCTCATCGTCCCGCACGCGCTGCCGGTTGTGGTACCAATGGATCTGGGTGCTGTTGTCCAGGTAGGTGGCGGTGCACTGGAACGGCAGCCGGTCCCCCTGGAACACCACCTGGCGCAGCGATGGGATGAGGTGGTGGGTGTGCAGCTCCGGGGCGCCCGCTGCAATTGGGGGTGGGGGGTCGGGGGGTGGGGACACATGCGGTGTGAGCCCCCCCAGGGTCCCAGCAATCTGCCCGCAGCCGCCCCGGGCCCCGCTCACCGCAGTGCAGCCGGCTCTCGTGGGCGCTGCGCAGCGGGACGGCGCGGAGCTGCCGCGGGAAGGCACACTGCGTCCGCTCCGAGATGTGCGCAGAGCGGTTGTGGGCCCAGGGCAGCACCCAGCGCAGGTTGCAGTCGCACGTCAGGTGCTCGGTGGAGAAGTCCCTGCAAAGGACGGGCGGCTGTGCGGGGGATGGGGGGGCTGCGGGTGGGGGGCACGGGCTGCGTTTGGGGACAGGGTCTGCATACTCACACGACTTTGAGCGAGGGCAGCTCGTCGAAGACGCCGGGGGGGAGGCTGGAGAAAATGTTCCCCGACATGTTGCTGCAAGACAGCGAGGCACAGAGTCACGGAGGGGGAGGGGACACGTTCGGAAAACCCAAAGTCCTCTCCAATCCTCGAGCTCCCGGTCACCCACCGCTCCAGGCATCCCACCCCCAACTCTGGAGATGAAAGTCCTCAGGAGGGGACCAGGACTCTGAGCCCCCCCACTCTTCCAGCTCCCAGCACACAGAGTGTGGGGCACAGTGGCCCTTCTGGGGGACCCCACGGCACTGCTTACAGTCGGAGCAGGTTGCTGAGCCCCTGGAAGATGCCGGCGCTCAGGCAGCCGATGCGGTTGTTGGAGAGGTCCCTGCAGGGAAGCAGAGGGGCTGTGAGCGCTGGGGATGCTGCGCTGCTCCCCGTCCCCACGGGCACCCCCTCATTCCCCGGGCACTTACAGGCGCTTCAGCTCGGGGAGCCCGAGGAAGGCTCCTGGCTGCACCGTGCTGATCAGGTTGTTCTTCAGGTCCCTGCGGGGAGACGCACACAGAGCTCGGTGTGTGCAGCCAGCACCCTGCCCCTCGCAGTGCACACAGCCAGGGGGGAGCCAGGGGCACGCAGCCCCACGGATGCTGCAGGGCCCCGCTGCCCACCGTCCCCTCCTGCAGAGCCGTTTCCAGGCAGGCTATTGGGATAAGAGCACGCTGCAAATGCCAGCGGAGCCCCACAGCAGCTCAGAGGAAGCTTGGCTGGGTTATCTCACCGATTGCAGGCACCTATCTTATCAGAGGCGTGCCAGGCACGCAGCGCTGCTGCAGCTGGGGACACAGGGAGCGTGCCCAGCTGCTGCACTTCTGCTGAGCAGAGGTGTCCCATGGGTACGGGGCATCCATGCAGCCCCCAGGGGTGGGCAGGGCTGCTGTGCAGGGCTGCTGTGCAGGGCTGTTGTGCAGGGCTGTTGTGCAGGGCTGCTGTGCAGGGCTGCTGTGCAGGGCTGTTGTGCAGGGCTGTTGTGCAGCTCAGGTGAGCGCCGGTGCTGAAGGAACAGCTCCATTCCACCACATCACCGCTCCCGGTGCCGGGCACACCTGGAGTGCCATCACAGCCATCCCACCAGCATCCTTCCCGTGCAGAACAGGCACAGCCGGGCACACGGACCCCACTGTGGGACCCCCAGAGCTCCGTGCACGCAGCAGGGCCGCCCCACGTCGCCCTCCCTCCCCTCACACGGTGTTGGTGCAGCGTGGGGATCCGGCCCTTCCCCGGTGCTTTCCGTACCGGAGCCCCTCAGCGCAGTGCCCGTTCTGCCTGGCACATGGGGACGGCAGTGGGGCCGCCCCAAAACTCACAGTCCTGCATGGGGCCGCCGTCCTGGCCGCGTCCCAGCCCCCGAGCGCGGCGGAGGGCACGGCACTCCCAGTCGGGGCTGCGCTAATGAGGGCGGCCGCATACCGGCCCTGCTCACACTCATTAATCTCATTACCCCGCCGCATATCAGTGGCGGTGCTGAGCTGGCAGCGCCCAGGGGAGGTGGGTGTGGGGCTCCTGGGGGTGGCTCGGGGACCCTGGGAACAGCTCAGCCCCGGTGGCCACGTCGCACTGGGATGCAGAACCCCCACGGCCCCACAACCCAAGCGAGGGGAGGTCCTCGTGGTGCCTCTGTGGGGCACACCATGAGGGCTGCTGTCGGGAGCAGTGCTGTGCTGGTCGGGGGGATGCTGCCCATGGCCGAGCTCTGAGCTGAGCTTTGGTGGAGGATACCCCATGCTACACACACACACACACGGACCTCGGGGCATGGGGATGTGCAGACCTCCTGTACCCGGGGGCTGCAATCCCCCATGTCGCCCCTGGCCTGGGCTGCTCCCTGTCCGTGCTCATTAATCCTCCTGTTAATGAGAGCTTGGTGCCAGGAGCTCGGATGTGACCCCACGCTTCAACCACAGCGCGGGAGAAACTTGGGTCCCCGGAATGACTGAGCCCTGAAGCAGCTCCACGGGTATTTACATGGCTCCAAAAATCACAGCAGGCGTGCACCCCAGGCCAAGCCCAGAGGCACAGCCACACAGCAGGCACACAGCCGGCCCCGCAGAGCAGCTTGGCTCTGCTGGCCGGGGCAGGTGCACGCCGAGTAACCCGAACAAGCTTCACGTTCATAAACGCTTCCTTGTTTGAGCTAATGAGATCCAGGCCGGTCCCACTGCCCATGGGGAGCAGTGCTGAGCCCCACAGGCAGGAGAGATGGGACCAGTGGGTGCTGTGATGAGCAGCCTAGGCCCCACAGAGGGGGTCCCTGCACCCCAAAGGAACGGGGACAGCCTTGGCACCGTGGTGCAGGGACAGTGCCCTGCAGGGACCCTCCTGTGGAGGGATGGGCACCCACAGCTGCAGCCCCCCCCCAGCCCTGGTGTCACCCCATCTCTGTGGGGCTGAGGAATGCGTGAGCCCCTTGAAGGGGAACAAAACGCCCTCAGTGTGCCCGTCCCCACTCCTACATACCTACAGATCAGATCCATATGGGGGCCATAAATCTCCCCTTATTAACGCTCCCTCCATAGAGATGCCTTTCATGGAGAGATAAGAAAGTTGACTTTGTTCGGGGGGGACAATGTCCCCTTTTCATACCGGCCCCCTCTGAGTGTGCCCCTCCAGCCCCGGTGCCTCTGCCCCAACCCAGCTCTCGGGGACCCCGGGATGCCCGTGGGTGCTGGTGGCAAACTCAGTGCCCAGAGGAGCAGTGAGGACCCGAACCCAACCACCCCCATCCTCCGTGCACTCACAGCTTCTCCAGCGCCCACAGCCCGAAGAAGGAACCGTTCTGCAGCACTGTGATCTTGTTGTTGCTCAGCAGCCTGTGGGGACGAGAGCACAGGGATGGGGGCAGAGGGGAAGGTGCTGTTACATGGGCTGGGATGCTCGAGGATCCATGGGGCTGGGGGAGTGGGAACAGCTGGAACTGATGCAAGGTGGCACGGCTGGGGGACGACACGGGGGACACCACGGTGGCACTGGGCTGGAGGTCCCCAGGGCTGTGTGAGTGCATGGGGCACCGCTGCACAGAGCTCATGCAGGCAATGAGAGACCCCAAACCTGCACAGAGAGGCACGGAGGACTCCCCAGTCCCTGCCCCATTGGAGCTCAGCGTGGCACGCAGCCCCGACCCCGCAGGAAGAGCAGAGGGAAACCACAGCGGGGAGGGCTCCCCGGGAACCCCGTCCGGGGGCGAGCAGCAGAAAAAAGGGCTCTTTGAGGGCTGAGCTGGGGCTGTTTACACACGGGCAGTCCCTGCAGCTGGGCTGAATGGGAACTGTGTGCTGCAGACAGGACGCGCTCCGCACCATCCCAGTCCCAGGGGGCGGACGTCGGGTTTCCCTGGCCGTGTTCCCACACTGCAGCCAGGACCTGGGGACTCCTGGGGGGCTGCAGCCTATAACCCAGCTCAGCCCCATCCCATCCAAACCCCACGCATGGCACACAGCTCCCTCTCTGCAGACCCCCACGGGATGCTGCTGCAGAGGAGCAGGGCGTGCTCCACGGATCCTGCACTCATCCCCACCACCTCTCCACTCTGCACTTTGGCTGGCATTACAACCAGGGCTGCACCCAGCTGGGAACACGGCCCCCAGCCCACCCGGGCCCCCAGGAAGGAGCCCCCATGCCAGGAGATGCTTTGTTCTTCTGACCCCTGGGACCATCGCTTGCGCTTCTGCCATAAAAACAAAACTCCCCTCCTTAAAAGGCAAAGCTCGGGCGGTCCAAGATGAAATCAGTATCCTGTGTGATCTGCAGCCAGGCTGAGGGGAGAGCAGGGGAGGGAGCAGGCTCCATCCTGCGCCGATGGAGCTGGGACCCCCCCAGCACCTCGGGAGCAAAGCTCCCAGTGAGTGACCAAAGGATGCTGCTCTTCTTTCCCAGGTGGGCTCCACACGTTAGCTAGCACCACTCCCAGCAGGGAACCAAGCAAACCCTGAATGCATGGGAGTGTAGGAGGGGTCTGACCGCAGCAGTGGGTCCCTGCCTGGGTCCTCGGGGGACCAGGTCCCCATGTCCTGGCTGCCTGCAGGGCTTGGCACACCATGAAAGCGCAGCTCCGCTCCTCCAGAGCTCAGCGCTGGCTCCAGCCCAGGCTGGGACTGCACCTCTGAGCTGGGAGCTGCTGAGGTGCAGCCAAACCCCGGGCACAGGACCCACGCACCCCACACAGGACCCCTGAGCTGGACGTGCCCCTAAAGCGGGGCAGCTCTGCACTGCCAGGAACCAGTGTGGAGATGCTGGGCTCACTGAGCGATGCTGGATCGCTCCCTAAGGGAGTAAGGGAGGGAACACAAGGAGTGGGTGATGGGGTCCCACCTCCTCTCCCCAAACCCACTACCAAGAGCCCCCCACGGTGCCCATGGGGCATCGGCGCAGGGATGGAGAAATCCCTTTCCCTTCTATTTTTCCCTCATCTCAAACAAAAAAGAGGAGCCAAAAAAATGGGAGGGGGGGGGGGGGGAGGGAGGGGGGAGGAACAACAACAACCAAAAAAAAAATAAAATAAAACCAACCCCAAACAAGCTTGTTTTCTCAAGCGTGCCGGAATCCACTTGGATAAATAACGGCTCCAGAACCCGGGCTGCTGGAACAATAAACTTCCTATGTCCCCGACCAAAAAAGGATTCAGCGGCCGCGCTGCCCGCAGCCAGAGTGCAGCGGGAGGAGGACGGAGCGGAGGTTAATAGCGGGACGGGGGCGGTGGGGGTGGGGAGCACAGCTATGCTTTGCTCTCCGACTGCATTAATTCAAAGCATATGCTCCGTGCAGATAGGGCCGTGCCGGTGGGGGATTGTAGGAAGGGCAAAGCGGGGGCCCACGGTGCTTCCCAACCCCCCCAGATCCACACACACACACACACACACACACATACACCCCACAGCCCGGGGCGGTGCCGCCGGTTCGCGTCACAGCGGGCTATTTCGGATGGTGAAAATTATTGTTGCAGCCCTCAGCGCAGGAAAAAGGAGCCCGGGAGAGAGGGGAAAGAGGACAGAGCGGGGGCAGAGGCAGCCCCACGGGGGACGGCAGCTCCCCACGGCACGGCGAGGTCCCCCCACTGAGAGGGGGGAAAGGAGAAAACCCGCAGACCCCGAAAACCAGCCCGAGAAATAACAAAAGGTTTCCAAAAGAAACCGTCCGCAGGGCCCGGGATCAGCAGAGGGGAGTTCAAGTAGAACTGGAAATTGGTCATAAGTCAAAGCCCTCTATTCCCTGCAGACAATCTGTAATTTCGGTGCAATCAAGCTGTGCGCAGCCGTGAGGCCTGAGCTGGGATTCCACATCTGGAAGAGGTTTGGGCTCCTGCCCGTGTGACAGCGCGGCGATTGGGGCGGGTGGGGACGCGGCACGCGTCCAGCGGGGTGCAAAAACCCCACCAGCACAGGGATGCAGAGCCCCAGCAGTGGGGACATCGTGCCCCCCATCCCCCCTAGAGCACAGCTCTGCAGCTCGGCACAGAGCACGCCGTGTGCCCCGTGGACGAGGTGTCCGTGGGAGCTGTGGGGAGGGACGTCCCCACGGTCCAGCAGCTCTGGGAGATGTCAGCGAACCCGGAGCCTCTGGTTTTGATTGTCCCAAATCTGGAAGGGGTTTAGTGTCAGTCGTGTTTAGTGCGTGAGAGCGGAGCCCCGGCTCAGCGCGTGATTTGGAGGTCTCTGTCCACACGGGTGGGTTTCGTGTCCCAACGCTGCCCTGCGGTCACCCCAAGAGCGGGCAAGGAATGGGATGCTGCTCCCAAATGCCACTCAGCAAAGCAGCCCCGGTCCCCGCGGGTGCCTGCCGTGGGGTGACACGTCACAGAGCCCGTGGCACGGTCAGACAGAGGCAGCTCCGGCCCTGCAGCACGGGCTGGGACCACGAGCACCACCGCTGCTTTGGGGCCAACGACACTCGGACCGCGACCACCGCTCCGCTCCAGGTTTGTGGGCGCTCAGCAGGCCGACATCACAGCCCTGAAATGAAACCTCTGCACGGAGAAAAGCACGCGGGGAAGCACGGGCTGCCCCCCAGCACAGCACAGCGGGGCGGGATGGGAGCGCCCTGTGCCCCGCAGGGCCCCGAAACCTGGACAAGGGGGCGAAGCCCCGGAGGGATGGGGATGGGGATGGGTGAAAGCGCTGCTTCCAACAGCGGCCGCGCCGTCACTGCCCTCACAGGCAGCTTTAATTCAAACCTCCCTGCTGCAGTTATAAATAAACACACACTGCTGCCAGCGCCTGCACGGAGCCCGGAGCTCCCCAGCCCAGGGCCGAGCGGGAGCGGAGCGCCGGCACTGCCCCATCGCGGAGCCCACAGCTCCACGGCGCTTCGGAGCTGTTCCGAGCGAATATTCCCAGCGAAAGCTTTCAAACAAAAACATCCTCCCCCAGCGCAAACATCGCGGAAGGAAGCGCGGAGCTGGAGCCCGTTTCCTGCGCTTCCACATCGGATCCACGCTGCGCGCTCACGCTCCCACCCCACGGGGGACGGCGCGGTCCCGGGGCGGATCCTCGACGGCAAAACCCCACGGAGCGGCGCTCGGAATAAAACCCGCTACTGCCGGGCCGCGGAGCCGCCGGCCTCGCGTGGGGACGAGGGGACGCGGACGCGCGTGTACTCACAGCGTGGCGGTGCCGTCGGGCAGCAGCCGCGGTTCGGGAGGAGCGGGGAGGGCCGCTCCGCTGCACAGCACCCGGCGCCGGGGCACGGCGGGGCCGCTCGCCTTGTGCCGCTCCGCCGCGCACTTACAGCCCACGCTCTGCACCGCGCAGCTCCGCACCGCCGCGGCCCCGCTCAGCTCCGCCGCCACCGCGAAGAGCAGCACCGCCGCGGCGCCCCGCATCGCCCCGGCACCGGGCACCGGGAGCTCCGGCTCCCCGAGCCCCGGGGCGGCTCCGGCGGCGCCGCCTCCCCCGCTCGCAGCGCTCCGCCGCCGGCCCTGGCGCCTCCTCCGGACCGCCCCCCACCTCCTCCTCCTCCTCCTCCTCCTCCTCGCCCCCCCCCCCGGCCCGGCCACCACCGGCCGGGCTCGAGAGTGGAGGGAGAACGGGGACCCCGGGAGGGCAGAGCCGCTCCGGACATTGCGCGGGGCTGCGGGGGGAAAGGGCTCAGCCCGACGGCACTGAGCGGGGCACGGAGCGCGGAGCTGGAGATCTGAGCGTCCAGGGGGAGGGAGGGAGCGCTGGGCATCCAGGGAGGGAGAAAAAGAGGGAGATAGGGACAGAGGGAGGGAGGGAGCCCTGGGCATCCAGGGAGAGAGGGAGAAGGAGGGAGAAAGAGGGAGAGGGAGGGAGAGGGAGGGAGAAGGAGGGAGAAGGAGGGAGAGGAGTGAGAAGGAGGGAGAGGAGGGAGAGGAGGGAGAGGAGGGAGAAGGAGGGAGAGGAGGGAGAAGGAGGGAGAGGAGGGAGAAGGAGGGAGAAGGAGGGAGAAGGAGGGAGAGGGAGGGAGAGGGAGGGAGAGGGAGGGAGAGGGAGGGAGAGGGAGGGAGAGGGAGGGAGAGGGAGGGAGAGGGAGGGAGAGGGAGGGAGAGGGAGGGAGAGGGAGGGAGAGGGAGGGAGAGGAGGGAGCCCTGGGCATTCAGGAAGAGAGAGAGATGGAGAGATGGAGCCCCGGGCATCCCTCGGCCCCAGGGCCCCACACTGCAGACTTGCACTGTCACTTTGTGTCGCACTGCTTCGCTCCCTCCCGGCCCCTTCTCCGCAGTTAGCACTCCTCCCTGCTCGCTTTTAACTTCGTTTGCCTCACAGCTTTCCATGCTAAGCTCAATATTTTCCTTCCTGCTCTCCCCCCGCTGCCCCCTGTGCTCCCCCAGCCCCACACTCATCCTCCCCACGGACGCCCCTCTCTGGGGGAAGAGGGTCAGGGAAGGAAGGCAGAGGCTGCCTGGGGAAAGCAGCTTCTCTCCAGGACTCACAGTTCCTGGAGGAGGGAAGAAATTTACTCCTTTCTCTAAATAAACACATCTCGCAGCGGTGGTGGGCGTAAGGACACACTCATCACTCTTGTGTCTCTGTAAGAGCACAAAGCCGGCCCCAGGAGCTCGGTGCAGGCTTGCCACCAAGTCACAATCGTGCACACTGTGCCCCTTGATTTTATTTTTTGAGTAAATTTCCCCTGCAGCCATCACTCTCCAGCCCTCAGCAGGATGCTGGGCCCGGACCCCACAGCTGGAGCTGGGAGCAGCAGGAAACTGCTTGTGTCCAGCATCCGCCCCGAGATCCTGAGTGAGCCGGCGATGGGCAACGGGAGGAAGAGGCTCCGCTGACCCCCAGAGCAAACAGGGAGTCCTGCCTCCTCCTCATGCTCTGCAGAAAGCACGAGTGGTGCTCCCTCCTCCCTCTGTAGGTAACACAGCTACGTCCTGCCACTAGATCTAGCCCTAAAAGAACTGCTCATCCCCAAGGACTGCTCATCCCCAAGGGCTGCTCATCCCCAAGGACTGCAGCATTTGCAAAGGATGTTCCATTTCTCCTCCAGGAAGCTTCTCACACCACTCCAACCCCGACCCCGGTGCCCCTCTTCCTTTCCCTTTCTGAGGACAGGGACTCCATAACCAGGACTGGGAGGGCCCTGGAGAACCTCAGCATTGAACTGAGGGCTCCTCGGACACGGATACAAGCAGGACTCGGCACAGCCCTCGGCCCTGGAGGATAGTGGTCAGTGCTGCCACCATCTGAGGGTGCTCGGAGCACTGGAGCTGTCTCCACCACACATTGAAGCAATCAAACCACCGTACGTGGGCTTCAGAATCAAAACCCCCTATAAAATTACCTCCAAGAACAGTCAAAACTTTGTCCAAGCCCATAACAGATGCGAGCTGCCCGGCCCCATCACTGCTCGGCTCCAGCAGCGCTCCCCACGTGGCTCAGCCCCACGGAGCTCGGCTCCTTTCAAGTGCTTCCAACCCCTCTCCACGCTTCCCCAGAGCCCCTCCAGCCCTTTCTGACACCTCCTGCGAGGAGACCACGCGGCGTCCCGTCCTGAGCCACAGCATCAGGGCTGCACGGTGCCAAACCCGGTACCCCTCGCTCTCATTTGGGTGTAACAGTGCTCCTCCTCCACGGCAGGCACAGGGAAAGACAACAAGCACGAGACTCGAAATTCCTTTCACTGGGATCCAATAAAAACCTTGGCAGTCGCCGGCCTTCCTGCCGGAAACCCGATCTCTGAGAAATAAACACGCTCTGCACTTTGAAGGGCTGTGTCGGGCTGTGGGGCTGGGACACGGGGCAGCTCCTGCCTACCTCGGGCACCTCCAGCAGCTGCAGCTCCGGTGCTGTCCACTCAGGGCTCTGCGGTCTCGTGGGGACGTGCAGGACCCCGGGGTGGGTCTGGGTAGTGCACCAAGAGCTGTGCAACGTGAGCAGACGGCCCTCGTGTCCCTCCGGATCTCAGCACCCACCACAGTCCCTGCACTTCTGCTGCGTGAATCACGTGCACTGCTTGGCAGGGAGGTCGAGCTGCAAGCCAGAGACTCTGCAACACAAACGATACGATGTGATGAACAATAAATCAAGCTCAGCTTTGTGGGAGAGGGGAAGCGAGCGGTGCCTGCGCCCCTGGCCATGAGTGCAGCACCTCTAAGTGCCTCTCGGGGGGGAGGCTGCAGCTCTGCGCTCTCCCGGGTCGGCCTCAGAGGTTCACTGCACTGAGCCAGGGGAGGTCCCTGTGCTGCTGGGACCCTTGGGGGCATCGGCTGCCCCTGGGTGGGCACACTGGGGTCTGGACACGAGTGCTGCCCGGTGGGGTTTGCCTGAAAGCCACAGCCGTGCTCTCACATCATCACTGGGAGGTGATGGCTCTGTGGCCACAAGGAGGAAGAGTCCCTCTGGCCACGAAACAAGCCTTCATCCGCTGGCAGTGCTCCTCCAAGGCAAATATTGACAGTGACATCATCCCTACGAGCAGTGAGAGCACTGCTGCTCCAACAAGCCAGCAGAGTGCTTTTGTACACGTAAATAAAGCTTGTGTTGCAGGGGGCCGAGGTGCCTGGGCAGAGGGGTTCATGAAGAGCCCTTTGTCTGCAGTTTGCTGGCTCTACCCCCACCCCAGAGGGTGACCTCTGCAGGACGGCCCCGAGGTGGGCACCGAGGGAGCAGGAGGTGCCTGTGGGTGCTGCACTGACCTCAGGGAGGCCAAGAACACAGCAAAGAGATCAGAAAGCCTGCTGCGAGTGGGACGGGGGAGAGAAGCAGCTGCAGAGCAGGGTTTCTTCTCTCTTTTCAGTGCACTGTCACTGCACAGCACTGTGCTGCAGCTGCTGGAGCACCCTGAGCCCACCCCACAGCCACCTGCACTGGAGCAGAGCCCCGTCCCGCAGCTGGGAGCTCCCAGCATCAAAGCTGGGGGAGCCCTGAATGCTTTTAGCAGACAGATCGGAAAACCAGAAGGACCACACACTTCTGTGAGCCTGGTGTGCTCCTAAAGAACCGCTGTGCAGAGTCAGACCTCCAGGGCATGGAAGCCAGGACAAACCCTGCCCTGCACGCAGCCACCCCGCGCTCACCTCAACTGCTTCATTAAGCGTGGGGAGCGCTCAGTTTCAACTCAGGAAATAAATGCAAAACGCCCGGGAGAGGAAAAGCGGGAGGGGAAGAAAGCCATAAAGCCAGACAATTCCCACAGATGTTCAACATCAACGCAGCCCACCCTTCTGCGCTTACACATCAGAACTGTGACCACGCAGCTCGCTCCAGTTTAGGAAGCTTGACAAGGAGCACTCATTTAGGAGACAAACGCTGCGGGGAAACCGGCAGCCTGTGCACATTTGCATCGGATTCAGAGAGAAGAACGTGTGCCCCGAGTTCGTTCTGTAAAATAAATAAAGCTTTTCACACGGTGAGGTTTGCAACCTGGGGCCAGAACGCTTCACCAGCGCAGAAATCCTGGGAAGAAAGAGGAAGGGATGAACCTCAGCCACTGCACGCAGTTATCTGTGAGCCCCATTACCTCTGCTCCCCGCAGAGGCAGAGCTGTCCCTCCTCGGGCCGGGGGAGCAGTGCCACCCAGAGGGCTCCTCCAGAACAGCTCTCCCCAGCACGGCTCAGCAGCAGCTTCACCCCTCCTCATCTCAGAAGCCTCCACTTTCTACCTGCAGCTCTTTTGCCCCTTCTCCTCTCAGAAGTCTCCACTTTCTATCTGCCTTCGGGATCACTGCCCTCCCTCCACGCACAGGCAAACACATCTCACTGAGCAGTAACTCCAGGTTACCCCCAAAAAACCCAAACCCAACAACCTTCAGCAACTCTCAGGGCTAGAACATAAAAATGACACCTTTAATGGCTGTATCGTCGGCACAGATGGCATTGGAATTCACCACTTTTTATTAACGAGCTATGAAACAACACGTTGTGTAGCTCCAGAGGGGGCAGCTCAGGCTGCACGTTGCTTTCAAACCACGTAGCTATGACAGGTCAGAGTTCATTCTTCTCGTTTGCATTCAGCATTTATAGTCAGAAAGTAAAACCAACAGCTACATTTGCTCACGTACACAGAGAAAGCCTAGGAAGGATGCTTCTGCTGGCAACCAGCGTCTCCTCTCAGCAGCACACAGAAGCCCAGAGCACGTGGCTGTAACACATTACACAAGTGACTTGCTGGCCAAGCAGCCCGGGACATGGTGCAGGAGCTTCTGATCTTCAAGAAACAGCAATGAGAGAGCCCCGTTCCCCTCCTGCAGGAGAAGCGAAGGCCAGACCAGCACTTCAGATATTATGTAACCAAAGGGAAAAGCCAGCAACTGCAGCCGGAAAGAACAAACCCGAACACCAGCTGCAGACAGTCCCACACTTGCAATCTGCATCCAAAACATCAGGCCACAAACTCACTCAGCTTCATCCTTCACCCGTCCTCCCGTGCTTGTTATTTACGCTCTGTTTATGTGGACGCCATCTCTTCAGCAGCAGTGCTGTCACCACGTGCCACAGCACCTCACAGTCACAGCTTCTGTGCGAGCACTGCTCCGCAGCAGCCCCGAGCAAAGGAAACATATACAGGTCTCTCACAGCATGGAACTTGTTTAATGAACAATGCAGCCCTCAATGACAACGTGACCCACACTGCTGAGGACACATCTCCTCCGTCAGCAGCTCCATCCCACAGACATTGGGTTTGTTCAGCCCGCTTATCCAAACTGCTCTTGATGTGCCCGAAGCAGCCGAGACACGACGGCCATCTTCACTCCCGACTTCTCTGATCATTTTTGGTGATAGAAATTTCCAGTTTCTATGGGTGCTCTCTAATAATCACAATAAATTACGAGGCATTTCTGGCCTCTGTTCTGTTACGAGGAAATCCTTCCCCCTGCCACGACTCAGAGCCGGTAAGGATGGAGGTAAGAATGCATAGTGAGGTCTCCTATCATCTGTCCTCTGTCGAGGCTGCTTATTTTTCCCACCTAATGACCCTGTGCTGTCGAGGCCTCCGTCGTGCCTTGATTTTCAGCAGGGGCCTTACCACTCTCTGCTTTGTTGGAATAGTCACGCTCTCCAAAGATAGTGCTTCCGATCCTGACGTTTGTGGATCCAACCTCTATCTATACAAGTAGACAGAAAGAAGGAATTCAGCGCAGGCTGCCATCCACAATGCTCCCCATCTCACAGAAGGACAGCTTCCCTCTGGCAGGGAGAAGGGGAGGCAGAAGGAAGCTACTCACTGCGTGCTGGAAGTCCGTGGACATGCCCATACTCAGCTCCACCTTCTCAATGGGGAGGTTCAGCTTTTCACACACTTCCTGACGCAAAGACAGCAGCACCTGGAAGGAGGAGAGAACCAAGAGGAGAAGCACACATTTGGTGACATCCTGGACACGTTTTCAAGGCTTCACTGATCACCATTTCTGCTTTCCTTCGAAGTCTCCCTGACACAGAATGTCAAGTTCCCACACTTCCTCTGATGCTCACTCTGCAGCACTGGGAGGGCACCTGAAGACTTCTCATTACAGGCTATAATATTAACAACGCTCACACAAGTCTACTTAGCCAGTTATCGTGACAGATAAAGAATGCAGAACCAGTTTCCATCTGCACCTGCAGAAATGAGCCCATCGCTTTATTTAACACTGATACTTCAGAGCTCTGCACTGCTCTGACCCAGCTCTGCACTTACTGGCCATCTACGATCAGATTTACACCCTCACTGCAATGGGAGACCAGCCAGCTGCTGACATCTGCTTCCAAACATCTTACCTGGAAGTCAGGATTTGGCCCCTTGCTAAGGTCATGTCCGATGCTGCCAATTGTCATCAGCCCCACAAATTCCAGGCTTGGACACTTGTTGATAATGTGCTCCACAGCAGCTGTGGTGTCTCTGGGAGGCAGGCCATGCTTACCTGGCAAAAAGTGGGGTGATCTGTGCCAAGCTCTGCAAGAAAACTCCTCCCCAAAGCCAGGCAGAAGCTAATTGATGGTTAGGTATCATCTCAGCAGAGAAAACTCCTTAAGGGCACAAACCAACACATCTCATCCAGGCTGTTTCTCCTATCAAGTCAGCAGGACATATCTACATACCATCAGAAAAAAGGTGCCTGCCACTTACTGTCTTCTCCACTGGTGTTAACTTGCACCATGACTTTCAGCTTCTGAGGTGACCCTTTTTTCTGCCACGAGCTGTTGACTCTGTCTGCCAGTTTCACGGAATCCACTGTTTCCAACATGAACAGGTTGGGGACAGCTAGGGAGAAAACACAGAGGCTTCCTGCTGCCCGTGTAACCCAAGCACAGAGTGATTTCCAGCTGTGCACAGCTAGCAGCAGGCTATGGCAAGAGACAGCAAACTGAATCAGGACTGAAACACGGGGCAGCATCAAGTTCTTTCATTTGCTCAGTGGTACTCTTGCTAGCTTGCAATCATCAGTACTGATAGGTGACAAAGATGGTTATTATTTAAACCCTGGAAGAACATTGCCCACGGGTCAACACAAATGAAGATAAACAGAGCTCTTACCGATTAACTTGTTGACATTACTTTTCTGCAGATGGCCAATAAAATGCCACTTAATCTCTGGACAAGAAGACAGAATCTGTAAGCAGAAAGGAACAGCTAGGTTTGAATGAGAATCCCTCCTCCTTTCGTGCAGCAATCACATCCTGCTTCACCCACAAACAAAACAGCAGACACACTGAGTTCTTCTGTTTGAGTAACACGGCTCAGACAGCCCTTGAGTGCACTGAGATTGCTTCACAGTGTGCAGAGAAGCAGTGCTGAGGCAGCAGAGCGTTTGTGACAAGGTGGGTGGGAAAGGCTCCTTTGTACGAGAGCAATCACAAAGCGAACTGCCCTCCCCAAGCAGAGATATCACCATTTTAAAATGGTGACAAGGCACAGATCACGAGGTAAAGCACTGTTCAGACGTCTTAAGACTGAAGTGCTCATACGTTCGTTCTCTGAAAGGCAAAGGGGGGGGAGGGGGGGGGGAAGAGAGCAAGGGCTAAGAAAAACCTTCAGAAGGCCCTGAGATTTCAGCAGCCACTTACTCTGGAATCCGACGCCTTTTCGAGCAGCTCCTGAACCTAGGAGAACGCAAGAAGATCTCTCGTTAAGCCCCCAGCGGACGAGCCCGAGCTGGGAGAGCAGTACCACAGCAACCTGCGCAGCCGCACTCACGTAGTTCTCCCCGAAGCTGCGCTGCCCGTGGCTGTACGCGTCCAGCACCATCTCGGCGGGCTTGGTCTTGCTGACGGCCACGAGCCGCGGCTGCACGTCCGGGAGCCCCTGCGGGGAGAGCGCGCCCGCCCGCTAGGCCGCGACCACGGCCCGTCGCCATGGAGACGGGCGGGCCGCCCTCGCGAAGCGGGCTCGACGCCGCGGCGAGGCGGCCTGACCCCGCCCGCCGCGCTGCTCCGCCCGCGCCCCGGCACCGCTCACCTGCGGCCTCCGCGCCGCCGCCTGCTGCACCCGCTCGGTGACGGCGCGCAGCGCCGGGCCCAGCCCTTCCCCGGCGGCCATGCCCGCTCTCCACATCCCCCGGCCGCCGCCGCCGCCGCGACCTTCCGCTTCCGCCCCGGAGACCAATCGCGCCGCGCCGCGGAGGCGGCCGACCAATGGCAGCGAGGGGGTGGGAGAGAGGCGGCGAGGCGCCATGTTGGGAAGGTCGGCGGCGGCGGCGCCATGTTGGGAGGGTCGGGTTTATCATGGCGGTGTGGGGAAGGTCGGCAGCCCGCGGCTCCCCACGGGCGTTAGAGGCTTTCTGCCAGCCCTTCGTGGAGCTCGCTGCTCAGTGCAGGCACCGAGACGCAGGGTAGAAGCCTGCTCTCCATCTGCACATACCCTAACCCTGACCCTGACCCTGACCCTGACCCTAACCCTGACCCTAACCCTGACCCTGACCCTGACCCTGACCCTGACCCCGACCCCGACCCACAAATCAGTGCACCCCTCCCATCCCCACCCCACAGCTCCCGGGGGATGCAGCCCCGCACCCTCCAACAGCTGCCCCCCCCCCCCCCCCCCCCACCCATCGTCCTGCTGAGGGTCGCCCAGAAAACCAGAGCGTGTTTAAAATTGAAGGCCATTTTATTGTCAGAGCAAGTATCAAAATAAAAAAAAGGCTTTGAATTCAGTACATCGATCCACGGCTGCGCTGGGAAAGCGTCACACGGCCCTGCCAGCAGCTCCCAGGTACAGCAGTGCTGCAAACCTGTGCTCCTCTGACAGACAGAGCAGGTTCAGCACGGAGATCTTCCTTTTTCAGATTGCGAGATTGTGGAGATGACAGAGTGACAGCGAAAGAGAGAAAGGGGATCAAGACTTACATGTAGTGACACATCCACTCTGGAAAACTAAGGAAATTACACACAGAATGAAGAACTCAGATGAGGAGCACCGACCAATCCTGGCTCGTAAGGACTGGTACGATGTCAACTTTGTTCTTGCTTTTTTTGTTTTTCCCCTGTTAATCTTTTAACAGCTTAACTAACCTGCCTGGCTTCCAGTGGTGCAGAATCACCAAGGTTCCAAAATGGTTTAAAAGCTGAGTTTGAAATCAGTAATACTGGCTACTCCTCCTTCCGTTCCCCCCCTCCCCTGAGAAATACTTCAGCAGTAATGTTTCCAATTTAAAATCCCTACTTGTTCCAAGCTGTTGTTTTACAGCGAGCTCATACAGAAGTGTCCTTCACAAACACCACTCGGTTCATCTGGGTCCATTCACTAGTGAAAACACTTCCATAAAGAAAAGGAAGTTTTAGTTACTAATGGAAAACCTCAACATGAATGCAGAGCAATGCCGAAGAAATGAGCTCACCCTAAAGGGTTCAGGCACTACCACCTCACTTCTACACTTCTGCTGCTCCCTCTTCAACATCTTCTTGCAGAGACCTATGTGGAAAAGTGAGCGAGATGACATCCCAACCTCTCAAAGAGTTTCTGTGCTGCGTGGTGCAGGACAGCAGTCTGTGGATGGCACTTCCCTTAGCTTAAGATTTTCCAGCAAATACAAAGACAACGTAAAGGAGATGGGACTTTTTGCCAGCAGAAGCTGACAATCTCTTTCATTTTTGCATTTTCAAGTATCAGCTGTATCTCACCTAACAGGGAAAATAAAACTCAAGTGGGAATCCTGGAACAAGCAGCAGAAATGAACGAGATTGCTATCTTAGTGTAAATCACTTATTAAAACGATTAATGCATACTGAAAACACTGAAGTGTGAAACCAAGCTTAGGAAGGAGCGTGCATGTGGGGCACACCACCATCAGTTCAGCAGGATGGTCCCTGACCAACGTAGTGCTTATGCTGCCATCACCCTGCACGGCGACACTGGCTGCAAATTACTGCAATTAATAAGCAGGCTCTCCTGCTGAGCGCCAGATGAATTTGTGGGAGAGGATAAAAAAAGTTTTTCTAGCCCTAAACTTTAGCCTTTAACAGCCCCACAAGAACTGCAGGTGTGTAAAGCAGAAAAACCTATCACCTCTTTGCATCTGGTCAGTGAAAAATTAGTTTTCTGAACTGAAAGGTGCACCACACAGCGCTGCTCTGAGCAAAGAAGGGATGCTGCTCACTGAACAGAGCAGAGCTGGTCATGGTTGCCCTGTGGTTTTTGTCACGATGATGCTCTGAGTCTTTTGCTACTTTCTGAAGGAAACCAGCCAGGTGCTCCACTCATCCTCAGCTCCTCCTGACACAACGCTGCAAACACTGAAATCCCACTGCTCTCACAGACACCGTGTGAGATGAACCATCCAAGCAGTTTCTCACTAGAAAGGCTCTTTGCAAAGTCAGGGTCCCTGAGACAAGAAATTGCTTTCTCTCTGATTTTTCTGAGCATGACAGCTGCGACAAGTACCATGCTTGCCACCGGCAGGCACCGCCTCCAGCAGCACACCTCAGCCAGCAGATCTGTTCTCCCCAGGTACGACAAATGGAAAAGAAACCAGTGCTAAGATGCAGAGAACGAGCAGTTTGGGCCACTACCTGTGTGACACACGGGCTAAGGCTCACATCTCCCTCAAGGTAACCTGTGACTGGTCAGCTAAGTGCTGTACCTCGCTGCACGCGTGGTCTCAGCTCCACTATTGAGGCAAAACACGTTGGTTTAGACCTCAGAAAGTGGTGGTTTCATGTGTTTGCGACACCTTGCAGACAGGATGGGCCTGGAGCATGCACACAGGCGTTATCCCAGCGCCCCAGGCACTGACCCAGCACCTGGGCAATGCCTTCGAGCAGACATGGGTAGTGTACAAAAAGTCTAGCACCTTTTTTTTTTTTAGTTTTCCTTCTCAAAGGGATTTGAATTAAGTACTAGAAATTTCCAACTAGAAAAAAAACCCCCAAAAACCAATAAGGTCATAGCAGCAATCCCCCTCCTGCCAAGATCTCAACGCTCCCAACTGCTACCAACAACCTCAATTCAAAGTTAATTAACCTCCTAAGCTGGCTGCAGAACAGATAGCCTAGCTAGCCTCTCTGGAATCACTGGGTTTATTGTCCCCTTAGCAGGGAGAGGTGCACCTAGCAGACCTATCTGGTGCAGATTACTTAGCAGCTACCCGAAACAACACTCCATAAATACCAAAGCCACTGTGTCTAACTGTCATACAAAAGATTGAGAGGATTATGTTTTATCTCTTTCAGTACAGGAAAAGGGGAAAACAAAAAAAAGGAACTTCCCAGTTCACGTTTCTTTCGATATAAAACAAATAATATAAACGCTTCCTTTCAGTTGGTGCTGTGAAGCAGTTTTGTGTCCTCACTGGGTCCTGCCCCATCCTCTTCGTGGATTCCTTCTCCCAGTCCCTCTGCAAATTTAGTCTGGCTCCCTGCATAGTCCATGAACATGTTGGGAATATCTTTGCCAAAATATATCTTGCTGTTTGCTGCAATAGCCTTGTATTTCATCAGCTGCAAGTACTCAGGAGTTAACTTCAGCTGCACGAAAAAGAAAACACATCACCAACAGCTCACACTCATTCAAAAGCAAATTTCCACCACAGAACATACAGGCATGCACCTTCCCAGAACACCAGTGGGCATGCTCATCCTCTCTCAAGCTGAAAAGACGGAGTGCCCTGCAGAAGTCTCAGCACATCTAAGCAAAGCTCTAAATCCCAGGGACTAAATGGCAGAGTGAGGAGGTGATGGAAGCAGCTGGGGAAATGTCTGACCCAAACGTACCACGGAGATGGACGTGCTCTGAAGCACACAACTCACTGAAAGCTCTCACACTGCAAGCTGACAGAAGGAAAAACACAACTGCCTCTTTTCTTTCACCCCCACAGATTAAGGGGTCTGTTTTGCAAAGCATAGATCACTCTTTCAGGATAATGACATTATAAAAGAGTGAATGGAACATCTAACTGGAGCAGAACTTGTGCTCAAACGTCTCAGACCCTCTGTCCACTTCTGCTGACCCTTACAACACAGAAATCTTCCTGCTGGGATGTCCTGGGAGCCTGATGTAGGCAGAAACAAGTCCAGCAGTTGCATCCAAGTAATTTCTGTTCCGAGGGTTTTGTTTTTTGCAGGAATGAGGCTTTGCCAGGCTAATTAGTTTGGTGAATAAGAACAACTCCGTTTGTTCTTTACCTGAATACTTGTTTACTTTAAGCCTGCCTGTCACCCTGCAGCTCTCCCTGCCTTGCTTACCCGCTGGCTTGCAGACGGAAATGGATCAACACGTCTCATTACAGCAGCATGAAAGGGCAGCACTGGAAGTGATATTCTTTCTACAGTGGGAGTCATGGCCCCATTAGCATCTAGCAGATCCATCTCCAGACATAAACCAGATATTTCATGTACCCTGACACAAATTTATCTGTTCAGAGCAGAAGGTGAATTGGCAAAGTGCGGATATAATGATTGTTTCAGTCTCAAAGATAACTTCTCATTGTTTTGCTTTCTGACTTAAACAAGACACAGCGAGCGAGCAGTAATGACAGAGTGCCCTTCTATACAGCCTAATGTAAGGAGCTCTGCCTCAAAGCACAGCTTAAGAAGCAATACCTTGTTAGCTTCGGCTACTTTCATAGCAGTGTAGCATTCAGCATCAGCTCTTGCCTTCTCTCTTGCAAGAAATGCAGCATCTGGAAGAAAACATATGCTCCCATAGTCAGATTTTTTTATTGCCAGCCACGTTAGCACCATTTACAGCTGGCAGATTTCTAAAGCAGCAAGTACCACATCTGAACTGCAAGGGATACAACAAGGGGAAGAGGGAACAAAACTGGAAACCCAGAAACGGGATCTGCCTTTACAACTGAAATGCCACGGGATGATAATATTAAATGAATACATCGTATCTGCAACTGAAGACCTCAAAGCAGTTCATAAACATAAGGTTTTTATTACTGCCCTGTCACACAGGCGGGGAAGGCTCTTTCTTCTCTAGCCAGAAACGAACTCTCGTGCTGCAAACGAAACAACTGTTGGGCTGCAAAAGTGGTATTTACCCACAACATTTGCACAGGACTCCCAGAACTGCACAGCACTCTGCTCTGCAGATGAAGCCTGTGGCTGTTAACGTAATTCCCCAGATGGGATTCTGTCTGGGACACTGAGGTTAAGACTAAGGCATGCAGGGGCAGGCAATTTTAACCCTTATAGGCTCTGCCCCATGGACAGATGTTGGCAGAGCTGCAATATCAGTGACTGCATCAAGGGCCTGATCCCACAGGACACTGACCCCTAACAAAGACACGTGAGGAAAGAAAGATTTCCTTTTTCTGTACTGCATTCCTGTTTTTGGCTTCTGACTCTTCACCCGTCAGATGACACTGAAGTGATGCCAAGCTATCAAGTTCAGGCTACGATGAGTTTAATCTGGCTGGTTTGATGTGATCTCTTGAGATTCCTTCTCTAAAAGGGAGCCCCACATGTGCAGTACACACCAGGCTGGATCTGAGAGCTGCACAGCTGGCTAAGTCCATTTGTTTACCCAGACCAGTGCGGAGCCCTGTGAGCAGCTACACTTAAAAACAGGATGGTTTTCCTGAGACTTCCCCTCTGGGCTAATCACTACAGTGCCCCCTGTCAGGGACACGGAGAAGAACGAAGAGCTGAATCCTCTACAGGCACAGAGCTGAGCTGAAGGCCTGACACACATTTACAAGAAATAAAACCTATTGTACTTCCACAAATAACTTCATAATGGGAAGCTGCTGATCTGTAAAGCTCTTAATTGGCTCCTCAGTGGACCTCTGCAAAGGTTGACAGGAACTGCAATGAATGGAACAGAAAACAAGGCTCTGCCACTCCGAGCTGGACACGCAGACCTCTTTTCATGGCTTGGAATTTGCTTGGCGAAGCACTGTATTGGATGAGACGTCTTCCTAATTTAGCAGTACAACCTCCTAGAGAGATCACCACCCTTACAAAAAGCTTCACCAAGCACAGTCTGTAAAGAAACATTCCTATACCCACCTCTGGTCAAGGAAAAAAAAGGACAAAAGAGCAAAAAGCAGACTGGACAGAGAGATGACAGAAGCAGGAACCCACGTCGTGCTGCTTTGGGTTCTTTGGATCAGTCACTGCAGAACATTTTCTTACTGGGAAGTTCATCACTCACCTTCAATCTCTGAAATCCGTTTCTCTGTTTCTTTTTCCATCACTTTCTGTCCGTAAGTTATTTCAGCAACCTGTGCAATTTTTTCTGCCTCTGAAATTAAAGAGAACGCATCCACACTGTCATCACAGTCTCCCTACTGCCAGAAGCCACTCCACCCGTGGAAGTCCTTCCCACCCTTTTCTGGTGGCAGTCGTTGATAAGAATTTTCAGCCCTTAGAAGGTATCAGCCTACATTTGTGGGCAAAGCTGGAACCCACTTGAGTTTCTGTGGAAGAGTATGAGATCTGCAACAAAAAGATGCAGCAGAGAAATCGCCCAACAGCAAACCAGGTGCACAGCTCCCTTTGTTCCCAGCTTGGTTTCTGCTTGCTGCCTACCCCAGCACACCCTGATAGCTCACACAAAGCCATACAGACCGATGAGGGCCTTCTTCCTTTCTGTCTCTGCTTCCTTCTCCACCACCTTCTGCTTCTGTGCTGCAATCAGCAGCTTTGTCTTCTCGCTCTCCCTATGGGGTCAGAAAAGGCAGTTATACAACATGAGCTTACGAAGCAGCTTGGCCAACCACACTTCAACCTCCTTCACCTATGTGTAGAGTGCAGCCTGCAGAGAGCACACACACACCCCCAGAGCTTTATCCCAAACCGAAGTGCCTTCTCCTTCCCAGCAGGAAGAACTTCCAGCCACGTGGGTGTGAAACACTCCCCACTGCTCTCTGCAGGCTGCCACAACGTAAGAAATTAAGCTCCTGTAAAAGTCTTGCCATCCCTGACGGTTCTCTCTCTCACATGACAGCTTGCTTCCCTTCATTTGGATGCACACACCACTCAGTCCAATGGGTGCGTGCATTTTACGTGCTAAAATCCTTTCCATCTTATCACTTTGTGCACTTAAACCGTGAGCGTGCACATACTGAAAAGAACGTAAGCACTCTGCTCCTGCCCCCAAGCAGGGAAGAGATTAGAGCCAAGAGCAAATCTTTTATCAGCTGGACTTATGGCAAGAGATAAGGCCACGCTGGTTGAGATTTCTAACATGACCTTACTGCATGGGACTTACCACGACACCAAAAGGTCAGGCAGAATGGTTGAGACTGCAGACTGCTGGCACAGTGTTCAGAGAACATAAGCATTTCTGAATAATTGAGTGCAAGAAAAGGCAGCTGGCTCGCAGCATTGAAAAGGGATCAGCACGTCAAGTGCTTTTAAAGAAAGTTATTCCAGAGCTTTGCAAGCCCTCAGCCTGTTGAATCAACAGTTTCTCCATCCTAGTCAAACAGCAGGATTAGTGGTGGAATCTATCCACCTGCCACTCACTCATGCTGAGAGGCCGTTTTAAAACAGAGTCAGTGTTGAGGGGAAGGAGCCCTCGGGCAAAGAACCATGCTCAAGGGTTCAAGACGGACTAACAGCCTAGCTCAGCCTGACCTGCAGCCCCTCACACACACACATTGCCTGGTGCAGCCTCCCTAGGGCCGTTCAGGCCTGGCAGAGGGCACTCTGATCACTGCGTGCTGTGAAAACACATTAATCTGGATGACCGACTCCTTTCGGTAACACAAAGGTGCAAGTCTCGGGTACTTACATGAGCTCATAATTCCTCCGGATTGTTTCAGGGATGTTTGGCTTTGTAACTCGAACGGCCTGGAAAGAGAGACAGAAGAAAACATGGGCAAGCAGCCAGCAACCAAAAGGCAAACGGCCCCGAGGCTGCAGAGGGTGGGGGAGCTCACGCCTGGGGAGAGCTCTGCCAGACAGAGCCTTTATGCTTCTACGTGCTCTGCAGAGCTGGGCTGAATGATCTCCTGACAGGAGGTACGACCTGGGCAAGCTGGGATGGAGGATATCCCTCAAAGAAAGCCAACAAGGCACAGCTGAGAGGGGAAGGTGGCTTCTCATTCCTCACATTACCAAGGTCTGTACCTTCGGGGGATTCTCTAGAAGTTACAGCTTGCTGGTTCCTCTTGGCCTTCACCCCTCGTGATCTGTGCACCTCCAAACAGAACCCTGATTACCTGAATAATTAAGCCAGGGGCCATCGTAGTTAGGTCTTGCTGCAGTGCCAGTTTAAGGTTTTCATCGATCTGATCTGATGGGAGGGGAGAGAGCAAGCAGAAGTGTTAGCTCGAAATGCTGGGCTGAGAAAGATCATCCCTGAGCTCAGGGGATGCTCACACCTTTTCCAGCATGTCTATCAATGGTGACCAATGACAAGAACTCAGGAAAGACTGTAGAAACGTGGCAAGCATAAAATGGAGCATGCTTCAGTTTTCGATAACCTACAATTTGGATTCTCTCTGAGCCAGAAGCAGCATTTTAATGTGCTCTAACTCACTTCCCTATTGATACCTTCCCAAGTGGATTCTGGAGCAGATCTGATCCAGCTAAACCTTGATCAGTTAGGAACTCTATCTGTGCCAGCAGAGAATGGAAAGGCAGAAACATCAAATGGCTGCATGACTTACTTTAACAGGCTGCAAAAATGTCATTGGTAAAGCCTGTTTGGCTGAACGGGTAACAGCTAATTCCAGCAGAGCTAAGGAATTTCAAAAGGAAGGACAAAACAAAACCCTTCTTCAGTGAAGAGCTCTAAGGACAGCAGTGTTTCCAGTTGGGGCCTGCTGAGAAATGCAAAGGGAAAATAAAAATGTAATAGCCTTGAAAGTGATCACGTTGCACTCCTCGATTATTTGCTTTGGTCCCAGTTTAGCGAGCTGGAACTCATGCTCGGAACGAAGTTCAGCCAGGAGTTTAGGAAACAGCTGTTATCAGTTTCCTGCACCTGCTTGCAGATGTGGGGGCAGAGAATGACATAAGTCTGCCTGAAATGGGCCGTGCCCCCATTTCATAACTCCGGAGCCAGAAAACTTTCAGCTCAGACTGAAAGAGTTACACAGGGGTTTATACAAGTTCCTTCTGTGCAAATTAGTCGTCTTGAGCCCATTTCAAGCAGTTGTCATCAGCAGCTGCCGACATCTGGAGCCTCCATCAACAAAGAACCAGCACATTCACCAACAACCCCATAAAGGAACAGGAGGAGAACCGAGCCCGAGCGCTGCACTCTGCGCAGAGGCCCCGACAGAAAGGGGATAGCCAGGCTTCTTGGAAAGCCCTCTTTAAACAGAGAAGTGGTTTGCAAACACCTTGTGCTCTTTCAGGCACTTGGCACCGAAAAAGCTCAGCCACTAATCCTGCACAGTTTGGGTCCAAACCGTTCACAGCAACGCCTCATCCGCAGCCAGCGCCGCTGGGCTGCCAGGTGCTGGAAGGGATTTCTTCTCACTCCAAATCCATAATGAAAACACTCAGCACTGGCAGAGGCTGGACAGTTTCTACCAAGAAACAACCACTTTTCCTCAGGCTGTCTCTTGTAATGTGCTCCCAGTGCTCGTGCTGCCTGATTTCCCTCTGCTCTGCAGAGGAAGGGAAGGTCCTCACCACACAGCTCATTCACAGCGCCCAGGAACCACAGCAGCGTGCACGACACACGGATTATCAGACTAGTAAGACAGGGAACACACACTCCTCTTTTCTCTTTTCCTCCTTTTTTAACAGCTAGGAACAAAAGTCTGCCTGTAGCACCTGGAACAGCAACTGCTGCCACTGATTCAATCAGCCACGTTTGGTGAACACCCATAATGCAGCAGATTAATTGGGGTAAATATCTCTAATGGATTAACAGCTGTGATTCCAAACAGAGCAGACACCAGATGAACATGCAAGAAGCTCCCCAGCTGGGACAAGTGACTTCTCCACCAGCACAGGACGCAAACAGCTCGCAGAGATGCCATCCAAGGAGCCATCAACCTGAGAGCAAAAGGTCAGCGAGGCAGCTCACCGAACAGCTCAATGTAGACCTCCTGGAGCGTGTGGACGCTGCAGAACTGGTTAAGCTCGTGGTGAATCTTGTTGAAGATGAGAGCTTTGTCATAGTCAGCGGTGTAGTTCTTCACTATGTCGTATACTGCAAAAGAAGTGCAGCTGATGTTAACAGCTGGACAGAGGGATGGCACAGGGTGGGCTGGGTGCTGGCAGCCAGATGTTTGTGGCTCAGTCACAGCAGCAAGAAACGCAGTGCCAGAATGCAATGAGGAAAGCGCAGGAGAACAGGCTGCACCACTTTCTTCAGGGGAGTTTTAATTATTGCTAATCTTCCGTCACACCCTCACCAACATTTGGTTATAAACAGAATGACACCTCAGTAACAGCAGCCTTCCTCTTGATTATCTGCAGATCACCCTCCAACAAACGCATGGGGACACATTGAGTTGCAGAACACAGACTGAAAGAATGCTGCACAGGTCTTTCTGTTCCTGTGTCAGATTCTGCCCACAGGAACCCTCCCTCCCCTGCCTCCTGCACATCTCATGATTCAAACTGGAAGGATTTGCAGGCTCACACAGGAAGAACTCACCCGCACTCTGGATCAGGAAATTCACCACCTCGATTCTGTCGAAGTAAATCATCACTCCTCCACTGCAAAAGGACGGGAAAGAAAAAAGGAGAAGTTTGCAGGAGGAGGAACGATGTGCCCTGCAGCCGGACAGCCTCTGAGCAGAGGATACTCCCCTCTAGTGGGCTGAGCACGGCATTCACATCCTTCTGTGCAGCACCGGGGGGGAAAAGAGGGGGGGAATAGAGGAAGGGGGAGGGGAACAGAGGGGGGGGGGAATAGAGGGGGGGGGGGGAATAGAGGGGGGGGGGGAAATAGAGGGAGTGGGGAGGGGGAATGGAGGGGGGGAGGGGGAATAGAGGGGGGGGGAGGGGGAATAGAGGGGGGGGAGGGGGAATAGAGGGGGGGGGAGGGGGAATAGAGGGGGGGGGAGGGGGAATAGAGGGGGGGGGAGGGGGAATAGAGGGGGGGGGAGGGGGAATAGAGGGGGGGGGAGGGGGAATAGAGGGGGGGGGAGGGGGAATAGAGGGGGGGGAGGGGGAATAGAGGGGGGGGAGGGGGAATAGGGGGGGGGGGGGGGAAGAGGCTTCCATCAAAACCGGAGAACCCCAGGGAACGAGAGCCGAGCACCTCACCTGGTACCACAGGGAACATTTTTCACTTCGTCGGTCTGCAGCGTGGTCTGAAAAGGACGCAAAGACCCGTTCAGGGGCAGCTCCTCCCCGCCCCATCCCCTCCCCTCCCAGCCCCCGCCCCACAGCACCTGCACTGACTTGTAGGACGTGATGAAGGGCAGCATGAGGTGGAAGCCGGGCCCGCTGGTGGAGGTGAGCAGCGCTCCGCCGCTGTGGGGAGAAACGCACTGTGAGGGGAGGGGGGGAGGGGAGGGGATGCGGCGGGAAGGACGGGGCCGCTCACCGGTAGTAAACGCCGATGTGTCCTTCCTCGATCTTGTGGATGGCGGAGAGGAAGGCGGCGGCGAGGAAGCTGAGGGCGAGAGCGGCGATGGCGCCGAGCTGGGCCATGCCCGGGCTCCGCACGACGCGGCGCTCCGCCCGCAACGGCGCCGCTGCGGCGTCATCACCGCGCGCCGCCTCAGCGCTCCGCCAGAGGGCGGCGCGGGAACGGACGCCGCGCCGTCGCGGGTTCGAATCCCGCCCGCGCCCCCCCACGCGCGGCGTGGAGCGCCCCGCAGCGAAGCGGTGCTGTGGAGGCCCCTAGACGGCTTGTGCCTAGCGAGCCGCTCTGCGGGAGATTCTCCTGTGAAATGAGCTGCTGCTCGCTCAGTCACCGTGCTGGGGGAGGGCATCCCGAGGTGGCCCCAAAGGGTTTGCACCCCACGGGCAGCCCCTCGTGCCCCACGCATCACGGCACTCCGCTCCCACCGCAGCGATGCTCGGCCATCCGGAGCATCCACACCGCGGAAAGGGCAGAAACACCAAGCATCCCCACCCCTACAACCGCTGCAGGGGGCTTAAAAACATAGAGGGAGCGTAAAACGCCAATAAACAGAACTGCCTCATTTCTATATACGAATAGATCTCCCAGGGCTACGTGTCACCCACCGGCCAGAAGGGTTCGGTGCCGTTCAGAATCAGGGAGCGAAGCATCCGCTCCGTTTGTCCGTCCAAATGTTACAGCTCTTAAATAAGAGCAAAAGGCGCCCGAGATGAAAAACGCTCTCCGTAAGACTTAAAATAAAATAATGCTGGCCCAGATTTAAGGCCCCGATAAAACGTATTAAATCTTTAAAGGTTTTAATGAATCGCGTATGTGTTTCATAAATCACGACCCTCTGCTCGGCCCCGCTCGGTTTAATAAGAGTAAACGAGGAAATTGCTCCGAGCTGAAGCAAAATGCGCTCCTCTAATATTGCAAAGTAATAGATGTTTAAGTGTGGGCTGTTCTGGCTCGCGGGAGAGGCTCCGCTGCATCGCTGCCCAGAGCAGGAAAGCCACGTGTTTAACAGCATCAAGATGTGAACGAGCACAAAGGTAAATATTATTTGTAATAATCCTGAAGAAAAAAAATATATATATATAAAGCCCCAAAAATCATTTACTCCTCCACCTCGGGCCAGGAACAGTCAGCAGTGTCTGTCCCAGCAGCACAGACTCTTTTACACCGACAGATGCTTCGCTGCGCCCACACTCAGAGCCCTTTCAGCTCTGCCCGTTGCTCCTCATCCCACAGCAGTGAAAATCTTTTTGTGGGTTTTACTGCAAAAGCTGAGAGGAGTCTGAAGGTCTTTGAGACGGCCCCGTCTACATCGTCACCCTCAGCCTCTGTCAGATGTCACTGGGAAGAGATGGAATGGGACAGGACAGGGCAGGACAGCATGGGACAGGGCAGCCAGCATGGTCCCAGTGCTGGTGGCACCAGCCCGGCAGGAGGGAGGTGGGGACCCACAGT
The DNA here is from genome assembly GCA_023055505.1 of Callipepla californica brunnescens. Taxonomy (NCBI): domain Eukaryota; kingdom Metazoa; phylum Chordata; class Aves; order Galliformes; family Odontophoridae; genus Callipepla; species Callipepla californica. The sequence goes on from JALIRH010000037.1 coordinate 592,889, forward strand.
GAGCACGGCGTAAAACTCTGTCCAACCTCATTAACCGTCACGAGTAACAATACCAAGCTGGCAATAAAGGCAATTTCGAGCCTGTTGGCCATTAATCACCACCTGACAGTTGTGAATAGAGGTGGAAAAACTCTGTCCCCGCGGTTCCTGCTTCGACGTTTAAGGTTACCTCGTGTGCAGCCGTGTGGGGAGCAGCAGGGTGGAAAGATCACACTTTCTCAGTCCCCATTTCTGTCCCCCATCCTCCATTCCCATCCCCATCCCACCTCCATCCCATCCCCATCCTTATTCCCATCCCATCCCCTGGCATCCTTGCAGGGCTGTGGGGTGTGTGGAGCCCTCCATCCACTTCACAGGGTTTTGAAAGGGAAAGAAGGTGGGGGGAGAGAGGGCATGGGGGGGAGGGGAGGGGAAATACTTAACAAATTAAGTCTATCGAACGTTATTTGCAGATTACGGTGCAGAATTGTGTTAAAGTATGTCCGGGCTCATTACATGTCAGCGTTAACAATACAGCACTTGGCAATCAAGGCAGCTCTCTGGCGTTGGCCATTAATCATCCCCTGACAGTCCCGAGCTGGAAACTGCTCACATGTGCTCCATGCACCTATTTACACGCGCTGCCATCACGTCAGGAAAAGTTTTCCTTGACTCGCTGCCTGCCCGAGCCCCGCTGCAGGGCGACAGGCACAGGGCTCCTCGTTCCATAGGACACCATCAGAGGGGCACGGGGACACCGGGCTCTGCATCCCAGCCCCGGGGAGCATCCCCCCCACCCCCACTCCCATCCCATGTGCTGCAGTTCAGGGCTGGCCCTGGGGGGCTGTGCTGGGGGCAGATCTCGCCCCGCAGACGCCGGAGCTGTGGCCGGGTGCCAGAGTGCCAGGTCACCCTTCCCGAACATAAAGGAACCATGTGTCCAGCCCCCCGGTGCTGCTTTCTAAAGGGAAATGATGAATGGTGCTTGGAAACCGCAGCTCAGCCCGGGAGAGAAAGGGGATTTACTGCGAACACGCGTGAGAACGGCACACGGATCCTCCCTGCAGCTGTGACAGCTGAGTGTCGTGGGGAGGAGAGGGTGATCTCAACTGCAGGACCCCAAAAAGGGGCAGAAAAGCCCCTGCCTGGGGGTGGGCATTGCTGGTGGGACCCGAAGTGCTCATCCCCCAAAGCCCCGGAGGTGACGGGGAGAAGCAGGAGGGGGTTTGCCCCAAAACCCAGACGACGTCCTGCCTGCAAACTCAGTTGCTTAAGAAACAAACGAACGATTTTTGGCACAGGGGAACAGCTTCATCCTGCCCAGGGCGGACCACTGGGATGACTGGGAGACACTGGGGCACACCAAGGTGGAATTGGGCGATGCTGGGGTGGCACTGGGGAACGCTACGGAACACTGGGTTGGAACTGGGGACACTGGGGGGACACTGGGTGGTGTGGATCCACAGCCCTGCACTGGGGACAGAGGCAGGAGTTGCTCTGGATTGAGGCAGAGCCACACGCAGCCCTGTCCCGGTGAGCAGAGGTGCTCAGGAAGGGCTCCAGGACACTGATTTATTTGTGGGATTCCGGGAAGGGCCGGGGAAGCCTCGACGAGGTGCTGAAGCCCAGGTCAGGAGTCAGCGGCGTCTCAGTGATATATTTAGAGTGGGAGAAGGCGAGTGACAGGAGGAAAAAAATACCACTCCGTGGAGGAGGTGCAGATCCATTCCCTTGGCCGGGAGTCGCTGGATGATCTGAGCCAGGGAACAGATAGTTGGATTTCCCTGGTTTCTCCCTTCAAATAAATCACAGCTCCAGAGCCCTTTAAACCCTGCAATATGATCTGTTCCAATAAGGAAGGGAATGAAAGGCTGCGTCTCTCTGGAAGCCTCCAGAGCCATAAATCTCCTATGTACAAACACATACCAGATTTCCAAGCGCATTTATTTTATTGTATTGTTTTAACAGAAAAATCAAACTGCAATAAACTCAGTCCCTCATTAGCTGTCTCTGTGTCCCGGCCAAACGCTGCTAACGAATCAAATCAGGACAAAGGAATGTGGCTGGTGGTCAACAACCCGGCCGGGCGCTGACCCCTGAAAAGCAATGGGGGGACACGGGGGGACAGATGGGCTCCCTGGGGGTCCCGTGCGTGGCTCTCAGGGCTCCCCGCTTTGGGCTGAGCACACTGTGCTCTGCAAGGCTGAGCGTGCGTGCAGCAGCTTGCAAAATGCGTGTCAAGCACGGGGCACACGCTCCTGGTAGGGGCAGCCTGGGGGCTGTTGGTCATTAATCATTTGGTGACAGTCCCGTGGGGGTCCGACTGCACGAGCGTGACCCCACCAGGGATGCAGGGCTCGCCCAGAAGGGGGGGACCCCCATTGGAGCCCCCCACCCCACGGCAGCGCTTGGAGGACGCATGGGAATGGGGGGGGGGGGGCATGGCAATAAGAGCAGTTTTGGGGTAAAAACCCACAAAAGTGGAAAGCAAGCAGCAGGGCAGGGCAGGGAACGTGGACACGGGAGCACAGAGCTTTGCTCTGATCCTGGAAAAAAAGAAAAGGAGAGGGAAGGAGGAGGCTGTCCCCAGATTTACGGCCGGGACCCCCCCCCAGTGCCCGAGCCTCAGCCCACAGAGAAATTCTTTACTTATTGAATCACATTTGTCATCTCTAAATACATATGCAGGCCCGTGTTTCTGAATCCATAAACATCTTTAACTAACTCCGCTCGGCGAGGCCTCTTTCAGCAGTAATTTATATTTAACTTTTTCCATATGCGGGGCCCGTCGCGTTGGTGTCATTTCCGGGTAGAGCCGAGGGGGACGGCGTGGTTGGGGCTGCTGGAGCAGCTCACAGCCCTTCTCTGCTGCTGGCACGGCGCGAGCAACCCGCCCGGCAGAGCCAGCGCTCATTAATCATTGGAACTACTCAACTGCCAGCTCCTTTCAAGATCTTTCAAGAAGTGTTTTCACCCAAAATAGAGTTGAAAACGCGCCGGGCCCTACTTGCAGAGTCTCATCCATCTGGCCATTATGGGGAGTGTCAGGCGGCTCTGACAGACAAGGCTGCTCTGTTCGAGGGGCCCCGGCTCCCGCAACCTGTCGTGCCGCGGGCTGACAGCTCCACGGGTCCCTGCAGAAGGGATGAAAGCACGGCGGGCAGAGCCGAGGATGAGCACGGGACCCCCGGGTGGGATGCTCCTGAATCACTGCACCGCCGCGTGGGTGCTCGTGGGCAGCGGCGTGCGATCCGGGGGGGTCCTGGACCCCCTTTCTGCTGCACCGCAGCTCTGAGCATCCTTGCAAACAGACCCTCTCCCGCCCATTGGTTCTCTCCACACCCCCTGTGAGTGTAAACCCCGAATCGTTCCAGCAGCGTGAGTCAGAGCCCAGAAATAACGCGCTGGGTCCGAGCGCTTCCCCCGTAGCACGAAGGGCTGCGAGCTCTCCTCCTGCAGAGGGTGATGCCAGGGCTCGCGGGGACCACGAGCTCTTCTCGTAGCTCTTCCCCCTGGGAAAGTGCTGCTGAACGCAGCCCACGTGTGCTCCTCGCTTTCCAGGCATGCAGCGGAGCTGCTCCGTGCCCACGCTGCTCAGGCAGGAGGTTGGCAGCCACCGAGGGCCTGGTGTGTTCCTGGAGGTGCCCGAGCAGTCATTCCTAAGCAGAAATTCAGCCACAGCCTGGGAAACGGGCACAGAGCTCTCCGCAGCTCCTCTCCCCGGCGCTCCGTTCCTGCTCCCACCCCACCCGGTGCACCACAAGGGTTTGTTGTCAGGGTGGGCTGAGACCTCGAGGCTGCTCCATGCCCGTGGTGAGACGTTTTCCACTCAACATGACTCTTTTCCACTTTGGAAGCCAGGCCCTGCTGCTGTCCCTCCGCACCCACCGACCTCACTGTGCTGAGCTGGAGCAGAAACCCGCGGAGGTCACAACAGCTCCGGCAGAAACAACTCATCACTTCTTCAGGAGCGCTGCCCGGCACAGCTCCCGGCTGCTGCAGCTCTGCAGGCACCAGCCCCATCACAGCGCAGGGACACGGGGTCATGAGTGTCCCCACGCAGAGGGGGTCCCATCCCCACGCTCTGCTCAGGGAAGGCAGGAGAGGAGCACGGCAGCTCTGCCTTGCAGTGAGCGAGCATGCCAGGAAAGAACAGCGCAGCAAACCTCGTGCACTCCCATCTCCTTTCTTCTCTTCCCAAAGGAGAGGAGCGCAGAGGAGGCTGAAACTCATCCAGCAAGCATCCCAAAACGTCCCGTCCCCTTCTCTGCTGTGCTCCGCCGTCTCCCATCTCCATCTGGGTGCCCACGGCCACCTCCATCCTCACCGAGACCGCGCTGGAAGGTGGGGTGAAGTCACAGTGCACCGTGAGGTTCCACAAACGCCGCGTTGGAAAACACGATGGTGTGCGGAAACGCGCTTGTTATTGCGAACGGAGCTCGAGGAGTACGCTCTGTAAACGAAGCTGTCAGCCCAGCGTCTCCCCCGGCGTCCTCAGCTCGAACGTTTGTGTACACAGAATTACGACTCCTGAGTTATTCATCCCGATAATAAACAGAGAGATGACTATTAACCACGCGTCGCCGTAACGAACAGCATCGGCTGCCACTCCGTGCCCCCACCAGTAAGAACCAGCATCCCGCTGCTGGGACGGAGCATCCTCTGCACGTGTGGAAAGTCACTCGAAGCCTTCTCCCACTTGCAGCTCTTTGAGGAGCCCAAGCTGCTCACAGCAGCCCTGCTGGGGCAAAGCACGGCTGCCACGGTGAGCTCCACGCTGAGCAGCCCCGGAGCGGAGCTGCAGGCGCTGAGCACAGAGTCTGTATTCTCCAGGGCGTTCACAGGGGGAAAGAAAAGCTGCTTTGTGCATGGGGAAGCTTCTCATCCACCCAGCACCGCTCTGCAGCCAGAGCCCTTCGTGCAGGGCTCGTGTCCGTGCAGGGTTCATGTTCGTGCAGGGCTCGTGTCCGTGCGCTCCTTCACTCGGGGTGAGCTGTGGTCAGTTGGGCTTTGGGTCCCAGCCGGCACAGTGCTGCCTTTGTTCAGTGTGGGCAGAGCTTTGGCCCCACGCGCAGCAAAACCCCCGAGCGCGTTCCACCCGAGGGGAGCGCGGAGCGTCCGACCGCTTCCACGCACCTCAGCGACGGCTGCAATAAATCAATAGGAAAATAGAGGCTGCCAGTTAGACTAAACAAGTGCATTTGCAAGGATTGCTAACCCTCATTAATCACTCTGACAGTCCCTAAAAACACATTTCCCCTTTAATGACTGTATTTGGATAATCAGTGCTTTTTCCTCCCCGCTCGGAGCCGGGCTAACTGACAGCTGGTGTTATTAGAGCCGGCCGCGGGGATCGGGGTCACCTGAGAGTCAACCGCTGGAGGTCTCCTGCAATTCAGGGCTGGCTGCAAAAGTTGTTGTTCTGCGACGCGGAGCTCCGGCGCAGCTCCCACGGCCCCGCACCCATCGGCGCCGCGGCTCTGAAAGGCCCTTTCTCGTCCCCATCCCCTCCAGGTGACGTTGGGAACCTCGCCACGCGCCGTGAAAGCGCTCATTCAAAAACCCTCCACGGTTCCAAACGAAGCCCACGGGGCCACGCATCGCCCGACCCCGCTCGGCCCTACCGGGGATCGGATCGCGCCGACCCGAAGCTGCGGAGCCAGGGCTTGGATGGAGGGATGAAGCAAGGGCATTCCCAGCGCTGCCGTTATCCCGCAGACCCCGTGCACGCGGTGCCTGGGAGCGACTTCGTGTTTCGGCCCCGCAGATGAAGCCCCGAGTGCTGACGGCCACCAGGCAGGACTTGGCAGGGTTGACACGTTGGCCCCACGTTCGCTGCAGTTTTAGGGAGGGGAGAGCAGTGGATCCCCGAGGAGCTGTTGGCATTATGGGATGCGTCGGAGCAGCGCAGGTGCGGGGAAAGCGTGGGCTCCGTTTTGGAGATGGGAGGACCCCGTTATGGGGGTTTGGGGAGCGGAGCTGCGGAGCGGGGCTGACCTGAGCTGTCCCTGCGTGGAGCACCCCGACAGCATGGCCCACGCTCTGCGGGCACAGCACAGAGAGCACACAGCGGGGAAACCTCACAGCACACGGGGAGCAAAACGGCTCAGACCTGCACCGGGAATGGGATTTCAGAGCACGGAGCAGACCCCGCTCCACCAACACCAACACGAGCGGGGCCGGACCCCAAAAGCAGGCTGTGACAGCCATGGGGCAGCCGGACCCACACCTGCCCTACAGCCCGGCTGTCCCCCAAACCGCTGGCCCTAAGGGAAAGGAGAAATCCCGTGGGCGAAACAAGGCTCTCTTTTTTAAGCGCGTTATTCTTCAGCTCTAAAGACACAAAGGAATTTAAACGCGGGGCATAAGGCAACGTAGAGAAGGCAATTAACCGGGATTAATTGCATGACTCACCCCCGAAAATGCAACAGGAGCAAAGCACTCAGCGGCGGGGGGAAGGAGGGGGGGGAATAAAGCGACGGCCAGGTGGGGCAATGGGAGCTATGGGGCTCCGTGGGGAGTGGGTCACAGCGTGGGCATGGGGTGGGCCCGGCGGGGCAGCCCCCGGCCCCACGGAGGTGGGTGGGAACGACACGAAACCGTGGGGAGGGGGGAACGGCACAGCTCGTCCTGCGTGGGGTCCCTAACGCTTCATTCCGACCGGGACACAGCCGCGGGGGGATGGGGTTGGGGGGGCACCGCGGATCCTCGCAGCGATTCTCGAACCTTCCCCCTCTCTCCGCCACGCGCGGACAAACGCAGGACCTCCCCCCTTCACTCCGCAACGCATCCACGCGCGATCCCGCACCGCTCCGGACCCCCGCATCACTCCCCCCACCCCACAAACCCCCCCCCCAGCACCGCCCCCCCAACGCCGCTAGGTGGAGCCCGCACCCCGCACCGCAGCGCCGCGCGTGGGGGGACAAAGCCGTGGGGTCGTGGGGGAGATGGGGGGGGGGGGGGAAGAGAGACCACACCACAGGGTGAATATAACCAAGTATTCATTTATTAACAAAATAAGACTTACCAAGCCGCAGCTCTAAGTCACCCGCAATGCTCGCAGCCCTCCCGGGCGGCCCCGCGCTGCTCCGTCCGTGGGGCCGCTCCGTCCGTGGGGCCGCCGCCGTCGGGGGGTGGGGGGGGGGGGGGAAAAAGGGGGGGGGGGGTGGGCGCCCGCAGCCCCGGGGCGGGAGTGGGGGGGGAACGGGAAAAGGGGGAATGGTGGCGGTCGTCGGGGTCGGGGCTGTTCCATCCTCAGCCCCCCCCCAAAAAAAGAAAAATAATAATAATAATAATAAAATAATAATTAATAATAATAAAAAATGGCATCTGTTAACTTGAGGAAGGAGGAGAAACTGAATCCCGGGACGACGACGGAGGAGGAGGAGGAGGAGGAGGAGGGGGAGGAGGAAGAGCGGCGGTCTGATTTCTTTTTGTTCCTCCCCTGGAGCGCTGGGAGCCATGCGGGGTTCGGGGGAGGAATGAAAGAGGGGAAGAAAAAATAAAAATCAACCTAAAGAAACAGCAGAAGGGAAAAAAAAAAAAAATAAAACAAAAACCAAAGCCCCACAGCTGCAGATTTTTTTTTCCTTTTTTTTTTTTTCCTTTTTTTTTTTCTTCCTTTTTTTTTTTTTCTTCTTTTTCTTTTTTTTTTCCCGGACACAGACTTTTTTTTTTTGTTTTTTTGATTTTTTTTTTTTTTTTTTTTTGCATGACCATCGGTTCATCGGTGTATTAATGCACTTAATATTCCCAGCTTTAAGCTAACATACAGTAAATAAATACACAGTTCCGAGGAAGGAGCCGGGGACGGGGGGTTGGGGGGGGGGGGACAGGGGGTCTCCGCGGTTACTGATATCCGAGTGCAGAAGCTGAAGTTAGTCTTTGGCCATAGAGAGCGTAGGGGGAGTAGTAAGGTCCGGCAGCCGGCAAGGACGGCACGGGGAGGGCTCCGGCCGCGGGCAAATGGCTTTTGCCGTACGGATGGTACCTGTTGAGTCCCAAAGTGTGCGGGCTCCTCAAGGACAGGGACGCCGGTAACGTGCTGGGGCTGCCGGGGCCGGCGGGAGGGAGGTGGAGGTGGCAGGAGGCGGCCGAGCCCAGCCCCGACGTGGGGTACCCGGCCAAGAGTTTCTCGGCTCCCGGCAGCGCCGTGTGGGTCCGTAGGTGGGTGAGCAGCTCCTCCGAGGTGGCAAACCTCTTGTCGCAGGGTCCGCTGGCAGACACCCAGTTGCATATGTGGGGCAGGGGGTCGTTCTGCAGCATGAAGCCGTAGGTGTAGAGGGGGTGGCCGGGCAGGCTGGGGGTGCCGCCGGAGGAGAGCGTGGTGTGCACCGAGTGCAGGGGGTGCGCGGGGTACACCAGCGGGTATCCGCCCTTCAGGCTGCCGGCGTCGTGCACGCAGCTGGAGCAGTTCCCGGAGCTCAGGTGCGAGGCGCTGTGGTAGCTCAGGCAGTACGGGTCCCGGCATAATCCCTGCATGAAGGACGGCGGCGAGGCCCCGGTCAGCGGGCTGGAGCTGGGCGGCTTCCCCGGCAGCCCCAGAGCGCCGGGCAGCTGGCCGCCCACCAGCCCCGCTTTGCTGGGGTCCAAGCCGGGCACGAACTGCGACGGGTAGCCGGCGTAGGCGCCCACGATGGAGCCGTGGTAACCGATGCTGGAGGGCGGCAGCGGGAAGACGGAGTGGCCCGGCTTGTAGGGCGACACGGGGGCCACATGGCCGGCGGCGGACGGCAGCGTGGGGGGCTCCGATTTGCGGCCCGAGGAGGGGGGTTCGCCGTGAGCCCCGGGCTCCGCCGCCGCCGCCCCGCGCCCCAAAGCCCCGCTCGCCCCGTCGGGGCCGGGCTTGCCCGCCTCGGGCTCCTTCTTGTCGTCGGCGCCCTTGGGCTCGGCGTGCTGCGGGGACGCGCCGCGGGAGCCGCCCGGGGACGCGGCGTTGTGCGGGGGGAACGGCGGGCAGGCGGCACTGGGCACGCGGAAGCCGGCCTTATCCGGGCCCTCCTTGCGCGGCTCCCCGCCCTTGGAGTAGGGCTTGAAGCTGGACTTGTCCTCGGGCGGAGCGTCCCCGCTGGCGCCCGGCGGTTTGAGCGCGGCGGGGCGGGCGGAGGGCTCCTTGTCGGCGGCGGGCAGCCCGGCGGAGGCGACGGCGTTCAGCTTGGAGGAGGGCGGAGGGTCGGGTTTGCCGATCTGCGAGCAGGTCTGGGCCAGCAGCGCCAGAGGGCTCTTCTTGGCGTCCAGCTGCGGGCGGAGCGGAGCGCGGCGCCGGTCAGGGGGGGACCCGACGGCACCCCCCGACCCGGCCCCCCCCCCCCCCACCCCCCAACCCCCCTCCCCATCCCGACCCCATCCCACGTCCCGCATCCCTCATCCCGGGGCCGGCGGGCGGCGAGCCAGGGCGCGGGGACGAGAAAGGAAAAGGAACGCGGAGAAAAAAAGGGGAGCGGGGAGGGTTGGGGGGGGGGGGGGGGTGTGTGGAAGCACTGACCTCGATGGGGCTGACGGGCGTGGAGGAGAGCGGCTGGAGGTACTCGGGGTGCAGGAGGTGGCCGCTGTGGGCGCTGAGCATCTTCAGGACGCGGATGGGCAGCCGGCTGGCCTGGCGCAGCGGGTCGGCGGGGGGCGGCCGGGGCGACGGGGCGCCCGCGGCTCCGCGGTTCGGCGGGGTCCTCGGCCGGGGTCCGCCGGGGGCACCGCTCATTTGGGGCGGGCGGGCGGCACGCCGGGCTCCGCGGGGCCGGGCCGGGCCGGGCGGGCGGCGGAGCGGCGGCGGCGGCGGCGGCCCCGGCGAGACAAAACCCTTCCCCTTCCCGACCGACACGTCAAATAGCCCCGATGGCGGCCGCGCTCCGAGGGGGCCGACGCCGCGCACCAATCCGCGCCCGGCCGGGCCCCCGGGGCGGGGAGAGCGCCGGTGGGGGGGGGCGAAGCGCCGCTGCGGCGCCGCCGCGTGGGGGAGAGCGGCTGCCGGCACGGCACGGCACGGCTCGGCTCGGCTCGGCTCGGCTCGGCTCGGCTCGGCTCGGCTCGGCTCGGCTCGGCTCGGCTCGGCTCGGCACCGCGCGGATTAGCGTGGCACGGCGTGGCTCAGCCCGTGAGGTTCATCGCGGCGCGGTTTATCGTGCCGGCCAGGCACGCCGTGGCGCTGCCAGGCTGCCACGAGTGGGCTCAGCTTGCCGTGGCACGGCGCGGCTCGGCGCCGTGTCCCTGCAGGATGACCCTGCTGGCATCCCGCCTGGATGCGGTGCTGCCCAAACCCGGCGTGCCGACGTGTGTACATATTTATTTTGCACGCAGTGTTATCTCTCGCGTTAAGATCCCTTTTATCAGCAGCAGCACTTGGCCGTGGCAGTGTTTTCTGCTGGTGCAGGAACGGGCGCCGAGTGTCACACGCTGTCACCAGCCCTCATGGTGCACCTGAGGTGGGGGACCAGCCCCACAGAAAGTGCCATTTCCTCTCATTGCAACCCACAGCACTCACAGCTTTCAGTGGTTTTCCACTCTTTTTGGTTCACGCTCTTTATTTTACCCAGTATCAGCTGGGCTCCATCTGAGAGGGAGAGAGCTGGGCCCACAGGGTGTGATGCTGGAGCACAGAACCACCTCTGGGTTTGGGGTCCCCTCTGCAGCGAGAGAGACAGAGGTGTGCAATGAAACCCACCACCCCCTGGCAGATGTCAGTGTCCCCTTCTCTGGGGATATTTCTTCTTTCCCCCTGGAAGTCGACCTCGAGAGTGATTCCATCCAGACAGCACTGAGGCCTCTGTTCAAAGGAGTCATTCAAATCCGAAGGAAAGAGGAAAAAAAAAAAAAAATAAAAGTCCTCAAACTAATTCATGTTGTGTGCCAACAACAACACGGTGTTCACAAAATAAAATCCCGCTCCTGTACCGGTAAGAGCACAAAGCATAGATCATGGCCAACGCGTTGTGTAGCTCTTGGTGCTTTTGTGCTCCTCTTCTGCTGGCTTTGGTTCCTGTACCAGTAAGAGGACAAAGCTTTGACCATGGCCAACGCGTTGCGTAGCTCTTGGTGCTTTCATTCTCTGCTTTTGGGCATTGGGTTTTCTCCTGCACCAATAAGAGCACAAAATGTACTCCATGACCAACGCGTTGCATTGAACTTGGTGCTCTTATTCCCCATTTTCAATCTTTGGGCTTTCTCCTGTACCAATAAGAGCACAAAGCTTTGACCATGGCCAACGCATTGCGTAGCTCTTGAAGCTCTTATTCCCCATTTTCAATCTTTTGGGTTTTCTTCTGTACCAATAAGAGCACAAAGCTTTGACCATGGCCAACGTGTTGCGTAGCTCCTGGTGCTTTCATTCTCTGTTCTTGGACACTGGGTTTTCTACTGTACCAGTAAGAGCACAAAATATACTCCATGACCAAGGTATCGTGTAGCTCTTGGTTCTCTTATTCTGTTTTTGGTCTTTTGGGCTTTCTTTTAGACCAGTAAAAGCTTTGACCATGGCCAACGCGTTGCGTAGCTCTTGGAGCTCTTATTCCCCATTTTCATTCTTTTGGGTTTTCTCCTGTACCAATAAGAGCACAAAGCTTTGACCATGGCCAACACGTTGCGTAGCTCCTGGTGCTTTCATTCTGTTTTTAGACACTGGGTTGAGCACAAAGCTTTGACCATGGCCAACACGTTGCGTAGCTCTTGGTGTTTCTGTTTTTGGACATTGGGTTTTCTCCTGTACCAATAAAAGCACAAGATGTACTCCACAACCAACGTGTTTCGTCGCCCTTGATGCTCTTATTCCTCACTTTCAGTCTCCTGTGTTTGCCAGGTCCCACGGTGGCCCCACGGAGGCAGTGCCTGCAGCCCACGGCCCCACGGCCGCTCCCAGGCTCCGCGCCGCGCCGATCGCTGCAGAACAAATGCATAAAAATGATCTTATTTATTACAGGAGACATGTTTTAAAACAACTGACAAAACTGCAAGATGTAAAACGACAAGCGAGCGCTTTTTCTTTTTTAAACCCGTATAGACTTCTGGCAATGATAAAAATAGTGTTTTCCTTTTTAAAGTTGGAATTAATCTTGCTTTCGAAAGCAATCGCGTAGCGGGAGAGGCAGGAGGACGCTCGGATATGAACTGGTGCTCGCTGGGTGATGGTTACTCATGGAAGAGCCGCGGCCGCTTTCCTCCGCGGAGCGCTGAACATGAAAAGAACGGCGCGAACATGAAAGGGAAGAGGTGAGATTTTCCTCCCTCCCCTGCTCCCTTGATGTGTGACTAACAGCTGTTTTTCCCCGCGACAAATCAGTGGGGTCTTCCTGTTGTTGATGTAATGAAGCCGTTTCCTGGTGTGAAATTCTACAGGATGAATGGCGCGAGGGGGAGGAGAGCTTCGCCCACTTATCAAAGCGCTGCTGTGTGCGTGGGGATGGGCAGCAGATCAAAACGCGCGGCGTGGCCGACTCCGGGTCACTGTGACATCACTTCGGACTTCTTTGGCTGTTTGTCTTCCTTGGAGCTCCACACGGAGCCGTACAAAGCCGCCGTGTCAGCGCGGGTTGACCTGGCCTCCTTTGGCACTGCCACCCCGTGCCTCAGTTTCCCCATCTGTGAGATGGGCACCGGGCAGAGGTCCCCCTCCCCCCGACCCTACAGCCCCGCAGCTCTCTGGGGGTGCTGCCCCCCTCCCCAGGTGCTGTGGGGCACTCATACCTCCGTTCCCTTTAGTTCTTCGCCAGTGTTAGTTAATTAAACTATGCAAATTAAAACAACTTAATTTATATAATATCAGTGCCGGAGCCTCAAACCATTTGGTGCAGCTCGTCTGGCACGTACGTTACATAAAATGTTTGGAGCGGCTCTAATAAAAATGAAAAAGGCTGTAAATCAAGCTTAATTTATTCATTTTCTGTACGGTATTAAAGCATGCCAAAATCAGATTATTTATGAGCCCTTCATAACAATAGGCATTTTTATTGGTTGCAAATGACAAAAGGGCTTCTCGGAGGGATTTTTTCCTTCCTTCAAGTTTTTGTTTTTTTCTGAATGCCTTTTCCAGAAACATTTATTTTTTTTGGACGCTGTGATCTCAAAGAAAAATATTTAATCATTGATACGGTAAAAATAATTTATATTTAGATGCTGAAAAACACAGCAGGCTTTAAAACATAAATACACGCAGCTCATCCAGCCCAAAGGCTCTGGGATCTCTGTACATTACGGCGCAGGGCAGCAGCAAAGAGCTGTCATTGGTGCCCACTTTCCTCAGTTCCCCCTTTTCTGAGCGGGGATCTCCTCTAAAGTCTCTCACAAAACATCGCAGTGACTCAGGGGTGGTTATTTTTGCTCTTAAAGATGAGCAGGGTACGTTACAGAGCTCCTCACCCATCAAACTGTCAGTGCTGTGGCTGCATCCCATGAGCTCTCCTCCTCCTTGCTCGGGCGGACCCAACCCATCATCATCTCACTGCCGTCCCCATCCTCATTTCCATCCCCGTTTCCATTCCCACCCTCGCGTCCATCCTCATCCCAATCCCTACTCCCATCCCCATTCCATCCCCCCTCCAAGGGAAGGCCTTTCTCTGTGCCTGGCCCGGCCAATCCTGAGAAAAAAAAGGAAGAGAAAAAAGAGGGAACCCCCTCCCCGGGAGAATTAGCATCCAGGCTCTGTCAGTCACTGGGAGCTTTTGGTAAAAGGGGCCCCTTGTCAACCTCTGCCTTTGATGTGACTGGGACGGAGGTGCTCAATTAAAAGCCTATCAGTCTGTAAGTAAATCAACGCCTATCAGGCTTGTCACATCAAACAAACGATTATTGCACGAACCCACCCACCCCATTAATCTGGCTGTTCCTTCTTGACAGCTCAGGGTCAGGGCACTGTAAATCCTGCACTGGATTGCAGCCACCTGGAGCAGGATTAAAGCAGCCCTGCAGCACGTGCTGCTGCGCCCGGTGCCGGGGGTCGTGGGGTGGGGGTCCCAGCAGTGCCATGATGTGCATGGCGGAGTGGTGCTGCATTGGCCCCGGGGATGCTCTGAGCATCTGGCTGCCCGGATCATGGGAGCAGCCCCAGCGTGGCTCCTGGTGGCTCTGGGAAGGAGTTGCAGTGAGGATGGTGCACTGCAGCCGTGAGGTTGTACCTCCAGAGGGGTCACAGCAGCATCACAGCAGCTGCTGGGAGGGACGTCAACCCCATCCCATCCAAACCAGGACGGACAGGTGTCTGCAGCAGGAGTGCTCGTGGAGCACTGCACAGGATGCACGGAGCAGGGGTTCACTTCACTCACGCACTGGAAGAACCCAAGGGGCTCTGCCCTGGGTCTGGGTTAGCAGGAGTGCTGTTAACCCGGCCGTGTGCTCCTGCTGGGGCTCAAGTCCTGGTGTTATCCCATTGGGACAGCACTGGGGAGCATCCAGGGCTCTGGATGCTGATCTGCAGCACTGTGCAGAGAACAAGAGTCCCATTCAGGGCAGGCAGCAGCCCAACTCCGTGCACTGCCCCCGGGGCAGCTGGAGCTTGTGATTTCCCCACACAGAGGCGAGGGCTGTTTTGGGAGAGGAAAAACCTCGAATCACATGAGGGCACGGCGTGGGGCAGGCACATGGGTGAGCAGGGCGGGGCTTTGCTGCGTGCTGGAGCTGGTCCCAAAGGCCCGAGCTCAGCCTTGCACGAGGTGACACCGAACAAGAGGCAGACTGCTTTGATACAGGACGTGGCATCTCCTGCTGATAACTGCTATCACCACCCGAGGGTCCCCATCACCCTCACTGCCACCCGTCAGACCTGGCACCTCTCCTGTCCCCACATCTGGGGACACCCCTGTGCCCCACACTGATGGTGGCACCCTGCTCTGTCCCCATGGGGTGCCCAGGGGAGCCCAGGCCTGGGGGTTGCCTCCCACCCGTGATCAATGCTGAGTTTAAGTAAGGTTTATTGGTATCCGTAATTTAACATGACATATTTCTAGCACGAATTACTCTGAGATCATCTTCTGCATAAAATATGACAGGAATCTTTTAAGTGCAAGCATAGCCCTCAGTTAATTTAATAACTGAGATGGAAAATGGAATAGCATTAAATTTAATATTACACATAATGCTCCTACACTTCCTTCACCTGCTGCTGGCATCGTTTGTTTTCCCTTCTCCCTCATCTACAGCCCCACATATCCCACAGCTCTGACCCCACGTGAAGGCAATGGGGTGCTCCCCCAGCACAGCGTGGGGTGTGAGCTGTGGGGCTGAGCAGCTGCAGCACGAAGCCCTGCCCTCCTGCAGTGCTGTGCACAGGACCCCACGCTGCCGGTGGTCCCGTGGCAGTGCTGCTCCTCTTGTCTGCTCCTTCCCGTGGCTCTGCCCAGAATGACCTGTTTCACATGCCCATGGTGCGGGTTGGCCTTCGTGGCCATGACACCCAACAGCTCTTGAGGAAGGACAGTGTTCCCCGAGCAGCCCCGTGCACGCTGGCACGCTCAGGGCTCCTCTTCCATTCCTGTTTGTCCTCCAGCTCTGTGCAGGCAGTCACCCAGAGATCCAGCAGCAGCATCTCCATGCTCAGGGCAGCGATAAAAGCAGACCCCAATGAGGAGCAGCTGCATGAGAAGGACCTGGAAGACATTGGTGCGTAACGATGCACCTGGTGCGCGCAGCCAGTGGCAAACAAGGGGTTAACTCAAAGCGCAGCAGCTCATTCACCCCTCAGCTCAAAGCTGGGAGCAGAGAGGAGGACAGGAGATAATTGCTGGGCGAGCAGAGCCTACTTGACCCGGTGAGCCCGTCCCTGTTCGTGTCTCGCTCTCGCCCTCCGCGCTCGGCTCCGCCGCTGATCTCTGGGCCGCCGCTCTCCATCAACGTCTGCAGAAAACACTCCCGCTGTAATTATCCAAATGGCCGCACCTCACCCCCAGCAAGCACGCTGCAGGCAGCGATGGAGCTCAGCAAACTGCCCTACAGCTGCACGGGGCAGAGCCCCAGCTCCCCATCCCATGCACGTTGGCATCAGCAGTGTGCAGCGGGCACCCACGGTGTGCTTAACGGCAGCGTGGCTGCATCCTGGTGACCCCAATGGGTACGGGGTTACCAGGGGCCACACAGTGTCCTGGGATGTCTTTGGTAGGACACCCCACAGCAGGTTTTCTGTTCGCCTCAGGATTTGGGAGCTCGGCAGGCACTCGGTGAGTGCCCGTGCACTGCAGCATTGGGCGGCACAGCTCTCGGCTTCACCTTCCTGCAGAGCCTGACGTTGGGTCCCAGCACGGAGCGGTGTGGGAGCAGCCCCACAGCCCCATCCGCTCCGGTTCAAAGGGCTGAGATGGAGCTCTCTGCTGCGGTGAAATCGGTGTTGGAGGGATTAGGGCAGGAGGGGCCGGTGCTGCTGGGAGCAGAGTGGGCTCTTTATCAGAGAGAAGCAGAGCCTGACAGCGCTGTAACTCCCTCTTCTTAAGGAGATGAGCTCGCAGCAAAGCAAAGGAGCACGTGAGAGGTGAGCAGAGCAGACAAAATGGCAGAGCCCTGCGAGCCCAGCACCGGGCAGGGCGCAGCAGAACAGAGGGAGCACTGAGCTCAGCCCTCTGCCCGCTGCCGCGGTGCTGCTGCCAGAACAGCTCTTTACTGCGACTTGGAAAGTTTCGCGCGCGGGTTTCAACACCTCACTCTCACACCACATAACGCAAGAGCTAATTCCACTTTCAGGCTGATGTCAACGTTCCCCTTTATTGCCACGGCGAAATGTGAAGACTGCATTAATTTGCATTTGCTGCGCGCGAGTAACGCGTTCCAGATCATCGCGGTAACTCCTCAAAGGTATAGACGAGAATTTCCTGGATCGTGCGCTGGATGGAAAAAGCTGCCGGGATCCAGGAGAAGGAAACAGCATTGTGTGTTGCCATCACTCCACCTGGAAGCGGTGCAGAGGAGCAACACGGGGCTGTGCTCACTCCCGGAGCATGGAGGACGTGGGGTCTGAGGAGCACAGCACCGAACACCGCACGCAGGGGCACTCTGAAGCCTTGGGCACATCCATAACGCACAGAGCCCATCGCCACGCAGGAGTCACACTGCTCTGACTCGAGGCAACGTGAACAGGCGGGCGCTGGGGCTGAGATAATGATGACCCTTTGTGCTCAGAGCTCTCCTCGCGCCCGCAGTAAATCAGAGGCACTGAGCTCAGCGCTCCACGGCCGCGGTGCGGAGCTGGGGTGGGTCCCCATCACCCTGAGTGATCTCACATCCCAACCTGGGGGTTGGAAGGTGGGGTGGGGAGCAGGGAACGGGGTCCCGGGGACCCTCCTGTCACTGTTGTCCCAAACCGCCACACACTGATCCCGCGGTGGAGGATGGGAGCGAAGAATCCATTTCCGTTTATGATCTGTGATGATGATACCCCTGAAGGATAAAAGTCTATACATAATAATCTCTCTCTTCAGCTTTGTTAACAACTTCAATTAACGGAGAGCCGCGTAATGCTTCATCAGCCGTTTGGATTACAGATGAAATTAAGCCATCATATTTATGAACTGCGCGGAGAGTTCGAGGAGGACTCCACATATTTTACATTTAATAACTTGCCCTCTCCTTTTATTTATAAGGCTAATAATGATTTGGTGGCTGCTTTGGGGGGGAAAACATAAATGACAAAGCGAGCAGGGGTGAGCAGTGCTTTATGGGCTTTGCCTGTCCCCTCACGTGGAGCACTCAGCTCTTCCCCAACCGGAGTGGGGCATCCACACGAACCCACTGCAGCCCCACTGCAGCCCCCAGCGAAGGGGAACCTCTGCTTTTGGGACTGCCCGTGCTGCCCCATTTCTTTCCAATGGGTTCCAGTTGGACGCCCTTCTGCACAGCCCATTTCTTCCCACCTGTTAATGGGGCTGGAGTTGGCGCAGTGGGGACCGTGGGATCGGGTATTGATGCCACCTCCACTCCCAATCCATGCCCCATCGAGGCCCTGGGAGGCATCCAGAGAAGGGCAGCGGAACCTGTGAGGGGTCTGGAGCACAGGGCTACGAGGAGAGGCTGGCAAAAATCATTGGGAGCATCTTCCAACAATCCATACGCCGTTATCGATCCCTTTATAGATCACGTTCCCTTTCCTCTTTTATTTTATTTTATTTTTTTTTTTTTGCAGGATCGATACGGCAAGTGCATCGAGACTGTAGCAACACATTTAAAACCTTATAAAAGGTTATTTAGTCGCTAACGGTGCAGCGGTTTCTGCAGAGCCTGCCAAAAGGTTACAGCTTTTTGGGCATCATAAATTACGGACGACGGGGGGAGAGAAAAAAAAAAAAGTAAGTGCGGTTTTCTTTATTGTCTCGGTGATGGATGGGCTCCCGAACAAGACACAAAATACATCATATCACCTTTAATGGGACCACATTTCTGCGGCCATAACTCACGATTTTAAAATAGAAAATGGTGAAATACGGCGTTGTATATTCCGCTCCTGACATATTTATGAGTCCTTCCCTTCTTATAAATACAGTGATTGCTATTTCAAAGCAGCACGTCAGGTACGGGCAGAGCACAAACAGCTGCTGCGATTGAAAAATTATAGCCGGAGTTGGACGTTTTCAAAAACTCTCTCCAGCAGCAGTAAATTTACAATGTTTGCACTAACTGTTATTAAAACCAAATCCATATCTTGGCAACGGGAACCCGGCGCTCCGACGCAGCTGGCGTGGCAGCACGGGGCCGCGCGGGGAGAACACCCCGGCACCGCCGCAGGAGGGGCTGAGCCCCACGTCCCACCCCACTGATGTCCCCCAGGATGGGGTCCCCAAGACCCTCATCCTCAGTGTAGAGCTGGGCACGCGTTTCCGAGCGATGCCATCCCGGTGATGGCCGTTTCCATGCGATGCCATCCCGGTGATGGCCGTTTCCATGCGTTCTGCAGGGCGAGCTCCTTGCTCCTGAATGTCGCTGGCCCCTGGGAGCACCGGGAACTCTCCGGCCTCATTTAGGCACATAAAAGGCCTCTAATTAGCTTTTTGTTTAGTCCTTGTACGTGTGGGAGTTTTGACCTTTCAAAGTGATTCCCTTCTTAAGCGAAGCAGCGGTTTCTGCGCTGCACCACACTGGGTTGGCCCTTTCGCTCTCCTTTCCCCTCTTCAGCCCCATAGGCTGCCCCCATCCCCCCCCCCCCAGGTGTGGGACTGAGGCTGTGGGGTCTCCATCCACCTCCCACCCTCCGAGCGCTCTTTGTGTCAGCGAAATTCAGAGCCTTTTATCTCTGATTTACATTCCTTTATCAGGGCAAGGCCCTCCAGAGGTGCATTTTATTACCCTGGGTTATTAAACAAAAACTTTTTGATAATGAGAGGCTGGGAGCTGCGTGCTCACCCCACCACTGCTGCCTTATCGGTGCCGTCCCCGCACAGCTCATGCTCCGGGGTCTCTCCTATCTCTGGTTCTGATTACCCAGCCCCACTGCGAGGTGCCCCGTCTCCTGCATGGTGAATAGGAGATAAATGCTTGCATGGAGTAAGGCTTTTAGGAGAACTGCTCCTGAGAGCTGGTGGCTTTGGGGATGAATGGGAGGGGGGGGAGGGTCAAAGATTCGCAGATAATCGCTGTCCTTGCCTTTCCTCTTGGAGAGAAGGAGGCTGCCAGCCCAGAGCAGGATTAGGACAAGGGATGTACTGCCCCTAAGGCAGTGTCACTCCCTCATCCCATCCCATTCCATCCCACCCCATCCCATCCCATCCCATCCCTCATCCCATCCCATCCCATCCCATCCCATCCCATCCCATCCCATCCCATCCCATCCCATCCCACTTTGCTCTGTCCCATTCCATCCCATTTCATTCCAAACCTTCCTGTCCCACCCCACCCCATCCCACCCCATCCCTGGAGCCCCCCACCCACACCATAACCCTCCTCCAGCAGCGATTTCTGCACTAAGAGCCCCCATTGCCCCCACCCCCGTGACCCCACGTCCCCTGCCTGCAGCCAACCCCCTCCTCCCACAGCCTCCCCCCTCCCCAAAGCGGTGTCTGTAATATTTTCTTTCCTGCACACATGCGAAGACCTTTGAGTTGACTGCTCTGTTTTATAACATTGCTGTTTCCTGGCCTGGCTTTATTACATCTGTTCTTTGGGGTATGGTGTTATAAATTGGGTATGTGATGACGTGTAATCACTAACTGCAAAGCCAATACATTTTCGCTGCAACAGCAGCAAGACAAATAAAGGAGAGAAGGAGAGGCTGGCGAGGCTCTGACAAAGGGAGATATATACGCAGGCACACACTGTTATAATTTAAACATCTGATTGGGGATTGAAAGCAGTGTTATCCTAATGGAGCCGGGCTCCGCCGCGTGAGCTGGAGCAGCAGCGGTCTCTTACGGTGCAAACACAGCCGAGATGGGATGGGAGGTAAACATGAGGCTGCACGACAAACACCACGGGGAAACCAACCCGCTGCGTACCTCTGGGAGCCACAGCATCCTTGTTGGCCGGGTTCGTTTGCTCGGTAGCACGGACAAGGGCTCTTTGTTCCTCATTTCGAAAGTTTGATTCCAATTGCTCCGAGTCCTTTGGCTGTGATGCAGCCCATGGGCTGGGGGAGTGGGGCTGCCCCGCTGCTGACCCCGCATGGGGCTGTGCTTGGGGTGGGGTGCTGCCAGGTGTGCCCTCGCTCCCTGTTCCTCTTTCTGACCTGTCTGTGCTGCTTTCCTGCTTGCATGGAGCTGAGCACTCCCCAGTCCCACGCGCTGGATCGGGTCAGCTCTGCACTGGCACGGGGACAAAGGGGTAAATTGGCCATGAGAAGGATTTTGGGCTGGGAAGAGGCTTGGAGGCCTCTTGGATGGGCACCCGCTCTCGGGCTGTGTTCCCAGCGCCTAAAAACAGCGCTGGCGCTGCACATGTATTTTTTTTTATGGTTGTTTATACCAGGTGTGCGCTCCGGCATCGGGGGCTTTAATTACAAGGAGGAAGAAATGCGCTCAGTGGTTTTGCGTTACAGGCTGGAGAGTAAACCTCAAATAAATCACGTGGGAAGCAGTTGACAGTGAGCAGAGGCTGCTGCGGGGAGAAAGCCAGGCCAGGGCAGCTTCCCTGGGCAGGACCCCAATGTGGGTGCAATGCTCTGCGAGGCAGGGCAGGCTGGTGCAGTGCTGCACAAAGCCATGCAGTGCTCTGAGATGTCATGCAGTGCTTTTGCAGAGCCATGCAGTGCTCTGTAAAGCTGTGCAAAGCCGTGCAGTGCTGTTCAAAGCCATGCAGTGCTCTGCAACGTCATGCAGTGCTGCACAAAGCCATGCAGTGCTCTATAAAGCTGTGCAAAGCCATGCAGTGCTCTCAGATATCATGCAGTGCTTTTGCAGAGCCATATAGTGCTTTGCAATGCTGTGCTGCACAAAGCCATGCAGTGCTGCACAAAGCCATGCAGTGCTCTGCAATGTCATGCAGTGCTTTTGCAGAGTCATGCAGTGCTCTGTAAAGCTGTGCAAGGCCATGCAGTGCTCTGAAATAACACGCCGTGCTGCACAAAGCCATGCACTGCTCTGCAATGTCATGCAGTGCTCTGCAATGCTGTGCAATGTCATGCAGGGCTGCACAAAGCCATGCAGTGCTGTGCAAAGCCGTGCAGTGCTGCACAAAAACACGCAGCCCTGTGCAATGCCAGGCTCCTCCTGTATGCCAGCACCTGTGGGACCCATTGTGCCATGCATGCCCGAGCTTTGCTGCTGCCCTGCCTGTCCCCTGCCCCCAGCCGGGCTCCCGCTGCCTCTCCCTTCTGGTTTTCATTACCCTCCTCTGAGCTGAAGGCGAACAGCCTAATTTGGAATAACAGCCGAGTGAGTGCGAAGGGGAAAAATCCTGCACTCTCTCTTTTCCTGAGCTAATCCCCTGACAAATTCTGCAGGGCCCTGGCTGAGGGCTTGTTCCAGAGATGTCCCTGATTGAAATGGAAATGCTCCCCGCTCCTCTCCCTTAAAGGAGAAGCTTCCCTGTGTTTATAAAGCCTTCCGGGGGTTTATGATTTTATTTTCACGGCCGGCCTTCCCCAGGAATGTGGCAGCCTGCTCGAGGGCTGCAGGGAGCACCGCTGCCCATAAACCCCTGCACTCAGCGCTCCCTGGCTGACATTGTCATGGAGAGAAAATATTCCTGATGCTTATCAGAGCCCCACATCAAAGGCTCCGGGGCTGTAAATCTCCCACGGACAGCACTGCATGCTCCAAACCAAAGCAGCTCTCTGGCCTGGCTGTGTACCCTACACATGAGGGGGTCCCGGGGCCCCCAGCATTGGGTTTGCACCAACGGAGTGCAATTCAGGTCTGTTTCATCCCCAACACGGTTTAACCCGACTTAAAATCCGCTGTGTGTGTGTGCACGGGTGGAGAAAGTGCTGCACAACGTTTGTCCTGGTGATGGGTGACCCCGACGTCCTGCTCTCCCAGCTTTTGTTGCCAGCTGGAGCTGGGAGCGCTCCTGCAGATCGTTTTGATTTGGGGAAATCAGCGCTTTTGAGCTCCCCAAAGGATACTTCCCACCAGTTGGGCTGCACGGGGTCACCTCCAGCAGCAGGAGCTCCGTGAAGACCTTGAGTGATGGATGCTGCGTCTCGCAGGTGAGTTGTTCCAAAAGTTAATTATCTCCCTGGTTGCTCGCTTGGGAATTTAATCAGGCTCCGCTGCACCGACGCCCCGATGAACAATTACAGCAGAGCCCGAGGGGAAGCTCCTGTCTCACCCTGCAGCCCCAGCAGTGAGGGACCCGAGTCCTCCTGCTGTTTGCAGCACACGGGGGATGATTCCCTTCTGGGATGGAGCCAGAGCCCTGATGAGCAAGGCTGGAGCAGCAGGAGAGCCAGACACAGATGTGACATCTCTCCCAGCACTTGCCATTCCCTCCCTTCCACGGCTTTGATGTTAACTTCTTACAAGCTCTGAGACAGCAGTAGGATTTGATCGGGAAATCATGCATGTTAATAGCAAGTCCCTCTCCTGCTCCTTCGGGATGCTCAGTCCGTGCCTTTGGGGTGACACAGACCTTCATCCTGCAGGGATGGACCGTGCCCTGTCCACGAGTCCTCGATGGGAGCTGGGAAGTGATGCCCACGAGGGCAGCACGTGGTCCTGCTGCTCACACCTCCTCCTGAAGTAGGTTACGTGGCTATCACCGCAGCGCTCGTGAAGCTCCGGCACTTCTGATATTCAGTCACTGCGCCAGTGTCGGATGGGCCTTAATTATTTATAGCTGTTCTATCCTGTTTTCTCAAGTCATCTGGGGAGAGGTGACAGGTGACGACTTCTTGCAGCAGATGCTACGAGGCAGTGAGGTGCTGCCGCTCAGATGAGAAGAAAAGAGAAAGTGTCTTCAGCAGGGAGAAGTGACAAAGCGACACAGGAGCTGCCTTGTTTAATAATCAAGGAGGAGGGAAAAAAACCTCCTTAGGTCTCTGGAAAAGAAACACATTCCTTCTAAGCAGAGGAATGCTCTGGGGAGCAGGCCCTCCCCTTTGCCTCTGCAGCCCTTCACTCAGTACTTCATTGCTCTTTTAGGATGTGCTGTAAGGACTTTGTATGGGGATGAGTGAAGGGCAGGGGCATGGCAGCCATGGATTGGCAGTCACTGCCTCATGCTCTCCTCCAGCTGAGCACCACCGCTGGGTTTTGCTTCTTTTCCTGCTCAGCAGCATGAGCAGAGCCCACTGCCACCTCTCCATGTACATCCCACTGCTGGCTGGGCTGCATCCCATCTGCCATGTCCCCCAAAGCTCATGGGGGATGGGGTCTGCAGCTCCATCCTGCTGTCCCCAGCCCTGCAACACGTGCATGCAGTGCATGCATCACATCTCCTCTCCCAGCTTTCCCCGGCGGCTACGAGTGCTGGCTGCGTTCTCGCTGCTAAAAGGAGATGTTCCTTTAGCTCGAGTGCCCGCTGCCTCCTGCACTGTGCTGACAGAGGGTTTAATCCCTGCTGACAGGCACTGCTTGTACAGGGGCCGTGCTTGCAGCCCGGTTGCACTGCAGAGGAGCAGGGCAGGGAGCTGCAGACGCCCCTGTGTGCTCCTGCAAGACGAGATGGCAGACGAAGATTCTTGCAATAATGTGATAATTGCACAAGCATTAGCAATGTCTGCACAGAGGATGGGAGAGCAGGGAGGGCCGGGCTCCCGCTGCAGGGCTCAGCATTGGGCTGGGGACTCCCTGTGCCCCCCAGCTCCGTGGTGCTGCCCTGCTCCTTGGTGACCCCTGGTGCCCCACGGTGCCCCCCAGCTCCTCGTTGTTGTGCTCAGAACTGTGGGCAGCACTGAACTCCACGTCCCTCCCGGCGGCTCCAGCCATGACACATGCACAAAGGCACCTTTTTATAGGTAGGAAATTATAGGTGCCATGACTTCAAAGGCTTTTGCAACAAGAGCTTTTCCCTTTGATAAGTGACAGCATCATTAATGGTGATTTATTACACGGGCTATTTCGACAAACAGAAATAACCAGTTTCTTTTCATTTGGCGCGGTGGTTCATTTTGCTCTGGGCTACCCAGACATACAAGGTGGCTGCTAACAGCTGTTTTACTGCTGGTAAGACATCTCATTTATTAACTTGTCATCATGTGTCATAAAGTTTAGCAAAATGCTAGATGATTGTGTACTTAAGCCAGGTAATTACCCCATTATTAAGGCTGCCTTCTTTATTTATTTGCTCTTCTGGTGGTTTGTTCCTACCTTTGCTCTACATCCTGCCTTAGTCACAGGGCACAGGGATGCACTGCCTTGTAATTAACGCTGTGCTGGCCTCCGTGCTGCTTTTAGGGACATGAAAGGTGTCCTGCTGGCTCACGGGGATGGCAACACAACGCTGGGGTGATGCTGCTTGGAGGGGTTCCATGTCCCTGGGGCTGCCTCCTGCCCCCACCTCCCAGCACCACGAACACGACTGTAACAGCAGCCAGAGCTGGGAAAACACCCGTGCCAGAGGTGTCTGAGAGCTGGAAGCCTGTCCCCAGGGGAGGAAGTGCAAAGCAACAGGTTGCTGTGGACCTGGATGGTGGTCATCACCTCCACGTAGTTTTCTTGTGCTGTAATATGGCACCACGTGAAGCTTTATCTTCTCATGCAATGAGACACTTGGGTGCTGCCAGGGATTCCAGCAGCTCCTCGCTCTGCTGTCCCAGCAGCTGCCTTGAGCCCACTGGGTGATGCTCCTCTGTGAACTGCTATGGGGCCAAAACTGGAGAGAAGTAATTCCTCC
Organism: Callipepla californica brunnescens; assembly: GCA_023055505.1. Taxonomy (NCBI): domain Eukaryota; kingdom Metazoa; phylum Chordata; class Aves; order Galliformes; family Odontophoridae; genus Callipepla; species Callipepla californica. The sequence continues at coordinate 618,032 of JALIRH010000037.1, forward strand.
CCCCCCTCAAAAAGCCCCCACTGCCCCACACAGCTCTTCCTGACGCTGCCCTGAATGTGGATCGTGGAATTCCATCCATAAATCCGTTCCTCACGAAGTAAGAGGTGTTGTGTTGTAATTAACCAGAGGTGATTGCACGGGCATTACAAATAGCTCAGGATTCAATTTCCTGGCTTGCTGCAGTCTTTCTCGGGGAGCTGGAGCTCTTTTAATACAGCACAGTGTGTGTTTGGCTGTGGCCATGTGGAAGGAAAGTCATGCTCCCAGGGGTCACAGGCACTTGGGCAATGTGGCAGCTGAGCACGGGGAGAGCCTCCGCCCAGCGCTGATTAAAATACCATTTTTAGTACAGAGAGATGTTAGAAGTGAAGATGGGAGAAATACCTCTTCCATCCCCATTGATTTCCAGGGATATTTACAGCTGTGGTGCTATCGATCTCCCCAAAGTGCCGGATGTTCTCACTCGTTACGTATGACGTGCGCAGTGAGAAAGTATTTTTGGCAAAGAGACCACGAGCATGCCATAGGTAATGATCCACAAAGGCTGGGGCTGTAGCAGCAGCACTGCCCCCAGTTCCCCCCACGAAGTGCTGCAGAGCATCACCCCACAGCAGACTCGTCCCCGTCCCATCCAGGAACATTACAGCACCAGTGATGCTTCCCTGCTCTCATCTATTTGAGAGCACCACGGTCCAAACCCGTGTGGCTGCACCTCGTGCTGGGCCACGGTCACTGCTGCTCCTTGAACCACAGCCGAGGGACGAGAAGGATGATTCCAGTTCAAGTGCTGCCCCTGCGGTCATCTCCAGCTCTGCAGAAACTCCTATCTCAAGTGCTGCTCTCAAGCATCAGCCCAAGGGGCATTTAAGGGCTGTGGCTCACTCTGCTTCCCTGAAACTGCCCAAGGATGGCGGAGACAGAGCATCATCCTCATCCCTGTGACATCTGCACCCCTGAGAGCTCCACATCCCTGAGACACCTGCATCCCCGAGGCAGGAGAGGTGCTGGGTGCCATCCTCTGCCTCCTGCAGCACGGACCGGTTCCTGGATGCCCTGCACACCACTGTGGTGGTGTGGGGACGGGGAAAGAGCCTCGAGCTTGAGGTTCCCCACCCAGGAGGGAATTTCCTTAGGACCATTGCTTTGATGTTGGGTTGAAGTGCCCTCCTGGCACAGGAGTGGGGTTTTCTCACCGTTAAGAGGGCACCCCAAGTGTTGCCACCACTTTGCAGCCAGCGGCCGTGGTGGGGGTTCCCATTTCCAGACCCAGCAGATGGAAACTGACCCCGGTTGTGGTGAGTGCCGTCCCGGGCGCTGCCTCCAGGCGTGGTTTCCAGCACAGAGCCGGAGGAGCGCAGGAAACCGCGCGGTGTAAAGTTTCTGGAGATCCCTTTTGCCGCTGTGTCAGCCCCAATTACATCAGTCAAAGCGCATTACGTGGCCAGCGGGCTCTAATGGGAAGTGACAGATGTGACGGGGCGCGGGCAGGCGCTGCAAACAGCACCGAGGTCCCTGAGGATGGGTCCCCCCTTCCCTGGGCGTCACCAGCAAAGCTTCAGAGGGGATTCTCGCCGCTGTCCATCCTCCCTGACCTTCGAGGTCTGCGGTTATCGGCGTTCTGCTCCAACCGAGTCAATACCAACTTGGAGGGCCAATAGACAATAGGAAATAATAAGCGGCGTGCAGTTAGTATTGATTTGTGATGATTTGGGTCTTTTTTTGCACGAGTTTCTCCCATGCAAAGTGGCTCTCAGCCTGCAGGGCTCGCGTGATTGTTAGAGCCGGGTGGATGGGAGTGGGGGAGACGTGCTGCAAGGTTCCAGGTTCCTTGTAAAGGACATGAGGAGCGAGTTACAGCCACCTGGCAGGGGCTGCGCCCGCGTGGCCAGCCGTGCAGGTCCTAAAAACATGCAAAAATGTCGAGTCGGGTGAGCTCCACTGCTTCCCTTCCTGCATGAAAGAGCTCGGAAACAGAATGGGGTCCCATCGGAGGTGTCTGCGCCGCAAATGGGAACCGACCTCGGCACCGCTGCAGCGTTCCCTGCCCGGCTCCCTTGCTGGCACAGAGGCAGATCTGAGGAGCTGCAGGAAGTACATTTGTTATTGGGAACGCTTTGATATTTCACATGTGAAATGTCTGCATGCTGGAGGAGTTCAGGCATCTGGCAGGAAATTACCATGAATCCTGTTTCTCTCCGCAGTCGCACACACACATGCACGCCGCTCTCCTTCCCGTTCCCTTCTCCTTGCTCGCCCCGTCTGCGTGCCTTCCCCTTTCCTCACCCAGACCCCAGGGAGCATCCCCGACCCCGTGCCCCAGGAGCACCTTTGACCCCAGTTCCCTTCCTCATCCCCAGCAAGGAGCATGAGAACAGCTTATCACGGAACGGGGCGGCACGATTAGGGTGCACCTCTCCCTCTGTTCCCTCTGCTTGGAGAGCCCTGCAAGCCCCAGGCTGGCTCTTCGTGTTGCTTCCTGCCCTCTGCACTATCGCTCACATCAGGTTGCTGTCAGGTGGCTCCGCTCCCCGTCACTCAGCGTGGCCCTTGCCAAAAAAAGAAATAAATGATGATGGTATTAAATGGTTTTATTACAGTAAACTGCAGATTGCGCAGTGTAAACACAGGTGGTGCAACGCACCTCGCTTTCAGCTGCATCCACGCCAGCAGGAAGGGCAGGATCCGGCCCCACGTGGGGTGTCCCCCCTGCTCCGGGACCCCCTGAGCCGCTGTGGGCTGTGTTATGGGGCAGAAGGTTTGTGATGCAGTTTGGGTGGGGTCGGAGCAGAGCGAGGAATTCCTGCCCTCCGTAGAACCGGCGGGGCTGCATTTTGCACAAGTTTTACTGCGTGCGGGGGGAGGAAAATCTGAAGGCTTTGGATGTTACCAAATAAAGGTGAGGGAGGTGGAAACCCCACAGCTGTGTTTAGGGACCTGAGATGGTGGCATGGGGTTGGTGGCACAGAACTCAACACACCGAGCCCCTGCAGGGACAGGAGCAGCATCAGAGCTGGATGGGAACAGAACCCCTTTGAGCATCGGCCCTAAATCATGCAGAGCCCCCGCCTGCCCTCTCCCTGCTTTGGCCAAAGCACAGGCTGTCTTTTTCCCCTCTCCCTTTGCTTTTACAGGTTTCATTTTGGCCTTGATTCCAACAAGTTTACTGACAGATTACTTCATTTTAACTCTATGGCTTTCCCGTCTTGTGGGAGGCATATTTCTAAGTATCATATTTATCAAAAGGACCGTGCAAAAACAAGGGCCAGAATTACTCTTTTGATGGTTCCCCCAGTAAGTACAACGCAGTAAATTCTTTGGGATAGGAAACCCAAGCGGGGACCTTCGGGGCCGGGTCTGGGTGTGGGGCACGGGCACAGCTCCTCCTGCCCCGGGGGGGACGGTTTTCCCCTCTATGACTTTAAATCAGAGCAGCGTTTCCATAAATCACGCCGAACACTTATTTATTGGACATAGTTTTGGGGCTCTTAAAGCACGGAAAATAAATTTAATGGAGCGTTTGGAGCATTTCTCCAATCTTTTGAGGGATTACTTGGGGAATTTGTCAACGGAGCCAAGCGCAGCAGCTTGATCCAGAGAGATGGGAAAGAAATTATGGGAGATACTCTACAAAGGCCCAGGTGTACCCTAAATCACATCAAAAAAGATTAATGTCAAAGCGTTGCTTGCCAGCAGAGTTGATTGGCAGCGCTGCAGTTTATTTAATAAACTATCCTTTTAGCCAGAGGGTGACTTTAATCTGAATTACATTCTCTTGTTTTGTCGTACGCCACACCAAGCGATTTATTGAAGACTGTTGCATACCTCTTAACCTCAAACACTGCAAGAAAGAAGACGGGAAGCCTGGAGAGCCCCGGGAACATGGAGGCAGCAAAAACTCTGCTCGTTGCCTGGGCTGGAGCAGAGGGCCCCGAGGCCCCTCCGTGATGCTTCTCCCTCTTAAAGCCATGAGGAATTTCGCAGAGATTTCCAAAGCCTTTGGGGAGACGCTATGGAAATGTGCAGCTGTGGGGGGGACCGGAGCACCCGGGGGCCCCTTAAGTAACGTTTGTGCAAACGGACAAAGAAATCCTAACTAATAATGAGCCCCGTTCCAAGGTTATGATTGAGTTTTTCCCCTGTTCTGCTTGATATTTCTGCCAAAGAAAGAAAAATCCTCGCTGAAGTCTAGCAGGAAATCCAATAAAATTTCTTCAAAAGATGGGTCTGACATTGAAAAATAGCAAAATTATAAAAGTAGGCCTCAGAAAAAGAAAAGGGGAGAGTTATTATATCTGGCACCTAGCGAGGGCCCAGAGCTCCCTCTCCAAATGAGCCATCACAGATTGAAAGTGTTTAGCTTCCCGTTGATTAAATACGGTGAAGGACCCGAGGCGTGCCAAGCCTTGGGGATCGAAAGTTTGTTTTCAGTCAGAATGTGTTTTCAGTCAATGGAAAAAATGGTCGGCCTGCGCCGGGGTATGTAACTGAGAAGCCTCAGGTTTGGAGTGAGTAATGGCTGTGATGCAGAAATGCAGGAGGGTTGTTAATCATCCGACCCCGGCCCCCGTAACTCAACTCAGCAACTCCTACGACTTTGGAAGTCGTTTTATTTTTTATTTTTTCCTTTTGCTCTTTTTAAACGTGTGTATATATACATTTGCGTGGATATATGTGTGCGTTTATATATTTATAAAGGTCATTGTGCTGCTTTTTTGTATTTTTAGTACTGCCTCCTTCCCCCCACTGGTCCCCCAGATACGGCAGTGGGGCTCCGTGCTGCTGCCTGGAGCCTGTGGGATGGGGAACAGGACAGGGGATGGGATGGGGAACAGGACAGGGAATGGGATGGGGAACAGGACAGGGAATGGGATGGGGAACAGGACAGGCGATGGGATGGGGAATGGCAGGAATAATGGGATAAAGAATGGGATGGGGAATCTGATGAAGAATGGGATGGGGAATGAGATGGAGAAAGGGATGGGGAATGGGATGAGGAATGGGATGGGAATGGGGAAGGGAAAGGGGTGGGGAATGGGCTGGGAGGAGCACGGGGCTGGGGACATACAGCACTCTGCCTGTGGGAGCCCCTTTCATAGGGAAAGCTGGGCAGATGGGAAGGATCAAACAGAGCTCTGCATCCCCCGGGGTGAGAGCGGGGCAGGGCTCGGGTTCAGCATCGGGTCAAGAGGTCACTGGTGGGAGGACATGAGGTGGCTCTGGGGACATGGGGTGGCTGCAGGGACATGGAGTGGCTGCTGGGACGTGGCTCAAAGGCCACAAAACCACTTTTGGTGCATAGGAAGGCTGCATAAATCATCCCTACAGAACCAGCCTCCTGCACCAACTCTCTCCCCATTCATCCTCATCCCTCCCCATGCCTCTCTAAGTTCTCTCCATTCCCCTGGTCCCATGGTGGCCTTCCCCATAACTCCTTCCCATCACCTTCCCTCTCCCATCCATCCCTTTCTTACCCCCACACGAGGTGCCTTTATCCATTAACATCGTTTGCCAGGCTGCTTCTCATTAGATAGCCAACAAATTCCAGGAAGACAGGACACCCACTGGGCCTAAATGAAATTAGAGAACAGAGCAGTGCTACAAGTGGTTTAATTCAAATTATAGCAAGACGTTATTGCCAACTGCAAGTGCTCAGAACCATGAGTCAGACCCCCACAAGGAATGAGACAGGCTTAAAAAAAACATGACTCGTTAAGTATATAATTAACTTTGGGGTTATTTTTATTTACCTTCCAGTTTTTAGCCTTCAGGAGTCAAATTCCTGAGCTTGAATGAGTGCTGGAAACCACTAAAGATCAAAGAGGAGCGAAGAAGAAGAGAAATCTCCCACGCTCCCATGATGATGGGGACTGAAAACACCACCACGTGTCATGGGGATGGTGATAGCATCTCTGGAGAAGGGATTGGTGTGGAAATCAAAGCCCAGCTCTCCTCCAAGTCAGGAGCTGTGGGCAGTGCAAGTGTCGATCCCACAGGACCTCTGGAGCATGGCAGAGTGCTCTGCTCCAGAGCAAGCTCTGTGCTCTTCATACAATAAGAGAATCATGAAGTTTGGAAAAGACCACGAAGGCCATCGAGTGCCAGCATCTTGGAGGTGTGCTCATCATGAGCCAGGGACGTGGAGATGCTGCAGCAGTGCATGGACCTCATTCACCTGCATGGCTTTGCAGGGGTAAAACAGCTGGAAGAGGTGAATGCCCGAGGTGTATGAGGGTGTAGAAGTGCCACATCCCGTAGGCAGGAGCAGACCCACCTTGCACCAAAGCATCCAACCCTCTGCTCCTCATCCCAGGCCGTGCCTTTGCCTGTTTCCTCCCAGCAGATAGTAGTACCCTGCTATCTTTCATTGAAACATCACGTCCAATTTCTCCCTTGATTAAACCCATATTTTGCTTGGCTATAAGTCAAATAGAAGAGGGCCGCACTCAAGTGAACTGATCTTGGTTTACTTGCCAGTAGGTAATTTGATAGACAATTTGGCAGGCATCCACTCCAGAATTAAGCAAACCCGAGCAGTAAAGATGTAGAAAAACAACCCTTAAAAGCCATAATGAGCCGCCCAGCTCCACTCAGCAGCAGCTCGTCCCACTCTCACCCCTGCTGCGTCCTGGTGTCCACGGGCTGGGCAGGGAGCTCCTACTGGGATCCTTGGGAGCAATGAGTTCTGTTGCACCTTGGCATAGGAGGACCCTGCTGACCTCGAGCTCAGCACCCCAGCAGCACCCATCCTGTGGGGATCTGTCAGCACTGGGGCCATGGGCAGAGCAAAGGGGCTGTCAGCTGCCGCCACGCCGCTCCATTCCTCATAATGACATTATGTATTGCTGGCATTAATCACGCTGCTAGGTAAGCATTATGGCACTTTTATGGTAGCTTTGAAGCTAATCTGTCACTAATGCCTGCTGGATTATCATGATTTCTTACAGTTGTGATTCATTAACTCAGATGCCTAATAGAATTAGTATTAAACGTCTTCCGTAGAGTTCTGCCTCAACACGGTGAGTTCTGAAAGCCCTTTCAGCGCCGCATTGTGTGGCACTAAGTGGCATGGCAGTGCATTGTGTGGGGCTGTGAACCGGGCTCTGCAGCACCCCGGGATGGCACAGAGGGGGTTAACCTGCTCCGGAGCACTGCCTGGCCCTGGAGGAATCCCTTCCCCAGGTGCTGCAGTGCCATTCCTCGTAGGATGATTATTCCTAATAATCAATATTAATTTTCAATGCGTTCTCTGAGGTTTAGGATAATTTTCTCATTTTGGACTTGGAAGCAACCTGAAAAGAGGGATTATTAGGACAGTTACTATTAGTGTTATCACTGTTATCTTGGGTTTTAAGTAGAAAATCCCACTGAGATGCCATCTCCCCCAGCAGCAGGCCGTGCAGACCTTGCTCTGCCTGCTTCCCTCTGAGTGCTGTGTTCTTTGGGGCCACGAGCAGAGCAGTGCTGCGTTACGAGGCAGTGTGGTCTGCTTGGTCCTATTGGGTTCTTGCAGATCTGGGTCTTTTTCTTCAGCACAGAGCTTCTGCTCAGACTCCCTCGCTTTGGGTGCCAGGGTAGTGTGGTTCTTGCCTGGGTTTCCTTTCTGAAATCCGAAGTGGATCTTGGCTCGGACGCGAGCCCTGCACGGGGCTCCGTGACTTCTCCCAAATTGGAAATGCCTCTTTCCAGTGGAGCGTCCCAGTTCAAAAGGAGGAAAACAGAGCGGTCCTGGCACCGGATGAGGGCTCCTCACTGCAGCCTTTGTTTCGGGGAGTGAAAGAAGTGCTCACGGGACGGCAGTCAGCCGGGGAAAGCTTTAATTAGGGTAACTGGAAGGCGGGCTTTAACCAACAGCCGCGGGAGGCCGGGTTTGATCTCCTTGTGGGACACAGCGTGTGATGAATGGTGGCCCGTGGGGGGATGGACACCTGCCCCTCACATGCTCAGGCCCCCGGCGTGGGCTTTGATCTCGGGGGGGGGAGCGATGCAGCGCATGGCTGCGTGCTCCCAGCTCCTTTCATGTAGCTCAGGGGGGTCTGGGGACGGTGGGGGGCTCAGCCTGGGGTCAGGGTCTGACCTTGATCCCGATGGTCCTTCCACCCCCTCAGATCCCTGGGGGGTTCCTCCCTGTCCATCCCACTGCTTGTGGGGTCTCCTCCATGGGGTCACCCTGCCCTTCCCGCACCAAAGGAGCAGGGTGGAGGGAGCGGGGTGCAGCTCCCGGCCCGAGCTCTGCTCACCCACCCCTTGCGGGACGCGGGTGATTGGCACTGGCATCTTTGTGCCTGGCATGGGCCCGGGGTTATTCTCAGCACTGACATTTGTGCCAAGCCGACAACGCAGGAGGGGGTCCGGCAGGGAGAGAAAGGGGATCCTGGTGGCTCTGGTTTCAGCCTGACCTTGAGAGTGCAGCAGGACCCCCCCTAGACCCTCCCAGACCCCATGGACACCTGAGCACAGGGCTCAGGGTGCTCTGTGCCCCCATCTTCTGCTGGCAGAGGATGAGATGCAATGTTCTGCAACGTGCAGCTCACTGCAAGCAGGGAATGTCCTTCTTTTTGGGGAGAGAAATGGCCGAATGAAGCTAGAAACAAGTATGGGAAAGCCCTCCTCTGTACTTCATAAATATAACAAAAACAAATTTCCAAAAGCCCTGGACAAGCCCGGTAAGTCTGTAATGTGGTGTCCTGTTTCCTAATCTCTCCAGTAAGGAAGCAGTGTGCTGAATTTAAAATATCCCTCTGGTAAATGCTAACTATTTAAAGAGTGCTAGGGTCTTAGAAATGCAAAACAAAGATTTGTTGATTAAAAACACATGGTTTGTTCTGGAGGCATGGGTAGCCAGAAAAATCAGTTCTGACAGTATTTTGGCTTTTTCAATCCCACAAGACATGATGGTGATTTATTATAGTGATGTCAGCTGTGGTTGAAAAAAGTTCCCTGTGTTGTCTTAATAAAAGAGCTTTACCTTGAAACCATTAAGCTCTCAGCTTGTTTGTTTGAAGCGATGACGGTGGCCGCCAGCGGTCCCCTCTCCATCACTCTGTCCTTTGGTGGAGCATGAGACCGCCCGGGGCTGCGTGATGGATGTGGAACCCGCGTGGAGATGGGGACGGGCTGGGAAGTGTTGGTGTGCTGGCTCCAAGGTTCTGGTGGCGAGGAGGAACACTCGTCCCCACCACGCTTCGTGTTGCTGTTGAGATATATGGGTGTCATTTGCTGTGGGTATGGAGCGATGGAAGAGGTATGGCAGAAATAACCTGCTGGGCTCGTCCTGCCATCGCTCATCCCCGCTGTGAAGGCAGCTGAGCTCAGCAAATCGGATTAGAGATGATTTACCTGGGGCATGGCAGCAAAACCGAAGCACAGCAGTGCTGAACAGCCCCGCACCGGCTGCATCCCACCTGAATTCTGGGGCTGCTGCCCTTTGCAGAGCTCTCAGCAGCATGGCAGCCCTGAAGAAAGCTGCAGCCTCCCTGGGCACCGTTTGCAGCTTGCAATTTGCAGGATTCATGCAATACAAATGCAACGTGCAGGCTCCAACCTGCAGGAGGTGCTCCCAAACCCCACATGCTGCAGTCCCCGCTTTGGTCTCCATTGCAGCACAGCTCTCCATGTGGGAATTGTAGTAGAAATAATGCAGATGTTGGATAAAGCTCCACGGGTTGTTTACACTGAAGCCCCAGCGTATGGTGGACGGCAGTGCATAGTGTGAGCTGAACTCTGCCCCCACTGAAGCGCATGGGAACGTTACCAGGGACGGGCGCTTGGCAGATAGAACAGATCATGTATTATCTGCCTTTGCTGGAAGAATGATCTTTTTCCATCAGCGTGATTATTTTTATTTGACTTTTAAGTCGAGCTGGAAGACAGCACGGCTTCCATCCGTCACTGCTGCGCCTATTAGAAAATTAACCGGGCTTCGTCAGCTTTGAGTGCGGTGTGCTTCTGCCGTACATCCAGAGGAAAACAACTCCAAAGGAGAGTGGGACACGAGGAACACAGAGCCCCGGTGCAGGAAGCTTCACAAGACCCAGAGCAATTCTCCTCTTGGGAAGAGCAACAGGAGGGACCACGGCTGCGTGCGCTGCAGCTCCTTCCTCGCTTTGCATCGTGCTCCTGGGAGCTCTTTGCAAGCACCCGGCTCAGTTTGTGCTCACTGCTGCAGAAGAACGCTCTGAGCTCTGGCTCTGAGTCCTGGGGATGCGCATTGGAGATGTGCATGGATGGGGAGAGCCTCCAGCACAGCCCCTTTGGCACTGCGGGTTGGCAGATGGGGCTCCCACAGCGCTGGCTGCAGAGAACCATAGTGAGTCCCAGGAGAGTGGGGGCAGAGCAGAGTGTGTCCTGTCCATCCCTGTCCCTGTCCCCATGTGCCACAGCTCCTGGGTGCTGGAACCTCAGCAGTGCCAGGGAACATGGGGTCTCCTCCTGCTCGTGTCTACAAACAAATTAAAAATTAAATAAATAACCATGCTAGTTTACAAATAGAACTGTTACTTGTTACTCACAGTATTAACAGTCTCCTTTTATTTTTCTTCCTTTTTTTTTTCTTCTTTTTTTTTTTTTTTCCGAGGCTGTGAAAGACGTTTGTTTCAGTTGCCAACATCTCTACAGAACTAATGTGGGTGGATTGTGACAGATATAATTTCTCCATCCTACAGTTTCATCAACTTGAGTTCTGTTAAACTATACCCGCTGGGCTTAGCTCCTTTTAAAGTTTCCGCTTTGACAGGTAGATTTATTAGTCTTGAAATTTGTACAAATCAGATGTCACTCGTGGCAACTTGTCAAAATGTCAGTCTGGTGAGGGAGGCATGAAAGGATTTTCTGGAGAGAGACGGGAGGCAGGCTTTAAAGAGCTCGAGCAAAAGCAGAAGAAAGGAGCTGGGAGGGACGGCAGCCTGCTTGATCCTGGGGGTTTTGCTTTATTAAATATCTAGCGCCATACAGCGGGAGATGTGCAGGATCCTGCCCGCCCAACATCAAGGCTGTCAACATCCGCCGCTGGCTCCCATTGCACAGCCAGCCAAGCTCGCTCTGTGTATTTAGGGCAAGGCTGAGGTGTGGGGAGGGGAAAGTTCGGCTCCTTTCAGGCTCTTAGGGCTGCTATGCTGCACTGCAGCCCTGAGCACGAAGCTGTGGTGAAGGCACTGGAGGGCAAAGTGTGGGTGGGATGAAGGCAGGGAGATAGGGGCGAGAGGGGAGGGGAGCAGGGGCAGCAGGGTTCATCCTGATCCTCATCCCATCCTCATCTTCATCTTCATCTTCGTCCTCATCCCATCCCATCCTCATCTTCATGCTCATCTCTAACCCCATCCCATCCCCATCTCATCTCACCCCATCCCATCCCATCCCACCCCATCCCATCCCATCCCATCCCATCCCATCCCATCCCATCCCATCCCATCCCATCCCATCCCATCCCAGGAGAGCTGTGATTAAAACCATTGACCTGAATCTTACTGATGAGAGCAGGACAGAAACTGAAGCACTCCTGTAGAAGACCTCACGCTGTAGTTGGGACACCTCACAGCCCAAGTGATTCTGTGACTGGGAATACAGTGAACAATGTTGAACTGGAAACTTAGAAAGAAAAACAACAACAAAATCACTGCAATTTAGAAAAGCAAATTAAAAAAAAATATATATTTTTGCTTGCCAGCTCCAAGAAGATCAAGAAAACTTCCACCAAAATGAACATTTTCCTATGAATATTTACAGTATGTTTGTATGGAGCTCAATGTGCTACAGAGAGAGGCCCACAGAGATGAGGTCTGGTTGGGAAAGGGCTCTCCCACCCCCACTGAGGACGTGTCCCCCCACGCTCTGGGTCTGTGGCTGTGCTGGAGAGCAGAGCACGGCACGTGGCTTTGGTCCACCCCCACCTTGATGTGCTGCTCATTGCGTGCACCCAATGGGACTGTGAAATGAAGTTGAGAACTGGGACTTCTCCAGGTTTTAACACTGGGATTTGTGGCGGGGAGAGGCTGCGCTCGAGCACGGAGGGATTTCAGCTTTGCTCAGTTACACGGATTCGCAGAACGGTGGGGGTGCTGAGGATGTGAGCACCCGACTTCTCCCAGCACCGCAGCAACGAGAGGAGAGGGGACAGCCCCCTTCACGAAGGAGGGTTTCTCTGCAAGGAGTCACTCGGTGTTGTTTCCCCTTATGAGGGCACCGTAATGGGGGAAAAAAGGGCCATTTTGGGTGCGGTGGGGACCGGGGTTTCTGCGTGAGCTGCGGTGCGGGGGGAGCGCGAGGGAGGGGTGGGGAGGGAGGAGAGGAGCGCCTGGCATGGGTTCAGAAAGCTCTCCAGCTCACACATCTGGTTCTTATATTTCAAAGTTAATTAGTCATATTGAGGCTGTCTGAAGATAAATTTATCATCCAGCGAAAACACAAACAGTTTGAAAAATGAAAGGAAGTGAGGTGACACGGCTTGACGTTTAAATAAATCATTTTAACATGATTAAAAAACTTGTCCTCCCTGACACCCGGAGCTGGAGGCTTTGTGAAGGCGTTCTGACAGAGCCGGGGCTCTGCTGGCTGCACGGAGCTGCAGTGCTGTGGAGTTCCCTTCATTGGCCATCACCACGGGGCACACCGGTGGCTTCCACTGAGCAGGAGTCTCATTGGCACAGTGCAGGATCCTTACACCCCTGGCTTGAGCTTTGCACCCTATTATCAAGCTGGCTTTTCACCAGCTGGACCAGTGCGAGGCGGTGACGAGAGGAAAAGTGTGCCCTGAGCGGCCCTGCACCCGTGCTGGGTGACCCCATTTTGGTTTTGCTCATCCTGGTGCACTGCACGGTGCCTTTGCCACCAGGGTCCACCCCAAGGCTTGCGGTCCAGCCCTAAATGAGACGTGGACGTGTCCCCTCCAACCAACACCACCACACCCCAGAGAGCCCTCGGTTCCCTTTGGGCCTCAAAGTGCGGATCTGCAAAATGAGGACTGCGTGGGGATGGCTGCATCCCCTCCCTGCTCCCCAAAGGGCTGAGGGAGGATGGACAGACAGACACGTGGATGGACACACAGCTGGGTGAATGGACAGGCAGGCAGGCAGGCGGACTCACTCAGAGCTGGGGAAGCTGAGGTGGGGGGAAAGACGCACATCTCCTAACAAGAAAAGATCTCTCCCAGGCTTGAAGGAAGTGAAGTGACAGAAAGGAGCGTGGAACAAAAATAAATAAATAACGAAGTGACGCTTAATGGATGAAATGAATATTCAAGTTGTTTCCAGGGAAGAATCTCTGACTTTGGTGCTGGTTACAGTTACAAGGTTTGTGCGTTTTCTCGCTGTCAAAGCCTTGTCCAAAAGTTCCTTATCTCTAACAAAACTGTCAGCTGCCTTTGAAGTATCGGAACAGTCTCATCACATCCTATTAAATAGTAAACATCATTTGCAAGCGTGCGGCCCCAGGCAGGTGTGTGTGTGGGGTGGGGGCACACGGAGGGGCTGAGCACAGGGGCAGTGCCATCCCCGGGTGAGGAACAGCTCCGGTTGGAAGGAAAACATCTCTGTGAGTGCCACCCAATGTTCTCATGTGTTTTTTTTTTTTCCTTCAGCCACGTTTGGAGAAACGCATTTCACGTGTCGAAGTGTCTTCCGAGAGCTGGATCTTTCATAGAAGAGTAATTGTGCAATTAGCTATGAATTAGTAAAAATTCATTTCTAATTACTTCCAGGTGTGACACATTTTACGCCGCAATGTGTGGAGGGGGCTGACGTTGCTCTGTTGGCATCCACCACGGGAGCAGATGTGAGCAGACACCGTGCCCACCTGGCACACATGGTTGGGTGCTGGGGGAACCTCGCTGCAGGGGGAGGGGGGACCTGGGAGTGGGGTGGTCTCCCCAAAACCCCAACACAGTGGGATTTGGCCCATTTACTCAGCTCTTGGATGCAGGTTGGGGTTGTGCTCTATGGGGAGCCAGAGCCCCTCATGTCCCTGCAGAGTTTGAAGCTTGACGCTGGGAAACCAGGTGGATCCCATTGTGCCCATCATTAAAACCCTGGAAATCTCCCCATCGAGCCTGTGAGATTTCCAGCCCTAATTCCAGATCAAAGAAGAGTTGGGAAGGAGCTTCCCAGGTCTGAGCGCTTATCTCAGCCGGAGCCGCAGGCGTTTGAAGTTGCCCCATCAGTCACTAATCAAAGATCTCCCTTCAGATGGGGAAATCAGACCCCTTTCAGCAGGACGGGTGGTTATCGGCTCCCAAACACCGCCTGTCTTTGCTCTGACCTTCTCTTTGTGAGCTGACCCCGGAGCAGGAGCTCGGTGCGGGGATTGGCCCTGCGGTGCCGGCACGCGCATGGCTGCACCTTCAGATCAGCAAAGAATGTGCGTGTGGAGGTCATAAAACCCTCCAGAGGTAAATAAATACACTCTAGACTCCCCCACTTAACACACAGCGATGGCAAGCACTAACAAAGAGCTGCACTTCCACTCCGAGGACGGTTCTGTGTGGCTCTCAGCCCCTCATCACACACACACAGTGCCAAGGGGAGCAAACCCTTAAGCACCAAGCAGGGAGAGGGGGAAAGCAATGCGCCTGGGGGCCCCCTGGGTGCTCCCACAAGTGCGTGAAGGAGAACCCAACACAACGTCTGCATTCAGCAATTTTCTTCCCTCTCTGCAAAACCGTATACACCCCTGGGACCCCCCCCCAGTTCCAGCACAGCACACACTGCAAAGGGAGCAGAACCCTGCTGCAAAGTCCCCCAGCAAAGCAGCACGTGGCCTTGCAAGGGTCTGAATCAGCATCAGGAGCAGTTTTTGCTGAAAACATCACATCTTTTTTAAGCCAAATTACACGCAGCCCCAGGACTCTGCCCTTGAGTCCCCCAGCAGCATTGCACAGGGCTCTCTGGAAAGCTGCCTGAGTGCTTCTGTCTACTTTTGCAACGTGCTGCTTTACCAGCTTGGACAAGCTGCAGGGAAACCTCTTATAGCAAAGGGTTTGGGACTGACAACTATACCACTGGGTGAAAGCATCCCCTGGATACCCCGGAGAGCACTGAGCGTGCCCTGGTGCAGCACTGCCTCATAGCTGTCCCCATGGGTGCCAGGACCAAGAACATTCCTTGGCCACGGCCACGCTGTTCCTGCTGTGCCCACAGTCCCTTCTCTTTGCAGGGGGATCGGATGGCACTTCTCCTCGCAGCTCAGTGTGGGAGGGGGGACAGGAGTGCGAGGAGCTCCCCTGTAGGTCCTGCAGAGAGCTTGGAGCTCCATAACTGCTATTCCAGGAGATCGCTCCATTTTTGGCAGTCATCTCACGGCTCCGTATCCTCCATGTAACCGGATTCTTCACGTCCCTCGTGCCCAGAGTTAACCACTGGGGCGGCCCTGATGGGCAGCAGCAGTGGGGCCATAATAAGATGGGAGGGGATGGGCTGCACTCTGGGGTTGGGGGGCACCCAGGTGGGGCCTGTCCCCCCCCAGCAGCAAGTAGTCCCCCTCCTCTGCAGGGACACTGATCCCCCATCACTGCACAGTGTGAGATGTCCCCAGGTGACACCACACTGCCTCCTCCTAAAAAACACAAGCCAAACTATCACCCAAAGCAGCGAAACAATGAGGGCAGGAGCTCACCAAGCACTGAACAGCACGGCTTTTGTTGGGGTAGGGCTCATTCCTTTCACGTTTGCCCGCGAGGCTTTGCATAATTAGAACGGAGCCTCTCCTATAAAAGCAAGCCCCTAGCATCCCCATGCAGCAGCAATCCTGTTGGGGTGTGACCAAGCCCTGTCCCAGGGCTCCTATGGGACCCTGTGTGCATGGCGGAGCTCACTGCCCCGGCGTGCCAAAAATTGAGCTTTTTTTTTTTTAATAAGGCCTCAGACAAACTCATAAAAAGCCCCCGTCAGCAGGGCAAATTTCATTCCAGCTGGGAACTGGATTCCTGTGAAAGGAAAGTGCCAGCAGGCCCTTCAGCTCCAATGGCACGACCAGACACAGCTATAATTACGGGCTCTCGATAGCTGCGTGAAAGCTGTTATGAATTTCAGTGGGCAGAGGGGCGCAGAGGAATAGTAAATCACCCCAACAAAAGGTATGGGCAGCGGGGAGCAGGCTCCGGTGTTAACCAAGCACTGTTGTAAAGAGCTTAAATTATGAACACGTGCCATAGTTAGAGCAGGGTCAGCTTTAACTGGGAGCCCATTGTCCCTGCGGCACCAAGCATGTAGGAACCGGGCTCTGCACCTCTGTCCTGGAGCTCCAGTGCCACCAGTTTGCCCCCAGCACTGGGAAGACCGCTGGCATGGCACACCAGGATGCTGGGATGGGTATCTCCATGCAGAACCCAGAAAGGACTCGAATGGGGAATGCAGTGCAGGGCAGCATGCATGGGGCTGCAGCCATCCCTTGGCCCCATCCACGCAGCACTCTGCAAACAGGACTTCCCTCAGCTGTTATTTCATGAACTACTGTCAGCACCCGCCAAACACAAACTCTGAATAATCTGTTGCTGATTTGTACGTGGATTTGTACCGGAAAAAGGGTTTTGCTAGAGCTGGCTTTGCACAGCCTGCTTTATAGGTCCTGGGGTCGCAGGCGTGGGGTGAATGCTGGGCGTAGTGTAACTCAGCACTGGGGCACCCGAAGCACACAACGAGCCTGAGCGGGATCATTTATTTCACCCCAAATTGTCCGTGTGGAGCAGCAAGTCTGCACCAAACCCCGTCAGTAAAATGAGAAAGCCAAAGATTGCGCCATAAATAAGGGCCGGTTGACACTTCTTAAATTCATAGCTTTAGCACACAGCAAAGTGTCTCCTTTTTATCAGGAATTTGTTGACAAGGGTTGCAAAAAGATCTACAAATAATACTGAGTGGAGCTATGAAAATGTATTTGTGGAACATTTCAGTACCAGGGATCACCATTATATCGGAAGAATTCATCTTCCTGGAACATTTTATTAGTATCTAGATTTTATAGCTGCTCCTTTTTAATTTTTTTTTAAATTATTATCTTTTTTTTTTTTTTTCCATCCTTCCAGCAAATGCAGCAATGGGGAGAGCCCCATTTCCAGCTGCAGCTGCAGGGATTTGTTGGCTGATCTGGCTTCAAGGTGCCATCATCCCATTCCATTTCCATCCCCAGCTCATAAACATCCCATCCCATCCCATCCCATCCCCATTCCATCCCCATTCCCATCCCTATCCCCATTCCCATCCCTATCCCCATCCCCATCCCATCCCATCCCATTCCATCCCCATTCCATCCCCATTCCCATCCCTATCCCCATTTCCATCCCCATTTCCATCCCCATCCCATCCCATCCCATCCCATCCCATCCCATCCCATCCCATCCCATCCCATCCCCATTCCATTATGCTGCACTTGAGGTCATTCAGTGTTGGAGAACATTGGGAGCAGCTGAGGAAATGGAGCCTTTACCCCAGGAAAGCTCAGCCCTGGTGCCTGCGCCCACTTCTCCCCTCTGCAGCACGTGGTCTCATCCTGCCCTCACCCTCAGCCCGAAGCAGTGATGAATGCCCCACAGTGGCACTACAGACGGCCATAAATAACACCTCACTCTGCGGTGCCAGCAGCTTCCATTAAGGCCGTCTGGATGGGGCTGTGATACCCCAGGTCTGCGCCAGGTCCAGCCACAACATTTATCAGCCTGCTTTCCTCACCCCATAAATCATCCCAACCCGGGAGCCATATGGGAAGCAGGGGCCTCAGCAGCACCCAGCAGTGGGCAGCAGCTCCTCGGTGGGGCACTCCGCCCACCCCCAATGGATGCCACTTGTGCCCTGCACACGTATCCCTACTTTTCATGGCCCACTGGGACACTCCGTGGCTTTCCGTGCCCCCATCCTCACCTCAAACATCACTTTGATATTGTGCTATTTCTGTTATTTTAACTGAAAAGACCTCATGGCACAGGGATCCATGTTTCCTTCTCATCCCCTCTGTCCACTGAGACTCAGTCCCTCCCAGTCCCAGTTTCTCACCCTTATTTCTTTCTACACATGAGGGGTAAACCGACACCAAATCAGCCTGTTTGCACTTCACACCCACTGCACAGAGGGAAAAAAAACCGTGCCAAGTGACGAAAAGAATGAAGCCTATTGTTGTGGGGTTTAATTGAACGGGGGAAAACATGCCCCTAGGTTTTACAGTAAGGATTTACAGGTGCGTTGAGCACCCTCACCCTGCATCGTAACTCAAGATACGACCAGGCAACGTATACCAACATCTAGCGACAACATCAGATGAACATCTTTGGGGCAGAGGAGAAATCTGCCCATCTCCAGCCCTACCTCTCCTTTCCAATGCTTCTTCTCCTCACTTCCATTGCGATCCATTGGAAGGCCCTACAGAGCGGGGCTGTCGGAACTGGGGTTGGCCTCTCCCAGCACTGGGCTGCCCCAGAGGGGTTGAACAAACCTCTGGGCAGCTCCGGGAGCCCCGTGCTGCTTGTGTCGAGGCCTGTCTTGCAGATTCTGCCATAGTGAACTCTTGGGAACACATTAAATTAAGTGTCCTAAATTCGCCTAACTACGCATTTAATTTGGCAGTAATAGGACACTCTCTGTATAATAACGGAGTTGCTGTATAATAGAAGAGTAGCTGCATATTAATATTTTGATTATTAAGGACATGTGTATCGGAGGCTTAATAAGTACGTAATATATTATTGCTTAATTGCTCAGGCTCTTAAGTATGTTTTCATAATTAGCTGCTATTTAGTTAACGTAAATATCCAGCTTATTAAATATAGACGTGCATTCTGCCTGTGGCAGCTCCTCGTGGGAGCAGCACCCGAGGCGAGCGGGTGTTCACCGGGTCCAGCCTTGCTCTGCAGGTCAGCAAACACATCCCAAACCCTCCAAGCTTTGCAGTCCCACTGGGCGTGCTGGGAAGCTCCGCCATGGCTTTGTCTTCTTCCTCTCCACCGGAGGTGATCCCTCTCTACACCTGGGCCAGGTGGACAATGTGCTTCCTCCCTCCTCCATTTGCTGAGCTGGGAGAATTCCTTTCGCTCCATTTCCCGTGTGGAGGAGCCATGAATTCCAGATGGGAATGAAAGATGGCAAGGTGTATTTCATAGAGTGTCTGAGCAGGGCCCACAGCTCAGAGATTGTCAGCATTTATCCAGGACAGACAGCTTGGAGTGCCAAGGGTGTCCTCTGTGCTGTGTGGTCACCCCAACCGAGGTCATGAGGAATGGGGGACTGTGGTGGGGCCATGGATGGCACCTCAGCTCATCCTGTGCTCCTCCTGGGCTGAAGGAATGAATGGATTAATGAGTGGAGAAACAAAGGCGATGCCTTGGGAAACCAATTCCCAGGGCTGGAAATGCTCAGTGCCAGCTGAGTGCTGGGCTTGGCCTGAAGGGACGATGCTGTTTTGGGGTCCCCGTGTGCTGCCATGGTGATCTCTTGAGGTCACATCCAACCAAACCACTCTGCAATGTGCAGAAGAGATCCCGGGCCACGGCCATGCAGAGATCTCA
This sequence comes from Callipepla californica brunnescens, assembly GCA_023055505.1. NCBI lineage: Eukaryota > Metazoa > Chordata > Aves > Galliformes > Odontophoridae > Callipepla > Callipepla californica. Next base: position 637,509 of record JALIRH010000037.1, read on the forward strand.
GCTCTGGGTCGCGTGGGGTGAGGGACACCTCCTCAGTTCTGGGATGAAATGACCCGAAGGGCTCTGAGCTCATCCTCCAGCCCTATAAACTTGGGGCGGCTTTCACATGTGGGCTCCTAAACGCCGCATTTCAGCGCAGTTATTGTCCCAGTGCCTAACAGGGGAGGCAAGGCCGAACGAGCCCATAACTCACCCGCTGCAAACATGTTTATTTGATAGATTCTTTTTCCCTTTTAAGAGCTTTAGCAAATACGGTACGTACAAGGAAAGAAAAAAGCCCTGATGCCAGCATGCATAATTCCTCCAGGAGCAAGCCTGATAGGAACACAAAAGCGTGCACGCTTCCAAACTGTAACCAATATTTGCACATTGGAGTGACTAATTCTCCACTCCGCGCCGCAGAACAATGGGCGTAATAGCAAGGTACATTAATGCAAAGCGTGATTGTCTGCTGCCTCGCTTATTTGACACATAAACAAGGAGAGGAGGAGGATTTTTATCTACCTGTATAACTATTCGCTGAACAGCAGGTTACAAATGCGCTCAGAAAATGCTGACCCAGGGCTGCTCCTGTACCTCCTGCGCCGGATTGGCACATGATTTGCAGCACTGCGGGAGTTCTATAGCTGACCTCATTAGCAGTGCATTTCCTGGCTTGTTAGCATCATATTTGTATAATTTACGGCACCTTCGTTTTTATGGAATGTGTTCCTTGTAGAGTGTAATGGCAGCAATATATTTAACCTCTCCTATTTAGGAATGCTGTTGCTGAAGGCAGCCTGGAGATATAAAAGGGATTTTTTTTTTCATCTCTTCTTTCTCTCTAGCATGCATATATATATATATATATATTTCCACTCCGTTGCTACATGCCCGAATATACATGTAACCTGCGAAGTGTTCATAAAAGGAAACACGAAGCTGTGCTCAGGAAACCGCAGCTTTCGCAGGAGCATTCCCAAGGTCAAGCCCCTAAATCAGTGCAGTGCCATCTCTCCAAAGCCATTACTCAGCTGCTGGAAGAGGAGCGAGAATTGCAGCAGCAGAAAGAAAGGACGGAGCGTGGAGGTGGGATGGAGCTGGGCTCAGCTCCTGGCTCTGCTGCCCGGCCAAAGGCAGTGCTGCTGGGGATGCTCTTCTGTGCTCTATTTCATTTGCAGCTCCTGTGAGCACCGCAGTGATGGGGTGATGATGGTTGTGATGATGCAGCCCTGCAGTGCAGCCCTGGGGATGGGCCCCAGCTCAGCCAGGAGCCCTGGGAGCACAGCAAGCTCTGTCCCTGCCTCCTTCAGCGCCTCGCAGTGAGATCCGGATCCTCATCACTTGATTTAAATCGAGCCTGTCTCATTAGATGGCTGTGTACCTGCTTAGTTGCCTAAACACCCCATTTCCATGCTGCTCAGGCTGTTTGTGCTATCTCGCAGTGATGGATTCCACGGGTGGAGAGCTGCATAGAAATACATCTGTGGGTGCTCCCGGATCGCTCTGCTTCTCCCTCCCTTCCAGTCTGCACAGCCTGCGACCCCTAAACCCACCCTGACTCTGTTCCCTCTGGGCACAGTGCACCAGCAGGGTCACAGAGGCATTTCAGGGGCAGCTCTGGCTTTGCCACCCACCCCTTGCCCCCCTTCCAGGGTCGTGGAGGGACCTCAGTGCTCTGCTTTGCATCACCACCACTCAGTGCTTGGGCTGAGCCAGTGCCACCCCCTGCCCCACTGCTGTGCACGATGCTGCAGTGCCCCACAGCCGCCCCAGAGCTCGCGGCAGCCCCGGCAGCATCTCGGCAGCTTCTTGTTAGCTGCACTCTAAGCAGGAAAGTGACTGGCCCTGACAATATAATTTACATCGCTGTATAAAACTATCTGTGGAAGCCAAGCTAATTTGTGCCAGATTAGGCTATTTGTCTCAGCCACTGTCTAACGGCACAATCTATCAGAGGGCTGTTTTCAAATATCGCTTTTCAAGCGTGCCCTTGAGAGGCGGGAATTGATTGGGATCTTAGAAAGCAAAATTACAGCAATAACTTAAAAGAAACAATAATTACTGAATCATACCAGTGTCAGCACTCTGCAAAACACGAAATAGCCATCAAACCCCAATCCAATATATTCTGCAGCAAATTTATTGAATGGAAAAAGCAGTTGAGTGAGGCTTTTTTTATTTTTTTTCCTTCTCCCCGTTCCCTTCACCCCCTCTCTCTCTCTCTCTCTCCTGGTACATATGGTTATCTCAAAACCGCGAGTGAATGAGTCGATAATTCTTGTCATTGACTGCTCCATTTTCAGAGAGTCAAGAGAAGATCCATTAGGTGCCTCCCGACGCGGTGTCTTTCCCCTTCCCCTCCAGACATTTGCGAGTCTGCGCTCCTCGGGCAAACAAACATATATAACTAATCATCTGTTAAAGCGCCGAGCCCCCTAATAAATCTCTGCAACTGAAATACTTTAATGGGTAATTAATTGATCCTGTTCCAGAGGAGTAATAAGATAATAAATTAGACAATATTTCACTCAGTTGTGTCAGTGTACTGCTAATGGTGCTGTGGGGCTAAGCCGAAGGATAATAAATTAGCCAGAAATTAACTGCTAAGAGCTTTCTGCAGAGAAATTGGCTGACAGGCAAGGCTTGGTGATTTAGGGCCACCACGCCGCGGTGGTGCTCTCCATTCCCTTTATTTATTTTTTGGTGCTCACAGATATTAACTCTTGTTTTGGGGCCGGAGTGAGCAGCGTGGCACGGCGTGGTGTGGCACGGTGCAGCATGGCACGGTGAGGCAGAGCACAGCAAGGCTGGGGAGCAGCAGATTTACTGCAATCTGGTTGTGCTGCATGTAGGTAAATTACTTTTGTGCTGACTGTAAAGACTGTCTCTCCGAGGCGAGTTATTACCCATCCAGCAAACAAAAAGGAAATATTTTCTGGTGCGTCTGTCATATTTCTTGGGGAAGTAGGGCTGAGACGTTGGGAAAGGTGACACTGAGGGACAGATCCTGGGGTGGTGTAAAGCAGCACGGCCCTGCTGGGCTATGGAGGTGCCATGAGTGGTGCTAAGGAAAAACTAGAGAGGGATGGAAGCCCTCAGCATCAGACCCTCTCATGGCCCCCGTCTGCCTGCAGCCCCCGAGCTGTCCACTCTTCCCAGCGCTTATGGGGCTCCAAAGGACCCAGCAGCTCCCCGGGCTCCCAGACCCAGGCTAACCCCATCTGCTCTGAGCCTGGGGACCAGTGAGAAGACAACAGTCATGTTTTGCAAGTGCTGAAGGAGGTGTGCAAGGGCCACAGGAAAGGAAAAGGCTGATGGGCATCACGGGAAGCTCCTCATGCATCCTGCAGCATCCAATATTGCACAGCAACCCACAGCATCCTGCAGCATCCCATTCCCTCCTGCATCCCACAGCATCCTGCAGCATCCCATTCCCTCCTGCATCCCTCCTGCAGCATCCCAGCCCTGCAGCCCCAGCACATCCCTCTCCTTGGCTCTGCCCTCTCCCACTGCCCCTTCCCTCTGCCGCTGCTCCCTGGGAGGAGGTGAGAGCACAGCAGTCAGCTGGGGCACCGAGAGAGCTCACGGATGAGATTAAAAGCAAATCAAAGAAGAAAAATTGTGGCACGGTTTATGTCTTCCTAATTAAAACCCCGCCAGTCTCCCTTCTCTCTCCCCTTTCCCCCCCCTCCCCCCCCCTCCCTTTTCCAGCTAATGTTACACTAACGAGCTGAGTTTAGTGGCATTTATGTAGATAAAAGTCCCGATGATTGATCTCAATGGCTTGTTAAAATTAGTTTCAGTCCACCATATTGATTTAATTCCATTGCTTGAAAGTGCTAATTAATAATGATAATAAAAGTGTCTGGGCTCATTATTATCAGGAGGCAGGTTGGGAGGGGACCAGGGGCACTGCATTCACGGATGGATTTGGGGAGGTGGCATGGGGCAGAAGCAACAGGGATGGGGGTGAGGGTCTGTCCTCAGCCAGGGGCAGCTCTGTGGGATGGCAGTGGGACCCCCTGTTGTTGTCTATGGGGTGGTGGTGGGCTGTCCCAGTCAGCCCAATCCCACACTGCAGCTGTGACTGTGTCATGTTTCCTGAAGCTGAGATTCTTGAAGGACCCATCCACGTCCATCCATGGTCCATCCATGGACCAAAGCTCAGAGTCACACAGAGCTGCCCCAGAGATGTGATGCTCTCACCCTTCTCCAGCTACACACCGCCTGCAGCTCCCGGAACCTCTCTCCTGGGGAAATTAATTAGTGCAATTAATATATTCATGTGATCATTCAACGTGCTGATTACAGACAACTGCAGGGAAAACTTTTCCCTGCTCCATCCGCTCTCCCTGTGCCATTCGGGCATCACTGGCCCTCATCTTCCCCTTTTATTTTTAACATTTCTCTCCGTCTCTCCCATCCATCATTTTCTCATTCCCTCTCTCCCATCCACAGCTAATGGAGTCTGCAGTAATTCAGCCCTCCTCGACAGGGCTGTAATTTCAATAAATAATTACGGGACCCGAATTCATCTCTCTCCTTCCTGAAATGCAGCTGTGCAAACTCATCCCGGGGTTCACTAGTAGTGGGGTTTCGGGTCGGCCACACTGCTTCGGGACTGCGGGCTGCAGCCCTGCTTTGCTCCTGGTGCTGGCTCTGGCTGCAGCATCCCCAGCTCCTGCTGCATCCCTGTGTTGGGATTCGCTCCCCATCCGTGGGGTCAGCAGCACAAAGTGTGCTCCTGCAAAGTGTAAAGGAATCAAACCAGCTGAGAGTGGCAATGCCACCGCCGCCTTTGGTCGGGGCTGCAAACAAAGCGAAGGTCCCTGAGTTCTCCTATAAATGGTAATGATAACACAATTATCATGCAAAACAAAAATTAAGTTTAATGGTGCAAAGCCAGGGTGTACTGTGGAGGTAATTCATATTAATTATGTTTGGATTAAAAGCTTATTTCTTTTGTTAGCATCTGCAAGTAGGAACTTAGCAGTAAAAAAAGCCGCATATAATTACTGCATCTTATGGAGGAGCAGTGTCGAACTTAATGGAGCATCCCCATTCTCTCTGGGCACCCGACGAGTGGTAATATTTCACATTTTATGAAATACAGGAGAAATAAATTACAGGTTTAATGATGAGCTTTTCCTTGGGCTCCTATACCAAGCACGGCGGGCCAGCAGCCCCTGCTGCAATGCAGTGCAGTGCAATGCCACCGTCGCTGTGACCCCACTCTGCAATGCAGTGTCACCATCGCTGGGACCTTTCCGTGCTGCAGGGCATTGCCACTGTTGCTGTGGCTGTAACACAGAGCTGTGAGCACAGCTGTGGGTCGGCTTTCAGCAGGTTGTGTTCCCATCCCACCCCATGAGCCATGCGGGATGGGGCTGATCCCCACTCTCATCGCCAGGGACACTCTGCTCCTTATTAGTCCTCAGCCCAGCGGGTGCCAGCTGCTATTTTAATTCCTTTGTGCTGGTGGCGGGGTCGGTGCTTTCCTTTTAAGCACAAACCACTTCAGGGCTGGCTCAGGAGCGCTGCAGGGCTTTGGTTGGAAAGCAGAGCTGCAGCCCTGCAAGGCCCAGAGCCTTCCCCTCGGGGCGTTATTTCATCACTTCGCCCCAAATTCCTCACCCCAGTCGGGTTTTCCTCCTTCCCAGCCATACTGTGAATAACTGCACCCATCGCACCGCCACTTTTCCTAAGGGGCTTTGGTCGCATCGATGCCACGATTTGTGCTGTCTGGTCATGGATCCACAAACCAGAAATGCTATAGCATTGGGTGAGGAGGTGCCGAGCCCTGAGGGCACTGCAGACACCCCGTGTCACCTCCCCACACCTCCACCCATCAGCGCATCCCTCCATCCCATAGGACACAGAGGGGTCCCTGGGGAGGGGACCCCGCTGGGAATGACTGTGCCTCTGCAGTTTGTACCGCACGCACACACCGACACCACAGAGCAGCTCCTATAGATCAGCCCTCCTCCTGCCTTCCCGTTTCCCCCTTTTTGACACCATAAATCTCTGTTTTTCCCAACTCACGGCAGCGATTGCATCATCTCCCGTCCGCCCCCTCCCCGCCCAGCGCAGATTAAGATAAAGTGATAGCGCTGTGTCAAAGAGTGCTTTACTGCCACACTTGGGATAGAAGAGGAGAGGTTAATTTATCATCGCTGGGGAGAACTGACAGAGGAGAGATATACTACCGAAGGGGGATTTAGCACAGGGCCAAGAAACTTCACACTATTTTTACCATCTGTCACATGCTCTAATAAAGCAGGACAAAATATGAAGAAAGGAAAAATGAACTATCAAACACTGATGTAATGCAGCCCATAAATCTAATTTAATTACTTTGCATGGAGACAGGTCCTCGAGTCCGCGTGAATATACTGGATTTTCTTGGCAACTTAACAACTAAGTGTTTTAATAACATCACGCCATAATTTATTCTGCTTGAAACACAAAACCTCTTTTGTGCAAGTTTCGTTCCTTTTTTTTTTTTTTTCTTCCTTTTTTTTTTTCCCCCCTTCCTTTCGGTGTGTGAGAACTGTTAATTTTTCCCGCTGATGTCAAAACTGGCATCCATTCACACGTGAACTTGAAGCCTGGCTGTGAAAGGAGGCGGAGGTTGGCGAACGCCTTTTATTGTTCGGTGCGCGCGCAGTGGGGCCGCGCTGCTGCGGGGAATGGGACCACAGGGTGGGGTTGGGAAGATGGGGCTGCCCCCAAAGTGGAGCTGGGGGATGTGGGCATGGGGAGGGGGTTGAGTGCCACGAGCCGAAGCGTACATTTGTCAATGAATGCGAACCTGGATGCGGTCTCACAGAAATTATTGCTAAGCATGAAAGCCGTAGGTCGAATGTTTTAGGACTCCTGTGTGCTGGGGTGCTGTTTTTCCAGGCTTTGTTCTGAACCATTAGTGATGACATTGAGGTTGTGTGGCTCCGTGGCTGGGAAGAGACATTCCAATCCAATGGAGACATTCCAATCCAATGGAGACATTCCAATCCAATGGAGATATTCAAATCCAATGGAGACACTCCAATTGGATTTTGACCCAAAGTGATGACTTTGACATTTGTCCCCAGTGTTGGGCTGCAATGGCAGTGAGCGGGGATGGGGCGAGCTGCTAATCCATTTATTGGTCATCAGTGCTCCATGGGACACCCGTGTGGTCCTGCAGCCACGTGGGGCTCGTGGTACATCCACGGGGCTCATGCATGGAGCAGAGCTCGGCACGCGCCCTGCATGCTGCAGAGCTGAGCTGGAGCTTTGCTTTGCCTCTGGGCTTGGCTTCCCCGAAGCTTCGCCTGCAACTTGCCTGAGCTCTGAGCACTTCTCGTGTAATCATTGATTTTTCAACGCTGAAAATTTTAAATAATGCAGAAGAGGTTTCCCCCCAGTAGAGCTCTGCTTGAGCAAATCCATCAGACTTTGTAATAGTGTCTCCGGGGAGGAGAGCGAGTACTTAAAACCGAAGCGCGGCGGGAGATGCCGCTTTGGGGACGTGGGAAGATCCTCGTGCACGTTGTTTGCTCAAGGATTAGGAACCCTGAAGCTCGGGGATCTGCAGGTGCTGTGGCTCTCTGAGCCCCAGGGTTTGCTCAGCTCAGCGCTGCTCTCCCCTGGGGATGGAATAAAGGCTGACACAGGCAGGACACGCAGCACAGCCGGGTTTGCATCCCAAGGAGCTGCAAGTGCACTGTGCATGCCCAGGTGATTTATTGCACAAGGGCATTTGCATCCTGTAGCTAATTAATCCGTGCGCTGGAGGCTGCTCTTTGAAGTAGAGCAGTGTCAGCGAGCCCGGCCCAGGGATTGTTTGCTTCTTTTGCTGAAGAAAGCGTTCCAGGTCCGTGTCCCATTGCAGCTCTGTCTGCCTACGTGCACCTGCCTGGGTGGGGAGAGCACGATGAGCACCGTGCCTTAATGCAGTGCATGGAGTTGGAGATGGAGTTTAAATTCATCTCCTCGCTTGCACAGATTGATTGCTTAGGAAAGAAAATAAATGTGCATGTAGATACGTTTGAAACACCTTGAAGCACGCATGCATCAGGCAGATGGCAGAGAGCGGCTCGGAGAGCGAGCGTGCAGCTTTTGCAGGAAGGGAACAGCGGGGTGGAGAACATCCACGTGAGCTGTGCTGCTGTGTGGGGATGCGGATAGGGCAGGGGGAGGGCTCCCAGCCCTGCACAGAGCTGTGGGTCTGAGCACGGCTCTGCTCCGTGCGCTGCGCTGCGTTCTGCTGCGCGCGCACAACTTTGTACACGAGTTTCCTGAGTTCATGGATAAAGTCCAGAGCTGCCAAGCTCCCGGTGCTTTGCCATGTCACACTAATAGCTTCCAGATCCCATCACATATTAAATTCATGCGGTTTCAGCGAAGCCATCTATTTAATGCAATTCGCTAAATGCCTGCGTAGCTCCGCTGACAGTGACATATTAGGTTTGCAGTCTTTTGCAATCTGATATCTCTGAATTTGCCACTGTACTAAAGATTTGATTAATGTGGTTCCATTTCGGTGCAGTAATTGGCTGCGACTGTTGTAGAAAATAATCAGGCTTTCATTCCTTACAACTGCATGGACATGCTAATGAGAGAGTGGGTTAATTAAGCCCCAGGCAGAAAGCGACAGTTACTGATGACTGTTATGACAAACCACCGACTCGGCATTTGGGAGCAGGACAGCAAATTTGCACTTTATGAAATTACAGGAAAACTGGGACATAAGGAATAAATAGTTACATCTGTTTGGTGAAAGGAAGAGAGCGGGAGAGGAGCGGAGCGCGCCGGTGTCTCCAATCAGGGCGCGGGCACGAGAAGTTCAGAGCCACGCAGGGAGGGAACCAACTTCTTATCCACTCCCTCTGCATGCTCCCCACCTGCAGGGTGCAGAAGGGATCCCACCCTGGGGGGCAGCACCGTGGCTCTGTGCACCCCTCCTGGGCCCCAGCTCCGGATGGGAGGTGCTGAGCGTGAGGATGATGCCGGCCACGCAACCGCACGGATGCAGCATGCAGGGACACAGTGCTGCAGGGCCACCAGCTCCAAACCCCACAGATCACAGCCCCAGGGCTCCTGGTGGGCTCAGCCCCCAGCAGGCAGCTCCCCTGGCTGCGGCTCTGCAACGCCAATAACTCATTTATAAGGATTAACTGGCAATCTTTAAAACTTTCCCTTTCGTGCTCATGATATTTTGCAACATAAGCACTGCCGCCATATAACCAGTGATTTAGCTGAGGGGTTTTATAGTCTGAAATGGCTTTAAAATTTGTTTGGAATTACCTTGAGTACATTTTAAACACTTAAATTGTCATCTTTGCGTTTTGGGCTATTCATGATGCACTATAGGAGTTGTTTTTCCTCCGTTAGACTGCAGAACAACACCTCCATGGTGGCACCAAGGCCTCCAGCTGCACGCTGGTGGTGTCCCCACGCTCTGTGGATGGGTCCAGATGTCTGTCCACGGCTGTGTGGCTGGCTGTCCAGGTATCTGTCCATGGGGATGTGTCCGTCTGCCTGGGCTGCACAACCCTGCAGGAGAACACCTGGCAATAAATAGAAGCTGGGCACTCTGGCCCCAATGTAGAGCAAGGTGTGAGCATCCTCCAATCCCACTGCAGTCTCACAATGCCTTTGACATCTCCAAACATGGCTTTATCCAACACATCCACGGGGAACTTTGGGGTGCATCCCTCGAGGTTATCCTAAGGGTCTCATTAAGGCTCAAGGACTATTTTGTAGGTTTCTGGCTTGGTGCAGCTGTTGTGCTTTTGCTCCTGGGGTGCACCGGGTGCCCCCTCTGGCTCCGCACTGCCGGGTCCCATGCGGTTCTGTACCTGCCAGGGCCTCGCTGAGCAGCCCCTAGAGGAGAAGCCGTAAAAATGTTTTATGTAGGAATAGGTTGGTTTCTGTGCAATAAAACCCGGAGCCATTGAAAAGCAAGCTCCTGTGTAATTACAAAGACAGAGGAGATCGCTTCCATATGTCTGAGTGGGTGTGAGGGGCCCCGAGCCCGCATCTGTTCTCTTTGTTCTGGAGGGAGAAAAGGGAGAGAAAGAAAGAGAAAACAGAAGACAGAAAAGGGAAACGGGGTCTGGTGGAGAAAATGACCTCGCGATAAACCCCGGCCAGAGCCGCTCCGCCTTTGAGGATCAAGGCACGGCAACATCTGGCCTGGCCGAAAGCACGCTTGATCAATAAATTGTGCTACCAGGCACAGAATCAGAGAGATCTGAGAGCCATTCATTAACGAGCTCGTTAAGTGATTGATATGCTTAATTTTCCTGTCAAATGCGGACTTCCCTTGTAAACATGTCAATTGAGAAAAGTTCAAGCTTGTCACTCGGATTTATGGCTGGAATAACATGTAGGTGGAAAAGAGCGACGCGTCCCCTGTGGCCTGTGTTGTTTCCTATTGCAGCGGGGCCAAGGGAGCCAGGTGCTGCCGTGTCCTCCTGTCTGCCCACAGCTGAGATAACAGAAGCAGTTCGGTCGCTGGAAGAGCCTCAGAACTTGGCCCGGCAACAATTAGCCTGTTAATTTGTTTGCCTTGATAACGCTTCAGGGTGCTTTGATGGGTTGGAGTGGGAACCCAAACCCCACTTGAAACAGATGTGTGTCCGTTACCCACCACTGGAGACCTTTAGTCAAAGCAACAGTGGTGGCCTTTTGCTCTCATGGTTTTCCTAGAGCTGTGCCATGAGACCAAGTACTGCACACACATCTCTGTCGTGGTATTTGGGGACTGGGATGGCAAGGACGCCCTCAGAGCATCACTGTGCTGCTCACAGGGACCCAGGCGCTGCTATCAATAAACCTCTTTGTGCCTGACTCATTTTTATTTCCAACTTCTATCAGCAGTCATCGAATCGACACCTCAGTTCCCTTCAGCGTATTCCCTCTGGTGTCATTTTTTGATAAATGCCAAGAACAGCCTAGCAGCAGGAGGCCATTATCCTGTGACATGCTCCACTCTGCTCACATTATCGCTAAAATAACACGGACGCTCGCGCGAATCCTGCAGCAGCCCTGGCAGGGACCAGTGGCCAAGGGACAGGGCTGCCTGGCACCAGTTGGCAACTGGTGGAGATGGGTAGAGGGCAGCGAGTCCTTCCCATAATGGGGAGAACATCCCAAGTGTTCAGCTTTTACATATCCCGCTTCCCCATTGACATCAGGCGCATTTCTCTCCAGTTTTGCAGTTATTCCTCTTTCCCCTTTCTTTTTCTTTTCTTCCCAGTGACCCCACAGAGAGCCCACAGCCTCGGGGACAAAATGCAGAAGGAGGGAGAGGAGCACTGCAGCCAAACCTAACGCCGTTCAGCCATCACCGAATCCCTTCCATTTAGATTCTGTGTTTCTTAAAGAGAATAGGGAAAGCTTGACATCCAGTGTGCTCTGTGAGTTCCTGGGGCCGGTAGGGGGATGCTGAAACACTGAGCAGGGATCCCCCTCCTGCTCATTTCCTCCCGAATTTGCTCATACAACCACACTTTTCTTGAAAGGCACAGATTTCTGGGCCCTCTCTGTACAATGGCAGTCCGATCCCGTTCCCTGCATGGCAAGGATTTGCCATCGTTTTGCATTAGCCTCGCAAGATCTCGGTATTTATTTTTTCCTAATATGACACAATTAAAGGGTAATCGTATCTGTACCTTTCAAATCATGTCAGGCAAAATGAACACTGTTAGGAGGATGATGCTAATGTGACACGATAGGACACAGTTAACGCGAAGAAACGTTCCGATTGAGTTAACGCAGGGATGCAGGGGAGGGGGACGCCGCTGGTGCTGGTCCCTGCTGCTCCCCATTGGACCCAGTGCATCCCAGTACCCCACAGACAGCTGGGATGGCACCACCATGGGGATGGAAGGAGAAAAAGCCCTGAGCTGGCCCTGTGAGATGGCTCACGCCTCGCTGGCTGCTTCCCCTCTCCGCTCGCAGCGTCCCCAACACTTTGTGCACGGAGGAGCCCTCTCCATCTACAACTTTGAGGCATGGTGGCCAAACTTGGGGGAAATAATTAACAATTATTTCACAGGAGAAGGTTCCAGCTGGAGCAGTATCTGGTGGTTGAACATATATCTACCAAAGGATTGTTATTTAAGCAATAACCCTTGAGAAATTGGTCGTTACCAGCATTAAACGACTCAGCCCATTGCCAAGGATGGTTAACGCTCTAATAAACTGGTCATTAACTGCAGTAACAATGAATTTCGAGGGGATTATTGCTATTATAAACCTTAATCAATGGTTTATAACAGCAATAATGTGGTCCTTTCTTTTAATGGTAAGTAGTGCGGCATGAGCAGCCTGCTTGGAGATATTTTCGGCCTGGCTGATAAGACAAAAGCAGGCGTTGGGAGCTCTCCAACTCTGAACTCTTTTGGGAAGGAGGAAAAGGCACAAGGAGGTGGGGTGGGATGGGATAGGATGGGGTTGAGATGGAATAGGATGGGATGGGATGTGATGAGATGGGATGGGATGAGATGGAATAGGATGGGGTGGGATGGGGATGAGATGAGATGCGATAGGATGGAATGGGATGGGATGGGTTGGGAAGGGATGGCATGGGGTAGCCATGGCCTCTTATTAGATGCGTCTCTGCAGTGTGAAACAGCTGAGGAACAGGAAAGGATGACACTCAGCGTGAGGTAGGTGTGCCAAGGCCCAGGTTTCTGTGAGCAGGTCAGGAAGAAGCCAGGAATGGAGACAGGAGAGCCCCTGTTCTGACCTTGGGGACTGCAGACCCCTGTGCAGATGGACAGGGAGCAGCTCTGGCACATCCCTTCTTGCTGTGCAGCCCTTAGGAAATATCCCACAGCACTATAACGAGGGAGCAGCCTGGCACCAGCTCCTTCCAGGCAGCTTAAAGAAGCGTTCCCCATCCTGAACGAGCAGAGCTGAACCAAACTCTGCAGCTTGGAGGACTGCACGCTCCGTGCTCCCCGCAATCCCTGGCTGGTCCAGGGCTCAGCTCTGCACCAGGATGGGGAATTATCCCCAGCCCTGCTGCAAGCAGCCAGCCTTCAAGCTGGGGCTCCCAGGGGAGCTCGAGCTGCACAGCTCAGCTGAGGAGCGAGTGGTAATCACACCCTGACTTCTGCGGGGATATTCTCTCTCATGTACTCGAGGTTTTGACGGATCCTCAGAGCAGGTGCTCAATCCCTGCCCTTATCCCTGTGCTCCCACTATCCTTGCTCTGTGTGAGCCAGGGCAAAGCCACGGGAGCTTTGGGGCTCTGCTTGGCTCAGGACAGTCCCTGATGTCCTACGTACCTTCTGTACGATGCTCTCCTTGCTCAGATGCCCATGTCCCCTGTTCTGGCCGGTGATACTTCTCCCTCTGCTCTTTTTTATTTTTTTTATTTTTTGAAAGAGGGCTGCAATGGAATAAATTGGAAAGTTTACTTCATGTAGCATGGAAATAAAAAAGCTCATTCAGAAAGTTAATGATTTATTTTATAGTTTCATTATCAGGGTCACATTACTCAATAGCATTTCAAACATGTCATTTGTACAAACTATGGTAATTAAAATTTATAACGTACTTCATCAGCGGCATATGAATCTTTTAGCCAGCACTCTGCTGTCATATAAACAGTGTAATTTCAGCTGCAATTCACCCTTTATTGGCTCTCATTTGTGATTTAACAGCCATCAATGACTGTGCTATAAAGAATAAATTAACCATCCGTAAACCTTATGATGACAGGGACAGTCAAACAGACTTAAACTGCCTCCACCAGCTCTGGTTAGCCAACAGCCATCAGGCACAAGAGGTGCCACGCCGAGCTGTGACAGTGCCCTACATGAGATGCTGAGGGTCCTCATGGTGTCCCCAGTGCTCCCAGTTGCTCCCAGTGGGCAGCCCCACGCAGGCAGCACGCACCCAAACCCCAGCAGCTCCAGCCCCAGGCTCCAGCTTTATGGATTTGAGAGCAAATCCACCACGAGCCGTTTCTTAATCGAGGGCTCCTCGCAGCCGGCAATTATCCGGCGGCTTATTTGCGCCCATCTTCTGCAGAGGGAGCAATACGTTTTAATGGGATCCCTCCTATGCTTGGAGCTGACACTGTACAAAGCTAATAAATGATATGGATTGGATTTGTTACTGAGACATCTCCAAGGAGCCTGGGTCATACAGGCCAATAAAATTGGCCTCATAAATTTACCCTGACACACAGGATTACTCCAGCATTGCTGAGGTCACCTTCTCCCACTGATTTATTGCCGGCCCATGGGTTAATAATACTGTTTACGGGGCGGTTGTTTTCCCCTACACGTAGCAGATATTAATCAGCACGTCCCGGCCTTTTCGGCACGCCGTGGGCGGGTGCGGCGCTGGGGGACGCGGGACGAGGACGTGGTGGTGATTGATTCTCTTGGCGAGACTTTTCGTGGCCACAAAACCTCCCGAGAGCCCCTGGGAGGAGCAGTTCCCTGCAGCGGATCCCTGCAGGAGGGGTTTTGACATCCAGCTTCTGCCCGGACTGCACTGTGCCTCAGTGCCCATCTGGGTGTGCAGGACAGGGGTTTGCCCGAGGTTGAGCCACGCAGCCGTTGGCAGGCATGCCAAAGCCTTTTCTGCACCAAAGGCAGAGCAATTTCTGTGCCTTCGTGGCTCTCATTGCTCCATCAGCACTTGTTCTGTGGGATCTCGTGCCCGGAGAAGCTCGGATTTCCCCCTGGATAAATGCTAGGGCAGTCCCTGCAGCAGCTGTAGCCCCATGTCTGCAGGTATCCAATGGCCTGTGCTCCTCTTCCATGCCACCAAATCCCCCTTTGATGGTTTAGATGGTGCTGGGTGCTAGGAAGCACTGCAGGGGGATGGCATCCCCAGTGTGCCCAAACCTCTCTTTCCCAGGTCCTGCTTTTCCCTCTCTAAAGCAGAGCTTTGTGCATCCAAATCCACTTAGAAGGGAAGAAGGGAGCAGAAGGCAAGCAGAGCAGCCCCAGACATCCTGCACAGCAGCCAGGAACCTTATGACAGCATGTGTCCATGTGTCCACGAGTCTGTGTGCCCATGTGTCCATCTGTCTACATGCCCATGTGTCTGTCTGCCCGTCATCTGTCCATGAGCCCATCGATCTGCCCATTTATCCGTGTATCCACACGTCCATGTGTCTGTCTGTCCATGCATCCGTGTCTCCAAGCATCCATCCCCATGCAGTGACGTCTCCAGGGTGCTCCGTCCCCATCCCCACGTGCTGGCCCCGCAGCCAGCCCTGTTCCCACTGCTTCGTGCTCTCCTCCTCCTGCCCTAATCAGAGGGGACAGGTGAGATGTGCTTCAAAACACCGTGATCATATTTTAAATGGAAATGAAACGTGTGAATTAAATGTAAATTACAGCAGAATGGGAGGACAATCACCATTCGTTAAGGTCTGACACCTATTTTTGCAGACCTTTCCTGAATGCCACAACTTGTTTCTCTGCACTTGTGACGAGGACGTGTAATTACGTGGCAGCTGCTGCGGGGCCGGGGCACTCCCAGCAGAGAGGGACGGCGTGCGGCTCTGCGGAATTACGGAGCAGCAGTGATATTTTTATTTCGGGAGCTGTGAAAATGAACCTCGGTGTTTTCACCCTGGAAAGGGGAGGCGGTAATACAAAGGGACGTTTTTATAGAGTCAATTTATTTAAGGGTTCCCCCATTTGCTTTTATATTGGAAAAATATGTGCCCTGTCGACCAGCCAAATTTTCTTCTTCTTCCTCCATCTCATCCCCACTCCTCTGAGCCACCGTGGCCTCCGTGGATGCCAACAGCACCAGCTGAGATCTTGCCATGGAAGCACCCATGCAACGTGTGGCACCCATGGGCTCTGGTATACAGATCAGGCAGGGACAGCCCACGCTCTTGGGTGACATCTGGGAAAATGGACAATTTCTGTCCTGAGGAAACTGAAAGCCAAGGGCTGATGTCATTTGTTGGTCATACCTGCGGCCCCTGGGCCATTGTTTTGGTTCTCCCAAAAGCAGATGGTAAATACTCAAATGAAAACAACAGCTCTGACACACTGATCACATTGACCAGGACATATTCCTCAGGTGAACCAGTAAGGATGGAGAAAACGCCTCAGATCCCCATGTCCAATCTCAGCCCATCCCACCATGACCACTGACCTTGTCCCTCCTTAACACATCTCCACAGCTCTTGAACACCTCCAGTGATGGTGAAACTGGGCAGCTGTGCCAGTGCCTCACTGCTCTGACAATACATTTTTTCCTGATATCAGACCTGAACGATGATGGAACAACCATCTCAGGCCATTGCAGATGTCCTCTTCCACATCTGCAGACATTCAGCCTCACTCCAGCAGCACCACTCACTCCAGAACCATACTTTTTGCCTTTTTCCCCTCCCCTTTTTCAAAGCAGCAGGATATTTGTGCTTAATTTCTTGAAATATCGGACCGGGGGAAATAGAAATACATCATCCCACATTGGGATAATCACAGCATTTAATTCTGGTTTCAATAGTTCTTACAGTTATATATATAAGGAACGTTGAAACAAAATGTTGTTTTGAAATGGAAAAAAAAAAAAAAAACCCTCCATGCCATTTAATTCCTAAAAGGTCAACTGAAATGCTTTGGCCTTATCGAAACGATTTTCTCCTTTGATTTTTCTTTCCAAATGCAATTTCATCAAAATCAGTGCATTTCCACAAATGTTTCACCTTTGGTGAAATGGCATCCTCTGCCTGGGAAGGGGCTGGTGTGGGGCCGTTGGGTGGGGTGTGCGGCGATGGATGCCATCCCATTCCCACCAGCTGACCTCGCTGCCTGGCCCTGTGCTGGATCATCCCCACGCGAGAGCGCTGAGAGCATCCGGAGCCTTCCTGCCTGTTTGCACAAAGCTTGCAGCATTGTCAGAAAGGAAAGGGTACCATCTGGTTAGCCCTTGTTTACTGCACACCCTGCCAGTTTGAGCTTATTAATCATATTTACCCAAGTATCTTAATTACTCCCTGTCTAGCGACTTGCCTTGCACTCAGCTGTTGACCCGCTCTCCCCTCCCCTCTCCCTCGCTCTTCTTTTTCCCCACTGCTTTTTTTTTAATCCTTTTCTATCATTAATCACAGGAGTGGGGTGGGCTGGAGCTCATTGCTGGGCAGGGAACACCCACACCTGTGGGGACCGTGGGGCTGGTGCATGGGGACGGGCGTACGGGGCCAGGTGCGTGGGGCTGGGTGCACATGAGAATGGGCAGATTGGGGTGGATGGGTTTGGGTGCATGGTGGTACGTGGGACTGGGTGGATGTGGGGACATGGGGTCAGGCTCTGTCCCCACCACGCTGGGGATGGCGGCGGGCAGACACCGTTAGCGCCGGTAATTTGTTGATCCAGGCTCTCCTGGCGCTCCAGCGTGAGAGTGGCACCGTTTTCTTTACGACCTCATAAAGTCACAGCCGAGAGGCCGATTTGGAAAACAAACTGCCTCAGGTTGACAGATAATTAGATACAGGGGACATATTATACGCCTTTGCATATAAATGCGCACCGAAGCACATTGGTTCATCAGAAGTTGAGGCTGCGGGAGGAGCGGGGAGCCCGGCACATCAGGATCTACGCCCCGATGCCGCTGGCTCTGTTTTATGGCTGCTCCATCCCCGCTTGGTGGTGGCTGGGAGGTTGGCTTTGCTTTAGGATCCATCCCCTGCAGCCACGCGAGCTCCTCGCATCCCGTGAGGCCGCTGCCTGCACCGGAGCTTTAGTGCGGCGGGGAGGAGCGGCTGAGCGGGGATTCATTGCCATCATCTCTATCTCGGTGTTCCTATATCACGGCCAAACCTTGCTCCTCCCGCCAGCAAGCCTGCTGAGAACAGCACAGCAATTCGGAGATGCCACAGCCCCTGTATTTATACGGCAATTCAGCATCGCTCTCTGCCCGCCCCGAACCACGCGGTTCCAGGTATTAAAGCAAACCAAAACAGTTGGGGTTCCTTTTATGCACTCCAAGATTTAAGGTGTCGTTCAGACGCCTTGTCAGGCTCTCAGGGTTTGCTTTGCCAGGCAATCAGCCCTGCCCCACACTGGGGTGAGCTCTCCTTTCCTGCTCTCCCCCACGTCCCCCTCTATTTTTGGGGGGAGGCAGGAAATGTCAAATGAATGGCCCTATTCCCAAGGAGAGCTTCATTATCAATCATTCTCCCCCAGAAAGGGAACATAAAAATGTGTGTGGGAAAGATAAAGCTGTCAGAAAAGGGAAAGGAATAAAAATCCAACCCTAAACCCCCAGCAGCCCCCATGGAAGGGGGTGATATAAATACAGCTGCTGTCACTTTGATGAATTAGATCTTTTGTTAATTAGGATACACGGATGTAAGAGCTGTCTGAGCAGACAGACCTCTCCTTTCCCTTCTCAGCCCAGGGTGCTGGCGGCCTCGCAATGCTGCGTTGGCATTTCTGCAAACAACCAGAGCCTGCGTGCACCCCTGGGTGGCACGGGGCTCTGCTTTTGGTGGGCACAGCCACAGCTGCCCCCACCCAACCGAGCCCCGGTGTCCCCATGGCACTGCAAAGGGGACACTGCTCCATGTCCCCTCCTCACACCCATGGCAAACCAGGACCCCATATCCCGACCCACTTGGTCACAGCCTTCAGCCCTCCACTCCCCCCCCCAGCAGCTCCCAACTCTTCAGGTCTCCTCCACACCGTCCCCCATCACCGAAGCACCAATGAGTGTGAGGGAGGGAGGGGAGAAAAAGTGCTGTGCTGTGTGGATTATTGTGTGTTTGTCATCTGGAGTGGTATAAGCTGTAGGTACAGCATCTCCCAGCGGTGATTTATGGCCGCTGTCAGGCGGCACCAGCGCTTTGTCTGCTGTAGCGTGGAGGATGAATGCCGCGCTGTCAGCGCGGGCAGGGCAGTCTTTCTCTCGCTCTGCTCCGTGTGCTCGCTCCCCATTTCACGCCGCTGAACATAAACAATCTTTTGTAAACCTGACAGTCACACTTGCTTCTTTGGAAACATAACGCAGGAATGGATGACTCGGCTTTCATCGCCCCATTTCCTGGGCTGTGCAGAAGGTGGCGAAGGGGAGGCCTCAGGGCAATCCCCAAAAAGTAGAAATCCAGGAGCAGCACAGCTCTGGGATCACAGCCTGCTCCCTGATGGGGTCCCATGTGCCTAGAGATGAAATTTGCCACAGGGACACTGAGCAGCGTGGCAGCTGGATAGGGCTTGGCCAGGGCCAAGGGGCGGACCATTCTCAAGAGCAGGTGATGGAGCTGAAGCTCCTCATCCAGCTGGAAGCAGGGCTGAAATCAAGGAGAAGCCCTGATGGCTCCCACAGTCCTGTCCTCCCATGTCTTTGGGAACAAAACTGCCAGGCATGGGGCATAGCGGAGCAGGGGGATGGCTTGCCAGTGCTTTTCTGTTTCCTTTTCCAGATGGTTTGCTTTGGAAGTTCCTCTGTGTGAGTCCCGAACATCTGCTGGGGAAGAGCAGCTTGGTATAAAGTGCAGAAAGGCTGCTGGAAGGGCTCATCTGGGGAGGTGCACAGCTCCCAATGCCAGCCGCAGCCTAGCAGCAAGATCCTAGTCCCCATCTTGTCCCTGTCCCTTTCCCTGTCCTTGTCCTTGTCCCATGGGCTAGGGGCACATTGACTCCCCATGACCCAGCTCTAGGAAAACAGCAGTACCTCGAGTGGGTCTGTGATGGGCCATAGCTCTGCCAAGGACCCTGGGAACTTAGAAAACACATTTAAAAAAATAAAAACTAAATGTATATATATACGTATCTGTATTTGCATAAACCTAAACAAGCAAACAAGCTGCTGTCTCCCACCCTGGCCTTTCCAATGGGTTTTAAGGCAATTATTTATACATGTGAGCACGATCAGATGGATGTTCCAGTGCCAGCACAACCTCTGTGCATTCAGCTGAGAGCGGCCGGAGCTGTGGCATGCAGGAAGCATAGAAAATGTGAGTAACCAGGTCACGGGGGCGGGGGGAGGAATCTTTCCTGGCAGTGTGGGGGACGCACTGCTGCCACGGCCCCGTGGTGAGTGCCGGGAGCTCCTGCGGCCACGGCCCCATGCCAGCACCGACAGCCCATCCCTCACCGCCAGGAGGGGAATTGAGACAGCAGATGAGGTACAAGGAAAAAAAAAGGAAAAAAAAAAAAAAAAAAGGCAGAAAGGCCAAAGGATGGTGAAGACTGAGGGATCTTCTGCTCCACGTCACCCTCCTCTTGGTGCACCGTCAGGGTGCTGGTTTTGGGGAGGTGTTGTGTTTAATTTAAGGTTCATTTGCAGCCTGCAAGGGTTTGCATTACTGCCCCCTACAAACAATCTCTCCTAGTTCCGTGTCAGAACAAACCCAGAGGTTTTATGGAAAGCAAAGTGCTAGCAGAGAAATGAAACTGAGTGATGGCTTTGGGAGGCACAATGCAGATCCAACATTTTGTTGTCGGTTTTTTACACTGAAGCGATGGTTGGTGTACGATAAAGTTCTGCCAAGCAAAGGGACCACTGAGTTTTGGGGCACACAGAGCACTGTGCTGCTGCTCCGAGGGAACTTCCAAGAGAAAAACACACACTGGAAAAAGAAAACTTGGAGAACGGTGTAGGCCTTTCCACCTCATTTGACCTCATTTTTCCTTCCCAGAGAGAAAATAGAAATCAGACAGGATTTGGGAAAGCTGAGGGAAGGGGAAAAAAACTATATATAAGCAAAGCGTTTCCCTGAAATACATTGTGCCAAATCTTTGCAGGCATTGCACGGGCCTGCACCGGGGCTGGGCTCCAGGCTCAGCTCAGTGCCAGCACCAGAGCCAGCAGACGTTTTTTTCTTTCATAATTCAGCCTCTGTTGCTCAGAGCACCCAAGTGTACTTCAAACCAAATATATTTCCTAGCAGGAGCACGGGCATGGCATACAGCAGGAAGATATAGCCATCCTGATTCAGGATGCAGAAGGATCTTTGAGTCCAGCTCCTGCAGAGCCTGCTCAGTGTAGAACCCAACTCAATGTAAAATCTACTCAGTGTAGAAGCCAACTCAGCGTAGAACCCAGTTTACTGTAGCACCCAACTTAGTGTAGTGATCAACTCAATGTAAAATCTACTCAGTGTAGAACTCAACTTACTGTAGAACCCAACTTAGTGTACAGCCCAGCTCAATGTAAGATCCACTTAACATAGAACACAACTCAGTGTAGAACCTGCCCAGCGTAGAGCCCAACAACCCTCCTCCATCCCTGGCAGGACTGGTAGAAGTGCCTTAAGCTTCATACAGACGTGGAAGGCTTTGGTATACAAATGCCCCAAAGACATCTGGCTGCTACCAGAACCACAACTGCAGCCAATGGGTGCAGTGCTTTGCTTCCCCATGCACTCTGAGTGCTGCATCCCAGCCTGGCAACTTCTTCCTATCCTTCCTAAGCACCCATCCAGCTGGCACTGCCTCTCCCCATCCCACTGGGCTGAGCACTTTTCTTTCCATGGGAAGCATTGATTATTTCCTCCTGCAGCTGCACTTGCTGCACACAGGAGTTATGGGTCTGTCCACACCTGCGAGAGAAACATTATCCTCAGCCTTCAAGGGTGAAGCATCCTATATTTAGTTGGACTAAATAATGATTCTTCTCTATCTTTCATATCAGGATTTAAGAGCACCCTGGAGCTACAAAGTTTATTAGAACCCATAAGAAGAACTGTACCATAAACGGGACAACTGCGGCCATAAAGCTGCACCTTGAAGATGTAACAAATCCTGGGGTGCTGAAGTAGGACACGGTCTTGTCTCAGTCAGCAGAAAGGGAAAGAAAAAAAGAAGAAATGCCAACTTAAGCAGAAAAGAGGCCTGGAAATTTAGAGGAGAAGAAAGGGAAAAAAATAATAATAACAAAAAAAAAAAAAAAAAAAAAAAAGCACGCAGCTTGCATAGCCTGTTCATAGCAGGAGCCATGGGATGGGAGCCCACACTTGGCTCAGGTTAAAGGGGAGAAAGGGAGAAGAGGAGAAAGAGAGAGGAGGAGGACAGTGCTATGGGTGCAGAGAGTGAGGGATGAGTGGAGGCATTCCACGATGCCTCTCCCCTGCTGGCATTCTGTTCCTTAACCTCTCTGCTTTATCTCATCAGCACTTCTTCACCTTCTGTTTCCTTTCCTCCCCAGCCCAAACCCGTGGGCTCTGCGTGAGTGCCCCTGGGCTCATGTGGGTGGTGTGGCTTGGTGCTGTCCTTGGGTACTGAGGAGATCCCCATCCTGCCCTGCAGCCCCACTGTCACATCACCTTCCTGCACTGCTGTCAGACGGACCCCAAGACAGAGGGCTCTTTTATAAGTAACGGAGTTTCATTTTAGAGAGGGAAAAATGGAGAGCTAAGTGGGAAAGGGGAGAGAGAGAGGAGCAAACCACACATCTTTTTACATAGGATCCACAGTTAATTCTTAATTAGAACTGACAGATGCTTCTCCCATAATCCTATTCCCAACATGTTCTGTTTGCTTTGTTTGGCGCTGCGTGATACATGGTGGCATCGCAATGACCTTTCGCAACTCGTCCTGGAAGTGTTATTGGCACTCCAATGATTTATTGCGTGTTCCAGTTGATTACTGGGCCATTTGTCAACATTTTTCTTCTTCTTTTTTTTTTTTTTTGCTCTCCGTAAACCTCCACCGACATTCACGAGCGTGAAAATCTAAACAAATACGTGGCCAGCCCTGCTCCTGCTGCAGCTCCAGCAGTGCCGGGGCCGTGTCCAGAGATCCCTGCTCCTGCTCAGTTGCTCATTGGCATTTTGCTGCCTCTTCTGGGAACGAGGGAAAGCCGACGCTGGAATTAAGCGCCAAAATAATGATCCTCGCAACTACAGCCCGAGGACAGGCTCTCCAATTAGCACCGTGGGTTTCACGTGGCAGAGAGAGGAGGAGGAGCAGGGAGGGGGCACAGGGCTGCGTGAGCCCCCAGGGCCAGCAATGCTGCTGGTGGCACTACATTTAGGGTTGGGGTGGAGTGTGGGGCGGACAGATCCAACCCCCCAGGACAAATCCCCACTTCTTGCATCCTGAGCAGGGTCAGCTGCTCCCTACCAGGCCCCCTCAGTGCTGCCATAACATGGAGCACCTGGATGGGGACACAGCGGCTGCAGCAGAGGCCTGGAGAATCTGCACTGCATTTCAAGGAAGCATTTCCAGGCGCCTGTGTAAATCACCGCTCCTCGCTGCAGTAAAGGCGAAGCATTGTTTCGCTGCGGTGACATCAATGCAGGCCACATAAATTATGTTTTATTAAGTGTGCAGTGCCCTGTAAAAACACACACGCAATCCGAGGATGCTGCAGAGCGAATGCAGGAGCACGGCCAGCTCTGAGTGCTGGGAATGGGACGGGAGGGGAAACGCTGGGGTGGGAATGGGGTGGTTGGGTCCTTTTCCAATTCCAGCTCGGATCGGCATGTAATGTATGGCTTAATTTCCTCTCAAATTAGACACTTGATAAAAAAAGTTATTATATCTGTCAAGTTGCCAGCGCTTTTTATGGGTGTGATAAACCAAGAACCACTGCTTTACAAACCTTGATAGGATGTTTCAGTACCTGGAAAACAATTTTATTGCAGCCTGGACTACTAACAAATTGCAAATACTGATTAAGCCATAAAGTTACAACAACATTAAAAAATAATGAGAGGTTATTGCTTGGGGGGAAGGCTGTCGGCTCCGGATGCAGCTATGGGCTGCAGCTGAACTGCATGGTGAGATCCCCCTGTGGGAGTGAGCATGGGGGTGAGGGGTTTGGATAGCAACGGGTCCCCATCTGTAACACTGAGGTCAGCTCAGCACAGGGTGCTCAGGGGCTGCCTAAACCCCCAGATCTATGCTGGGAGGCACGAGTGCCTTTCCCAACCACAGTGAGAAGGTGGTGTGACTTTTGGGCACCTTTTCTGCCGTGCTCTGAACCAAGTGTGCCCAAAAAGCAGCTCCGCTCACCAGCCCCACTAACTAAAGGGGCAGACCCCTATTTCAGCCCCAGTCAGAACCACGTGGAACTGGTTTCCATCTCTTGTTAATAGCTGGGGCACATGAAGGCCGACGACAATAGGAACTGCAGAAGGGACATCACAAGGACAACGCAATCGCCTTCCAGCAATCCTTCTTGGTCTGCCCTTGCAGAGCAGAATCGCTCCAAAGTGGGGCAGTCCACACACACCTGCACGTCACACCTGAACCCGGTTCTGCCCACCTGCACCCTGCAAGGATTGATGATGTGCTTCCCAAACACCTGAAGAAGAGCAGCAGAGGGCAGCTGCATCACGAAGCCCCTCTGAACCCAAGGTGATCTTCACCCTTCTTCTCCTCCCTGCCGTCTGCTGAGCTCTGCTGGCTGTGCAGGTGCTCCGCTGGGCACACAGCTGCCCTGTCCCTCCAATTCTGCAAAGCAAACTTGCTTTGCAGCCCTAAGCTCAGGGCAGCTCTCCATCACCGTGTGGCTCAACTAATGGCGCCGCGATTAAAGGGTTCATTGCTACTCTGGAACCACTGCTGGGGCTGCACGCACCACCACGCCGTGTCCCTGCACATCCCTTCTCCTCACCTCGGATCACACCACCCCACGCTCCGTCTCGCACGTCCCAGAGGTGAGCGTGGCTCTGACTGGCACCCGATGGAAGCAGCTCCGCTTGCGAGCGTGATCTAACGGCGCTTCCTTATGCACACGCACAGAGCTGGCGTTTTGCTAGATTTAGGGAAGTAAGCAAGACGTATTTGTCTGCGGAGGCTTTGCACCTTCGGCAATTATGTCTGCAGTCTGGAAAACAACAGCAGCAGGGTTGCAGCGGGGAGGGAAAAAAAAAATTCTATCATGTCAGAATAATGAGATCTGTGATTTCAGCACTTACTGGGTCAGAGACACACGCAGTGTGTTATCTGTAATGCTTTCCTCTGACATTCAGGTAAATTGCATTTATGCAGAGGACACAAGGCGGTGGAGAGGGGACTTGGTCGGCCCCCGTGGGATGCTCTGTGGGGTGCTGGGGCAGTCCCCATCTGCTGCAGCACCAGGGGTGCAGGGATGCAGCTGCACGGAGAGCATCACTGAGCTCTGCTGCTCCTCCCTTGAAGGAGGGAGGGGGGAGAGGAAGATAAGGGGCAGTGGGAGCTCACCATGGCCAAGCTCACGGAGCGATGCACCTGCAGATGCTTTCCAGAGGAGATGGGATGGTGCTTTCTCCTAACCTGCGTTTCACTTCTCCCCCGTGCCCCTCATCACCTGGAGGGGTTTCCTTACAGCTTTTTTTCCCCCCCACTGCTCCTTTCTCTCTTTCCAGAGGAGGAAGAAAACCGTGCACGGACCACAGAGCCCTTGTTTTCCAGCTGTTAGATTGAAATACCGCCTGCACCCGTCCCGGGACCAAACCTCCCACTGCGGGAGCGGCCGCTGCAGCCCAGGGCCAGCCCTGCTCTCTGCCAGCAGCTCCTATATTTACAGCTTTCCTTCAGGGCTTGTGTTACAGGATCTGGAGTTTGTCTTGGAGCCTCTTTGCCCCGGGCAGAGCCGGGGGGAACCCAGAACCCAGCGCTGCCCCACTGAGACCCATTCCCCTTGGCTACTTCGTGCCTTGAAGGGATCGACCCGCAGCGATACAAAGCTCTCTCCTCCCATCCGCCTGCTGATCTTTCGGGCAATTATTTGGAAGTAATGAAAGTGAATGCATGACATTTAAAAAAAGAAACTCCGCTGTCAGCAGGAAAGCTGCCACATTCCTCCCGCACCTCGGAGAATACGCTTAGCTTGAAATAATGTTCATTTTAGCAGAGTTGTAAATTACAAGTGTGTTGGGGTCTTGTGGGATTTATTACCATTTGGAAGGAGGTTATAGGCCTCACGCTGTTGCTGCTGCATCTGGTGCACGGTACAGAGCAGCCACAGAGCAAAATTTGGAGGCAAAAGAAAGCACCTTTTATAGCCCCTCTCTGGTGGCTTGTATCGCTCGCATTACACATGCACACACACCACCTCCAGCACTACGCAGGAAGGATTTCACAATCCCTTTTCCCGGTCGCCTGCTGTAATTGATCCACCGTTATTAATGCCGACGAGGAGAACTCGCCGGGCACGGCAGCGTGGAGCGTGGCACCGAGCCCCCGACCACAGCACGGGGCCATGTCCTCAGGGACGGCCGCTCGGGTCTGTGCTCGTGTTTTCCATCGCAGGTGTTTCATAAAACGCAGCCCCGGCCCTGGCAGGAAACAATAAGCTCGAGCTTCCTCTGCACGGACTGAAGGGATTTCTCCCTCCCTTCTGGCAGGGCTGGGGCTCGGCTAAATGGAGCACGAATGCTCCTCAATCCTGACCCTCCTGTCTGTAAATGCCGAAGGGTCACCTTTAGTCTGTGCCGTTAGTGATTAATTAATCTCAGTGTTTATTTGACCCATCCCTCTCGGTGAGGGTTTCTGCACCGAGGGTGCTGTGGTTCCCCTCTCTCCACCAGCAGCACTCTGTGGGTGCTGACCCCAGGCTGTGGGTTGCCTCCAGTGGCACACGAGCATCATCTCCCAGAGGGTTTGGCACCAGCATGGCACTGACCGCTGGGAGAGCTTCAGCTCCTGCTGCTGTTCCAGTTCCCAGCGAGGGCAGGGATTCTCTTACACCGCGATCTGTTTATCTCTGTGAATGCCATTAATCACGTCCTGTGCCGGGATGGCTTATAACACCACATCCATCCTCTAAGAGCTGTTATCAGGCACCCTGAAGATCTGTCAGATAAATAGCCAGGTCAGATGCAGCTGCTCCAATATCCCAAAGAAATCCGATTTATCATCTCAGATGAAACCAAAGCAGTTGCCCCTCCCTGCCCCCATTGGGCTCGCTGCAGCTCGGCCCCCCCAAGCCCCCCCAGCCCCCAGTGGGTTGGCTGCAGAGCTGTGTTTCTTGGCCCTTCGCATCCCGCTGCTGCCTCCTTCCATCTGCAGCCCCGTGATAAATGGCCGCAGGGTGCCAGGTACAGTTCAACGCTCAAAAATCCCAATGTGTGACTTCGGCATCTCATCACAAGTCATTAATCTGGAGGGAGGCTGGTGCCAGGAAGGGGCTCTCCATTGCTGGACCCGCTCCGTGCAGCCGATGCCAGCGGCGGGGAGGAGGGAGGGAAGGCCCCATCCATTTTCCACGACTCTGGGACTGTTAACCCTCTCTGCAGCCACGGCTGTGCTGGGAAGCCCAAGGCAGGCAGCACATGGCCCCCCTGGGGGACGATGCTGTGGTGGGAGACGTAAAGCCCAAGTGATGCTCTGTGCCTGGAGCAGAGACCAGGAACCATGGACGCTGGGTGATGCCCTGGCCCTGGGCACGGCTCCTCTCACCCTGAGGTTCCCCCCTTTCTCCTCAGCTCACACACCCTGGGCCTCGTGCCTGGTGCCAAATTGAGTTGTAGCCGTGAATTATTTAGAAGCATCAGTGGAATATTGTTGTATCAGTAACGCAGACTATCAGTTTGTGGCCTTGGGGCTGCCTCAGTTACACACTCCATCACTATTTTCTCTCATGAATAATGTAGGAGCGGAATTACTCTGCATGTAGAGAATTCATACCCTGAGAAAACAAGGTTGCTCCAAAATTAATTTTCCGTACTAAAAGAGCGACAGAAAATCAATTAATCGCATATTATTCTATACGGAGACAGAGTAAGGGAAACAGCGAAAATGGCTGTAGCTATACATCAGCAAATGCTGTATTGGCAGAGTGCTTTGCAGGGCTGTGAGTTACTGCCAGCTCTAAGCGAGGGAATATATTCCGCCCCCGAGAGTCCTCCAGAGCTGGGATGGGCTGGGGGCAGCTCCCATGGGCCGGGCTGAGGCCACGCAGTGCTGAGCCCACCCAGTTCTGCTCCTGGGGTCCCCCCGTGGGCACACGAGGGGATGCTGTGTACCCACATCCACCCCACTGCCTCCTCGACACTCATGGGCTTAACAAATGGCATCGTAAGGGGAGGACGGGAAATGATGAGGCCGACCTCAAAAGAGTGCAAAGCATCAACAGCATCTTCAGGAATTGGACTCGGAGCCAAAGTAATGAAGACTCGGGCTGTTTTTCTCGCAGCAAATTGTTTTCCCTGAGCACCCAGCTCCTGTGTTATCTCTCAGCACTGTTACGTTTCGAGGGTCATCACGCAGTGCAGATCATTATTCCAGCAAAGAAAGCAGCGGCTTTCAAAGTGTTCACAACAACAACAGCTGCAGCTGCAATGGCATTTACAAGTTCCAGCCTCGGCGTTATTAGCCAGGATGGTTTCTGGGCTGAATTTATGTTTTTTTTTTTTTAAGTGCTATTAACAGGAACATTGGAAGAAGCAATGACCGTTCCCTGAGCTCTGCTCAGTGAGCACTGGGACGTTCCCCGTGCTCCTCACCACGCTCGGGCCAGGAGTGGCCTCTGCTGTGGACCCAATGCCACTCTGTCACTGCTCCTCCAGCACTAATGCAGACACTTGGAGCACGGGATTATTCTGTCCACCCCCTTTAGACTAAATCTGCCCTGGAAAACAAATGACCCTGTTGGGCTCAAAACGCTCCCGCAGCTGACTCCATAATGAGCTGTTTATTATAGTTCCCATAAGTGAAATCCATTAAGGCTGACAGAAACGCAGCTAAAGTTTACATCCAGCATCCGTTTGAGGGGAGTTCTGGGCCTGAATTAAATTTGCCCCTTCCCTCCTCCACCCCGGCAAAGCCATACACGATTCTTAAATGAATTTTCCATCGTTATTTTCCAGAATAACGCAGAGCTTTGCTGGGCCCTGCCTGATCTGGCACGCTGTCCGACCTGCCTGCTATGAGTCAGAGTTCTCCCCCTCCCAGTGTCAGCTTTCAGCCTTGAAAACTTGAAAGGAAGAAAGGTGGTTTAAGAGTGCCATTGTTCTGTAGATCTTAGCCAGTAATCTGAGGTTTTTTTAAGAGTCCTTTCACGACTGATAGTGCTGCAGTGGTGATCACAGCGGGCTGAGAAATGGAGTTTCCATCGTGTGAGAAGTTCTGAGGTTCCTGGTAAGAATGATTGTCCCAAATGTAGACAGAAAGCCAGCGTCTGTCTGTGTCTTACAACCCAAACAATTAATCTCCTTCTCCTGTATCAATTATAATATGACCTTAATGCAGAACAGGGCCGTCAAAATGAAGGATTTGGGGACTCTAAAAGCAAAATCTCTTCGTAGTTTTCAAGAAGATGTTAAACAAAGCAACATGCTGGCGTGGGGCAATGTGGGCAAGGGAAAGGAAGAGATAAATGATGACCCCAAAGCAGACATAAATGGGAGTACTGCTGTCCAGCCATCCCTGAGCCATGTCACCAACTATTATGTCCCCTTCCTCCCTCTCCTCTTCCTCCAAATGCAGCACTGCTCCTCCAGCTCTGATGGGTCACCCAGAGCTGTGCTTCACCTCCTCATCACAGCACCAGTGGCACTGCAGGACTGCGCTCAGTGCAGATGAATCTAAAGGAGGGATGACGGCCACGTTTTGCAAATCTAGCAGGAAAAGAGTAATTTCTATCGAGTCGTGTGTGGTATGTGTGCAAGTAGGAGGGACGGTCCGCATTAGCATATAAATGCATTTAAAGTGAGACAAATACTGGCGCTTTTGGCAAGCAGGATACCTCTGGAATCAGAAATGTAAACTGTTTAGAAAAGGAAACGTTTTTGTTTAAATGTAAGGAGAAGGCGGCTTTGGGAAGGTAAACATCCTCCCCGCGAGGCCACCACTTTTGGTACTGGTGCTGCCCATCTGCGTGCTGGGAAGGTGAACACTGCACGGATGGACTTCACCCCATGGGGCAGAATCGGGCCCATTCTGTAGGGCACGGTGCACACTCGATGCCATCTTGGCTTCGTGGTTGTGTGCAAAAATAGCATTCGTATGAAAGAATCCCATCGCAGACCTGGGTCCTCCCGTGAGCTCCCTGCACGTGCTTTGAGCCCGCGGAGCTGAATGGGCAGAGATCGCCCGCGCACGCACGGCCCCGGTGCAACAACAGCGACTTTGTCCCAGCGGCCGCAGTTCTGTCTGCTCATCACCAGCAGTTTGTTTTGGAAACAGCTGTTAGCCCGTGCGGTAAAACATAAGATGGAAAGTGTCACAGGAATGCGGTTGTCATGTGAAACCTTTCCTTAGGAATGGCAGGGAGATTTATAGTTTGCATTTGGTTTTAATTCGATGCATATGGCAGCAGATGCTGGAGATCGGGGAATGGCACTCGTGGCCAGAGTGCATTTTTCGGGGCTGGCGGTGGCCCCGCTCTTGGGACGGGAACACATTTCCCTGCAATGCACCCTCTCAGCGCCGGTCCTTCCTTCCTTGGCAGCACCTTCCCAACTCTTTTCTCAAGTGTCCAGCGATCTGGGTGTGTGGGATTAGAAATTAAATGCTTTTCCCTCCCTCCCAGCTTTGCTGTTGGAAAAAAACAAGCCAAACAAGCGCAAACAAACCCGAAGCAGATGTGGCCGTGCAATGAAAGCGGAGAGTGCTGTGCAGCCCCGTGGGAGCTCCCACGTGGCCGTGGGCTGCACGGGGCCACACTCGTGGGAGGGGGCTGGCGGCGGTGGAGGGGGCGAGGAGAGCACCTCATCTGCAAGGAATGGGAAAAATGCGATGCGATTCCTTCAAAAGGAAGGAGAGAGAGGGAGAGCAATGCAGGGAATGCCACAAGAGTCGTGCAGGCAAGAGTCTGCAGCTGGCCGAGCTGGAAAACAAATGATTTTAATCAGCTGCTATTCAACCACTGTCAGCTTTGATTTACTGCGCTCTGCCAATTAAGGTCTGGGGGTGTGGGGGGTAGGAGGTGAGAAACAAAAGCACAGAGCGGGAGGAGAGGATCGGCGGAGCTGAGCGGGATGGGGCTCTTGCCCCCAGCACCCCCTGTGTCCCGGTGGGGTGCAGGGCACGGGCTGGCAAAGCAAGGGGTTCCCAAACACATCTTTCATCTCCGCCACTCTCACGCAAAGCAAATTGCTTCCATGAGCTGAGAACGGCAGCGTGACTCGAGGTCTCTTCCCCCCCCCCCTCCCCTCCTGGATCATGACGAATGGATTCAGCACCGACAGTTCCAGTAGGGCTGTGATACGAGCTTTCCGCAATTAATTAGTGCGGCTAAGTAGCGAGCAACCAAGGAAATTAACGAGAAACACCATCTCCCCGCGTAGAGCTGCGTGGCTACGCGCACGGCTCCCGGCTCGGTGGCAGTGAGCAGGCTGCAGCCTTTGATCCTGCAGCAACCACAGAAGCATCGGCGTTGGCGACGCGCTCCAGGACCTGTTCGCACCGCTCCGCTCCCGGCACAGCCGCGTCACCGCGCGCTTTGTTCCTCCTCTTTAGCACTTTGATTTGTGCTGCTCTGCTCAGAATCTCCCTCGCAGCTTGTTGACTTATCACTCATCCCCGCGAGTTCCCATCCTCTCTTCCCCTGACAGCTTTGCCTAATGTACTTATTCATTCCATTTAAATAAATCGAACACGGGCCTATGACAGCCGATAAGTGAGTCACACAAGAACAAACAGAAAGGAAGCACTGCAAATAGTCAAATGTCAAGTAGGAATGGAAAACTGTCCCTACAGCTTCAGCGAACCTTAGATGTCTAATATTTATGGCCAATTGATGTCATTAGAAAGTAAATAAGCCCTCTTATGCTGCATTACAAAAGATTAACTGCAAGCAATGGAGTTTAAATAGCACAGATAAGTGCAGATGGAAATAAACCTGTTTAAAGCTGGAAATATTTGCTGAACCTCCTTGCTGCTTTTAAGATAATTGATCTCTGTATATCTGCATTGAATCTCCCCATAAAAGCTTTGAAACGTCTTCTGGCAGCGCCCGGCTCCCGGTGACTCACCCTCTCCTTATCGCTGCGGGGCGCGCGGGGCTTTGGCATTTCTCAGCGCTCGGGGTGGGAGTGTGGGGCCACCACCCATGGACGGGGACTCAGCGCCCGCGGCAGCTCCGGAGCTGTCAGAGAAATAAATCGCCCTTCAGATATTGCGCTGCTCTCCAGCTGAGGATCTTTGGAAACAGCCCCGCCTGACAGATATTAATGAGTTACATTGTGCTGATAAGGAAAGCGAGCGAGAGAGAGCCGGAGTGCTGCACTCGGGAGCTGTGCTCTGCATCAATCCCTGAACCACGGCCTGAACCACTGGTGCTCAGGGTTATGCCCAGTGCACATCCCTGCAGTGCTCTGCTCCGTGCCCGTGGCCGTCAGCACCGGGGATGTGTCCCCACCGTGGGTCCCCCCAGCGGCCTGAGCACCGCTGCTCCTCCGCAGCAACGTTTATGTGATCCCCCAGCTCTGCTTTCAGGATGATTAATCTTTGCCCGGCTGTGTGTTTAGGCTCTCCATAAAGGCAGGTGCATGTGTTCATGTGCTGCTGCTGTCAGGGCTGTTAATGTAAGCGTCTGTTTTACAGCCCAATTGACAGCCGTATTGTTCTGGCAGGGTTACAGCTCTGACATGTGGAATCAATCTTTTTAACCTGTCAATTAATCAGAGGGCAGCTGTCAGCCCGGCTGAAAGGCCTGAAGGACAGTGCCCTTTCAATGGATTATACTGGATGCTCAGTGGAGTAAAATTGAACGCTTCAGTCTCGAGAAACTCTCGCTGCATTCCGAGCGATGCTCGGTGTGCACTGCGGGCCCTGAGCCCGGCACGATGGGAAGCACCACTGCCCCCTCGCTGCTCCCTCCTCTTCCATCAGGATTCTCACCACCACCTTCGGAGCAGACGCTGGGAAGTGGACAGCAAATATCCCCGCGGAGTGGCTGAGCGTGGCCCATGACCCAGCAGCTCGGAGAGGAAACAAAAGCGTAACCTTGAGAACAGCCGTGTTCCCCAGTCCCTTCAGCCTAATGCACCGCGGTGCTAGCTGAGCGGCCACTAATTTGATTCATATGAGAAGCTTGACCTTATTCCACCAAGTGTTTTCCAGCCTGGGTTTCTCTAACTGCTTGTTTATAGAGAGTATATGGAGCATTTTATGTTTTTTCAGCTGTTTAGGGACTTGGGTTTTTAAGGCCGTCCCAGGAGAGCGGGGCACAGGGCACAGCCTTCCCCTGGTGCTCAAGTCCCCTCCTCTCCTCTGGGAAAGGAGAATTTGGTGGTGGTTATCGTGGTGCAGAGATGAGCCCCAGTGCCACCACCTTTGTTCAGCACAAAGATGGAGCAGTCAATGCTCCCAGGGTCATCCGCCTTAGGAACAGTGATGGAGACACTGAGGAGCCCTTCTCAGACCTTCACCTCTTGGAACCACCATTTTCTCAGCTGAGGATGGGCAGGGATTTGGGTGCTGGTGGATTGAGATGGTGGATTTTTTTCCTACTTTTTCCTCTCTTGCCACAGAGCCCCGGGTCAATGGGATGTGTGTGGATCACCTTCGTGTCTGATGGCTTTGGACAATCAGTCACGAGGTAAGGAGTGCTCCCAGCGAGGGGAAACAATGACAGTAATCAGGAGTCTGCACGTCTGGATGCCAATCAAGCAACAATGGATGGGGAATGGTGAGGTGGGAGACAGGCACTGACCTCTTGTGTCAAATGCCACCAATAATTTGCTGCAAGGTCCTGGGGAAACCTGCACGGAGCTCATCAGCACTTTGATAAAAGCACAATAGCACCTTTGGGGGAATGCTGGGTGCCAATGAGTGGCACAGGGGGAGGAGATCTGCGATGGGAACAGAGCTGGGGACAAACCCTGGGAGGGCATTGGCTCCCAGACCGCTCTGAGCAGCCTCCTGTGTTCATCTGATTTATTCTTACATTGCACTGCAGGAAATAGAGAAATATTATCTCCTATTTACCACTGCCAGCCAAGATGGAGCACTCTGCCCAAGGTCACAGCTGCAGCACCGTGTAACAGAGAGCCCACAGTCCTGGGCAGGGGCTGTGCACAGGGGGCTCAGGGCACTGCCCCACAGAAGGCACCAAAGGGCAATAAATAGTAATGGAAATATTTTCATCTCAGGTCCTGATGGAAAAAGCAGGAAGACGGAGCACCAAACACCTCCTCATTTGCACCTGGGCCTCTTAATCAAATGGAGCTCTCAGCCCTAATCCCAAACTGTGCTTTTCAGAAAGGATTGCAAAAGGATCATTCATCAGGAGGAGCAGGAGCTCAGGGAATCCATTAACACCCATTCTACTGACGGAGAGAAGGAAGGCGACCTGCTCTGCAGCTCAGCTCACACTGCTTCCCTCCATCCCCATCCCATCTCCATCCCCACCCCTATTCCCATCCCCACCTCAGGATTACATCCACCCCATTTGTTGGCACTGCCAGCAGTGCTGTGAGCGGGCAGGAGGGCTCCTGGGGTCTTGACCCGTGCAAAGGACCCGGGCTGCACATTGGGGATGCTCGGCTCTGCCCCATGTCACCACGAGGCCCTCCCAGCCCAGCCCCAGCTCCCTGCTGCTGCCTGGCACGGAGCCGTACCCGAGCATAACTCAGACGCCATTCATCCTCATTCCAGCCTCAGGAACAGGAGGATTTTAAGGTGAAACTGTCTGATCAAAGCGAGTTTACGGAGCTCCTTTAAACAAATTTTTACAATAATAATTTCTCCGTGCAGTGCCTGCAATAAAAAGACAATAGATGAGATGGCCACGGAGCGAGCCCGCGGCCGTAAATCACCGCAGGGCCCCGCGCTGCTCTGCCAGCATCCCGCGCTGCCTCGCGTGCTTTATGGTGTCATCTGCGTCCCAGCATCCCCAGAGTGAATTACAGCCTCGCAGGCAGCGGGTGGCCATCTATTATCCTACATGTAAACAGGTATTCAAATAGCAGCTTCAGAGCTCTCTCCTCGGCATTTAATCATGCCTGTAATCTAACCCCGGTCCTTGCCAAGGTCACAGCTCTGATTGCTCTTTCTCCAGCGCTGCAGGTTTCAGCCGGCAGCAGTGACAGCCTCAGACGAGCTGATTGTCCCCCGAATTAACTCTGATGCTCTGTGTGGGATAATGCAGCAGCAACGCGGTCTGACTGCCAGCCTGGGACCTGGCTGCGGTGCCCACGGGTGGGATGGGACATCCCCGGGTGGGCTGTGACCAGGGCACGTCCCCTGTGGCTGTGGTCCCATCCTTCCCCACACTCAGTTCTCTCCTCGGAGGGGCTCTGAGCTCCCGGGCACAGCGAGTGCGGTCCCCACGAAGTGCAATTCAACAAATGCATCCTGATCCCGTGCTGAGCTGAAGTCAATGAGAGCTGAAGGTGCTCAGCAAAGCTTTTAAGGGATCAGGTCCTTGCAGCATGATCAATAATCAGCTCATCATCCTCCCCGCTTCGCTTTCCCCTTTGCTGCCTTTCTAAAAGCGGTTGAGAAATTCCTCAGCCGCTGCCCAACTAGCGGGCAGTAAATCCACAGAATATAAAGATGATTTTCATTTCCATTGGGCTACTCTATTTTTCTCTCTAAATATTTCAAGGGAGCTCGATTCATGGCTTCTCCTTTGGCGTTAAAAGAAAATAATAATAATTTTTTATTTAAAAGGTAGAGAGCAAAGCCCCGAGCGCCGGGGCCCTCCGTATTGTGTTTCAAATGGTTCCCAGCTTCATTACTAGCTCTAAGCAAGTTCTGTATACATCACCTAGTTTAATTCAGCAATATCATCAGTGTCAATGGGCATCCAGCGGCTGCCGGCTATTGGTCATCCGGACCTGACACAAACTCAATAAATACTCCATAACCCCTGACAGCCGCCAGCAGATTAGCCCGAAATGAACGATTGCCCAACCAACACCTGCTGAACCAAATCACCGCGCTGAGTGATGGGCCCGCGCCGAGCTCTGACCACAAGTGAGATCAGGGGAAGAATGATTTTGTACTTGAGGAAAAGAATTAGAGATGGTGGCGGGAGTGACTGGAGGGCCCCGGCTCCTCCTGCCACGCTGACCACGCAGCCCCTGATCATTCCCTACGTTACTGACGTTACCGTCGGCGGACTCATTTCACGCCCGATGTATTGTGGCCATACGTGATTATTTTAAGCTTTTTTTTTTTTTTGCTCAGTCTTTAACCTCTGAAATGGCTCTGAGGGCCACGCACTGTGATGCCCTCCAGCTCTGGGTGCTCCATCTGCAGTCACAGAGGTGCTGCTGTTGGTGTCTGGGGGGGTTTCGTGGAGTCCGGGGCTTGGTGAGGCCCCTGGCAGCTCCTGCACACCCAGAGGAGCTGTGCCTCCTGCATCTGTGGCACTTCTGCATCTGTTGCACTCCTGTACTGCCTTGGGCAAGCAGTTTGCAAACGGATTCTGGAAGGGTTCAGCTCTCAAGAAAACCGAGGGGATTATCTGCATGCTGAAGAGTTGGCAAAACAGAGCTGGGCCAGCAGAGCCACGGTCAGCTTTGGGCGCCTGGTGCCTCAGTTTCCCCTTAAGCTCATCAAGAAACATCCCTGTGTGACTGCGGCCTTTTTTTCTATGAAATTAAGGCTCTTTTTGGCTCGATGACGCTCCCCATGTCATCCCAGCAGTCACTTTGCACCAGAAGAAACAATCTGCTGCAGAACCTGGAGCGGCTGAGCCTTCCCATGACGCAGCCAAGACCCCCACCCTGCTGCAGGCTGTGCCCTGGGGGTGGCTGCTGACCCCTGCCCATCCCCACGGCGTGCCCCTGCCGGCCCCGGGCTCTGCAGTGCTGCAGGATGAGCCCCGCTCGCTGCATCGCCTTCATTTTTCTGCTGGGAATCTGTCATCATTTTCACTACCCGGAATAGCTGTCACTCCGCTTTTGGCTCCACGATCCTGTTTTGATTCCAGCCCTTATCGAGTTTATCTAGAATCCTTCTGCTCATTTAAAAGAAAAAAAAAAAAAGGAAAAAAAACACCGCCCCAAAAAAATCTCTCGTTGGAAGTGCTTGTAGGAGTTTGTCTGCGACGGATCCCAAGGAGCCCTGTGTGGGTTTGGTGTGCTCCAGCCCCATCACTGCCCCTGGTTTTGAGGAGCTCTCTGGACCAGGAGCCCGACAGAGCCTTCAGAGTAATGTGATTTGCGGGAGGGCCGCGGTGCGGGCTCACAAACACTGCTGCTCCCGCTGCCAGCTCCAATCAGATACCAGCCTGACCTCGGCGAGCGGTGTCTTTTCCTATAAATTTTGGCATCACATTGAGTTACATCATTCGAGCTCCATTATGTGCTGTTACAGGCAAGGAGTCACGCAAGTTAATGCGGCATCTGCCTGGAACTGAAAGGCCGTGGGGCTCTGAGCCCCCGACACCTGTGGCTGTGCTGCGGGGACGCATCGCTCTGCGGGTGGAGGTCCCCTCACTGATGTGCGTTCTTTGCACCCCCTCCTCAATTCCTTTTCTCGACAAGGAAGGCTCAGCGATTCCGCTCGGTTTGGAGGCAGAGCTTGCTGCCTAGAGCTCCATCTGGGGGCACCATCTGGGGATGCTGCCGAGCGCACAGAACTGAGCGGGTGGGAGATGCTGGGACCCCACTGCAGTCACCCCCGGGGCTCATGGGCCAGCGCCGGGCAGCGATGGGACCTTCAGCCCCACGGTGCCTTCCAGCTCCTTCCTGGCATCCCTCGGATCACAGAGCTGCAATGTGCGCTCCTCTCCCTTCTGCTTAATTCGCTCCTAGCTGCTTTACAGAGCCCCTC
The DNA here is from genome assembly GCA_023055505.1 of Callipepla californica brunnescens. Classification (NCBI taxonomy): domain Eukaryota; kingdom Metazoa; phylum Chordata; class Aves; order Galliformes; family Odontophoridae; genus Callipepla; species Callipepla californica. Next base: position 675,074 of record JALIRH010000037.1, read on the forward strand.
ACCAATTAAGCAATTAGCAGCTAATTTAATTTGCTCTGAGCGCCCTGGTGATGATGCACGGAGCGAGCGCTGTCCCCGCGTGCAGTGCTGCTGCAGCCCATGTGTGGCACACTGCCGTGGCACTTCTCCTCCTTCAGGCTCTCACACAAAGCCCCCTCGGCCCCCACACTCTCACTCTGTGTCTCGCACGGCTCTTGGGGTGATACTTTTTGGAAGTAGCATCTCCCGAGTTCCTCATTTCATCCTGAACAACGGTAAAATATGTCGCGGAGGTCTGACGAGAGCTCCGAGTCACTTTCCTTCATTTAATTTCAGTCTCCAGGCCACGCTCAGTTATTGATTCCATCCTATTCTATAGAAGTTCCACTTGCTGTTCCTTTCAATATCAGAAAGAAGAAGCGCTCTGCGTTTTTCTGCCTGAATAATACAGGAGAGGTGGGAGGGGAACACGAGCACTGAGGTTGCAGGATGGGATGAGTCCCCAGCACTCCCTGAGCTCAGTGGGACAGAGCCCAGCTCATCCCAGAAGATGCTGTCTGCCCAATGCCACTGCACAGCACTGGGACAGCAGCATCCCCTGGGATCACTGAGGTCATGGGGATGTGCTCACATCACAGTGGGAGGAGGAATTGGGAAGAACTGCCCCCGGACAGCTCCATCTGCTGCCTTCCAGGCTCTGCCTTGAAGGAGTTTTTTTGCTGTAATTGTAATTGATGTTTTCCTTCGTCCTTGTAAAATGGTTTAGTGGTTCGGAAATGATTTAAAGGTGGAATAAATATGCAAAACCGGAGCAGGTTTCCGTCAGCCTGCAGCTCCTCTCCCTGCAGAAAGGCTGCGAGGCACCTCGCGCACGTCAGTGCTTTGGGGACAAAGTGATGTGACACTCCCCAACACCTCCGCTCCAACGCAGACCCAGGTGGAGCAGACACAGTGCTGGGGGGTGAGCGATCAGCACTAGGCTGACTGCTGGAGGGCTGGGTTCTGCCTGCTGGCCTCAGCACTGAGGCTAAGTTTGCTGATTGTACAGTAAATTCCTTTCAGTGACAGTCACAGAACCTTAGAATCATTGAGTTGGAAGGGGCTTTCGAAGGTCATCCACTTCAACTGCCCTGCAACGAACAGGGATGCCTACAGCTCAGACCCACAGTGACTGTGGACATCTTGCATCAATGCCAACCTACTCTTAGCATACGATGGTTTGAGTTGAAAGGGACCTTGAAGATCACAAAGTTCCAGCCATCAAATCAGGCACCACACCAGGTTGCCCCATGCCCATGCAACCTGGACTTGAAGACCTAGTCCCTCGGATGGTGTCTCCTGTTTTAAATCTAAAGAAATAACTCAGTCAGTGCTTCTGCTACGAGTTGTTGCCTTGTAGCATAGCTGAGGCTGAAGCAATTTACCAAAACTGAGAGATTTTTACAGCTCCGCAGGGCTGTACTTCCAGAGGGGTATTGTGGGTGGATGTCACAGAGACTGGGGGTACAGGGATGGGAGAGGAGCACGTGGGGAGGGGCTGCCTGCAGGTGCCCCCCAGACACCATTTCCTGCCAAAGGACGGCTCAGAAAATCCCAGAGAGCCCTGAGATGGGGTTGTTATTGCTGTTATTGTTATTATTGTTGTTATTCTTTTAAAAAGTTACTTCTGAAGACTGCTGTGCTGGTGACATTCCCTTCAAGCTGCAATAACTAACCTGTCACAGCCTACAAACGCTGACAATACAGCGCCGTGTGGGGTTGACTTAATAAACCTCATTTACATTCATTTTGATTCGCTCAGGCATTGAAAAACATTTCACGGGGAAAAAGAAATAAGCAGGAACCTCTCCAAGCTGACACGATGTTAGCTGATATGATACGAACGGACTTAATAGCGGCACGTATGAGAACATGCATTCCTTACAATATTTGCAAATGGGCTTCTTTCTATTCGCTCGCAATCTCTGCTCCCCATCTCCTGTGCTGGTGCTGCTCATGGTCACGGCGTTGCTTCTGCACCGCCAACGTCCCTCCTGAGCTCAGAGCTGAGCCCTGAGCCTTAATTTGGTAGTGTCCCCAAAGCTGCCACTCTTTATGCTCGGTCCATCCCTTCCCACAGGCTCCTGGTGCTCCTCACATCCCACTTTTCCCTGCCCATGGCTGCTGGGGGCTGTGCAGTTCAGGAGGAACCCTCCAGGGAAAGTTGAGAGCGTGAATCACCACCGAGCTAGAAGTTTATCTTACCTCGAAGAGTGATAAACACACGAGGCGCGGTGGGTTTGTTATTTCTGGGAGCTTTTTCCCGCTGGCGCGGGTTTAAAAGGAGTTCCTCGTGATTTACATCTGCCTAAGATCAGAATGAAACAGAACGGGTTCAGCAGAACGGGATTCTGCAGATGGACGCACGGGGCTCGCTTGGTTTCTCTTATCTGATTTGCATCACAGGGGGACGGAGTCATTCAAGAACTGAATACGAGCAACTGAGAAGAGGAAAATAAATGAAAACAGCACCAAAAGCGCAGCAGTGGAAGAGGTGTGAGGAGCAGGACACCATCCACAGTGCTGGAAAGGGAAGAGCAGTGCCACGGTGAGAAGGATGCTGCTTGGAGGTGGGGATCACCACGCAGCCCTATGGCACTCCCAGAGCAGCCATGGAATGATGGGAGCGGTGCTGAGCAGCCGCAGCTCCACTCATTGTTTTAACACACTCAGAGGTGTTGGTCCCCCTCCTCCCCCTCCCAGACTTGGGCAAATTGACAGGGCAACAGGATAGGGAAAATTGAGTTGTATCCGTGCCCTCCAGGGAGGCTCACGTTGCTGCCTGCGTCCGCAAGCGCTCATTTCCTACATCTCCTGATGAGAGTTCCCATCGACTGCTGACCCCGAAACGCCGATGCTGATCAATGGCCTCCAGCATCTCACTGACACGTCCATCGACAGAGCTCCCACTACGGTGAGAGCCAGGATGGGGACAGCTCCAGCACTGCCACAAGTGGGGAAGTTCTCTCAGAGCATGGGAAGGTGCACCTGCTGAGGGCCACGGGTATCCCGGTGGTGTCACAGCAGCTGCTTTGCCCCGAGAGGGTGCACTGCCCCATAAGCACCACGAGGAGCATGTTTCCTCGCAGGGAGCACTCCTGGCACACGCTGAGTGTCCCACCGCTCATCCAGGCGAGGAGCAGAGGGGAAAAAAATGAAAGAATATTGAACTTCTAATGCACTGTAATTACCAAATGATCCTATCTCAGAAGCAATGGGGCCCCTTGGGATTTATTGCTGTATTAACAGTGGTTTTCCATTGCATTACTTAATGAATAATGTCTGGGCTAATAGCGCACCAAAAAAAAAAAAAAAAGAGGAACACAACTCCAGTGTAATTATTATTTCTTCTAATGCAGCCACTTCTTACATAAATACCCATCTCTCTTTATTGGGCTGTTGTTTAAAAAATGCTTCCTATTAAATTGCCATCGGTGCGAGGCATACGTCATCGTTATTATTTCTTCTCCTGCTCCACGAGTCCTCCTCCCCCTCCCGGGTGCTGTGCACACCCCAGGGACAGCTGGGGTGCCCCCACTGCCACCCCATTCTGCTACCTGAGCTCTCAGGGAGCTGCAGAGACCTCAGCTGTGCAAACAGCCGAGCCTCTGTTTATTTTGGTAGCCTCACAAAATATTTATGGAGAGTTATTCGAGCAGAAAGGCTGAATGGAGATCATTGCAATGTGTCAAATTAAAGAGTGCTTAATGCCGCCTAATCTCCCGGTAATTACTGTTGTGGCAGCGGATGGCATTAGAGCTGGGTAAGAAAGCTAATGATAGTCAGATAGGAGCCCGCTTGGGTGTCAGCACGGCTCCGCCATCCGCTGCTCCAACAAGTGGCTCTTCCTCTCCACATGCAGGAAATCCATCTCCGTGGACCTCACTGCAGCATCACCACCCGTGGACGCGTGGTTGTGTGCCCCAAACACAGCCTGCGGTGCTCACCCCTTCAGCTGTGCCCCCAGGAGCTGCAGAACAATTAAAGGAAGGGGCAGACAAGGAAAGCACTGTAGGACAGAGGGCTCAGAGCACCCGCAGTCCCAGCAAAGCACACAATGGGTTGGGCTGGAAGGCACCTTCAAGATCGTTGAGCTGCATCCCACTGCTGCCCACCGTTGGGAGCTTCTCTTTGGGTGCATGGGGTCGGTGGGTGACTGCACGCAGGGGTGAGGAAGAGGAGGGGATGAAGGCAGCACCCCATGGGCCCCGGGGGTCCGGGAAATGAGCGCAGGGAGGGCTGAACCGGTCTGTTCCAGTTACAGAGCTCAGCAAGCGCGAGGTTCATCATTAACTGTCAAACAGCGGTTTTAATCAGCCCTGCTCCTTGGCGGAAGATAGATTTAATATCAAGGCACATTTTCAGAGCCATTAGTTTAATTATGACAGGTGTCTGCAAACTGGATGGCTTCGCTTTCAAGCTATGAATGACAGCGCTTAATTCTCCAGGCCCACGGGGGCCACTAGGGTACTTTAACAAAAATGAGCTTCCATTAAAGTGTAAGTGTTTCTTTCTTCCTTCTTCTTCTTCTTTTTTTTTTTTTTTTAATATATATTATATATAAATATATTTCTCTCCTTCCGTTCTCTCTCCTCTCTGCATACTTCAAACCGAGAGCTGATCAGAAAATTGCCCTTTAGTGGAAGGCAAATTTCCTCTCCCATTAGGGCTTACATTGCAGGTTAGGAAGGCTGTGCCCCACGTCCCCTGGTCAGGCAGAAGCACTGTAATTTGCTGCTTAACCTTTCCGTTATCCATCTGCCTCCAGTGTTTTCCCAATAAATAGGTAAATAATAATAAATGAGAGAGCTTTGGGTGCCTACAGGGATGCTGACAGTGAGGATGTGCACCTCTCAGCTCTGCAGGCTGCCCTGCTGCGTGGAAGCCCTCCACATCACTCTGCTTCACCGCCATCTATCTTAGGCACCAAAAATCTTCCCTGCTTAATGGCAGCTAACAGATGCCAAACTCATTCCACTTGCAAACACGGCACCAATCCACCCTGATCTCACACAGCACCAGGGGATCCCCTCCTCACCCAACCCCTCCAGCGCAGTGCTACAGGGCAGGGGTAGTGCAGCTGCACCCAGAGCATCCTCATCTGCACAGAGATCTTGTTAAGTGGTGCTACCACACTCATACATGCAAAACAAGTCCAGATTGACGCTGGCATTCGATGCGTATAAAGGCTCATGGACATGTAGAGAGATTTTAAGGAAGCATCCAGGTGATGGAGGCACCCAGCAGGAGCTGTTTTTAGATGGAACCACACAAGGTGTAGCCCTCCAGCACCTATCACCTCCTAAAACCACTGGGCTCTCATAGGAAAAAGACACATTCCCAAGATCCGTGGCCGAAGTCAACCACAAAGTTGATCCAATTTCTGCATGACTTTCCAATTCCTTTAAAAAAAAAGCCTGGACAATGTGTTTCTCCAGAACACAGCCCCCTGTCCCCTTCCTTTTCATCCCGCTTGGAAGCGCCTCTGCCTTTGTTCCTCCCCAGGAGGGATCTGGCAGGTTCTAGCACAGGAGGAATCTTGGAGAAACAGCAGAAGTTATTTAAGTCCAAACACATAAAATTATACATATTCAAAACAAAGAGCATGGGAACTTGGCAGGAGAGGGTGTCTAAGTTACCAAAGCAGCCATAACTCAAGAGCTGACAAATGATGTGGGTTTGAAATGACTATTTATTCTGGTATTTAATAACACAAATCCAGAGCGTGGAAACTGCTCTACAGCTACATCACATTGTCTTTAGTGCCTCCAAGTCACTGAGGGCTATAAGGACTGAACACTGTTGTGGTTTATATAATTTAATGCCATTCTTACAGTGTTTTACTGCAGAAAAATACACGATCAGCAAGGAAAGGGATTTCCCTGGCTGGTTTCTGAGCTAGCATTGTTCCTAAGACTTGGGAGCTTAGTGAGGCATTGAATAGCACAGGGGGACTTGTGTCACAGGAAGCCTACCAGCTCCCCATCAGTCTTCCTGTCTCTGCACAGAGAGCTGCATCTCCCAGCTTCTCAGAATGAGCCTGGCTCAGGCTGGGGCAGCTCGCAGGTCCCCCTGTGCTCAGCTATGTGAGTTCCTTACCCTTGCTTTTGACACAAGATGAATTTCACCCACAGACCTCACGCTGATGGGGAGCCAGCTGGGTCAGCTTGCTGACCCAACCAAACTGAAGTAAATAACACAAAATGAAACCCCTTGTCCCATCGCAAAGGAGCACAAACAACCAGCTCAGAAAGCACCATGTGCTTCTGCGGAGAGCTGCTGGAAGAAGTAGTCAATGGGGGTTTGTTTGCTTCACCTTAAATGCTATGAAGTGACCCAAACTTCAGATGCGTTACTCAAAGAGAAGATCACATTCACCCCTGAGCACGGTGACTTTCTGGCTGGGGGACCTACTTAAACCCATCAGAGATGCATGGAAGCATTCAGCCCGAAGAGAGGACTAAACCAGAACGCTGTGAACCAGCTCTGGTGAGGCAGCAGCCCTTCTTCCCCTCATCTTCTCCATAGAGAAAACACAGAGTAGAGCTCCATAAATTATTGGCTGTGCCACGAGAAATAATCTCCCAGGATTACACAAGGATTACAGCAAATACCAGGAAACGAAACAGAGAAAAACAACTGTATCAGCACCAAGAAGACGGGGAACCAGCACTGATGGGCTGTAAGTCACACGGGGTGGGGTGGGGGGGTTGCTCTTGGAGCCACGCATCACTCTGGTGGGAATCTGGGGGATTTTATACTGGGCCAGTGCAGCTGGAGCTGGGCAGGGGGAGCCTGGGGAGCCCTGGAAGCCCTCACCTGCGGCCAACCTGGCTCACAGCCACCTCGCTGTGCCCTGGTGTAGGGGAACCAGCGTCTGCTGCGGCACGTCCTGCTGGAGCACAGCCCAAAAAATCCCCGCAGGCTTCAGGCGAGCGGCCCCGTATTTACTGCTGCTGGAGTACCTCATTATTTAAGCCCCAACATGTGATGCTGAGGACAGCTGACTCAGGGCTCTCAGTGCTCTGGGTTGCGAACGCCGTCTGCGCACAAATGCTTCTCAGAGCTCTGATCACCTGCAATCCACAGCCAACTGTGGGCAGCCGGCACTAAAAACAGCGAGCCGGTAATTTTGTGCGCAGTCGCCGTTTCACTTCTCTCTTTCCCTTGTGACCTTGATATTGATATGGTCCCAGGTAGGTGCAGCAAACGGGAAGCAGCATTTTGCTCCCATGTTTCATCTGAGAAGAGGCAATGACGAGCACACAACCCATGGTCCTGAGTTAGAAGCAGCACTTGGGGCAGCAGCATGGGGACACGATCCCTGCAGACAGGGATTTCCTTAAGGTCAGGCTCTGGCTTCAGCAGAACCCAGCCCAGATCCCACAGGCTGCCCACCAGGCACCTCGCTGCTGCTCACTGCAGTCCCAGCCCTCCGTTTCTCTTTTACCGTAGTTGAAAGGAAAGCAACAGAAAAGAAAGAGACCCATCAACGCCGCTACAAAGATCAGCTCCCCAGAAAGAAAGCTACAATGCATAGGTTATGGCTTCCTGCTAAAACAAACCCCCTCGCAGTATGATTTCATAGGCCATGCTAATTATTTTTAGGGCAAGCATAATAAAACCCAGGTGATTTGCCTTTAGCAATTTCTTCTTATCTTCACACAGCTCCGGATCATTTACCCACATGGCAAGCAATTACAATGAGCCCCGCAGTTCCTAACAGACATCTTTTGTCGAAACCCGGCAAGAGTACACAAAGGTTAATATGCTTTTGCACTACAGAAATCTGGGCATTGTCTCGTGTATTGTAAGACGTGCCTGTGACATGCTGAATTCGGCTGATTTACAAGATCAGCGGAACCAGGAGGTTTCCCCACTGGGAGCCTTTTCCACGCCGCTTTCTCATCGGGCAGCTGCGGGCAGGAGTGGGCTCTGCCGTGCTCTGCTCGGGGGAGGGCTGGCGTGGATGGGGGAAGGAGCAGTTCCCCCATTCCCAGGAGCTCTGCCTGCTCTGTGGCACTGTCTCTCCGTTGGGTGCTGAGTGGAAAGTACACTGAAGCCGACTCTGGGGCACCCAAGGGTGTTTATATCCAAATATAAATTCGGATAGGTGTAGAGCACCCTGCTGGGCAACCAAGAGGAAATCCCTCTCGATGCAATAGTGCTCTTCAGCTCTTCAAGCAGCGATTCTACCTCAGCATTCAGCCCCAGGCTTTGGCCAACACAGATTGTTGGGAAAGGAGAATCTCCCCTGGCACCACCGGCTCCGACACCATGGGGATAGTGCTCAGCCCCCACGTGTCCCTGGAAGAGCCACGGACAGAAGGAGAAGGCCATTGTGTGGCGCGAAGAAATAATTAAAGAAAGCCCTTGGAAGGGTTGGCAGCATAAAAATTTCTGGCTCTGTCGTCTCTCTGTTTCTGCGAGCAGCAAAAGATCCATAATTCTCACACTTAATGTAATTCCAAGGCATCTAAAGTGATTTACAGTCAGTTTACTCAATACTTTCAGCTTTATTTAATGTAACAGTTATGGCACATAAAAAGTTTATTGAAAATCCTTTGGGAGTATGATTGAGTAAGAAACAGTCATTGCTAATACCATTACAAGGGCTGAGGAGAAGGATCCCAGCATGTTCCCTCGGTGACCTTTGTGGCTCTGGGATCCGGGGTCACCTCGGGAAATCTCTGCTCTCCAGGGCAGTGGGAGCTTCTGGGAAGCGGAGAGGGGCGGAATCTCCCTCCTGCCAAACCCGCTCCCTTCAGCCATCATTTATTTTCGTGTTTGCCATTTGTGAGCAGAGCTGGAGAGTGCTGCACGGGGTGGGGTTGGGACGGGAGCGGGGCAGCAGTGGGGGCGGCACGGATCCCTCCCCACGGTATCGTGAGCTCTTCCAGCATCCCCGCTCTGCCAAGCTTCTCCTCAAACACAGAACTGCAAGAAGCCGTTCGTTTGCTTCAGCAATTAACCAACGCTGCTCTCACCATCATCATAGCAGCAGCTATAATTTAATAATTGTCAACACCGTCAGCGATAACACCCGCAGCGGCGAACAAACCTCAACATCAATTTCTGTCAGGTGCTCCCGCCGTGCTGGCAGCCCACCAGCACCGCTTGGAACCAGGGAGGGTTCACATCTCCCTTGAAGGGCTCCGAGTGCAGCAAGGACCGCCATCGTTGTGGCAGTGCCCAACGCTCTGCAGCCCAACCCTGGTCCGAACGCACAGAGCAGTGCCAGCAGCTCCCTGCCCCACCAGTATCTCCAAGGTCCCTTCCCTCAGCCCCATTTTCACGCATGTCTGGGGTTGTTTGGGTCGAGCTGTCCTTTCCTGGAAGCGGAGGTGAGAAGTGCGATACGGGAAGGCGGGAGGAGCCAGCAAAAGCAGTGAGAAATGCAAAAATGAAGTGCACCGAACTATCTGGAATAAATAGGCAGGAGAAGGAAAACATGTTCCACATGTGCGTGTTCCATAAACAGAAGAAAGGTTACATTTTTTAGATAAGGCGACTGTGATGGATTGTTTAGCTGCATTTGTCAATCAAGTATTAAGACTTGCAGAATTAAAATCAGAGCGGTTCAGAGAAGGATTCCAAGCTCTCCAAAACATCAGGTTTGGCATTTAGAGAGCTATCAAGCTATCATCTCTAGACAGACAAACAGATAGATGGATGGATGATTTGGAGGAAAAGATGGAGACATTCTTTCAAGGCTTTTTTTTTTTTTTTTTTTCTTTCCAAGAGATGATTTGCTTTTGCCAAGAATTCAGCCTGGGGAAAAGTCCAAATGCAGCATTTCCTCCAGCTCAAACTGGGGCTCGGCCCAAACCAAACCTTGGCTCTGCAGCCCCGCTCTCAGCAGGGCCGTGGGGAGCGGGATCCGGCGCCTGGAGCCCACCCTGCTTCGGGGGAACGGTGATGTGCATGGCTATGGGGAGGGACACCTGCCTTTGCCCCCAGAAGCACCACGTACAGGTGCCCAAATGTTAATGCCGAACAGATGGAGGAGGAGAAAAGCAGCATTTCATGCTGCAATGGGCAGAGCAGCCTCCAACAAGCCCACTATTGTTAGACAGAAATTCCTAGAAACAGATGCAGCAAACTCAGCACTTCGGAGCCAGTTCTGGAGTTTGGGGGTCTGCTGGGAGAAGGCTGTGTAGCTTATGGATTAATGTACTATTATTACATTACTCTTTAAGCTTCAAAGGTCTGCCAGGAAACCTAAGCCCACTATCTATTGAATGACATTTTAAGAACAAATAATACATGAATATATTTAATTTGAGAATAAACACGTATATTATAGGAAGGGATTTTGTCTATGCTGATAAGTCAGCGCCTGACCTTTCCGCTGTGCTCCCCCGGTGCTGAGCCATGGGGGACCTCCTCTGTGCTCAGCGCTGCTCCTGCAGCCAGCGCTGCCGGGAGATGGGAGCGCGGCGGCGTCGGCCCTTCCACACTGATCTGCTGCTACACTAAATCTTGTTGCCTCAAATTAGTTAATCAATTAAGTGTCAAACCACAAAACGTTAGTGATTGCAGCTGGAATTTATTGCCTTGGCACACGCTTTCGTCTGCTGCTTCTCTTCTTTGTGTGGGTTTCTCCAGATGGAAACTTTGGGACATCCTATCCGTGGCCTCATTAGGGAAGGGATGATGAGGGCGGGCTCCCCTTTGTCTCCAATGGTGGCAGAAAAGGGCTGGAAGTGCATCGTGCTGGGAAGGTATGGCCATCTCCAACCCATGGGGTCTTCATGTGCTCCATCACAACCCATGGTGGCAAACCCAAGTCCCATTATCGGCACGGGGTGGAAAGTCTTAGAAGCTGGAAGGGTTTTCAGGGAGGGGTTTTAGAGTGTCAGTGAGAAGATAAGCTGATAACAGCAGGCGAAATCTTTCAGCTTTGGAAAAGACTTCTGGTCAAGAAAGAAAATGGTTGGTTTTCTTGGAAGCAGCTTCAGAAATGAACGTTGCGCTTTTAAGAGTAAGGAAAAGTTCAGAAAGTTTTAGTTTTGATTGTTATTGTTGATAAACAAGCAAACAAAGAAAAAAAAACCTCATAAAAATGACTTTTCAATGGCAATTTCAGTTCTGAGTGAAAACCTATTTTTCATTTAAATTCGGTTTAGAAGAAGAATATTCACCCAGTCCCAGTCCCCAGGGCTAATGTCTGTGAGATGTGCATGGCCTGGGGGTCATCTTCGCCCCATTTGGAATCCCAAGGTCGGAGCAGAGAGGGGAGGAGATGAGCATTGGATCCTTGGGGTCCCCAGGTGGGATGAGCGATGCCAGGCCAGATATTGTTGCACTGGGAACAAATGAAAGCATCCTGCTGCTCGGCTCTGTCACTGTCCTGCTCCCGGTGATCAGTTGGAAATGTAAATACGACGGCCAGACTTTGGGAAAGCCAGTGCAGGACGATGGGGGGAAAAATTGCAAAAGTGAGGTTTATTGATCCCCGGTCGAGATTGATGGCACAATAAGAGCAGGAGGCGAAGAGTGATTTTGCTTTTGAAAACGTTGATGAATAAGCACTCAGGGGCAACAAATAGCTGGACTCACCGGATGATGGACGGTGGCAGGCGAACAAGATGCATTTTTATAAATGGGTGAAAGGAGAGGAGGACTTATTAAAAAAAATGAATGACCACATGTGGCAGGGATATGCCACTGGGGAGAAGCCAGCCATTGATTTATGTGCACTACTGGCATTTGAAAATTCAATAATAACATTGACAAATGAGAGGCAAAGCTGGCCAGAGGACAGCAGAGAACTTGGAGTGGAGAAAGAAAATGCCAAGGTCAGGATGAAGGAACAGAAAAACATGCTTGTGTTGGAAAGGCTCTGAGTTAACTCATCTATATAAAGACATTAAGAAAAATCGCTCTGGGATCAGAGCTCACCATCACAACTCCATGGCACGAACTGGGGAGAAGCCAATGGAGGCACTGGGCAATGTGGTGCTGGGAGCTGGGACCAACTCAGCTCCTCCTGTTTTTGCTATGCGGGTGCCTGGAGCACCCTGGCACCTCCAGACTCGCACAGCCCACAGCTCCTGGAAGCAGCGGGCACAACACCCAGTGCCCGAGCTGGGGGCAGCACTCAGGGAGCTCTGCTGCAGCCTCAGGCACAGTGCTGGTTCCTGCATCCCCTGCGAAGGAGTGGGAACGGAGCTCATCACAGCCACCGCTGGTGACCGCCTGCAGGACACACCATGGCACGCAGTGTTACCTTAACATTTGATCCACTTAACGAGCCCCCAGTTTTTTCCTTGCATGTCTTCTGGCTCTGTTACAATTGGCACTAAAAGAGCACGGGCAGCAGGAGAGGCCGCGAGCGGAGAGCGGGGGAGTGCGGCAGGAATGCGCTTTGCCCTTTCTCACCGTCCCCGCGGGCGTGAATCCATCTCGGGAGATGTCTTTTCTAAATGCTGGGAGGTCAGAGGTGTGGCTGGAGCACAGCTCTGTGCAGTGGCGTGCTCGGATGCTGCAGCACTTGCTGGGATGATCCCCAGCCCCAGCAGCTCACTGGGATCAGTGGGAGGGATGCCTTGCGTAGCTGAAGCCCTCCAGATGGAAATTATGACAATATATGTGGTTGTTTTGTTGGTTTTTTTTTTTTCCTGGCCTTGTTTTCTTTCTTTTGTGAAGCAGTTCTTTTCCACCTTCAGCTGAAGCACCTGCTCATGGTGCCTTATTGCTCCGCTTTCCAACCTGGTAAATCTCACTGCCAGAGCTGGCTTTAGCTTTAAATATCACCTAATATCACATCACTGATGAGCAGATGCGCAGCGCTGAGCTGTGGGATTTAGGATCTGCCCATGGGTGAGCTCCCAGCAAAGGAATCCTTGGATATCTGAGGGACTCAACCCCAGGACCTGCTCTCCTCCACCCACAGCAAACTTTGGCCCCGTGGTTTGGGGAAATTCCTCAAGGTGAGGTCCAAATACTGAGTTACACTGAGATAGACACAAAGCAAAGCTCGTTCCCTGGTGCTACCACAGCACAGGTGTCCATGGAAGGGTCACACAAACTCCCATGAAGACTTCCATTGCAGAGAACAGAAAGCAAACCCTGAGTTTCCTCAATCCCAGGATCTCAAAACAGTTCGTGTTGGCCAGGAACCTTGTACAGGCAGGTAAAGTGATGTACAGGGAATTTACCAGCTTCACTTATGTTTTATGGGATGAAAACAGACCAAAATTGCTGCAGGGATGGGCTCAGGGATGGCCAGAGCCCCTTGCAGCTCTCATGCAGATGCACTTCACCCCTCGATCTCACAGTTCTACACCAGTGATGAAGGTTGGCACGGAGTGCCTCACTTGTTCTGCTTGCTGAAAAAAAACCCCAAATCACTCTGCACCAGTTTGACACGGCTGAAATCATTAAAGAAGTGGGAAAAGTTGAGGAGATGATAAAATCTCCACAGCCCACCCCAGTGCCTGTCCCAGGCAGTGCTCCACCGACAGCTGCCTGCAATGGGGCTCTGCAAACAAATCCCAAACAGTGCAGCTGAGGACAGTGTTATTTAGAGTTTGGAGCCAGCACTGCAGGAGCCCTCCAGGCCCAGTCCCCAGCGATGTAAACTGGGAGAATTCTGCTGTTGTGAGGTCTGCAAACGGCAACCGAGGATCTGCCGGAGGATCTCACCCCCTCCTCCCCACACGGGTTGGAGCAGCTCCCGAGAATCACTCCAGAGCCCATTAAAACAAACGTAAGATACCTCCAATCATTATTACTCATTTTTATGGCCACGTTGTTCACAAATGACTGAATTTAGCTGTCAAATGTATAGAAAAGAAAAATAAAATCAAAGCATCAGCCATCTGCGGCCCGGAAAATGTTTGTATTTCCATTGGTTGTTTATGGCAGGAAGGTCTCAGCTCCTTAGCTCCTTTGTTCCACGCCGTGTTAGTTATTGCATGGGAAATGGGTGTTATTCACTTCACCATTTATAAAGCTTTTGCATCCCCCCCCTCGTGCGTGCTCTCTCCCTCTATGTATTTTTAGCTCGTATGTCTCAGATTGACGCATGGAATGGTGTTTGTTTTACTGGTTCTGTCTCTCTAATAGTTTTTCATTGCAAAGGGGATCCAGCAGTTGTTATTTACTCTGCTTCCTTCCAGTGCCATTACTGTGAGTGCTCGGTTCAATCAGTCCCGCTGCCTGAGAGCTGTGAGGTTCCCTGTCCTGAGTGAAGGAGAGGAGGGCAGGGGGCCCTGAAAACATCCCTACACAAGGGCTGGGGCTCTGCAGAGTGCTCTGTGGCCACGGGAGGAATCCACTCCACCATTCCTTGAGGCAGCTTTCCAGCACAGTTTAATGGCATTGCTCACAAACTGGGGCCCTCTCTCAGACTGAGTGCCCCAAATCCAGAAGCCACTTAGGAAAACCTTGGCCAAAAGGCATCAAGAATGAGGCACAGTTGTTGCAAGTGAGAGTTCTGCTCCATCAGATCATGTAAACACATATTTAGCTCTAAGTGGATAAGTAATCCCTCTGAAAGCCACCCAGGTCGAACGTTTTCCAGCTCTGAGCTGTGCTCCAGCTGAGCATCTCATTTTTTCTCTTTCAGTCCCCCTGCAGGAAAGCACAAGCAGAAGTGAAAACCCTGGTGCTGCCTCCACCTTCACCCCAAGCCTGAGCTCACGTTCCCTCCCCTTCCCTGACAGTGTGCTGTGAGTGGTGGGAGCATAAGTGCGCTGAGTTCCTTGGGCATCAAAACATATGGGTCACCAGGGAGGCTCCTGTGAAGCGTGGAGTGCTGCCGTGGGCCCTGTGCTGTCAGACAGATGCTACAGGGGAAGGAAAGGGGAAATAAAGGGCGCCTGAGGAGCAAGCAGGAAGGTGGCAGTGCCTTCCAGGCAGGGAGCAATGCGAGGATGGAGGTACCAGTAACACCAGCAATGCACCACGGGCTGTCCCCATCACACCGAGCCGTGGACAGCACGTGGCTGCCAACCTGCGGGGATGCTGAGTGAGAAACCCGGGGAAGCAGAGTGAGGAAATGAATTCCAGGCAGGGGGAGGACGAGCAGAACGTGCGTCTCTCTTCTCGAGGCAGCTGGGCTTATTTTAATGGGCAAGGTCAGCAAAGAAATGACCAGGAAGAGAAATCGCTGCCATTACAAATCAGTCGCGATCTTGTATCAATTATTCCCCGTGCAGTTCCCTTGCCTTGGGCTGAAGCAAACACGGCCTAATCAGTTTTACATCTACGTTTAATTTTATTGGAAAGAGGAGCCGGCAATGCATCATGGGGCTGCAGCGTGACATGAAAGGTGACCCCTGCCAACTTAATGACACAATACATAACCCTTAATGAAGTCACTATCTTGTCCTTTTTTTGCTGTCTCAGCCTGATGATTTATGATGGCATCATTTTGCTTTGCCCTCTTTTCATTTCAGCTTGACAAAGTGGATGAAACAATTATCTTCGTTATCGGCCAGAGCAGGAGAAATGTGATAGTTGAGGAATTCTGCAGGTGGAGGGCCACAGCTATGGATCAAACAAATGGAGAAATGCACTCAGGAACTGGGGGGTTCCCCCTTTCTCCTCTCCCTCCGACTGCAGAAGATGGATCGAGGGTCCCAAGCAGCCCTGCGAGCCCTACATCATTGTGGCAAGGAGCAATTTCAAGGAAAGAGATCTGTGGAGCAGCAGATAGAGAAAAGCTGGGAGGTTTCAGTCAGTTTCCTTTCTCAGTTTTTCCTCTCCTCCCCGTACACACATGCACTGATACGACACAGACCCGTGGCTATGCCTGATGGCAGTTGCTAGCCATGTGTGCAGGTGCTGGGTGCTAACAGCCACGTGTGCTCATGCCTCTGCACAGTCAGATGTGTGTACGCATGCTTCTATCTGATTTTATGGATAATTCAAATCAACATAAGCTTCTACGTAATTCTTCAGGGCTTGGTCTGCCTCTGCCATGGCCACAGCTCCTCTGGCTGTTACCGCCTGCACCTTGATGCTTTGAGCAAAGCCACAGCCCAGCCTTCCTACCAACTTGAAGAGAAAACGGAGTACCTTAGAGTACCTTTTTCCCTTGCTACCTACAGAGGTTGCATGATGGAAACCTTCTTCCATTGACAGATGCAGATGGAAGCTGACGGCACAGTATTTCAGTCCTGCTAGGCAGAGATGACAAAGTGCCCTTGCTAGCCATATGCTTGATGGCACTTGGAACCGCCACACAGCAATATTTTTGGCTGGTGCTGCTCAGGGTCTGATGTGGCTGTTGCTGTTTACTTGGTTTCTCCTCTACGCTGAGATGATTCAGGATGACTGTGAGCAGACCTCAGCAGCAGCGTTTTAGGCACATGAACAAATTGCTGCAATTCCTCACAGATTTTAAGAGATAAGAAGGACAGACTCGGCCGCTGCACTCCTGCCCTTTGACCGCACAGGGCTGCTCCTTGCAGCACCACAGCCTGAGCACAGCCATCCCTCAGCTCTCCAAACATCACCACTCCAGGCCTCAAGCAGCACACAGCCAAATCAATCACACTGCCCTGCTCCTCACTGTGGACTTGCATATTTGGAAGGTACACGGTTAACAGAGTGAATAACGTTAAATAGTACTGTAGCTGAGATACTTTACAGCTGGTATAGTTAGAAAGACCACTGTGATGGAAAGACAACCAAAATAAAGGAAAGTGCTCACCCATATCCTAAGCTCATGGCAGGAAACACCAAGGGAACAATCTCCAGAAAGAGATCCTTCCCCAGTGGTGGTCAGCCCTTAAATGGGGGCTGGGAGAGGTGGTCAGACCCCACCGCTTCTGGTCATACAGGTTCACTGCCTTCACCTGTGCTCCCACGGTTGACTCAGTGCTCACCTCGGGTGATCAATCAGGCCGTGATTCAGCAGTTCCCATACAGAAGGCTACACATATTTTGAGCCACGTTCTTGATATTGTTTGGAAATATTAATGGGAAACCTTCCAGGACTTTACCACTGCTTCTTCAGCCTTGTAGAGCTCCTTCAGGTTCCTTCTACAAGGAACCAGTTAGAGTACCTCTAACAAAGTTCTTCTGCTTCATTCCTGACTAATATAAAACACACTCATCAACTTCTATTCTACATCAGGGCCCTCATCAGCCCCACCTTCATCCTCCTCCTCACAAGGAAGGCTTTCTGTCCATGCCACGGCCTGAGCAGCTCAGGCAGGGTGGGGAAGGAATGAGAAGACAAATGTAGCTTGGCAGGACATTAAGGGAAACCACAATATTGCCTTGTAATGCAGCTCCTATCTGATCAGCAGAGTCAAATGTGGTGCTGGAGTTGTGTCTCAGAGGAAGCAGAACCAGCCGCTCCCGTCAAGCTGATCGCAGAGATCTTCCCTGAGATACTCCCTCTGCCTGTCAGGCACCAGCTGCTGAGGAATTCCCAGCATGTGCTGCAGTGACCCTGTGGAGCAAAGGCAGACCTTTCCCCGTCCCCATCCCTCTGGCCTTCTCTTCCCTCCTCCAAGAGCTGCAGCCACAGTGCTGCGAGGATGGGTGGATGGCACCGCTGGGTTCTGGAGGCTTAGGAGACTGAAAAAATGGGGATGTGGGAGTGGGATGCAGCTCTTGAATTGCTCCTTTCGTTTCCTAACTCCTTCCTTCTGCCCTCGCAGGAGGTATTCCCTGCTCCTCTTGTCAGTTTGGACAGCTTCCTAGGAATTCATTCGCATGGAAGGTGATGAATGTGATGCGTTGGCAGACAACACAAGCAGCAGTGGCCTCTAGTAGCTTCAGAATCATCAGCAAAATCTTAACTAGTTAATTCTCAGAGCTGTCCCATAAACCAGAGAGGTATGAAAGCCGTCGGATAAGGGAAGTCATGAGTCCCTGAGATCACTGAACACCGAAGGCATCACCAAGGTCTCAGGTGGCCTTACCCAGAGCCCATTGCAGGTGTTGGATGTGACCAAAGCCAACTTCAAACCCACAGAGGGGGAAGGCAGGACTGTTTGAGGGACTGCTGAGACAATTGTGGCCAACATTAGAACCGGTTGGACGAAAGGAGTGAGCAAACAACTAACTGCAGGGTAGTTTAATCACAACTAATGAAAGATGGCCGCTCTGTGAGTAGCTGCATGCAGACCTGGCAGTGGTTTGAGCAGCTGAGGGCGATGTATCGCGGCTGTTTTCAAATCTCTCTTTATATGCCCATTCTTCCTCATGTCCTTGCTCTAAGAGGTTTTACAGCTTTTACATCACAGTCCTTGCTGTGGCGTCCGAGGGGATTTAATAGCTGCAGCCTGACACACGGCTCTGGGTTGGGGAAGAAGCAGCAGCAGCCCCTTCCCAGGAAGGCTGTGATTTTTCTGTCGGTCAGACTGAGCTCTTTAAGGGTTAACGCATCCTTCCGCTTTGCCTTCATCCCACTGCCAAAACCCCGCTCACTCGTCTGCCGCGCTTCCTCCGCGTGTCAGCAAAGGAAATCCGTAATCTCCCAGCTACAGATTTGGGGAACTTTGACATCCCCTAATGAGGTAAACACATTACTGTCATGTACAAACAAACAGCGACAAATTAGCAGTTGACACTGAGGCAGGAACGGCGGAGCCGTGCAGCACTCTTACAGGCAATTAGCGCTGAGCCAGACGGGTCCGGCCGGCCCTGCCCAGCCCTTCCTCCCCACTGAATTCCTCCTCCTCCTCCTCCTGTGCCACCTGCCAGCCCAGTGTGCGATGGGTGCCATCACCAGCAGAGCCCACAGGCACCTGGAGGGAACCCCATGGCTCTTGGCTCCCATGCCCTTCAGGCACTGTCCCACTCCCAAAAATGGAGGTGCTGAAGGCCAGGCAGGATGGGGCCCTGGGCTGCCTGACGCAGTGGATAGCATCCAGCCCATGGCAAGGGTTGGGACATGATGGTATTTGAGGTCCCTTGAGTCTATGAAAAGGGTCAGGGACTAAAGTCGGATGGGAAGGGGAAACCAAAGTGGAAAAGAGAGAGATCTGACTTCTATTTCATCCAAAGCCATCCCTATTAAGCACAAGCCAGGGCAGTAGGCCCACGGTCAAAGGGCTTTATTATTCTAATTGCTTTGCCAGGGTGAGAGCCTGAGGACGAGGACCCAAATCAGCCATCATTCAGAATAATAACCGTGGACAAAAATAAATAAATAAAGACGGGACCCAGCCAAAAAAAAAAAAAAAAAAAGGAGCTCACATTATCAGCCAATAAACCAATAATCCATTAGTGACCAAGGTTGCTGAATAATATAGTACTTTCACAGCGCCCATAATTTATTCTGCAGACTAGAGAATAGACACGATTATTAGAGTGAGGGCTACTGGATGACACATGATGCATGACCGCGCGGCATTGATCTTCACACAACAGGAAGGTGTCTAGACGGGGAGATGTATGGCCGCGCGATCCAGAGCAGGGCATATTTCATGCGGGGCCTAATGGAGTAGTGGAGGCCGTGATGGATGACTTGCCTGGTTTCAGTAGCAGCGCAGTTATAGCAGTGCTAATGCGTGACCTCTCCCGCTCTCTGCGTCCTTCATTCAGTCAGGGTGACCTCATTTAAAGGGATGGAAAATGAGAGGCGCAGAGGACGAGGGGGAGGGAGGGAGGGGGAGGGAGGGGAGGAGAAGAAGAGAGGAATAAGAAAAATAAAAGATAGAGAGGGTACATGATGCAGGTGAACAGCCTCTGGAACTTCCAGCCCGCTGTGGGCTTACCCCAGCACCGGGGCAGGAGCTGGCTATCAGAAGCAATGACAATGGATCATCAGTATTTTCAAATTATTAGTAGTAATTTGAAAACTTCTGAGACTTTCTTTAAGGAAAACAGAAAACCAGATGTTTTCCAGGTACTTTGTCCTATTTTTCCCACCTAACACCACCACCCTTCGACGGAAGCTGGCGAGGACGTTGCCCCTCCTGATGAAACACCCCCCCCCAGGAACTCCCAGCCAACTTGTCTGCAGAGCACACATCGCTGCTTGGAGTCACAAGGGAGGGATCAGAGCAGAGCCAGGAGCCCCAGGCTCCTGGGGCTGTGCCCTGAGCACAGGAGCGTCCCACCCATTCTCTTAACCTCTGTGACCCCAACCCACTGGACACTGTTCCATGTGCACCCCACAGCAGCTTTGAGGCCCCAAACCCATCCACGGAGCCAGAAAACCCCTTCCACATTCCTTCCCCTCCTCTAAGGGCTCTGACTCCCCGAGCTGACTGAAGAGAAGCAGAGAGTGGACATTTACTGTGTTTCCTTTACCATCTGGGCTTATTAAAAACTGCGCAGCAAATTAAAAATAGGTGGGAACAAAGATGGGGGAATGACATAGAGGGCTGCAGAAAATTCTCTGTGTACTTTTAAAAGCTGGAATTGCCATATGGACTGGCAGAGAGACATGTTTTACATTTCCACTGGTACATGACTGACATCATTTAGCATTAACTTCTATTTGAATAAAATGGTAGTAGACATTTAGGTAATATTACAGGGCAATAAATGTTTTAAAGAGCCTTGGGGGGATGCTCTTGAAACACAGTCCAGACCAGAACTCTAAAAATATGTCTTAATATATATTAACCTCTTTTAGGACTTTTGGCTCTCAAACAAATAATGGAGGATAGGGTTTTTTTTTTCCCCTCCTCTTTTTACTCTCGAAATTAAGAGTCCCCAGCTATATATTTTTTTTTTCCCTTTTTCCTCTTTAGCTGTGCTGGGAAGAACATGAGGGAATGTAGTTAAAATTCAAAAAGGTTCCCCTTTATCATTACCATGAATCAACACAATAAATGAGCCCCTTCAGAGCACGGTAATAAGAATTTGATAAATCATCAGCCAAAAATTAACTAGATGTCAAAACAATCTTTGGGAAGTGTGATGGATTAGGGGCGATAGTGGCAATTAATCTCCCAGCATGAGTTCACAGGAGAGACTGAGCGCTGGGAGATGGATCGGGGGGAGACCACGGCCTCGCAAGGTCAGGACACTGCAGAAAGGAACGGGAGAGGGAGAGAGAGACGGAGGAAAGAAGAAAAAATTCCACTGAGTCGGCAATCCGCGGCCCCCAGCAGCCGAGGTAGAGGTCAGTCACATGCCTTTGAAAACCTTTCTGTCCCCAGCTGCTCTCGGTGATGAGGCAAGCACTTTTCTGCTCTGCTAATAAATGCCACAAGCCAGCTCATGGGGTACAACACATGGCTGGAGAGCAGGGGAGCGGGCAGGCCCTGTCCTGCTCCACGAGCAGGAGGCAGCAGGATGCTGCACACGGGTCCTCCTCTGCCGTGGGGATTCACCACGCAGGACAGGGATAGCACAGGGGAACTGGGGCTGGGGATGGAGGGGGAGAAGCAGGCAGCAAAAGAGTTCCAGCTCTGCTCCTTCAGCAGCGCCTCTGGAGCACAGCGTGCCTCAAAGCACCTCAGTTTCCCCAGGTTTGCGTTGGAGGTGATTATGGCACTGCAGCAGCTTTTCATCTGCTGAGGTTGGGAGGCACCTTGGGACTCCCAGAGGAAGAGGTGGGAGGGTTACGTGCTGTGTTATCAAGGCACGCCTGGCAGGGATGTGCTGAGGATGCTTTCCCTCCCACCCTCAGAGTTAATTCCTTAAAGCACCGCTCATCCCTCCCTTCCACTCCGGGAAATAGATTGCATTCCCTGTGCTGGTTCCTTCTGCATCCCATATCCCTGCAGCAGCACAGCTCCCAGCTCAAACGAAGCACGGTACCGACTGAATGTCTACAGAGAGGCAGTGGCTGCTGTGTTGCTGCCCTGGGCAACTGCTCACTCTGCTGGTGCTGCACAGCTCCCAGCTCTGCCTCCCATTACATCCAGCCCCAGCTAATTGCGTGGATGCCAGCAGCTCTGCTCTGCATGCAGCACGAGCTGGGCCACCCCAGGGACGATGCGCACGACCTGCCTGATCCACACCCTCCCTTCTTTGCACAGTCTATGCCACCCGGAATCTTTAGCAATCCAAGGAGGGGAAAAAGAAAAAAAAAAAATAGGTGATGAAAGAAAATCCAAAGTCGGGCAATCGCCTGGCAGGGCTCCTGCCGACTCCTCACACTTCTCACTGGGCCTCGGGGCATGGAGCTCCCAGTGACATCTCTCCCAACTCATGCAGAGCTGCCTTGTGCTCAGGGCTGGGAGCACAGGGCTGTGCCGGGGGCACGGACGTGTCCGCAGCTGCCCATGTTAGCAGCAACAGAGACCGCAGGAAAACAAATAATTGGCCCAGATCCTCTGTAGCCACACTGCTGCGGTTCTCCACTTCATCACTCCGAGGCTCGCAATCCCTTTCCTGAGCTGTTTAGCATCTCTCCTCACATTTTCATTGCTGGAGCATTGTTGGCTTTGATACACACTGTGCTCTTCCCCTCAAGCGACAAGGAACAAATGTTCAGTGCAACACAGAAAGCACCCACGGGGTGAGGAAGGAGAGCCTCAGCCCCGCTGGCAGCGGCCGCTCGCTTTCACCACTCCAAGCAGGGAGAGGGCAGGGGGTGGCAGCTGGGGACAGCAGCTTGGCTCGACAGAGGTTCTCCATTGAAGCCTTGGGTGGGAGGACGGGCAGTGCCTGCTGCTGACAGCACAGGAAGGGAGGGATGCTGGGTCTGGGCAGAGTGCTTGGCGGCAGAGCGCAGCCCTCGTGGCTCACAGTGAGCTGGAAGCCTCTCAGATGGGACAGCAGCGCGTGGAGGTGATGTTCAGAACATGAGTGGTAAAAGTGGAGCTTGGAATCAGAAGTGGTTGTGGAGTGAACCAGCAAAACAGGGCCTTCTGGCCATGGCAGTGAGCTGGCAGCTCTATCTGCTCAACCCCCCTGCTTCTAGGCCAAGAAGGTCAAGATTGGAGATGCACCTGAAGCAATACTGCTGTCAAATGTTGCTTGTGGGCTCCAGCACAGCACCCCGAGATTCAGCTCTGCTGGAGACGTCACTACAGCTGACACAGCACCGATGCAACACAAGGTGTGGAGCTTTTCCTGGAGGAACCGAAGCCCACAGAAGGATTTCTGCTCCTTGGTGAGATGCCTCGGGGCCAAACACCACTACGTGTGCCATAGTGTGTACCTAACTTCACTGCTGTACATTTGCATCCTTAAGAGAGAACTTGTATTTTTCATTCCCTCCACCACATTGCATCTTTCACGACGTCCCTGGGTTGCTGGGACTGCTCTGTGCAAGAGACAACCGCCTGGCAAACGTTTGGGTACTGCTGGCTGTCGGCGCATTGCAATGTCAGAAAGATTTCTGGGCAAGGGGAAAAAAAAAAAAAGAAAGAAGAAGCAAAAATCTCACCCAGCTGGAACGCTTTCCCGGCATGCCTGTCTCCTCTCAAGACAGACAGGGCTTGGACGGAACAGATGTTTCCACCCAAAAGCAGATGTGGAGATGTTACTTTCCCAGGGAGGAAATGTGGTGGGGTTTATTATTAACCAACAGCCCCCATCTGACAGCTTCCCTTGACCAACAGTTGGAAAATCTGGAATAAAAAACCACCACCCCCTAAGCCAAGTGGTGGCAGGAAGCAGCCAGCCCTGATGGACTCGCTTGATTTATTGTTATTAATTACAACCCGGAAATGACCAACAACATCTGGGAGAGCCAAACATGGAAGGGAAAGCAAGCTGAGCACAGGGGCCAAATTTGTCATTCCGTGATGGCCTCAGCACGCTGCTGAGCTTCGGGAAAGGCAGCTGCAGAGTGTGAGCAGCATCTGTAGGGCTGCAGGAAGCAGCCAGCAGGGGAAGGGTGACAGTGACCCCATCCCAAACCAAATGCAGCGGATGGGAATGGGAACGCTACAGAAAAGCCAAGGGTCTCAGTGAAGGCAGGAGCCAGACCTGTCCCTGGGGGCATGCTGCTGACCTCAGGTGTTGCACCAAGCTCCAGCTCCCAGCTCCCAGCAAAGAAACCCTCCCTCGTTCTTCAGCTGCAATGCAAAACTGCCCGACCTCATTCGCTTTGGGATATTGAAGTCCTTTTTTTTAAAAGGGAGCAACAGATTCACCGTGCCCTCTTCACCTCTGCAGAAGGATCGGTAGAAATTGAACCTGAATGGGTCATTTCCACCCCCTGCTCTTTTCCTTAATTCGTTTCGTAAGGCATACGCTGCAAAAACCAACTGCGGGAAGGTGAGGAGAAGTGCCCCCTAATTGAGAACAATACCTCCAAGGGGCTTTTCCAATGAGGTGCAGATTTCTCAGGCATGCATTTTCTGAGCTGAAGTCAGTATAATGAAGTCCAGAACTTTTAGGTTTCCCCTTTAATATATCCATCATGTCTAGATCCATTATTGACATGTTGACTTTCTTGTTTCTGATTTAAGCTGCCAGACTCAGTAAAATTGCCTTGACAGCTTTAACATTTGTGGCAGAACACTGACATGATGTTACTTACAGCTAATTAAAGTTGAGAGCATAATAAACAATCTCGGGATCCTAGCAACCTAATTTCCTCGGGTATTGAGTTTGCTGGATCTTGAGCAGGGTTGTTTGAAGCCCCGTGGAGTTCCGAGCCCGACCTCCCTGCTTTGCACAGCCCTGAATCCAGATGGGAGACACCAATGCAACTGGGGAAATGGGGAGAGATGGGAGAGATGGAGCTGGTGGCAGGTGTGGGACTGGGAAACTGGGAGGGCCACATCAGTGTGGGGGAATGAGCCACTGCATTCAAGCTAACGAGCAATGAGATGAAAGCAAGCAAAGGAGAATGGATTGAATACCAAGATGTCTTTCCTACTGGTGAGCTCGGTCTGACTGCTCAGCACGTGGCTCAAGTTCCTCCCAGGCAGTGGCAGTGGAAAGGCACTGAGGGGGCAGAGGGAGTGCAGCAAGGGGATCTCGTGGAAGAGGATTTGCTGTCCCCAGCCAGAAGACCCAGGAAGCTCTATAGCTACACCAGTTCGTTTTCCTTCCTCTCCCATTCCATCTCAAAGCCAGCTTGTTTTGCATGGCACAGTGGGAAATGGCACACACTAATTTTCTCTGCCTCCCTGAAGACCAGGAGTTCAGTCAAGGGCAGCGTTTCACCTTTTCTTCTGATGAAGCCGTTTTCACTGTTTATTTTAACAACAAAACAAAACTCGCCGTCCCCAAATGAGATTCCTCAAGCTGACTCAGCCAGCAAATCAGCGTTTTTCTTGTCTGCAGTGAATCGAAAAGCACGGCTCACTTGTGCAGAATCAACTGAAATTGGAGGTGAATTAAATCCAAAATCTCCCTCTGTTCTCACAAGTGACTGACATGCCTCCCCGATTGCCAGCTTCTTGAGTGTTATTGGACCGATTTCCCCCACTTCCACTATCGCTCCTCGTTCTGCAAAGTAGGGCAACAGCGATGTTTCATCTTTTGCAAAGTCTTGAACGCAGCACAACGGCAGCATCGCTGCGAGCCGAGCCGCTCGCTGCCATTAGAGCAAACAAAAGTTGAGATGGATGAAGTTCCATCTCATTGGAAAGCGTTCTGCGCCAAGCACGCTGCGTTTGAACCTACAGAACCTCGTGAAGTCACAGTGAGTGGATGGTGCATCTGTAAGGTCAGGAGGTAATTTGTAACCAAGTGTTGACCGAGGGAAGTGAAGAGCTTGGAGGTTAATGCGGCTCACGGCAGAGCGTGGAGACCAATGACTCCACCAGGAGGAATTTCTCCTGCTCCTGAGGAATGGTGTACAAACACGGGCCCTCAGGGAGGGACGTAGGGTGGTCCTCGGAGCCTGCAGATGTGACAGTGCTCGCAGCACTCACTCCCCTTCAAGTTTACTCTCCTGCTTTAGTCCTCCCCCTTTCCTGGTGCTCTCTTAGCTCGGGACTTGTTCTCAGTAGCAGGAGGGCAAGGGCAGAACGGATGGTGGAGGGACAGAGAAGGAAAAGGAGCATTCACATTTCCCCAAACCTACGCCAGAACAAAAACGTTCCCAAACCCCCGTGGGCTGCACCCATCCCCATCCCCAGTTAACACAGCTCCACTGAATTCACCGCAGGGAAAAAATAAACCAACACAGCTCTCGGATGAAGGACTCCCGCGAAAGCAGCATTTCCTCCCTTTTGTCTTGGCTGCGGCTGTTTTCGGTTCCTGATTGTTCAGCCTCTTTATTCCTCACTTTCAGACTCTTGTTCACTTCCAGCTGGGCTGTATGTGTGCCTCGGAGATCCAGTGGGAAAGGTGGAGCGCGGTGACCCCCAGTCATTAATCAAGCTGCCTAAGCCGGGGCCTTTTCACAGCCAGAGCCTGATTATTGGCTCTTGGGAGCTGCGTAATAAAATGACAAGGGGAGTGAGTCTATTTCCTGCCGCCAAACTGCTGACATTAATTCACACCAGGGGGCTCGGGGAAGACAGCAGGAGGGGGAGTGGGGAAAGAATCTGTGCAAGCAAACCCTGCAGGACCTGCATGCCGATATACGGCTGCTGCATGCACAGATGCACCGCGGTGTAAAGCACAGCCCTGTGATGCAAGGCCATATAACACATAACACACAGCTGGCTAATGCACGGCCGTGCTCATGCACACACCACCCTGCTCATGCTCCCAGGCATGGGACCCCCAACCAGAATGAGAAGCAGGCTGCTGGGCCACGCTTTGTTTGCATCTCACGGAGGTGATCCGTGGATGCAGGGAGCTGTGATGCCAAATACCTGCCGTGCTTCTGGGGTGGCACGAAACCATTGTAAGAGCCGGGAGAACAACCAACCCAAAATAAACACCAGAACCGACGGCAGCAAACAAAAGCAGAAACACCACAAGGTCAGCACTGGAAGGATTTGTAAGCCAAGTCCTAGAGGAGTTGTGTCGAAGAAAAGGGGGCTATGGCATCCCCACATTCCTGCTGCAGAGGAACAAATGCGATGGTAAATACAACTGGTAACAATTTTCTAAGATTGGAGGAATTCTTGTTCCTTTCTTTTTTTTTTTCTTAGCTAATAGTCCTTTTGTCCTGACTCTCGACGTTTTGTTAATCAGCTCATATCATATGGGAGCTATCAGCAGAGACAGTCAAGCCTGGGGATATGTAAAGCCTTTCCACTGCCTGAAGAATCCAAGGAGACCTTTGACACTTGACAAATTCCCTTGCAAGGGAAGGGTAAGGGAAGAAAGTCGGAGCCAAAAGCTGTCAAGTCGTTTCTTCATTAGCCCTCAAATAGAATCCTAAAATGCTCCTTTGCCACGATACCTTGTTTCTATGTGGCATCCATGGGATATCCACTTTGCTCAGAGCTCTCCTTTCTGTGCTGCTGGCTCAGCTCCCCTCCGTGCCCACAGCCACCAGGGAGATGAGCCCAAAGGGAAATTCTGCAAAGGTGTTGGGGAACTGGGGCTGTGTTCTGCCTGGAAACATCCCACAATCAATCAGACATAGAACTCTGATGCGGGAAGTGCCACCAAAAGAGAAGCTTCTGGTGTAAGCAGTGTGTATTGCTCTGCTTTGCAGCCACCCCGAAATAACCCATAAGAAATAACAGGAGGGCTGACAGGAGGTGCTACTGAAGCCTCTGCTCCGCAGCCCAGCCCTTCTTTTTCCTCTCCTATTGCAACAGATGAAAGGTGGAAATCAGGGAAACTCGGAACAAAGTCAATTGAAAGCGACGGAGCCGAACCCCAGCGCGGCGGATTGGCGGAGACGAAGGCTCCGATGGAGCCTCAGTGCTCCGCAGTGCCTCACTGCTGTTAAGCACTCGGATGCTCAGTGAGGGCCAGCAGTGAACCCGGTGCTGCACTGGGAGGAGGAAGGCTGTAAATCCAACAGAGCAGCATCGCCGCTTCTCACGTGTGCGCGTGAGCAAGAAGGGCCCGATAAAAAACAAGAGACCCATTTGCCGTTGCAACTATATCAAACCTACTACAAAAAGTCACTTCGAGGTCACTGTTTTTGTCCGGTATTTCAATACATTAAATGCAATTACTTCATTGTTGATTTACCTGTCATTAGAGGCATGTGTTTGAACATGATTTATTGAGTGAGTTTTGTGCCAGTTGACTTGCAATAGATTGCACAATATTCAAAAAGGCTCATTTGCTTGGCATTACATTAGAAGCAGGGTGATTGCAACACAAAGCAATGTAAATGAGTTCTGAGAGGCTCCATCATTCATGTTGTCATGTACTGAATCCTATTATTATTTATTACCATAATTGTACTGTGTTTCCTGGGGCGATAAATTAGGACTGATGGGTCCCGCTGACAGCCAAGGACTGGACTCGCTCTATATAATTTAATAGGGATACTGTTGGATCTCTGCTTGGAGGAGACTTAGGGAGGAATTTAGTAACTAAGCAGAACCTTTCCTTAAAAAAATTAAAATAAAAGCGGCAAAGTTTTGGTTGTTGGGTTTTGTGGTTGGTTTTTTTTTTTTTTCCTTTTCTCCCTTGGCAGCAATTTAAGTCTTGATAAAAGCTGCAAAGGAAATGGGAGCACTCTGTCTTTCATAATAGGATTGTTAAAAAAATCACTGCCCTGTGTCACAATCTGTTTTCTGCTCCCCGCTGACAGGCAGCCTCACGGCGCTGGGAACGGAGGGACAGGGACGGCTTAAAGGGACCGCACAGCAGCACAGGGACGGCCCAGGAGCTGCCCAACCCCAGAGGAGGTTACCCCCCCACGTCAGTCACGTTGTGGCTGAATGGTTTGGGCTGGGAGGGATCTCAAACATCACCTACGTCGTGAACCAAAGCCACGAGGAGCGCCGCAGGAGTGCTGCTGGCGGAGCTAGCTGGAGAAGGGCACATCTCAGCCTCTACTCTCCGGATTCAGATTCAGCAGTAAAAACTCTTCTTTCCATGCTTTAACCACTACAGTGCTCAATCTTTCTACTGCAGAGAGACTCAGAGCTGCAGAACCCCGGAGCTGTTGGATTAGAACGGGTTAATGGTCCCTACAGCGCTGTGCGTTGTATTTGTGAGCAACCAAATGTCCATAAATCCTCCTAGTGGACAATTTTATGGAATAATCAACACATCGGGGATATTTCCTTCTAGCCCACCCTGAGTTAGTGACTGCCTCACGCTGCGAGGCATGAGAGCTTATTGACTGGATCCATCTCCTGCTCAAGTCGATAAATGTCTGTCAATTCAGGTCCATTCAAATCAGATTTTTATTGACACGAGAAGCAACGCAAAACACTGCCAGAGAATGAGAGAAAATGACAGCACGTCCCCACCTTCTGTGGGGTGTCAGTGGGGCACACACAACCTGCAGTTTGTATATAACCGAACGTGAGCTGTCCTCCACTGAGCTTCATTGACTTCACAGGGCCGAGCACTGCTGGCTAGAAACATCCATCCCACTCCTCCGTGGGCACCATGTCTTATTAGAAATAGGGCCACACAGATATCCCCCTGCCCAGAACCCCATAGCAGAGCCCAGAGCCGTTGCACCATCCACATCCCCAATCCCCCTCCTCCCCAGGGACTGCTGCTCCAGCTCACGTTCCCCCTGCCCCACGCAGACATATGAAACTTGTCACTCAGACTTCAAAGGCGCTTTTTGCTCACCCCTCCGCGGCGGTGACACATTTTTGGCCAAGCACATCACATTAATAGAATTTGCTGTCAAACAAGAAGGCTTTCAAACAATGGAAGGATTGTACAGCGTGCGGCACGGCTGATGGGCAGATCACCAGGTAACCTGATGCAAGAGCTATAAAATGCCTCAGAGACGCACGCGAGAAGTGCAGAGCCCGGTTTTGAGAAGAGCCTTGAGGTTCGTAGGGGCTGGGGGTTATTTTTGGTATATACTTTGGAACAAACCTTCGCGTTGGAATCCTTTGGGTTTCCACACCTCGCTTCAGTCCAGCGTGTGCATTTCTTTCACCAGCACAACGCTTCCTCACTTTCTTTAGTGCTCCCTGCTCAGACCTACTGGGCATGGAGAGCCCCACAAGGCCATGCTGGATTGTACAGAGAGACCACAGCCACGTTTGGCATCAGCCACACAGGACATCCCCCTCAGACAGAGAGAGGTGATGACTTCAGCCACCGACCCCACACGGACCCCAGCGTGGATGCTCTGAGCTGCACCGGTGTGCTCCCAAAACCTGAGCATCCTTCTGCACACCTCCAGGAGCACAACGCGGCACAGAGTGTGTCTGACTGGAGAGATGAAGATATTAAGCATGTGTCTCTGTCAGTTATGGCCATTATCATTAGCAGGCTAGCTACTATTCCCTATATATTCCTTTTAGAACCGTTTACAGCTGAAACATTTTTAATGGCTCAATGAATATGAATGCAACATTTATAACCATTTACACATATGAGACTTTGGGGCACATCCATCTTTCATTGCAGGCACATAACCTCCCATTACGGCGCTGTCACGCTGAAGGGGGAGCGGGGAGAAGAGGACCCCACTTTGCAGTGAAAGATGAGGACATTATTTCTGCCTGTTTTGTGAAACACATGTTCAGAAATCCCCCTTATTGTCACCACAGACGACTCTCCCAGTCACGCACTTATTTAGGCTCTGTATAATTTCATTAACAATGGAGAAGTGCAGGCCGCTACATCTGTTAGCAGACATAATTTTAGACAAATACAACTTCTTATCAAATAAGCCTGCAATAAATGTTTCATGAACAGAACCCTTCAATAGAACTCCCAACACTAATTTAATGAGAAGTATCAAATGATTTTTTTTTTTTATTCTGATATCTCCCCAGAGACAAATGATACTTTGCAGGCCTATTTTTAACAAATGAATTATTGACTTAAACTGGCACAATTAATCACAATATAATGGGATCAGGGGATGTTAGAGGCTCATTCAGCACGGCAGATGATGAGTACTGACTCTTCCAAGAAATGAGGCTCTTTAATCACTCCCAGATTAACAGCTACATGCTTTCAAATTTCAATCACAGGGACCTGGCAGAGGGGAATGAAAAAGGCCTCCTCCAAGGGAAGGAGGAAGAGGAGAGCTTCCCACCACAGCCCTGGTGACCACTGTCCCCAAAACTGACTTCTCCAGGGTAAGGGCAGTATGGAACACAGGCTGCATGTGTAAGAACTCTTCCTCTCAGCCTTCACCAAGCCACAGTTTTGGCTTCAGAGGGATAGATCTGCAGGACGCAGCAGAAGAATCTTCTCCATTCATCCCTTCCTTAGAACAATTGCCATTTTTCTACTTTCCTGCAAAAGGTGATGCTGTGTTGCGGAGCATGGGCACAACAGTGCTTTTCTTTTCAGTTTGGTTTGGTTTTGCTCTAGGTTTTCTTTTGCTAGCTCCACAGGGTTGTAGAGAACTGCAAGGGCTCTGCCTTTGCTCAGCAGCAGTTCATGACATCTCAGACACCTCGAGCAGAGCTTCCCCCCTCAGCCTGTGCTGCCCAAGGTGCTTGCAACACCCTGGAATCTTGCGGGGAAAATTTTTCAGTTTGGCAAGTGTATGGGAACTGTTGAATCACGGCCTGAACCACTGATGGATCACCAGAGGTGAGCACTGAGTACAGGTGAAGGCAGTGCACTCGTGTAACCAGAAGGGGTGGGCTCTGACTGCACCTCTCCTAGACCCCATTTAAGGTCTGACCACCACTGGGGGAAGGATCTCTCTCTCTCTGTAGATCTTTGTCTGCCTGATCCCCAGTTCCAGACTTTCAGACAACAACAAAAGCAATCCCGCAGGGCTTGCAGATGTTTTGCCAGGGAGGACGTCAGTTTTCTGTGCACTCCGACCCTGATCCTTGGTGGAGCTGACAGAGCTTTGCTGCGTTCACTGTGTGGCTTCAACAGCTGCACGTCCTCAAGCCAGGAGGAAACGCTGCAGCTCCCATTACCCCTAAACCCACACGGAAAGAGGATCAGCCACTCGTGCTGGAAAAGGAGTGGGAAAGAGGCTGGGAAGGTGGCAGATGTCCTAGGCTGTGCCAGAGTTTTTCCAACACATGTCATTGCCTGCAAGGCAGAGAGCAGAGATGGGAAATGGCAGATGAAGGCTGTCCGTGCCGCGGCGAGCCTGCATCTCCTCAGAACCAGAGCTGCTCTTGGAGCAGGGGCCAGCTCCCGGGTCTCCAGTGGAGGTCTGGTAGCCAAAAACATTCTCTTCCTCATGTTAATTTATGGGCCTGTCAGAGAGTTAGA
This sequence comes from Callipepla californica brunnescens, assembly GCA_023055505.1. Taxonomy (NCBI): domain Eukaryota; kingdom Metazoa; phylum Chordata; class Aves; order Galliformes; family Odontophoridae; genus Callipepla; species Callipepla californica. The sequence continues at coordinate 707,129 of JALIRH010000037.1, forward strand.
ATTGATTGGGAAGAGGTCTTGTTTTACCTATGGTGGGAGGAAATCGAGTGATGTTAGCAGCAATGCTGGGCACATTATCATCTGCTGGTTCCATTTAACAACTTCTCACAACATATGCAGTTTACATTATGGTATCCTGCACATGTAGTCTTTGGCTGAAAATATCCTCCAGAGCTCTGAATTTATGGTCATGCAAATACTCAGAGAAGCAAGAAACACGCATGCCAAAGAATGAAAAAGGAAAGCCTTCGTTTCTGCTTCTAGGTCACGTTAACTCTCCCCCTGCTGTGCTGCAGCAGAACAAGGGATGCCGGTGTTCACCAGGCACCCTCACCTCTGCAATGGCAATTCCTCAAATACCAGCATCTCACACAGATTTCCTCGGCTTCCATGGGCAGCTGGAGCTGGGCCTCTGAGAAAGATCAGCTCTCAGCCAAGCTGTCTGTTCTCTCTGCAGGCCTGGCACCACAACAGCCCTCACTCTGCCACTGCTCCCACCAGTGCCACATCCACGGGGCCGTCTCCTGAGCCCAGCACAAAGGCAGCAAGCAAGCCCCCAGGATCGGAGCTCCTTGAGCACAGCATAAGGAGCCTGATCCATTCTCACGCTGCTATTTCTCCTGTTTTATTCCACACGAACGAAGAGGATGGAACTAAATCTCTTTGTCCTTTCCTGCAGAACTTCACTCTCAGCAGCAGTGCCTGCACAGACATACAGGTTCCACCCCAGGAGCAACGGAGATGCATGGGATGACCCTGGGCTCATCAGCCCTTCCTGCCCAGTCAATATGTGGGGCACAACGCTGTTGGTTCTGGAGCTGTGGGCTCACCACGACCACGTGGGGCTCCGAGTGGCACCGTCCAGTGGCTGTAACTTTTGACACGGTGGAATTGCAGGTTTAATGAAAGAAAAGAAAAACAAGAAGACATTGTTCAAAGACCTCCATTTCCCGTTAGGGCAGAAACAATACGTGCACAGCCAATGGAGCAATCTGTCACCTGTCAGCTGTTGGCCAAACCTATGCGGGAAATGAATTTTCAAGTGCAATTTCAGTTGCCCGTTGATGTAACGCTGTGGCATAGCGGGGATGGATGACGTGGTGCTGGAGGGGTGGGGGTGAATTTCTGAGTAAGCACCACTACTCTCAGCCCTGGGCTGGATGGAGATGCAAATGGGAGCATTCCTAGTGCTGCATGTTGACCGCGACGCTCAGCTTCAGAGGGCTGTGAACTTTCAGCCAATATAAAGCAGCATGTTAGGAAATGAAAGCGAGTTTGTGCTGCTCGGATCTGTTTTATGATCGCAACAGTTCAAAAATGAGATCTCGTGTCTGTGGGAAAAGTGTGACTGAAGTTGTTCCTGCATCCATAAAAACCGACCCACATTCCTACCCCCCCTCTTCATTTTTTAATCAGCTGATTCATTCACCGCACGATATCACTCTGCGTTCACATCTTTATCAAAAGCAGTAATGAAATATTCACTCGGATTTTTGTTTACCAAAGTGTCTTTCGTGTGTGGATGAAATATCTCTAAAATCAGCTCGTTTGTGTCTTCACCGAGCACTACATGAGAGCATCATTGGTGCTGGTGAAACGTAAGGAGTTCTGACAGCCACTGCCTGCTCTGTGAGCACTCAGCAGGGGAAAGCAGCATTCCAGATCCCCAATTCCCTTCTTTTTTCCCACCATCTTCTTCTGGTTTTGCTCATTTCTGAGCACTCGGTGTCCTCGATGTCATCTGAACACCGTAGAACCAAATATAAGGGAACGCACTGAGTGATGACTGAGCCCATCGTCCTAAAATGGCCATTTAGGACAAATTCCTTCAAGCTCACGAATGCCATTCTTTTCCTTTCAAAGGTCTCCTCTACAGGGTACACTGAGAGAAGTTGAGACAAATGGAGGCAAGGTATGAAGTTAATAAGCGTACATCAAAGCCCCGTGGTTAGATGAAACTGCAGCAAGCTGCAGACGTGTTATTGTGAAGCAGAGCAACCACATGGGGCTTTAATAGCACCGAGCTTCTGTTTGCAGCCTCATGCAATTAGTTACTCCTCGTGGCTCCCTGCAGAGACAGGCCCCAAGCACACTGAGGGACCGTGGGCTGCACGAGCTGCTGCCATCCAGCCGAGCTGCAGTGAGCTGCTGGGGCACTGACACGGGGCTCTGCCCCACATTCATGGCCCCACACCGTAATGGGGCTTGTGGGGTCCACCCAACACACTGGATGTGTGCTGCATCATGACCTGGGCCATACCCTGTCCGTTTCAGAGCAGCTCTGGTGACACAGCTACCCCAGATGGGTGATGATGATGCAAACGAGACCAGGGGGAGGAACAACAACGAATTTTCTGGGCTTTCTACAAAGTGAGTCTGTTCCACCGTGCACTGTTCTGATGGAAGTAAGGAGGGCTGGGAAAGTTTCACCCCAGGAATTGCAAGGAGTCGTGGTGTGCACTGCTCATCTTTCAGTGATCGATGAGGATGCGGTGACAGAAGGACAGAGCAAACTGAGCTCCTTGCACCCCTCTCCAAACTAACAGCCCCACCGAGTGCAGGTTGGACCTTACGAGCTGCCACCTCCTGCGAACCTGGGGAGAAATCCACCTTTTCTGGCTGTGGTCAATAAGGATAAAGAAAACAATCCCGTTGTTTGAGTTGTAGCTGCATGATTTCGGCAAACAAAGGAGAGTCTCCACTGTCTGCAGAGCGATGCCCGCGCTCCCACACTGACCAGCAGTGCTCAGGCCCTGCTCTGCTGGGGGATGCTTCCATCCAGGGGGGGGATGCAGCACAGAGGACGTCAGTGCAGAACCAGGAGTGCTCTGCAAGCAGGTGTTAAGTGAATCCCTCCAAAAGGACAGGATCCACGCTTTCACTGGCTTTGGGATGAATTAGCATGAATTCATAATCCATAAATCCTGGTGGCAGCGGAACAGCATCCCTCCTGTTGTTATTTATTTTGAGATTTTCACTGGGGCAATAGCTTTACGTTTGACATTTATATAGGTCACAGTGAGCTAATAGCCATCTGCCATCTGGGGACTTTTATAATGAACATTGCAGAAGACTATGAAACAATCTCTGGCATTTCCGATTTGAACATAAGCTGAAATAGGGTTGATCTTTACAATATGCTCTGCCTGTCTCTCTTCAGGTTTGCATTAGTCATTTGCCTGGCCTTGCTACACACACACGCACGCTTGCACATATGGGATGTGGTGGGCTTCAGCACTTAGTGCTATCAGTTAATCACCACGTGCACGAGATGCACAATACCTTGCACTGCTGTGGAGGGCCCCCACTCACACCTGAGAGCTCTGAGCACATTTCAGAGGTGTTCCTGACCCCCCCGCAGTGACAGTGTGGGGCTGTCAGCCTTCAAGTAGGTGCATGGATGTGAAATCACTCCTGCAACGCTGTCTACCCTCTCTCAGCATCACCCTGCTGCTCTGCTAATCCCAAATAGGATTTGGGATCTGCCCAGGGGGAGATGCCCTCAGGAATGTGTTATTTCCTTACAGCATCTGAGTGAGCTGAGCTGCTCCCATGGATGGGAAGAGAGGAAAAGATGAAGTGAGTTTGCTGAGTGGCAGTGAGCACCTCCAGGAGCTGTGAGCAGAGATGGGTGCCCGGACCCAGCTCAGAACAGGGAGGGCACGGCTGCCCCTTCTCCCTGCACCTATGTGCTGTTTGCTTTACGACACAAATCTGTGGAAGGACGGAATGTGCTCAGATGGATGAGAACACCCCATCTCGATTAGTCACTCTCCAAAAGGCCTCCTAGGGGGCCAGGGCTCCTTAATGCTGCTTGTTCCTCCCGAGTTCCCCGAGCCTCAGCAGGCCGCGGGGTAATAAATTACATTTGTCTCTGCCTTAGCAGCAGCAGCTCGGCCGAGCCCTCCTCTCCATGACTCAACTCATGATGAAATGCCTATTTCCTGGTGCTGAGATCTGTGAAAATTGGTCTTTCCAGGCTCCTTCCTGAGGGACGTGCCTCGGCGAGGCGGTCGGGGCATCTTTGATCAGATGAGCCCTGCTCCCTCCCTTCCTGACGCAGACGCCTGGTCCTGGGGTGCCACTTATTTGTATTATGTCTTTTGAAGACGACACACGGAGCGTTTGAAATCCAATCCCCTCTCACGGGGCCGTGGGGATGGAGATGCCACGGAGATGCCTGAGCACTGGCCAGGTTCTGACCTGGTCCTACGAGGACTCAGGTTACACGCAATACTCTGCTGACTCCGATAACCGTAAATGTTTTGGGCTGTAGCTTCTGCAGAGTTCAGCAGGTGACAGCTTAAACAACTTAAACTCAGCTGCTGCTATGAATGCTGATGCACAGTTGGGGGGGGCAGAAAGGCTGGAGAGCCCTGGGAGGGCAATTTCTCTGCTCCCACCACTGCACTTTCCCAGTAGCACTCCATTCAGGCTCAGAGGACAGCCTGGCATCCCTACTGGCACCATCACAGTCCCCTTCTCCTTCCCCTGGCCTCAGCCTCATGCAGTTACTCTGCACAGTTGCAGACATCCATGGCATTGCCTGTGTCACTGCCCCTCGTTCAATAGCATCACTATCGACACCGGTTCAAGTGAGAGCACAGCTTCACTCCGATGGAAGGCATGAAGAGATAAATGCTGCGAGAACTCTACCTCTGCTTCTCCCTTCCCAACAGCAGCATGCAGCCAAGGCTGTACTTCAAGTGCTGCTCATTCTTCTCAGCACCACTGACGCTACATAATGCAGCTCAGCCCGTGGAGTGCTCCCTGTATTGTTATTAATGTCCACGTCACAGCTGCTTGCATTGGATGTCCATCACACCCAGAGATCACTGCTCACCAAAGGTGTCAGGAGCTCATCCTGGGTCCTGCAGGGGCTCAGACCCAGCTCCTCTTTGAAGTACAGAGGGAGAGGTGGAGAGGAAGGCAGAGCAAAGCTTTGTTAAGGTTGGGGGGGGGGGGGGGATATCACGCAAAAGGTACAAAAGAGAAATGAAAACAAAGGGGACCTTCTAAATGCTGCGAATACACACTTGCACTGATCACAGTGGGTAAACTAACTCTTGTTTTCAGCAAAGCCACACTGAGTAAATTTACTTTAAATGTGCAGCAGTGTCCTCCCACATTCCTGCCTGGCTCCACACTGACCTGCAGCACCAGAGCAGCCCCTGTGCCCACTCCCTGTGCCCTGTCCCCCCCAGCAGCTCCCAGCCCTGGGCTCTGCACTCCCTTCAGCACTGACTCCTGCAATCTGATGTCAATCACAGCTGTTTTAAAGCACCAGATTTCTAAATCCAGACTTGTCCTTACTTAACAATACGCTGCTTTGATCAGTGTAATACAAGCAAAACGGAGAGAAAGGAGCCCTTCTTTTCCCCTCCTCTCCTGAAACAGCCTCACCAGGCCTCCAGCTTGTAAAACCAAAGCAATTGCAATCTTTAATTTTATTTCCTTTATTTTCAGGCTAACGGTTAGGTGCTGGTTTCCATTAGGGGCATTCTGAGTGGAGATAAAGTTATTTTAAATAAAAAACATGTTGAGCTTCAGGGGAAAGAAAAACTCCACAGCTCAATTAGGAAGAAACATCTTTTCAATGCAAGACAGTGCCCCAAGTGCTGTGGACAGGCACGGTGGCTTGGGAAGGAGCCTTTCTTGTTAATTGCATTGCTCTGGCCAGGGCTTCATTAGTGGTGGGAGGAATGGATTCAACTCATGGATGCAAGAGGGTGAGGGCATTTGCGGGGAATGTCATTTCAGGAGCATGTCACTTCTTACTTCTGAGCCTCACAAAACCAAATGAGATTTCACTTGGATTTCGTTCAGATAAAAACGGGATTCAATGGAGTAGGACCAAGCTCACACAGCTCCATAAAGCCAAAGGTGCTGTGCTGGGACAGCCCTACATTTGGCTTCTCCAATGATTCTGGTACTGCTGTGCCAGCCCGTGCTGCTGATCCAACAGAGCACACAGGCTGGTGTTTGCAGCAGAGATGCTGTGAACTGCTGCCACTGCACATGGAATCAAATATAGCCCAGGAGCTGGATTTACACTGAGCTGACTGAAAATGTCACCGTGCCTTCTGAGCGTGGGCCTGGCCAACCCAGTGCCAGCACAGCTCCTGCACAGAGTGAGCATGCTTCACCAGAACAGCACTGCTTTCACACTGCTCGGGTCTCCTTCTCAGGATGTGTGTACTGCATGTAGCTCTGGGGATGCTCAGGGCCACCATTTAATCCTATCCAGTTCAGATTGACTAAAAGCCAAGACTGAATGCTCAAAGATGAGATGATAACATCTAAAAGTGCTCTTTTTAGGACTGACTTCAGCAAAATGGTCTAGCCCCAAATTTAGGGTGAGGAGTGCACTTACCCCAGGACAGGACTTGGTCTCTGTGGTGGTAATAGCTATCATCCTATTATTATTACACCTGGGAGCAGCTTTCCTGTCTCCTGTAAGGAGTATTTCCAGCACTCATTCCCTGACAGGCGCAGGAAGGCTGGCAGCACCTTGGGGAAGCTTAGTGGGATGGAGGCACACCACCACGCAGCCCTGAGCTTGGTCCTCCTGGACCAGGACCTCATTACAGCGAGTGCTGACCAAGCACTGGCAGCCAGCGTTGCCCCAGAGTGCTGAGCTGCAAGTGCAGTGGAGCAGTGCAGTTGCATGCGCTTCAAAATGCTAATTCATTTTCCCAAGATATGTGAGTTGGTTTTATGATATCAGCATTTTATAGCTGGAAACTGATGGGTTTCTTTTCAGCTCGGGGAGCGCCCCACCAGGGCATCAGAACACCAAAGGCTTTGGGCAAAGCCACGGTCCCTTTCCAGGGCTTCCAGGTGGCCACCCAAAAAAGCAAAGGCATCTCAAGACAAACCCCTTGGACCTTCTTGGGCTTGGCAAATCCCTTCTCATTGTGCCTCTGTGCAGTCGTTGTGTGCACGTGGGGAGCTTGCAGAGCCAGGAGCTGCTCTGTGTTTGAGAGGGGACACGGCCCCGTGCTGCCACGAGTGCTATTGTACCTCTGCTGGCAGTTGCTGCATTACTATGACAGCTGCAAACCTCGATGAGTGAATAACCTAATCGAGCCATTAAAGGAAACAGAAGCCCTCTGCCCTGTTTGATTTCTCTCTGTAATGATGTAAAGTGCACTTTAATGGAGTCAAAGTGGTCCTGGGCCATTCTTGTTAAGGCCATTTGATGCAGTGCTATTGAGTCCCACTGCTAGCGTTCATTACCTCCCTTCAGCTCTCTCCCCTGCTGCATTGTAGTTCAGACTTCCCAGCACAGTTTCTCTGCTGCTACAGCCCCTTGCCTGCGTTTTGTCTACATAAATCAGACCTTGTGCAGCATATTGGCCTGTCAGGGGACTAGGAAGAAACTGTATATTGTTTCTGGCATTCCCGGGCCCTTCTGCCCCTGACATCTGCTGTGTTTGTGACAGGGAATACATTCCTGACTCATTATCCGGGCAAGCGGAATCCCTCCCTGACAGCACCATTAATCAGAATCAAGCAGTCCGGCAAATAAAAAAAAGAGAGAGAGAGAGAGGGAAGAGGAAAAAGAAAGAGAGCGAAGAAAAGAGACGGTTTCTAACTTTCACTTTTGTGTCATTCCAGTGTCTGGACAAGCAGCAATCCATCTTTCTGAGTGACAGCTCTGATGGATGGCATTATTTATGCTTTTGTGTATTAAAAGACAGTTGCGGCGCTGCCTTGTCACTCTTCCAGAGATTTAATTTGAAGGGAAAGAGGGCAAAGATCAGAGGATCCGGGCTGGGGAGCTCTGCCTGGGAGGGATGGGGAGCGAGGGGCTCCAGGAGGTGATTTCCCCTACAGGTACTGAGACTTCTGGGTGTCACTGCACGTCTCTTTCAGTGCCTCCCAGGGTTGGAGGTCTGTCTGCTGACAAGAGTGAGTCTGACATCCCTTGGAGGGAGGCATTATTTCGGGTGAGATGGGCATGTGCTTAATTTTCTGTACATAATTCGTGCATGCAAACGTTATCCCATACCCACATCCACGTCCCGCTGTGTGCACACAACTGGCCGTCTTCAAATTCACCCTAAACACATGGGGTTTTTTTTGCACCTTCAGAGCTGCAGGACACATACCTGACAGCCAAATGCACACAAAGACAGCCCGAGGGATACATCCCAAAGCAAACACTGCATCCACAGGTTCAATTCCTTAGCGTTGCCTTACTACACTCTTTGCAAACAAGCTGAAGTTGAAACAAAGGGTTGCATTCGTGAAATCTGATGCATTTTTGCTCATTTAAAGCTACTGGGGAAAAAAAACACCCAATGCCTTTTGCTTCATCTGGAAAATGAAGTTTGAGTGTTAGTCCAGCCTTGTGGCTTTGTCTTTATATTCCCCCACGCACGGAGCAGTCCCACCGTGAGGATTTAAATGCCCACACTTCCATCCCTACCACCTCCTGCCTGCAGACACGACTGCTGTTTGCATGTGAAGTGCCAGGCTGGGAGCTGGCTCACCCTGATCCGTTTATAACGTCGGAACCGCAGGGAGTGTAAATCCATGCCTTTGTTTGACGGCACTGATTTATGTGCTGGCAATCGAACCCATGGATATTTATACAGCGTATACCACACCACGTATAAATACCAGAACTTGGTCAAAGTGTGTTTCTATGAGGATATTATATACAGTGGTACATGAGGAAACAAGCAGGCCATGCCTGTTTCAAGAGCAAGCAGGTATATCTTTCTGAAGACTGTGGATGATGTGTCCTTGTGCCAGCAGTGAACTTGGCACCACACATATTTATGTTTCTGCAGCCCTGACCATAGCAAGAGCCTCCCAGGACCTTCTGCCTCACCAGCAGAGTGCACAGAGCCAACCTTCCTGGTCTGAGGACCACAGTTAACTTATTAAAGCACATTACAGGAACGAGCCATCCCAAAATTAGCTGACATAGCCGAATAAGAAGCAGAAATCTTACCTGGAAAATCTGGTCTGCATCGCATCCAGACATCCATCTCTTTCTTCATCCCCTTCTGATGTCTCCCGGGACAGAACTGAGTGAGCTGCCTCGATTCCTCTGTGCTGCTGCCAACGAGGAGTCCCGCAGAGGTGCCAGTGCCACTCCTCCTACAGATGCATCCACCTGAGCATAAAATTGAAGAGAGCGGCTTGGTCACAGGTAGAGCAAGGCTGCTGGCCTCTGCCTGCAGGAGCAATGTGAGTGCAAGTCCAGCAGCTGCCAGCTGTGCGTGCAACGCTGTGCACAGCTCTGTAGGTGCACAGTGGTTTGGGTGTCTGGGTCACGAACACAGAGGTGACAGCACGGAGCTCCCTGCAGCGTAACAACACTGACTGACACCTGGTTTTGACCTGAGAAAACGTGAAATAGCTAGAAACATCGTTCTCATTATTTATAACTCCTGTTTTTGGATGACCTGTCTCCTGGCAATTTTGACAAACATCTGCTTTGGAACCCCTTCGTCAACAGAGAGCATTTGCTTTTAATTAATACTGATTTGTTTTATCCCCAAGTCTCAGCAGGTTTCATTCCCCTCTCCTAGGCTATTGGCATCAGCAGCAGTGGCCCTGCCACGCCTAGCAAATCTGGGCAACAGCCAGTGCTGACACTATGGATCCACGGCAAGATCCCAAGCACGTCAGAAACTGCCAAAGTTCTCGGCTGAATCCGGGAATGGTGTTGACTTGCAGGCCCAGCTGGATCATTGCTGTCGTCCTCTTGGACTCTTCTTCCTGAGGAGAGTGCATCCATCTCCTCTTCCTATCCGCAGGGATTATTCAGCTCAGCTGCATTACAACACTCAGATGGAACTCCGTATATCCAGCACTACCCATGGACACTGTGACGAGCAATTGAGAACCCAGCAGCCCAGGATCACATCGGTGGTGTTCTGCTGGAGGTGGAGCTCACCTGCATTGATTTCATCTGGAAAGGTTCCCCAAAGGGACGACATCACAGCAACCCCGGGCACTGAGCTGTCCTTGCCGAGTGGGACGTTGTGGAACAACCCTGTAGTTGATCCAGAGTTTGTATTTCAATGGAAATTTCAATGGAAACACAGCAGCCGTCTTTCATACGATCTCTGTGGAGATAAAAATGAGAGTCGATCTTATTTTCAATCTTACTGTATCTATCTTCTTCAAATGGTACTTTGCAATAAATAAATACATCCGAGATTGCACCTCTGCTGGGGTAAGTGGTGTAAAATGTTCCTGCCTCTGGTGAGGATGATTTCTACCCACTAAAGATCTGCCCCTTGATCTCCAAAGAACACAAGCTCCTGTGCTTGAAGCACAGTGGTGGCAGTGCTTAATTCTATTCCATCGTCTGTCAGAGCAGCAGGCGGAAAAAAGGAATGTATTGGTGTCATATGGAAACCACGGCTTGATGACGGACAAAATTAAATCCTTGCATTTGGACATAAACCATGGTAACACAAAATATGCAGCAAGTCAGGCTTGGTTTTCAATACTGAAAACACAAGGCCCCACTTGGCAGGCTGGGGAGGGATATTAGTCAGATTCAGACATGGTTTTCTTTGTTTTTTGAAGGATAAATAATTATGTGTTGAGATATTCCAGACTCATGTTAACACAGTTGTGTGTGAACCACGGCAGAGGATGCTGTGAGAATGGGAAGGACTGAAGTTCCTTTAAACAACGAAGCGCCTGGAAATCCTGGACAAGCTCTGGGGCTCACTGCTGGAAAACGGCCCCACAGTTTCCTCAAAATATATCTGCCACATCAATCCCCATAAATCAAACCTTCCAAACGTTTATTTGCTTTCTTGATGTTCTTAGGGTGGGAGGTGAAGGTGCTGGCTTACCAAGTCCAACCGTCATCCCCACCATGCCATAGAACCATGCCATCAAGTATTTTAGCTTGTGGCAATGCTGTTCGGAGTGCGAGAGGCCTGAGGTGGATTTACTGAGCTGAACAACTCAAAGTGGAGCTCAGCCAATGACTTCTGCCTCGTGGTTGGCTCCATGGTTCCATGGTTCCCAGCCTGTGCTGCTACTTTGTGCTGTAGAGGACCTGAGCTCTGATTTGCACCGATCCCACACCGCTGTGACCGCTGCTCTACATCTTGCACAATCCCACTGCCCTCACAAGTGTAAAATGGAACTTATAAATCACATGGAAAGGGCAAAGGACATAAATGTCAGCGCAGCAGAGTGAGTTTACGTAGATGAAGTCAAGCCGAGTAGCATGGAGCTGGACTTCACGTCTCACTGATGCTCCTGGTCCAAAGCTTTGCTCATTAATGAGGCCATGATTCTGTTATTCAAACTCGTGGTAAGTGGTTCCTCAGGCAAAGATCCAGCAAAGCACTTAGGCAAATTCATAAATTTATGTCCCATTGACTTCTGTGCAACTATTTATATGCTCAAAGTCATGCATGTCTTAAATGCATCTCCAGATCAGGCCTCGTATTCCACAAACAGCCTTCCTGCAGCGGCGTAAAGCCCAAGCTTCCAAGATTCACAACAAATTCACACTGTAATTTCCCCAAAGCTACAATGGCAATGTAAAATGCAGCATCAGGAAATGCTTTAAAAAGAAAAGAAGTCATAGCATTGAACTTCTAAGGCTAATAAATCTGGATAGGAACGATCTTTACCAAAGTGAGAGAGACATAAAGGAATGAAAGCTATGTCTCCCGCATTAGCTCATGCCTTTAGAAGATGAGAGCTTCAGAAAAATATGATGTAAAACTTGCAACAGAGTCACTAAAGTGAGAAGATTGATTCCCATCTTTGAAAAGACTGAAATTTTCAGAGCTGCCCCAGTACAACCAGCAGAGTGCCACTGGAGCAGTGCACGGAGCGGAGGGGCTGCCCTCTGTGCTTGTGTCTTCTGGACACTGCTCCTCAGTCACCGAGGTACTTCAGCTCTGGTTTTGTAGAGCTGTGCCACTTCTTATTCTGTTCCACTGCTTAAAGGTCATTTCTTAAATGAGTATTTGAATTCCCAACCAGTAGCAATCAAACTGACTTCTAGTAAGGAGTCCCCTGGCTTGTGTTTTGCGGCACGTATGGGTTCTCATCATCCTTTTGGCCAAAGTCACAGCTGACCCATGCCCAGTCAGGGTTGATGGAGTGCATGGGAGCAGCTTTGGATCAATCATCCCTCTTTTAGAAGGGCATATCTCAGTTCTCACAGACTTCAGGCACTGAGGCTCTGAGAACCCCCTGCATTCTTGCGCCTGTGTGCTTCACCTTTCACTCCTTTATTTCCCAAACGCAGCACAACGCATTCTTTAAGCGATCAAATACTTTAAACCCCAAAGCAGCGCTCTGCAGAAAGTGATTTAGAGTCGGCTCAAGCTGCTGTTAATATAATTGGTAATTTCATCAAACTAAAAGCTGCGGTGATTTATTTTTAATTAGACTCGCTATTTCTATGCAGGAAACGGCCATACCCGTGCCGTGCCTGCACCTGACTCCCCATCCCCATTTCTATTCCCATTCCCATCCCCATCCCCATTCCCATTCCCATCCTCATTCCCTTTCCCATTCCCATCCCATTTCCATCCCCATCCCCTTCCCTACTCTCTGAGCTGTCTTGGCTGCAGGAGCTCACAGAGATGGGCTGATGCTGACCAGCAGCAGCATTTACAACCCTGAATTTTCCCCCTTCTCCTTCCTGTGTGGCTTTTCAGAGCTAACACGGGCTGCGAGAGATGAACACGCAATTAAACCCTCAGGGAAACCTGCCTTGATGAAAATCTCTGGGCAGAAAAAAAAGAATCCTGAGGCTTTCCATGTTTTGTGGGATTTGTGCTTCTCAACGCTCAGCCTTTGAGGAACAGATTAACTTCGTCTGCTGGAGAACTTTAGCTGCAGGAAACTGCAGTCTGTTGCAATTGCTCCGCTTCCCTTTGACAAGGCCCTGCACCCCGCGGGCCGACAACCCGCACTACTCCCCGCTGCTCTCACCGGGGTCACTTTACATTGCATCACTGCTAAATGGAAACCACCCAGTGACACCAGGGGAAACCTGAGCTCACCACTCCGACCCTTCCCTGAGCTGCACAGGGACGGCTTCTCTTTCGTGGAAGAAAGAGATGGCAAAACTCAGCGTCACGGATTTGCCTTTCGCCTGTGGGGCTGCAGGGATGAGTGTGTAGCCACCCATAGGTGCCAGCCCAGAGCCCCGTGTGCTCTGAGGGCTTTGTGCTCCAGCTCGGCCGTGAGCACATTCCTCGTGTTGCTGGCCTGGTTGTACAACACCCTCTGCAAACTCGGTGGGGAAGTCAGGTCCGTGAGGTTGAGGGTTAAGCGCTAAAATGGTGCTTTTCAAAAAGCAGACAGGGAGATGAAATGCACGTTGACATATGAAACTAAACATACCCACAGGCCATTGAATACGTTCCCCAAATCGGAATGGTTGCACAAGCAAGCCTTGATTCCCTCCTCCCTGTCTACCAGCACCCAGCCAACACACTTCGTAGTCTATAGAGACGCAGCATTATAAAGATCATGCAGCCTAGAAGAGTACAGAAGTGATTTAAAACGTTCTAATCTCATTAATCTATTTCTTCTCCCTGAAGACGTTCAAAGCCTAGGCCAGATCCTCAGCTGGCAAGTGAAGTAGGAAAGCACTTACACAAGACCTTGAATTTAAGCTTATGCTTAAATTGTATTTACCACAGAGTTCATTTCGAGACAAATTCAAGCTAAGACAATATTCCGACGGAAATAAAAAAACACCTCTCTGAAGCCGGAGCCTTCGCAGTACCAATGGAGCTAATTTGCCTCACCTAGTTACACACTAATTCTGTGGAAATCAGACAACCTTCTGCAGTGGACCAGGGCCACTCCTGACCTTATTGCAGCGTGATCCCACTTAACGCCCCTAAGCTTCGCACATGTGAAGAAAGCAGTGCAAATGTAGCTCGGCCACATCTGTAATTGGAGGTACCGTGAGCGTGCCTGTATTGCATTATTATTATTATTGCTATTGACAGTATAAATGGCAGCACCGTAATGGGACAACAGCATCAGGTCTCAGGGAGGCAGAGGGTAAGGAGACATTAATGTGTGCAGTCAACATGCATCTCGCACTGAGAGAGTGTGCTGGTATGAGTGGTTCTGACACCTAGAACATAAACCAGATGGCCCCTTTCTTACACCATATCATGCAAAGAGAGATTTGAATTAATTCATGTAGAAATCATGACAATTCTGTTACTGTTGGAACTCAGTACGGCGGACAGGGTGGCAGTAGATTATGCTGAATTTTTAACTTATCAAATACCAGTGACAGATGTCACTGCCTGTGCTCCTTTGTCGTCTCCCCTCCTTTTTCCATCTCGGAGCCCTCGTTTCCCTTCTCCAGAGCAGCAGATCTGGAAAAGTATTTACATTAAATTTTGTGCACTACTTTCTCCTAGTCCCTGTGTAAAAAGCAAACCTGAAGTGTGCTCCCAAGATCACAAAGATATCGGGGCAACATTTTTCAATCAGCACCTCCTATCCACCCTTCTTCTTGGCATTTCCATTCAAAATGTATCAGATTTTACAGATCAAAGCCCCACGTGCTCCATCACACACCTCCTCAGTATCACACAGACCCATAGGGGTGGGAAGGGGCCTCTGCAGCTCCCACTGAACCCCTCTGACACAGGTTCCCCACAATGGGAAGGCGTTCAGGTGAGTCTTGAACCTCACCAGAGAGCTGGACCGCTCCACCTCTCTGCACAGGTAACAAATTTCACCCTTATGCGCAGATGAAGCTCCCTGAGCTCCAGTCTGTGCCCTTGTCCTGATGCTGGGCACGGCTGGACAGAGCCTGGCCCATCCGTTTGACTCAAAGTCTTCAGATATTGTTAAGCACTGCTCAGATCCCCTCTCAGCCTTGTCTTCTCCAGGTGAACAGCCCCGGGGCTCTCAGTCTGTCCCCACCAGGCGATGCTCCGGGCCGCCACCATCTATGCAGCCCTACGCCAGCCTCTCTCTGGCAGTTCAGTCTGCCTGAACTGGGGAGCTCTGCACTGGGCGCAGTGCTCTGGATGTGGACTCCCCAGGGGCAGAGCAGAGAGGAGCAGCATCTCCCTGACATGCTGGCTGCACTCTGTGCAGTGCACCCTTTGGTCTTCTTGCCCACCAGGGCATACCACCGTCTCATGGTCAACCACTGGTCCATCAGAGCATCTCCTCGGCCACCGGGGCATGCTGCTGGCTCCCTCTGAGCAGCGTGTCCCTTGCTGATCGTGCCAGCTCCACACTGGGCGGTTTGCAGCACCTTTCAGCACCCAATCCTCAGCCAATATGGCTTAAACCCATCTGCTGGGGTCCTCCCACCGCTCAACCGCCCGCGTGGTTTCGCTGGCTCTGGCAGAGAGCGGCGGTGCTGAAGTCACCTTTCATCGGTGGGGATCAGGCTCAAGCCACCGCCTCTTTGGATGTGTGAGCAGTGCTTCCACCTCCTGTCACCGGGATGACAGATCTACCAGGGCCTGGCACCTGGGAGTGCCGCAGAGCCGGCTCTCAGCTTGGAGCACACACGGCCCTTCTTCCTTTTCAATTTTTATTTATTTATTTTTTTCCCATTGGGGAACTTTCTCCTCCATTTCCCCCCCCCCCCTCCCCCCCCGGACCTGAATGAACACTTCTTTCAGTAATGGGTTTTTTCCACCTGGTTGGCTTGATGAAAGGTTTATGAGTTGACATTATGTGTGAGGAGAACAAAGCGAGCGCGGGGATGTGTGCGTGCGTGGGGGTGGGGAGCGGCCTCGGCAGAGCTGCTGAAAACTTTATTACAAACTAAGAGACGCTGGGAGCCATAAATCAGCTGGATGCTCCCTGTGACACAGCTGAAAGCTGCCATCACAGAGCAGGAGAGCACGCAGGGCTGTGCTGGGCACTGGGAGATGCAGGAGAGGGCGAGGGGAAGGTGGAGAGGGGCTGAGAACACATGGAAGAGCCTGAGGTGCTCCCACCCCTTGTGATTTCCACTGCACCATCAACGTGGGGTCCCAGCTCGGGTGGGACGGTGGTGTTAGGAGGGGTTAGGAGGAAAACAACATCTACTATTTACCAACAAGCAGATGAGCAGCACCTTGCTGCCAGTGTTTGAAGGCTGCTACACCTAAAACAAACAAACAAAAGAATCTCAGCTGCTGCTCGTTGGGAAGCCGGAGTTAATAGGCTTACCATTCGGAGATCAAGACCCACCCAGAGCAGTTTCACTTAGCGTGGCAGAGAAGGGCAGCGAGGGCCCATGTGGCTCCAGCTGAGCCCGCACAACACGGAGCAGCTCAGCGGGGCTGCGCTCAGCCCTCCTGGTTTTATGTTCTGCCCGTGTTTTTAAAGCACTAGCCTTAGTTCTGCTCTAGTTTAGACCTGTGTTAATTAGCTCTGCCTCTGCTGAGGTGAAGAGAGTTTCTCCGGAGCAGCAGGTAGTGGCTTTCCCTGACTCAGCCCAATAAATCTCCCCGAGTATCGCTGTAAGGTGGCGAGCAGACCGAGCCCCATCTCATGAAGACCTCTGAGCTCCTGCTCAATGCTATTTCTCCCTAGCGATCCCATGCAGTACACAAAGGCAAACACGTTTCTATTTTAGACCCTAATCCAAGGCTGCTGCGTGCCTTCAGAGTGCGGATGTCCTGGAAATGTCAGAGCAGAGCGGTGTGCTCCGGCGATTAGAGCCGTTCCATTTTGCAAATGACAGAGCACGGTCACAGATGATACTCCAGCCATGGGGTCAGGCACAGTTGTTCAGGCTTAACTTGTTGAATAGCTCGTTAATAGAAAGGAGAAGGGGCAAACGCTGAAAGGTCCTGAGCAGCTGTAGCTTTCCTCAGGTCAGTATTTCTGAGGCTTTTATCACAGATGAATAATAGCCAGCTCCCCTGGAACAACCCGTGGGCACTGCAAGCTGTAGAGAGATGAATTTAGTGGTGGAAATATCAGGCCAAAAAAGGAGGCTTGATATTTGCAGCTTTGTCATGTGTCAGAAAGTAGTGACATCTGCTGAGCCATCTATAAACGGAAAGGAGAGATGGATGAGGGAACCGGGCAGGACCAGAGATGGAAATGGGGAGCGCTCCGAGGAGATGAGGACTTAACCAGCACTGCTGAGGGGCAGACAGAGGGACAATTGGGAATGCAGCCTCCAACTGTGGTTGGGACAGAGCCCAGGTCCACGTGCCATGCAGTCCAGGAGCAGTACAGGGTGAGCAGCTGCGCTCAGAGCAGGGCTGGGGAGCACAGATCTGCACGGTGCAGCCTGAAAGCGAAGTTCACATGGAAGGAGTCATGTGAACTCACCCTGCTGGGATCTTGGAGGCCCAGATTTCCCATTGCAGGCAGCTGAACTCGGGCACTGCACAGTGAGCACAGACTGCAGGCTGGAAGGAAGCGGAGCTGCGTGAGCAGTACTTCCAGGAGTGACTAATACTATAGGACGCCTCTATTTTTAGGTCCCAAATCTGAGAGCTTCTTATCTGCAGATAGTGAGAACTGAGTAGCTTTCACATTTTTAGAAAGCCAGGTGCTTTTAAGATGCACCTTTAAAATCGAGTTCTGTTCTAAATCACTGCTGAGGATCTTGGCTGGTGTGTAATTGTGCTCCCAGGCACTGGCTCTGAAAAGCAGCCGGAGCTCTGTCCTAGATCAGCATGCAGTGACACGCATCATTCACGCTAATGGACTACCTCTAGCTGTGCTGGGGGAGAGGGAAGGGTGGGGAAAAAGTGCCAAGATGTACTTAAAAAAAGTAGAAGAAGAATCAGGTGCAATTGCAGCTCCAGGCTGCGTGCTTGGTGTTAATCATTTGCTTCATCTCTGGCTCATCTCTGCTTTACACTTTTGCACTGCGAGCAATTCAGATGTTCTGTAAGAAGCAAAGTACAGACATGCTCGAATCCAGGCTGAGCCCCACGTTGTGAGGTTTCTGCCCAGCACAGGGAGAAGCCCTCCTTTTGAAGGGCCTGCATCTGTCTGAGGAGAGCTTGGGAAAGGAAGAGCCACAAGATACCTGGTGACCCAAACAGCTCCAAGCCAAACTTCCAACCAAACAAGCGAGCTGAACGCTGCTGCATCAAACTGATGTGCCCAAGCTCATAGCATGGCACTTAGAAAATGAGAGCAGCACTTGATCCTACTGCTGACTGCTGTTCAGGAAGCAGTGTCCGTCCTTGTGTTCCAGCTGGAGCTGAGCAGATAATAAAACCCTCAGAGCTACTCTATGGGATGCCTAATGGAGCAGGGAGACCAGAAATGGGACTGGGAAGGTGTGTGGTATTCAGGACACACGTACACTAGGGTTATAAAGAGCAAAACGGTCTCTAGTGCTTCCCGACACGTTTCTTACGGGCCTGGTGCCCTCGCAGAACTCTCCATGTGGAACTGACATCTCTTTCCTTCAAGATATTAATGCGGAGATATTTCAGAGGAAATATTTTGGGGATTTTTTTTTTTCCATGCAAGTTCGCTTGCCCTGAATTCCCTGCTGTTTCATTTTCTGGCCATTCAGTACCACGAAGTCCTTCTGGAATGGGAGCAACCCTCTTGTGACATCTGCTCTTCTGCCTCTTTCCTAAATGATGAACATTCTAGCCCACCACCTCCCCGACACCCATCACCCTATCCCAAGCAGCAGTCCTGCTGTTTGCTGGAGCAGTTTGCTCCCTCCCCGTGCCACCAGGTGCTACACAGAGGTGAAGGCTGCAGGCTGTCGAGGTGAGGATCCCAAAGAAGGACGTGGTCAGTTCACCCAGATCACTCTGACAAAAATGGGCCCTTTTTCTGAAGAGTGGAGAAGCTGAAGTCGAGACCAGCAATGCATCCCTGCTCACATCCCAGAGAGCAAGGCCTCCCCCCCCCGACAAGCTGTTGATTACGAGCTCTGATTTCTCAGCCTCAGACCTGCTTTTCCTTTTCCTTGGGAGCAAATCTGATCCGTGCACTTGCTGACTAATGCTAACAAATCATGCCAATTGTTGCTTGCTGGAATCACCTTTCAATGGGGAGCTGACAGCAAGAACAATGCGTCTGTTTGCAGCCTGGGGAGGCTGCAGGGAGCATCTGTCATCAGAGGAGCTGCTTGTCAAAAGAGGTTTCAGGCTCTGGCTGTTTCTCAGAGCAGGGAAAAGAGACATGCACAGGCCCATCACCGGACTGCTGCTCTGGTGGTGCTTTCATCTGTTTCCTTCTCTGCTTGCCCAGGCGACTTTGTTCTATCAGATGCAGCTTTTAATTAGGAGAGTTATATGTGCCATTAGTGGTTTACCTGAAGGGAAATTAAACTGTGTATACAGCACCACTCTGCTATTCCCTGTTTATACGAAGCTGGATTTCCCTTTTGATAATTACTGAGGGAGATGTGGGACTGTTTCAGCTCAACTAGTTAAGATTTTACTGGGGGAAGGAATTTAGCCAGTGAAATTGCCATGGGCGGCATTGCAACCGGTTGGGGAGGAAAGAAGCAAACAGCAACCACCACTTAAGCAGGGCAGGTGACATCAAAGAGGCATTCCACCAGGGGTTGGTGCAGCAGACAGTAAATTCTGCACGTACAAAGCAGTAAAGGAGCTGTAATCATGCCTCGCCATTGCATGGGCACTTTTCATCCCGAAGTGCTTTAAAGGCTGCAGATCTGCCTGCTGGAGTTGATGCTCACTCTTTCTGCTCTTTCGGTGTTTGGATCAAGGAGGCACGATGCTGTGGTACCTGTTGGCTCCCCAGGCAGCTCACAGTCTACGTGTGAAGTCTAAGAAGTCAAGAAGTGCTGAGCGAGGAGTTACAAATGCGTCTCAGCACTTCCTAGGAGTCATGCAGCACTTGTAATGGTGTGAAAGGAAGAGCTAGCAGGCGACTGCTGTCCTCAGCCTTGCTCGCTGCCAAAGCATTACTTTCTTCAACAATGACACATGGCTTGCCTTTTGGAAATACTTGTGCATCCACAGGGTTACCAAACCAGGCAGGAACTACACATGCTCAATTGCACGGTAGGTGATGTGGATCCCCTGGAGGTAATTGACCCTAATACGAGAGTAGGTTGTCAGGCTGTCTCATCTGTCTCCTGGAAAAGGCCTGCTGGCAGGGATACTGCTTCGTTAGAAAGCAAACGAGTGTTTGAAGTTCATTTCTGTCTTCTGCAGGCAGAAGCTCGTAAGAGCACCCAGAAGCTGCCAGCATACAAACGGCAGTTCTGCTTAAATTATGAGTTGTGAGACCATGAAAGCAAGGGAAGGCTTGCAGGAGAGAGGCTTAGCTACCTCTGTTTTAATTTCAACTCAGTGCCCCAGTGAGGATATCTATCCGTGTCACCTTCCACACCGACCCAGACGGGTGCTGGCTGTGTCACCTCCTTCCAAGAGGTCCAATAATGTAATTACTCCCACCTGCAGAGCTCTGTTTGCCAATTCTGACAAAGCTCTTCACTACAGCATGCGTGGAAAGGAGCAAACCATGTAAAGTTAGCCTCAGCTTTTTCCTTTTCTGGTTTCAGAAGAAAACTGGCTTGATTACCTCCACAATGTATTATGCAACGTAGATCAAGACTGGCTTATTTTTGCCCAGCAATTCTCACGAGCGGAGTTGTTTTGCAACATGAGACGAGGAAGTAAAAACTGAGAGCTTAATAGAAAGCAACAGACGCAGACAAGCAGACATCAGCATCTAATGATGTTTGAAGAGCTTCTCTCTTTCAGCCCAGCGTCTGTTTGGCCTGGGGGCATCGTGGACTGTGTCAGTCAAAGCGTCTGTGGCACCCATTGTTGGTGAAGAAAGCTGCAATTACTCATATTTGACGACTCAGTGCTACAAAGCCTTGTGAAGTTCAAAGCTGCCCACCTGGCAGCTTCCTGCTAACGAGCTCTGAGGGACAGCTTTGGGAATCCGTCCTCCATCCTTTCCCACACACCCAAACCTCCTTCTCTGCCTCTCTTTCTGGCCTTCCTTTCACCCGGATATCACACCGTGCTCAGATGAGGACCGAAGTGACTCAGTGCAATGCACTGTACCCCAAAGAGAGCTCTATGAGTCAGGCAGGGCTGCTCTGAGCACGGACAGACAGCAAACTCGGAGGGTGAGGAAGGCTCCTTTCATAGCACTGCATTATTATAGAGACATGTGTCTGAAGATGCCACAGTTGTAACAGAGAATGTTTGTTTTGTCTGTAACCCAGCTGGCTGCTCTCTGTGTTTCAAACCTCTTCAAGTAAATAAACGAGAGGACTCCACTTTCCCCTCTCCTCTACAGTGTATACACGAGTGTTATTTCACGTATCAGATGCCTGTACAAAAACTGCTGTCAAGCTATTAATTATCTGGAAAAACACCTTGAAACTTGACTCGACGAGGGCGCGTTGCAAATGGGCTCTAATGGCTTTTATTTCTCATTTCTGTCACCCGAGATCTAATCTGCCATCTCCTCATTTTTTATCCTCTCTGTTCCCCCTCCAACATCACTGAGGAGCGCTTCCCTCCGTGCCAGGCAGGGGATGGGAGATGGGATGGGATCAGGGAGATGTTCTGGGCAGGGGAAGGTCAGCTGTGCAGTGCTGGGAAGAAGTTGTGGGTGCAAAAGGAAGGAAGAGCACAACTGTGATGCTGCTCCTGTTCTTTCTCCTCCCAACAAATAGAAGAACACGAGAGGACCTTGAAAAGCATTGCTGTAATTCTCAGTGATTCGTGTCCTGTTAAGGACTTACAGCCAGACTTCAGAATCGTTCGGATGCTCTCAGGTTGTTAATTGGGTACATTCACTAATGAATTTGCCTGTCTGTTTGCCTTTAAATGATCAGACCTCGGGTACACGGGTGGGAAAGCAGTTCCTGACCGGAGCTGTGCGGTGTGAGATGCTCAGGGAGAAGCCACGAGTTCTCCTCCTCAGCCACTTTGACACAGTGCTCTGTTTTGGAGATCCTTCTTCTGCTTTATTGGGTTACGCAAACATCACTTTAAGGAATATTTCTCAAACCTCCTGTGGGAATCCAACCCAATTTCCAGAGACAACGCGGGTGCAAAAATGACTAACGCTGCTCTTTGAGGAGGGGAGGAGATTTAAGGCTTTTGACTCAAGGGTTTCTTTTCCCTTTTTCTTTTTCATTTCCCTCCTTCTTCTAAGTATCTCTTTATTCATCACTTTAATTACCTAATCGTAAATTTCTTTAGGGGGTTACTTAGAAGGAAAATTAGCATCAAAGCTTGGCAGTAAATTCAGGGGCTTTTGGAGCAGGTCCAAGCTGTTTCACCTGTGATTAATTAGATGATTTTTGCTTTTTTTTCTTTAAGTGCCAGAGGGCTGTTGAGGTCTTTAAGCAGTTACATGACTGCTGGCAGCTCAGGAATTATGATTGATGCATTCGTTTGGCATTCAGGACTTCTGCTTCTTTCTGGAGTTGCAGGGAGAAGTGAGGACAGAGGATGAGCCACACTGGTGGAGGCAAAATGTTCATCTCCAGCACATTTAAGCCCATAGCACTCCTGAAAGAGCACCAGAATGGGTGGGACAGCACTCAGCAGAACCACGGGGAGAAATGGAGAAACATCTGCCACTCAGATCAGTGCCTTACAGGGGCACAAGTCCAAGGCAGAGCAGCACTGCTCTCTTTTTAAACTTCCTTCGAGAAGGCTTGGGTTTATTTGAGAGAGAAAACAAGAGGAAAACTCAAATCTCAACCTTAGAAACATTCTGTAGGGGGGAAAACATACTGATAAAAGATGCCCTGTGTGTCTCCCACCCATGCTCGGGTAGAGGAGCTTGGGAAAAGCACCTGAAAATGGAGACAGTGAGCACAGCAGGCTGTGCCTGTGCTGCCACTGCTCCAGCCACGTTTCCTGGGAAATGGAAAAACTTCAGCCATTAATTCTCATGAGTTGGCACATGTGTACTACAGAAAAAAGTGTCAGAAGCATTAATGATGCACTTCCAGATTGCTTAATACGGTTAGCTCACCTAATTCACTTTGCACGGCCTCCTGCTGCAAGTGCGGAAGCAATCAGCAGTTAAACTGCTGCAGTCCCCTTCATTGGCCCCGGGGAGATCGGGATGAGACCACGGTTTTATGGTACTCCGGTGGCAGGTCAAGAGAGTAAGCTCATGGAGATGGATGGAGAAGCAGCAGAGAGCCCTTCCTTCAGCATGGAGCAGCCAGAGAACCCACTGCCAATTATGGATTTGGAGAGGCCGCCTTCTGTTCTGGCATTAATTGAAACCATCGGGTGTTTGGAGCTGATGGCAGCGGAGTGAAATTGTATCTCAGGCAAGAAAGATGCTTTGCAGGAAGAGGTGTGTGTGCTCTCCAAAGCTGAGCTCCTGCTGTCGTGCCTTCCTCCCAGGTGCTCTCAGGACATCTCCACATCCCCTCGTGGCAGCAGACAGGACATGGCCCCGCTGGGAAGCGCAGCTCACCTGCATGGGCAGTCCCCACATCTCAGAGAGCCATGACACCCCACATCTGCAGTCACCTCCTGTTTTTATCAATGGCCACCCTTCCCTATCCAACATTTAAGGAATCTGGATTGTCCTCAGAGCTCATTGGCTTTGTGTCAGCCACCACCTGCAGCGTGCTGTACTGCACAGCCTGGGGCAGCCCTCCCTGCTGGCTTGGAACAGGCTGCAGGAAGGGATGTGTGTATCCACCAACTTAAGGGCAAGTGCAGAGCTCTGTGTCTGTGTGTGCATGCCCTCACAATAGGGAAAGCTGCATTCTGTCCTTGTTTATGCCACAGATCTGCTAGATGTCTCTCAGCTGCTCCCCTGGTGATGCTTTGTATACAGCACCTGAGCTCATGAGGCCAGGGACTGCCTCTAACCTCAAATCTGCAGAACTCAATTGGAAACTGTGAGTACTGCTAAAAAATACAACCTGCAGATACCAGTCCCTATGCACAGGGAGGTCTTCCTGCTCGGGAAGGGGACAGATGAACAAACTTTGGCACAGAGATCCTGTAGCAGCTCTGCATACCACACTGTGGTTTTCACTGCGGGAGCTGAACTTATTTATACTACAGCTATATAAATGTATGACCCTGCAAATATGCAAGATCCTGCTGCTGGGGAATCAAAGGTGGCAGCTTCAGAAAGCGTGTTTGCATGAGCCCAGACACACATTCTCTCCTCCACCTTTGCTTTTCACAGTTTGTGACAACAGAGATTATTCCTTGTTGGAAGAATGTGGCATTGTTGACATTAAAAGAAAGAAAGAAAGAAAGAAAGAAAGAAAGCAGCAGGAGCAGCAAACAGGCCTTTGCTTTGCTTGAACAGCACAGGCTTTCTTGATCAGCTGTCTGAGGTGCCTCATCTGTACAAAGCACTTAAACCTGTCTAACATCAAAAAGTAAGGTAAGACGAGTCACTTTGATGCTCCAGAGCACATGCCTAACATGATTACTGCGGAATCTTCTGGTGATAATGGAATTATGCAAAGGAGGCCTTGACCCATTAATGCTTTTACCTTCCTTAGGATTTCTGTCCCCCTTCTTCTGTGAGGAGCAGAACTGCTTGCTCAGAGATAGCAACTAAACAAAACCATGGAATAAGCAAAGTGAGAGAGGTCCCTTCATCACCTTGTCATCTCCCCCTGCTCCACCTCACCCCGGTACTCGGCACATTCCAGCAGTTGTGGGTTAAACAACCAGAAATCCAACACACAGGAAAAGCTCCACAAGCGGACATGGGCACATCCCCCCTTCTACAACAGTTTTACACCACACATAGATCTTTCCTTTCTTCTTCTGGTAGTTTTCATAGTAAAAAATGCATTGACATTGCACGAGAGCTGCTTAAAACCAGTACACATGCATGTGTAGATAATTTAAAACCAGCAGAGCAATAAGAAAAGAAGATGTTACCTCCTCTGTGCTTAGTCTGAATTACGGCTGTAAAGAAAGAAGAGTTCAGGTGATGATGATACAGAAAGCTCGATCTCAGCTCTTCCTGAAGCTCACAGTTGGAGCAGGGGCTGCAAAGCCTGCCTGGGCTCTTCCTTCCACCTTTTAACAGTATTTGTCTCAGAAAAACAATGCAAATGGAACAGACTGAGGACACTGTTACGGAAACCTCGATCTGCCAGAGGGGTGAGTAGATCCCAGCACACAAATTCTTATCTAAGTTTGTAGATACAGCGAGCAATTTTAGGCCAGAAAACCTCCTACCACGAGATCAGCTGTCCTGGCTCAGTTTCAGGTCTGCAAAGGGCTGGCAATGGGAAAACACTTCCATGGTATTTTGTTTGCTCTAAGCATGGTTCACTGATTCCTACTTACAGTTCCAGATAGATTGCACAATTACTTTCTTCCAGGAAAGATGAGTCCAACACATTGAGACACAGACTGAATCCAAACCCCACACTTCCCCAGGAGCAGATTTATTTCCATCTGGAGTTTTGGTCTAAGCATTTTTCCCTTGCTTATTACTCGCATGGTTTGAGTGGAGTTCCTAAATGTCCCATCCTAAATCAGTGCCCATTTACACCAGGCTAAACAAATCACAAGAGGCAGCCCCTCCCCTGAAGCTCTTCGTTACCTGAATTACCAAGTATGTTATTATTTTCCCTGTGTTCAGTGGGCAGCAATAGGATACTGAGATTGAAATCACTCACCCAAGGTCAGACAGCCCATTTGCAGGATGGTTCTGAAGCCAGTTGTTACTTAACAGTGCTTTATTTTATTCCTCAAGGGGAAAAGCCCAAGTCCAGACCCGAACCGGGAAAGCTTCTGGAGGATTTATTTGCAACAAAGGCCTTATATTTCCCTTCTTCCTGCCTAAAACAGAAAAAAAAAAGACCAAGACCATACTCTTGAGCTTCAGGGATCTGTTAATTGGCTCCCTAGTAAAATTACAGAGACTCAGCTGCCTGATAATGATTGTAAATGACAGAGACTATCAGGTTTACCTTGTGATGTCCCTGGGGAGCTTGCAGTTAGTTTAGTCTGAACTCTGCATCAGCTGTTTGGGTTCCTTTCTTCTCGGCATGTGGTATCTGGACTCAAGCTGCAGTCTTTCAAACCTAATTAGCGTTAGGGGAAAGAGAGAGGGGAAAAGGAGAAAAAAAACAACCAACATTCTCCTGCTTCCCTCCACTGACTGTAACACAAGGGTGGGACCTGACTTATGGCACGAGTAAATGGGGGATGATTTGGGGTTGTTTGTTTTGTTTTTAAATGCATACCAACCCAGCATCTTTGGTTCTGTACGCAAGAGAAGTGCACTGTGTAGTGCTGGAGCCTTGGAACTGAGATGTACAGCAGAGGATCTCTAACCTTGATGGAGTATTGTGTTTGAATGCAGTTGGATCTGTTTTATGCTCAGCAGAATCTCAAGTTTTTGCCTCTGCAGTTAGAGCTCAGTGATGCTGTTTTCAATGCCAATCTCACCTTGCTTGGCCAAATGTAAACTACCCCCTGCTCCCTCAGAAATAAGAACACTGATAATTTATCGTGGGGTCTCAATCACTTCTACAGCTCTTTATTTGCGGGGCGCTTTGCAGTCCCACTGTTCTGGCATGGAGGTGTCTGTAGTACCTGCTTTCTTGCTTGGTCACTGACCCCACTTTCCTCTTAGAGGTCTTCAGCTGTTGCAATGTTGAACGGGACGATAGAGAAAAGCAGATCTGTAGGCAGCATCCTCAAATCGCTGGCAGGCCGAGCAATGACAAACCTGAAAAAGCAGTGGTATGTGAGATTCAGAGTGCACTCTGTGCTGAATTTCTGAGGAAGAGTGCTGCGGGGTTCTTTGTATGAATAATGACAGACTGCATCTGCAGAGTTCTTTGGAACGATGAGACAATACGCGGAGCTTTATTGTACCCGTCTGTTCACCTAGGAGTGGCCCCCTTTCTTAAAATGAAAACTAATTAGTCTCTGAAACAGCTGCCAGAACGTGTGATGCAGTTTTGATTGCCCAAAAATCTCTAAATCAAAACAGAGCGTCTCTCTGAGGGATCTGGAGATCAAGCGATCGCTGAAACCTTGAAACGAAAGCATCAGAGAGCAGAAGGGCTTAGGTGAGGCAGTTCCCTCTGCCCACAAACCCTCTGAAATCTCTGCCCTCAGCAGCATTACTAACTTTGTGCTCCAGCAGCTCTCTAATGAAGAAAAGATAAATTACACTTCAAATGAACTTCGGGGAGCCTCATGAAAGCACCAGTAAGCACCGGATCTCCAGAAATAATCAGACAGCCACGTTCAGCCTACCCACGGGTCTGCTTCAGTTGGCCTCAGTTGCCTACGAGGATGTCTGAACTCAAAAAATATTGAATTCAGAATGCCTCTCGCAGATGCCCGACTTCAAAGTCATGAGTGGCATCCCTTGACTGATGGTACAACTTATAACGAAGCGTGCTTGCCTGTTCTTGTACGGATTGGGCTCCTCCATCAGTCTGTAGAGTCCAAAGCAGAGTATTCCATACTTGTCTAAAGCTTTGCAGTAGATGTCTCCAAAGGAATCCTCCTGCAATAGAAGAAAACACTCTTAACTTGAAGGGACCAAGGTGGACAACTAGGTCCAGCACTGAACCAGTCACTGAGCCAACTGTTCAGTCCTTTCAGTCTCATCATACTGGCTAAGAAAGACAGAAAGCAAAATGCCCAAATCCCCACAAGGTTAGAACCTAAGGTAAGGCTATCTGATGCCTTCCATCTCCTCAAGATGTGGCTTAAGCTATGCAGTGATCTTCAGCTGAATGAAACGAAGCTCCATGCAATGAGAACCAGTGCAGACCCTGCAGCCCCACTCCATGATGTGACTCACCATTCCCCCTGGCAGCAACCTCCCAGATAGCGGCAGGAGTGCCAGCTTGCACCTGACTTGGGAGGGATTTTGGACCAGGTTGTCCAGACTTCTGCTCAGCCTACTGTCCTCTTCCCAAAGCTGCTCCAACACAGGGCTTGTCCTGCTCGTCACCAAAGCCTGCAGCAAAGCCAAGATGCGATGGTCGTAGTAGGTCTGGGAAGGAAGAAATAAGGACAGCATAGAGGCAAAAGGGTTTATACACCTTGACTCCTGAAAGACAAATGCATTTCTCCGGTGAAAACCTGGAGAATGTGATCAGAGGCTTCAGAAGGTTAGTCCTCAATTACATTTAAAGTTTTCTGACACAAAGATTTGAAGACAAAAAAAGACCCAGCATTTATTTTATTTTATTTTTTTATTATTATTATTTTAAATTACTTGATCTATAAGCATCCCTCTGCGGTGCATCAAATAATTCATCTCCTACTCATCTCCACTCTGTGGAATCTGTCACCCGCGTTCACCTGAGGAAAAAACCTAAACAAGGTGCAAAGAAGGATGGCTGCTGCTAAATCCAAGCTGAACTCAAATCCGCTTAAGAACTTCTGACCATATTGTCGTGCAAAAGGGGTATAATGCTGTTAGAGTAATTCTCAGCCTTTTAAAGTAAGGAGCTATAGTCCAGGGTTATCCAGGAGTGATACAGCTTCAGGGGAATCTGCACTTTACATATTTAACAGAAGCGTGCTGAGCTCTTTAACATATCATTGCTGTACTTTTTGACATCAAAAGGATTGCATTTCCATACTTGGATGAATTAATAGGATTTGCGTGTCACCCTCATTCTGTACTTTCTTGGCTGAGTTACACGGCGGGGGTTTGAAAGGCAGGGAACAACGGCGGAGGTGCGTGTATGCACTCGGGAAGTGGCACCACTGTGTTCTGAATGTCTCTGGCTTTAAAGAAGCAGCATTCCCTGCAGTGTGCCCATGAGGAGTCAGCTCCTTTCCCAGCCGTTGTCTGGGTACAGCTTGAGATAAGGACGCTTCCAAGGAATGGGCCTGCATCCAAAATCCAGGCCAGAAAGGGTATCCCACCACCGAGCAGCTGTGTAGTCACAGCTGTGCTGCCACCAAGCTTCTAGAACTGGTCCTTCTAGAACCCACAGAGCAACTGCTCAACAATATTCCTCTCCTTCCCTGGATTTACAGACTGACTGAATCTAACATGAGGTGCCCCAGCACTCCAAAGCAGAGCTGAGTGCTGAGCATTCCTGGACAGACTTGGAATCTATGCCGGAGTGAAATTTTATCCTTTAAGACAGGTCATGCTAAGTCTCGAGTTACTTTTTCACTTGACACTAGCAGCCATTAATTACTATCTGGCTGATTGACATATCAGAGAGCAGCAGCAATATAATACTTTCCCTAACACCTCCTCAGAAAACCATAACTGGACTTGACACGCTTATTTTGGACTGCTTATCCCTTTGATAGATTTGTTTTGTATTTATTCAATTTCTGCAAAACTGCCACCCAAGCACTATCCCCTTGGACAGGAACGGTGAGCAGTGCACGTGGAACTCAGCTCCAGCACGGGGAGGAGAAAGAAATGGGCTTTGGGGAAAAAGGGAAGGCAATTCAGAAACACCAGCTTGTGAGCTGAGCTGCAGTTCTGCTGCCAAAATCCTGTCTTAACTGCACCTGAGTGTCACCCGCAGGTGTGTCACCACAAACAACATCACTCAGCTTTGACAGCAACTTAAAATGATCCCACCACTGGGGTGGGATTGCCACGTTCCACCTGGTCTGTGGTGGTTTTTTTTTGGTGCAGTGTACCCAATCCTCTCAATGCAAATGTCTCTAAAAGGACATTACTGAGGATTGATGGAGAATCCAAGTGAGAACTGCTCCTAAAACTTGACCCCGTGGATCAGAAGTGGTCCAAATATGTGGAACTTTTCAGAAAAGAGACACTGGGAAATTCCCATTGAGTTAAAAAGATTTTCCATCCAAACTCGGAGTGAATTTCTGCCTGGGTGGCAGTCAGACAGACAGTTCATGCTCACGGTGTGAAACTGTAGGACTCCACTCTGTGAACCAGGTATTCAGAATCCCCATCATCTCCCCAAGCAATGAGCATCCCTGCTGGAGCCTCCACCATGAGGCCAGCTGGTGCAGAGTGCAACTCCAGCGCCAGTGCCTGCTCTTCCCTTAGATGGATTGATTGGGATCTCATGCTACCAATCAATTTGTAAGTAAATCAGGCAGGAGGAAAGGGAAAATTATGAAAAGCTATGGAAACACTCGGAAAGTTTCTCCAAATCATACCATGGGTTTTATTAACCAGGGGAGAGCTGCTGCTGCTCAGAGCATCACTCAGGTTTATCTTCTGGAGCTGAGAGTCGCCTTTTGTTCTATGGAACCCACTACTCCAGGAAATCAGAGGCCCACTGTCCCCTCCAATGGCAGGAGGTTGGAGCTAGGTGGTCCATAAAGGTCCCTCCCAACTCAAACCATCCCAGGACTCCATGATTAGCAAATTGCTTCAACAGAAATAGACACGCTTAATTCCAAGGGCACTTGGTGACACGTGTGGCCTTGACCATTGTTAAGGATAGATTAAGTGGGTTTACCCTGGACTGACTGATAATCACTTTGTTAACACTCCGGTGCCACTGGACGTGACAGGAGGAGATCCATGTACTTACCATAGACAAAAGAGAAGTCAAGAAGCTATCTGAGAAAATAGCTCCTGCAGGAGCAGCAGTGGGGGAGAGCAGATCTTCCTCTGGGAATTCAGAGCTGCTGCTGGGAGCCTGATTAATGAAGTGGGCATTTGGGGAAAACTCTGTTGGATAAGCAAAGAAGAAACAGGAAACATCTTAGTGATGGAGGGAAGGCATCTAGGATCAGAAAAGAAAGCTAATGAATGTAGCTAGGTACAGTGTGCTGCATTAGGAAAGGGAAGAGGAACAAAATACTCAGTGCTGCTGACTGTGCAATGGGAAACAAAAAACGCAGAAGCCTGGAATTGATTTTTCAAGCAAGAGCTTAAAGGTAGCAGGCTGAAATTCATTTACCTGTTTTGAAAAAGAAGCAACAATCTGATTCCTTCCACTCGTCTTCCTGACCTAACAGAAATGGCATGACTACTTCTATTGGCTTAAACTGGGGCTGGAGTTCCTTCCACGGCCGTCCTCCTGCTGCAGGGATCCTCTCTGGTTTGTTGGCCTTATTCTTGCTGCCTGAGGGACTCTTGCAGAATTCCACCCCCCCCCTGCTCAGAAAGTGATTCCTCTTCATCTTGCCTTCTATTCTCAGAGAATTGTCTAAGTACACCCTGGCAGAAGTCCCTGCTGTGCTCCTGGACGTGCCAGGTATGTCCTGGCACTCCAGCACTGCCACTGCGAGTTCTGATGAATGACAGCAGCACGGCCAGAGACAGACAGGAGGACTGAAAAGAATTGAGATCAAGAACCCATGTCTTCCCATTAAGAAACAGAGAGAGCAAGCAACTCTGTGTGAGTAATGATTGATTCCTATTATGTCCCCTTGGGCCAGAATGCATTTGAGTGTATCATTTTTAAAGATGACTAAAGCTAGCCAGAATCACCATGCTATTAATGCCTCCTGTTGTCTTGCAGTGTCGGTGTCATCCTTCAGCTGTGCACTCTCAATACAGATATTTCACCCACCCTGGCTTCCAGGAGCTGGTGCTCCTCTGGAATTAACCAGCGTGGCTCACCCATGGCACCCAGGCACCAAGAGCAAGTGGGTTTGAGCATCTCCAGAGGAGACTGCAGCACCTCTCTGGGCAGCCAGTTCTGGGGCTCTGTAACCCAGAAAGTAAAGAGTTTGGGGTTATTTCCCTTCTTAGCACATCCTTGTATCTCTGAACAAGTTTCTATGCTGCTGATGGCTACAAGTGGGGCAGGCCTCCATGTGCTAAGGGACCAGGCTTGCCTCATTATGCTGTCAAAGAGCTGAAATGACTAAAATCCAAGTTATGTCAACAGATCACAGATGTTTTCCCCTCCATGACACACCACATCCTGGAGGGAAATCAGTGGTGCAATGGCTGTCTGCAGACATTAGTGTGACTGCACAATACCTTCGCTGGGCCTCAGGAGCCAGCTCAAAACATTCCTGAGGCTTCTGGACACAACAGAAATAAAAGCTGAAACCACAGCACCAGAGAGCATCCAAATATCGCCCTGGGGAATCCAACAGTTCTGAAGGACTCTGAAGAAGGCATTATCTTATCATCAGCTTCTGCTGAAGAGTTTTGGTCTAAGGACTGAGCAGTGCTCTGCTGCTTCGTGCACTTGTCCCATACCCACCCCTCAGGTGCACACCTGTAAGCACTGCCCTAAAAAAGGAAGAAAGAGAACCCAGACCAGAGCAAATGGATGAGAGGTTAGCCGTGGTGCCTGGCAGCATGCTGTGCTGATGGGATGTGACGTTCCTGTGTCTGAATGGAGAGAATCAGTTCTGTGACCATCAGGAGACGAGATGAAAACCAGCCAAGAGCAGCAATGAAAGAGCTCCACGGCTGCTCCAGTTGTGAACACAGGATAGAGGGGCCAATGGAAGAAGCCTGCAGCAGCTACCACAGGGATCCAGAGAAGAGGAGGGAACCACCACAGTGTCTCAGAAATGGGAGGGTTGAAACGTAGAGGATCGGGTCTTGGTTTGCCTCATTCTGTTGGGAGATGAAAACTCAGCGTGCGATCATTCTTGGTGCTTTTTGAATTACCAAAGAAAGGGAAGCAAAGGGCAACTCGGATTCCCCTCAAGCACAACTGCTTCTGGTCGTGTCTCTTTTGTTACCGAAAATAAGGGGAAAGCAGGAAAACATGCTTCTGATTGATTTATCATTGCAAAGTCTGTAGCAAAAGGTGGGATGAACGTGGGCCACGTGATCAGAACACAGATCTCCTGAGATCCAGTCTAGCAGAGAAGAACAAGGACATTATCTTTATCCTAAATGGATGCTTCAGTGTTTTGCTTCGCACTGAGACCTTTGTAACACTTTGTTTTATTTATTCTCCCGATAAAGCATCCTGACTCCTTCAAAGCCAGTGAATTAACATCTAAGTCAAACCTTTTAATGTTCCTTGGACATGTAGTGCGTGTCGCTTTCTGCCTCTGAATTCTAAAAAGGCCTGGGGTAAATAAATAATGCAGCACGCATATTGCTTCTGTGAAATTCTTTCCCAAAGAATAACTTACTCAGCTCTGTAGTGATGGGGATCCTTTTATAACATGGCTCTGATTGATTCCCCAATGCTCTTGCTCTGAAAACAGCATCTGTAGAAACAGTCAATAACAACACGAGGAGAGAGGGAAGTCAGTAGAAGCAGAAAGGGGGAGGGGAAACAAATGAAACCCAGACACAATGGTTCAGACTGACAAATGCAGGAAATCTTTTTGCCTATGCCTAAAAATAATGTCATTGTCATGCAAAAAAAAAAAAAAGAAAAAGAAAAGCATTCCCTATATTTAGAAAGTTTCTTGACTTGGCTTGCTTTTCCAAGGCTTACTTTGTTCATTCAGGCCTTCAAAGGATGAGAAAAATACAAGTTCTCCTGGGAGCTGCTCATCGATATCGTAACTGAAATATAATTACCCTCAGTGGTGCAGCAGTGCTGGCTCCACTGCTGTTTGGCCCCAAGTACCCAATAAGCCAAATTACACGCAGAGGAGGAGGGCTTTATCCTTCCATTTCAAGGAGGCTGTGCATAACTGGGTGAGACAGATGAAGGCCAAAGCTTACACCATGAGTTTTGAACACCTGGCAGTCAAAAAAGGAAAAAAAAAACCACCAGAAGCTCCCAAATCTTCCAGACAGCTGACTTAAGAGAAGCAACCCCAACCTGAAATCTACTTTCTCTGTTTTGGTTATATACAATCCTGTCTCCCTTTCTGTTATGCCTGAGATTTAACTTGGCTGCACAGCACAGCATCGGGGTGAGCGTCAGGAACACCCCCTGCTGCACGCAACCTTATCGCAGCCAAAGGGGTGACATCTGAACCCCAGGATGGATTTTGCAAGGAACTGAACTTGCTGATTGTAATGACTCCTTCTCCACTCTGAGGAGAAAGTGTATATTGGAGATGGACCGTTCGAACCAGAGATTGGGTGATGGACCAACAAACACCTCCCTAGAGATGGCAGGTGTCGCCACAGCCCTTCCCAAGCACAGCAAGGCATCTCTGAATACGTGCAACTGAATGCCTGAAGTGAATCACTGCCTCTGTTGCACCTCTCCATGTGCTGATCTGAATGTGTCTGATCATTGCCTGGATACCTTTTCCTTATGTCAATATTTTTCCTCTGAAACAGTACACAGCGCTCCACCTGAAATCCCACAGACTGGCAGGGTGCTATTACAAAAGATTACTTAATTGCAGATTACTTCTGTACATTTGAATTTCAGTAGCTTATTAAGCTGTCAGATTTAATTACCATTACATGTTTAGATTATGCCACAGATTATTTAGTTGGGTACCTGGGTTTGCCAACCTGTTTGTGTGGTGACATGACAGGGTGATAATTACAGCATTACTGGAAAACCTAAAATTTTCCATGGGAAAGACTAGAAGTCCTTGGCATCAGCACGACCCTAGGAAATGCTCATTCTTGCAAGTGTAAGTAATGTTTACCGCAGTGTGGGTCTGGTTCTCTTAGAGCTGCCTAATTCTCCACCCCATGAGACAAGTAATGCACAGAATGGGCCTGGGTTGGTCGGCTTTGAAATGCTCACCCTGAAATCGAAAACCACGGGAAATGCAACTGAATTGTGTTTTGTTACAGCCTCCAAAGTGAGGCTGCCTTTGCTGCAACGTTTACCAAAGCACCTGAGCTCTGAGATGCAGATTTCAGCGGTGCAGGTTGCTGTCGTTAAGTACTGCAGGAGGTGAGCTGACACCAAGTTTAGATCAGCACGGGCTCTGCCTAGCTCTGTTACTGGTATTTACTGCTCTCACTGTTTCCAAGCTAACTTGACAGTTACCCAGCCTGGCAAATTTCCTCGCTGTTCTCTATCTGTCGGCTCTTTCCTAGCTGCAGTTGTCTTCTGTGCTCCTGCACAAAATAGGAACCGTGCAAGGCAGCTTGGGAAGGCTTTGAGGAACAGATGCTCACATCTCTATTTTCCATGTGCGCATTGTAGTTCAGAGCTCTGCACGCAGTGTACTGTGATTTTGAGTCATTAAGCAAAAAAAAAAAAGTGCTGGAGGGAGATAGAACAGTGGCTGATGGGATGAAGTACTCTTTCTGCCTCGAGTCTCCCTCTTTTCCATTTATAGGTACAAATATGCAGTAGGTACAGTATCTATATCTGTTATTATAGAGATACATAAGTTATATACATTTAAGTACACATTATTTACTTCCTCTCTGTATATGATCACTAATGAGTTCCATATATCTTTATATATACATAGCGATAAATACATCAGTTAAAAGTGATCTATTCAAGTCACGATTACCCCTTACTCCAATATCCCTTCTAAATCATTATTCTCTTGTTCTGACAGTACATGCTGTATGTTGATGTTATTTTGCCTAGTTATTATTAAAACACCCTGTCTCTGCCTCACTGTAATATTTTCTTTGGCACAGCCATTGCTTTAAAAGCCTAGAAAGATAATAAAGTATATGGGAAACACTTAAGAGAGCCATCCATTTCTCAGCCCGTCTTCAGTTAATTAATACTTCCACATTCTCAAGAGGAGGACAAATCTTAGCTCTTTTGCCAAATTAAGGAAGGAAGAGACACAATAAATATTCTGCTGGGCTGAGATGCAGTTTTGTGCTGGGAACGGAGAGCCCACCTTCTCAAGCCTAAAGGGAAAGGTGCTGTTTTTCTCTTTTGGAAGGATGGATAGGGACTCCACTCACACATGCTTTTGCAAGTAATAACAGCAGTTACCATCTCCCATTGCCATTTAGCCTCCCACAGTTGTCTCTTTACTGGAAACCTTGAAGTTTCACTCAGAGCTTTCGGGAGGAACTGGTGTATTTCCAGGAGCAGTGCTGGCACACCTCTCCTTTACAAACCTGTAGCTGCACAAATTGGAATAGGCCGTCCAGCCAGCCAAGCTGAAACGGATTTCTGGCCGTATCCATTGACGTAGTCAGGACAGATGATCTGTGGCTCAGAGTAGTGACAAGTGATACCTTCATCCCTCCCTCCTTTCCCCTCCTCCTTTGTCACATCAGCTCAGAGGCCAAGAGAAGCACACTTACCTGCTGAGGATGAGCTGGACTTAGCCTCCATGGATCGGACATTGAGAGTGGCTAGGATGCTTTCTGTGTCCACCAGGGAAGGATTGTTTGAGACAGGGGTTTTGGAAGACAGAATGACACAAGCAGCACAATCCTGGACATTAACTGCCTTCAGATCCGCACAGGAGAGAGCACTGCCCTGATAAAACCAAACCAATAGTGATAAGGAGAAATCTGAGGCAGCTGAACATGAGGGACCATTAAAAGTGAAACGTGAACAAATATATTTATCTCAAACCCAGCTGCTGCTGGAAGCAGCTTCAAACGCAAGAAGCTTTGGTCAGAGAAGAAAATTAGTGGGTCTAAATTTGCAAGTTCTTGGACAGTTCTCCATTGCCAATCATGATTATCTTCTCAGTGGTAACCAGAGTGCCATACCACCACCTGCCCCAATGTCGTGGCTGAGCCTGATAAAATAGGAGGCACTACTTTTGGGTCAGCCCTCATAGTAACAAACACTTCTAGAATGTTTTCAGAAGTGAGAGGGAGAACTACAGAAAGGAACAGGGTGCAAAAAATTCTTACCGAGAATAACCACAGCTTAGGGAAATTCTGGATCAATTTCCATTCCCTTTGCAGATACTCCAAGGGCCCGAGAAAAACAATGTCTTTCAGCTCATGGTAAAGGAAGTTACTGGCTCGTAAGGGCATCACAAAGTCCTGCAGCCCAATCAGTGGTGAGCTGGCATCGCCAAAGACACAGACCAGGATGTGATCCTGCAGGTACAGCCCTGCTTGGTTCTGGCGGCTCTGCATTTGAAAGAGAACTCTGATAGAACAGCTGATACAGTGATCAGATTCCAAACACTTCTTAGCCTTGTATCATCTACAGCTACAACGAGGGTACAGATCAAACAGAATATTTTTCCTTAAGTATTTGGATTCCAAGCGTATCCTATGTAAACAAAAAACTTCAGTTGGTATAAAGCATCAGAATCATGCGATGCAGCAACAATATCGATTCTGGGTGCTTCCTAACTGCTTTGTCCTGGTCTTTTTTTTTCCTGTTCACATTTCTCAAATTAACTAATGAATGCAGGACTGGGAAGTGGGCATTGCTTAGCATGGATGGCTGGTGTCTCGTGGTCAGTGGGTGCTATGGGAAAGAGCCAAGGCAGGCACAGCCCTGACAGCCACATCCACCAACCAGCACCTACAGGATCCATTCCCACAGTGTTCATTCCTTGGCATTTTGTTGTTTTTTTCCAAAGGTCTTTGTCAGGGAGAAGTTTCCTGATGAGAGATTAGAATCATAACCAAATTAAATGATTGTCTCTAACTAATGAGATTAGTTTAAATTGAATAATGAAACCTTTAGCTGTATTTAATGTAACATGCCTGAAGACCAACGATTAGTCTCCTGATTGAAGCTCAACAATTAAAAACACAATCTATTTTATAGCTTATTTTATGGCAACAATTGGAAAAACTATTACTGCTGATCTCTGCAGAGGAAATACACGATTGCAGGATCAACAGGAGCAGCAAGGAGAGGTGCTATGGAAGGACCGAGACCTTCCTGCTGAGCTGGGGTGACCATCTCTGGCTTCACTACTTTTTTGGTGAGCTCACATGGGACCTAATTCCATCAATCCATCTGAGCAGAATTAAGATTGAAGATTAAAATTCACTGAAAACTTTTAAAAGTATGTGAAAGTCGAAGAGAATTATGTTCTCACATGTTTAGATGCCCTGGGTTCTGTGTGGGCATTCTGTAGGAACTTCTGTGAGGTGTATTAACTAATTTGCTGTAGTAACAAACAGAAGTTGTGATGAAGCCCACAGGACTTCAACGGCACCTTGAAACTCTTAACTGAGTTTAAGAGCTTTGGAGAACTCAGAGTGTGGTCTGGGATGCTGTCAAGCAGCTGTCTCCCTCTTACCTTCCCAAGACATTGGGGGTTTGCCTGTCCTAGAAACGTGTCTGCAAAGGTCCCCACTGCATGAACATGAAGTGCAATAGCTATTTCACACTTGTTTTCTTCGTGGATGTTCTTAAACCTCACGAAGAGCCTCTTGCACAGCCTAGCATAGCTACACAAAACCAGCACGACACAGAAGTGGCACATGGGGAATTAGGACACGCGGGCAGTTGTAAGCCTCCTCCTCACATAAGTCTGCCTGTAAGATCTTTTCAAAACATTACCCTTCAATTCTCAGAGCTGAGCTCCCAGTCCTATTGGGATATTTGCCCATTTGTAATGACTAATCCTATTTTGGTGGTTGCTGGGCAATGGGGTCCTTTTATTTGCTTGGAAGGAAGCTGCAGCATTTCAAGCAGCATGAATTCCAGCCTGCTACAAGTCTCCCAGCTGGCAGAACAGCTTGAACATTCTGTATTTTTGATGAAATCTTTGATCACCTCATTGCAAGATTTGGTTGCCTACTCTCAGCTCTCTGGCAGCTCTGAGCACAACCTGCCATTTCTAGATAGGATTTGTTCTTTTACGGATGAGACACATGAAATAAATAAACCAAATGGTATTAAAGATATCCAGACTGACAGCATAAGGGACACAGCATCCAACGTTTAGGAACAACATAGGTATCAATCGGACCTTCCTTGGCACATCTGCTGAAATGCTCTCCTGAGATTGGATGCCTACCCTGCTTAAATGAACACGGGAGGCATTTACCAATCCCTTGTTACCTTGGAGATCCTTCTCTGTTCCCAGGTTACCACTTAAGTTAAAGAAAATATGTCCAAGGAATGAGACTTTGGCTCCCATCGGGCTCTGGTCAAGGCACTTTAACTGCATCCCACTTCTGAAAGGAGGGTAGTGGTCTCAATCTCTCTCCTTCAGAACAGGGTCAGCTGAGGGAATGCACTTTAACAACAGTAAACTGGAAAATGCTGTGCCCTCTGCCCAGGTGAGAGCTTTGAAGCCCCAGCTTAATCCTCAGAGGAGGAGGAGGAGCATGTGGAACACCAAAGGCCACCACCTCACACCTACCAGAAGAGCATCGTGCAGCGGAACAGCATCACACCAGTGGAACCTTCCTGTTAAATACAAGGAGACTCTGCTGCTCTCCTCCTCCTGGGCATTCAGGACTCTGAAACAGAGAGGGCAGCTTCTGAGCTACAGAACAAGCTCCGAGCTGAGATCACATCTCCAGCTGCTGCTGAGATGCTCTCCTCACTGACACTGCAGCTTCCAGATCCCTTAACAGCAAGGAGAAGGGAGGTTGTATGAGTCACAAGGGCTGTATGGTGGTGAAATTCCTTTACCAGTGGGACAGACAACATGAAAAATATACTGTAACAGGTGGAATTAGTTGTGATGTTTATGGCTGTTTGAACTCGATCTCTAAAAATATCTTAAATAAGGAGTTCTTCAGTGGGGACCTCCACTGAAGCAGCATTTATATAAACATGGTCTCGGGTGCAAGAGGAAGGTAGCAGGAATTTTCCCTCTCCTTCAGCAGCTTTAAATGAGGCCCATGTTGCAGGATGCTCCACCAGGTTGAGTTTCATGAGCATCGTGCCAGTCCAGAAGCAGCTACAAACAAAACTCATTTGATCAGATGCCACTCTGACCCCACTCTGCTCCAGAGGACTGCAGCAGGTCAAGGATGGTTGGGGAAAGTCACGCTGAACAACGAGGGAATACGAGAGAACTGGTGTCCGCTCGTGGAAAAGCTCAGCACTCCCTCTCCCCAGCTTTACTGCAGGTAGAAGGAGCCCTGAGCAGTTGTCTTAGGAACAAAGCTCATTTAATCACTCTGTAACTGAAATAGCAACAATAAAAGGAACTTGCCATCTAGGATTACAGCGCACGCTGAACACAGCAGCCTTAGTGGAGCTGTATGACCAGACAAGTGTTGGGTCCTGACACTGTTTTTTTTTTCTCTTGTCCAGTTCATCCTTATCTTGTCAATGCAGTATTGAGATTAACAGAGAAGGGAGGAGGGGTTTGCAAGGGAAGGTGCCATTCACTGCGAGGCGGATCTGGCTGTGCCCTACACAGACCAACTTCTGCTGGGACTCAGCTTTGCACATCTTAGCAGAGCAGTGGGGAACCTGAGATTTTGCCCATTTTTGAGCCTGGCATTGTGGGGTTTGCAGCTCGTAGCAATCCCACGATGCCGTGGCTTCGCAATTAACCAACGCCCAGAGTAACTGGTGAAGAGCCACAGTTATTTCAGTAATCCCAGCACAGCTGCTGACTTTTCCATTCCATATCAGACTCTGAAAGGCCAGGCTGGAGCTTCCTGGTGGTGTCTGCTAGCTCCTCAGGTCTTGTGCTAAGGGACATTCATTCACCACACGTCTCCTCCTCAGATAACGAATCTTTAGGGCACTGATTAAATGGCATTTTGGCAAACTGAAGGCTCTTCTCACGAGCTTTCTTTGCTTGACTCACATACACCAATCAATCAGTGTGTACATCTCTAATCATAATAAAGACATCATCTATATACACAACTTGTCAGAAATGACAACCTCTCCTTCTAGTATTATAGGAAATATATATGTCTTGGAAGAAACACCTGGTGGATCCCTGAGGCAGAGAAAAGAGGAGAAGGTAGCAGGAGACCTGCTTTATCATAACAGCAGCCCCCTTTGCAAGGCCAAGCACACTCTCATTTAACAAACCATTCTTTAGTTAGGGGTTTCTCCTGTCACAAACTCTGCAAATCACATGACCCTTACAGAAATCCAATTTTCCAGAGAGGCCCATAAATCATTCTGCATTGGACTCCGAGGAGCCTGAGGATGGGGGCACGAGAACTGAGATGGTGTGGTACTCTACAGAGACAGAAATAGTCTCCAGCTGAGCTACGAGTTACTTACTACAGCTATTAGAAGGTTATCTGGGTCACAAATTGACTGCTCTGAGAGCACAGTTATCCATGCTTGCTCTCTGTGAGTCTAGAAAGAAAAGAGTTGCATTCACAAGATGCTGTGCCTTGCCATGCCTGTGCTATACTGACACTCCTTCCTCCGCCACCTCCTCATTTAAGGTTCTTGTCACTTTGAGCACAATACCAGAAGAGGTCTGGGATATTAAGCAAGGCCTGGAAGAGCTTCACTGCTGGACTTTGGCAATCTGAGCAGGAGAAATCCGGGAGCAGAAGTCCCGAGAGGTGCCCACGTGTGGGAAGCAGGCAGGTGGCTGCAGCAGCTGCATCTGGGGGGACCCCAAACCCCCAGCACCACCGCCCCGACATCGCTCTGCACCGCAGCCCTGGGGATGATTTAGCTCTTGGCACGTGGGCTGTTCGGTTCACATCCCGTTTGGGAATCCTCTTATTGCTTCTTGAATCGCTCCCAGGTCTGCACATATGTTAGCCTTCTCCTTTAGGGAGGAGCAGAGTTTCACAGACATACAATGGAAATTGCCAGTGCCCGTGGGGCTGCTGCAGAGCCCCTTTCTCCCTCCCAGGACCGCACTATGAGAATACAGTGCTTATCTGGGCTCGGCTTATTCATCACCACGGATTATATCACTCGAATCGCAATGCATCAAAGTGTTCTCCCTACCTCACAAGGAACCATGAGGCTTAATTAATTAATAGACGCAGAGGTATTATGCGTCATTGCAAAGTGTTGTAATTTAGAGCATTCCATCCAATAATTAAAAAATATCAGGCAACAAGTAAAACCCATCTTAAAAATGAGTAGTTAATTTTTTTTAATTACACCCACTGAACCAAATCCGCCCCTAAGCGATGCACATGTAATCCCAGTGAAGTCAGCGTGGTTGTACGGAATTCATTGAAGTACAATAGGCAGTAGTTATCATTTATATACTGTAGCAGCTTACTTAGAGGTTCACCCCTCAGGTTTAGGGCTGTAGACATGGATGACAAAGGCAAACTAAGCTGAGCTGAGAGAAGAGCTTGGAGCAGCACTGCTACTTACACAAAGGCCGAGTCCCAGACTAACAGGCACTGCCCTGCATTCTCACATGGAGCCAGGATCCTCAGATAGATGCAGGGCTGATGGAGCACCAGAAAGAAAGGAGGAGCTCAGAATGCCCAAATCAGTGAGTCTGCTTCACCCCAGAAGATACCTTCTGCTTTTGCCATCCGGTCTCCACTTCCACACCCAACCTCCACCCAACCCACCCCCTGGCTAACACTCTACTATGAAGGGACATATTGTTCAGCCACCGATAGAAGCCAGGTGTCATAACTCCAGCTCTTTCTCGAATTAATATAGCACGGTTATTGTGGGGAAGCTGGCTCCTGCAGGCAGACCTCACGTGTCAGAGCCGCGAGCCATCACTTCTGACAGAAAACAGCAGCCCATTCTTCATGGCATCCCTGCTGAAATCTTTGCTGAGGTTCCCCTCTTCCCCCTGAGGTCTCTGGGTTCCAGCACATGTGTGTGTATGTACTGTTCCTACACTGCTCCTCGGGCTGGGCATGAGCTGGGGATTGAAACCAAAGCCTGATCCTGCTACAAACACACAGAACAGGGGCTTAATTCGATTCCAGAAAGGCTGCTCAGAGAGTAGGACAGCAGGCAGCTTGAGAAAGGGAAGCAAAATTCAGCTCCTAATTATTAGATTAAAGACTTAAAGCAGCCGTCACGTACGAAGGGACAAAGTGGGATTTGGCAAACAGGACGGGAGAAAACAAAGCCCATAATGATAACTAATCTCTGAAGACAACCATGTCTTTTTTTTTTGAGAGAGAGCATCTCAACAGTTTCCTCTTTCTATTTTTTTTATTTTTTTGGTCACCGCTTGTCGAAATTTGCATGGCTAGTTAGTGGGTTAATTTAATTATGAGCAGCATTTATGAGCAGCCTGATGGGGGATCTGCAGAGGGCAATAGAATCTGTTCTTGAATTATGAAATTGCACACACTACACATCTGGAAGCCGTCATGGGACAGATCGCTGCCTTGTAAATGCGTGTTGAGTGTTACAATATTTTACTAAGCACTCCCAATCTGTCAAGGTTTACAGGAGAGTAGAGACTGAGAACATTTGGGATCATTTGTGGCTTAGAGCCATTAGCTACTTCCACCCACTTATTGTGACATTATTAATAGCAAAATAATCTCAAGAGCAGAACTTGGCTGAGTGGAGATCTTAGATAATAGGAGTGATATCCACTAAGGGTCAAAAGCAGAGAGCCAGGACCCAGCCCAGCACAGGGCCATGCAGGAGAGCACACCCGACTGACTCAGTTCAGTCCGGCCTTGGCTCTGTGGGTCTGTGTAAGAGTGGCACATGGAAGAACTGCTCAGGAAATAACCAAAGGAGAAATGCTATCACAGTGATGCAACGCTGACCATCGCTTACTGCTGCCTTCCTCAGTGTGGCAGTGCTAAGAAGGGAGTGATGCACTGCACATTGCATCAAAAAGCTTGCACCTCAGAAAGTGATGGGTACAACAACAAAAGATCTCTGTCAGAAGAGAAAATATGAGCTCTACTGCTGCGTTACCCCTTCTGAAACTCAAGCTAACTGGTTAAAAACCAGTACCATCTCGCTTGCATGACATCCAGGGATACTTGCAATTACTACCAAGGATAAGCAACAGCCGTAATTCTTCTGGAGTCAGAGAGCAGAATGGCCAGTGAGCTACCACAGCCACATCATATAGAAGCCCATTTCTGGTGGGCATACAGGGATGGATTACATCACATGAAACGCAACTTTCTCTCTTGAGAAAGTCAGGACTTGGCCTGTGACAGAAACTCTGCACCAAGTTTCTTCAACTGCTGGAGCCACAGCTCAACAAGAAGGTTTGGAAGACTTTATCTCCAAGGAGCTTTTGGCTCCTTATTAAGCTCTTGCATACCTGCTTAATTCAAATCCCCATCCAATCATTAAATATGTTTTTTTTTTTTCTTTCTTTCTTACGGGTCATTATGATGTGATTTATGGCATTGGTGTAATTGTCAGAATTACTGTGGGTAATTAAAATACAAAACGCACGCTGCCAGAGGCTTCAGTCACTCTCAGCACCTCATTAAAAGTCAGGAGCTGACCAAATTATAAATAGACCGGTTTGCACAAGTTCACAGGGAAAGCTCATTATGAAACTTCTCCTCATGCACTCAGAGAGCACGCTATCAGTCATGCAAATTCCTTAAGTGATTATGCTGTTGTACAGCACGGAATCAGATCTGTATGTACAGGTGGCTGCAACTCGTTACCGTACACAGCACAACTGTACTTCACACGGTGATGTGAGCCCCTAAAACTCTTGAGTAAGCTTGACGAGAGATTTGGGACAAGAGAAGAGGGAAAAGATGTGATTTCATGTGAAACACAGAAGAAACTGAGGACTGGGTGATCACTGGAGGTCCCTTCCAACCCCTATGATTCTGCGAATGCATAAAGAAGTTGCAGAGAATAAGGTCCATAATGGTAAGGCAGAAAGAAACGACAGAAGAATGTGAGCAGAGGGGTAAAAGAGCTTCAGAAGGAAGCTGGAATAAGCTTTGGATTAGCTATAGTTAAACTCATAAGGAATGGCGGCTGGCTAAAATCAGAGAAAGTCCAGGAGCCAAAAGTGGCGAGTGTGAAAGCAAACTGAAAATCTACAGGCAGGAAAGGCCTCGGCCCTTGTCCTTACCCAGTAGTGGTCTGAAGGTTGTACTCTCCAGAAGGGACAGAAACAACACAAAAACCACAGAGGAAAAAAAAAATAGAGGCCTACATACAAAGTCTAGCTGAAATTCAATCAAGAAGTAAATCGCCAATGAAAGCGTGCTGTGGTCCCAACACCTCTGGGGAATTAGAGCCCAAACGGAGCTCGCTTTTTGTCTATGATGAGTTTTAATAAAAAGAAGCACGGGACCCATCCTTCAGTGGCAGCAAGCAGACTTGGTTTTCATACAAAGAGACAGTGCAGTCTGCACAGAGCAAGTCTGGGCATATGCTGCACACTGTAACTTTCTCCATCAGGCCGCCGCTCAAATATCTGATCCATCGCACTGATTCTT
Source organism: Callipepla californica brunnescens (assembly GCA_023055505.1). NCBI lineage: Eukaryota > Metazoa > Chordata > Aves > Galliformes > Odontophoridae > Callipepla > Callipepla californica. The sequence continues at coordinate 752,027 of JALIRH010000037.1, forward strand.
CAGCTGGGAGTTTCAGCAAAGGAGAGAAAGACGTTATTGTTCCACGAGCAAGATGCCGCCAGCCTGCACTGCTGGAGTCATCTCCGTTTCTTTGGGTGTCTAAAGAGTCACCGAGACCGAGAAGAGACACGTTCCAAATCTAATGCTGGTTTATATTGTGTATCCGTGTGAGATTCGGGGCTTGGAGATTTGAAGAGAGAAAGCTTAAGGGAAAGTCTGCATGGATGATGTCCCAACCTGAATTTTCTGACCCAGAGATACCCAATTAAGTGCTTCATCCAATCTACCCTCCCCAAAAACATGCAGCACAAACACAGGCCTTGCACAGCAGAAAGCAGAACATCCTCTCCTTCCTAGAGGAGCTCCCTGCCTGGCAGCAGTTCCAACTTCCAGAGCCCAAAGGCTCTGCCCATTTTCCTCCCTGTGCATCCCAAACTGCAGAAATGCCACTGGTGTTGTTCAGGAGGGATTCTTCTTAACATTTCAGCCCTGAGGCTTTTGAGAGGCATCCGCGTTGTTCCCTGTCGCTATAAACCCTCTGAGCTTTGGCTATCACCCCCTCCACATCTTCCCCATTCCAGCAATAAAAGTAAATCCAAAGGAATGCGAAACTCATCTAACGTGAGGGTTGCTTTCTTTTTATTTGCTAGGCCAACTGACTGCTAAATTTTCCATGAGCCCCCACCCTGCCGCGTAAATACCAGGTAGTGAGCAAAAGCACAATGTGCCTGCTGACAAAGGGATCTTGCTCACTGGAACAACACTTTCTCCACCTCTATCTAGCTCCTTTTTCTTGAGAACGCAGTTTTACACTTGTCCTTCATACAAATAACCCGAGGGTGGGAATTATTCAGAAGGCTCGTGTTTGACACCCCATCTGTTCATTTCTGACAGCGATATATAATGTAAGGCTATAAAAACTTGAAAAATAATGCAACATAAAAAGGGATTGACTCGGCTCCAAGAGGCCATAAACGGTAACAAATACCATTGTATGATTTATTTCACGCTGTAATCTTTACAGTAAGTCATCTTTCAGACATTTCCTTGTGACAGGTTTTAATAATATTAATGCCCAGAGCAATCCAAATCATCGCCAATAGACATATTTATCAAGCTGCCAATCCAAGTAAATGAAATTCTATAAGCAATAATGTAACATGTTTAAAGGAAGCTAATAAAACAAGTCAGGAGAGAAATATTACTGCAAAGTATTCTCTCTCTAATCCGGCCCTGGATTTTATACAGCCGCAATGCAAATCTTTCCCTCCGTGATTTATCGCTCCAAAAATACCAATGACCTTTTTGGGAGCTCTTGCACAGCCCTTCTCACACATTTATAAGGGCTGTGATGCATTCTGCCAGATTAGCTGAGCTGGAGCACTCAGCGTTACTGCTTTGTTTTGCCCTGCCTTTGGCTTGGGGAGTGATGGGCAGCGTCAGAGTGGGATCTTAAGTCTTAAAGATTTATTCAAGACTGACAAGCCCTAACACAGGCTTGGCAACTCGGCAGGTATTTATTAGCAATTATCCTGGCAGTAGATAAATTACAATTAAGGAAGAGCTAAAACTTGTTTCTTTAGCCTGGGTTCCCCTTTAATCTAATTCAGTTCTTATTAATCCTCTGCCTGGCTGAAGTGCTTCTATGCCAAGACAAAAGGGAAGGAGACACTGCAGAGCCTTGCTCACAAACATCCTTTTATGCCTCACCAGAACCCGAGCACGAACAACAGGAGTCAACAATTCAGCAAAACACACACCACTAAATTTGCCATGCCCCAGGCAAGGCTGTGGAGAAGCTGTGAGCAGGAAAAGAAGTCCATCGATGCCTCAGAAGCATCTGAACAAGACTCAGTATTCCCTCCTGGATCAGCTCCAGAGCTCATCCAGTCCTAACCCTCTCATGTTGTGGGTTTCTTCTTTTCCTACAGTGGTTTTTCTTGCTTATTGTCATTGTGTTTCGTACTGGTTCGTGATTTCTTTCGTTCTTGCTTTCTAATGACGCTAATTAAGTTCTTTCCCTGGATATAAAGATCTGCTGATTTTCAATGAGAAAGAAAAAGGAGTGTACGAGCACAGCGTGAGCAGTGCTGGGGTGACAACTTGCAATTCTCTCCCACCACACTCCACCACATTTCCCCTGAATTACGGTTTGATTAAGTTTTTCATTGATTAGCTCATATGCAAACCCTTCTCAACCCTAGGTGCCAGGGTTCTGATGTTTTCATACAGAAATTAAGTATTTAGCAGGCTAAACACTCAAACAGATAGCGGGCCCACAGCGGGGTGGAGTGGTAAGTGCCCAAAGTCATTGTGAAAACACTGCCCATTGCAAACAGCAGAAGCAATCCCTGGAGTATACCCAGACTCCTCAGGAAATGAGACTTGTGTTCAAGTCCCCGTCCTCTCCTCTGCATCAAACTGCTGTTTGCCATCCTAAATCAAACAGAGCAGAGATCTGAACTTGGAGCTCCCCTTGGCAGCCGCCCCAGCTATCCTAATTTGGATAGAAAAGGTCAGTGTTAGCTTTTCTATTAGCAGAACACCCCAGGTGGAAAAGCTCGGCTTGATCTGACAACGGGCAATTGCATCCAATCCTAATTTGGGTTTTAGTAATAATAATAAAAAAGGATGAATTGGGGTCAGTTTGAGAACTGTAATGTTAAGAAGAATTGGCACCAAACAGCTGTATTTCACACTCTGAGTATTCCTCTGTGACCTCTGAGGCCTCACGTTGCCCTTTCCTCCATCCCTTCCCCACTGTTTGAGGCAGAAATCCTTTGAACCACACACATTCAGCCTAACAGGGCTCCAGTAGAAGCCTCGAGGCACCGCTGTAATACAAATAATAAATACTGCAACTAATAACAGTATGGTAAAACACCCTCCCCAGGGGAAGCACTGGAAAACCATTCCCTGGTGCCACTTAAAACTAAACACCAGAAAACATCCCTGCCCTGGCTGGGTAGGATATAGTGCCTTCCTGATACGGCGATGAGGGAGAATCTTGATGGGGATGGGAACGGTTATTTATCTGCACGTTTGGCCATTTCTGTAGGGGATTTTGGGATGTTCTCTTAGTAGCAATTCTGTTCCTCCCTGCTACGTGGCAGCAGAAGTCTCTGGGAAAAATAAATAAATAAACGAGGACTGCATAATCCCCAAGGTGTGATCCCAGAGTACGGAAACTCACTTCACTTAAATACCTCCCTCTGGCATAATTGACTTTTCATGTGCATGTTAATAATGGTATTTCAGCAGGTTGTGAGGGCTTGTTCTTCTCCCCCCTCCCCTCCTCACTCTGGTAAATTATGTTATTGGGCACGAGGAGGGGGAGGGCTGCATTATAAATCTAATTATGCGTTCGTTTATATTTAACAAGTCAGCACAATCTGCTAGCATGTGTGTATGTATTTACCATGCAGTCCCAATATTTACAGCTGACCTAATTGGTTGTGGGACAGCAGCACTGAGCAACAATTTTATTGTCCTGATAGCATGTATGTGCTGGGGACAGCTGCTAAGATGCAGAGCTCTCCGGAGGACACCTTACAATCCTTGCCATACTGACATTTGCCTTTGCTGCTGAAGCACGAGATGGGATTTTGCAGGAAGGGGAGGCATTATTTATTAAACCTCTTCAGCTCTACAGTGACTGCAAATTGCTCACACGCAGAAACAAGGTAAGAAATACTAGTTTGTGCATCTCTTCCCCTGCTAGGTTCCTGTCTACTTGCTGCAAATTCTAGCACGATGCTATTTGCCAATATGTCCTGTCACCTTCTCTAGTGGATGTAGGAAAAGCCTAACAGCTTGCTGTTACTGACAGCTCAGTTTCAGACCATGATACTCCTCCTTATGCTGAATATAGCAGCTCAGGTTATGAGAAGTTCCAAGGCAAGTCAAGTGGGACTGCTCAGCAAACTAAGCACAGTGTAGTTAAAACACTGCAATTCACACCTAGACTTACACAAAGATGACTATGCTCTGCCACTGCTTTGTGAGACCTGCTGGGAAATCAGATTCTTCCAGCCAGGAAGGATTCAGATGGCACAGAACGGGCTCCTCCTCCAGCATGCACTGCTGATGTTAGGGAAGAGGGCTGTTGGGTGAGATTTCTCTTGGATCACCAATTGGCCTTAGAGCAAATCAGACTGCAACTGAGCATCTGAAGGACAAGCAAAACTCAATGTTGGCTTTTCACGTTCCTACTCCCAGCTAACTCTTGCCTTCACAGCCGAATGAGTGTGTCCATGATTTCTCTGTATTATTTGCTTTTGTCTAGAGGGCAGTAAGCACTTCCTCGAGGTGCACCAATCCCTCCCTTCACTGTTCCATTGTACCTCAAAGTGGTATCACAAGTTTCATTGCATCTCACGTATGCTGTGACCCTGCAGGAGAGTGCTGGAGCTGAGGATTTGCATGCATGGAAATAGTTGTGCTTTCTAGACTGATCAATTAATCAAGTTGGGGAGGAGCCATAAACCATCCACTAACAATAGCAGAAGAGCTAGGAAACAGGCTGTTCCTGCTTCCCACACAGATTCTCAATGAGTAAGTTCAGGAAATGCCTGCTCAGCACTCACACAGCTTTACATTTCTTACCCATCAACAAATCTCTGAGGTGGAAGGACACTAAGGGACCTTGGCTTCGTGGGCTCTCCATCGAAAACAAGCGATTCTCCACAGCGTTTCTGCTTCTCTGGAATAAAGGCAATGAAACAAAATGGGTTTCTTTTTGAATATCCCTTGGATGGTTTCAGATTTTTTCTGCAGATGGCTGCTGTACCATTCTGACACAGCTTCAGGAATGCTGGGCAGAGGAGCTTCGGTTATGCACAAAAGTGGTCAGAAATACAGCACAGTTCCTCGGCACTAAATGGTCTTAAATGTGGCAAGCACACACTTATAGCACCATCTCATTCCAAAGGGGGCTCCTTTTCTTTGTGAAACGTGGTCCTCTAGACAGGAAAAATAAACCAGAGAGTAGGCAGTGTTCATCCTCAGCACTGTACTGTCCTGACTTGAAATTATTAATCACTCTATTCTCATGTTGTCTCTGAACCGGTAATAGCTGCATCCCTTTCCCAACAGGAAACCAAACTTCAGAAGGGCTAGGAGGCCTACAGTCCCAGATTGAATCTGAGGAAACAGATCAAGAAAATGAGCTTCAGCTCCCCAAATCCTAGAGCAGCAATTTAACAGCTGGAACATCTTTTCTCTGACATTTGATCAAGTCCTTTCTGGGCCATAATCTGAGGTCACGGGCCATTAAGACCAGCATTAGAACACCAGGCAGTGATTTGAGGATGTACAGCAGCACCCTTGGAGGTTTCTAAGCCCCAACTTGCACCTCCTGTTTTCCACAGCAGTGCAGCAGGTTCAGGACACACAGAGCTATTCCTCTCACTCCCCTGGTCTGTATCTTTGTTGCTAATCTGCATTCCTCCCCTTATCAGGGTTTGACAGCAGGCGCAATGCTTTTCACATCACAGGTGTCCAAACATGTCCAAAGCATTCAGGTGGGGAAGGGAAGGGTGGACTGGAACAACTTTCAGACACAGAGGTCTCTATCTCACCAACTGACAGGTGAACCCTCTCACATACCTTCAGCTTCCTTGTTTGATCACAGCTATTGCCAAAGCACACAGCTAGTGATTCTAAACATACCCTGGCAGACAAAGGGACATCTCTGAATAGGCAGTTTGTCAACCTAAAAGCTGTCACTGCTCTGCTCAGGTGTGCTGTATGCAGGTGAATTTGGCCTTGGTAACACAGCTCTGTGTTCAGTGAGGTGGGAGCTGGAAGGGCAGAGAGGGAGCTCTCCGAGGATGCCATGTGAAACCCAATCAATCCCTCCAGGTCAAATCCTATGATATTTCTCATGAAGCAAGCCAGAGAATGAAAATCTTTAGCAGCCTGTCTTGCATAGGCAGTAATAAGTAAATGCCTCCCAAAACGAGATGCTTCACTTTGTTTTAACTTACAGCCCTCGAGTAAGCCATGCAAGCAAAACAGTTTCTCCTTTAACTCAAGTTCACAGCCTCAGGCTCCTGTATAAGCTTTTTATTCATGGCAGTGAACTTGGTCTTCACCAGGTACACCCCCCTGTTTCCACTGGAGGCATCCTCACCTGCATTAGCTGGGCATCTTCCACATCTAACCTCCTTTATTTCCCTTCCTCCCACAGTGAGTCTGGAGGCAACCAGGACATGGAGCACCACTTAAACTGTTTTATATTGGGAAGGGAGGAATCAATCAAAGCGACTACAGTTAAGCTCCAATCCATCTGGAATCCTGGGGAAAACTGATGGCAAGGTCTTTTGGCTGGCAAAACTCCTGCTCCAGCTCAGGCAGCCATCCTCTCTACTGCATATCCAGCGCAGAACTGCAGCTTTGCAAACAACTTCTCTCTACTAATACATAATGTAACCTTGTCCTTTTAAAATCTAAGCTTGCTCAGGAAATCAGAATAAAACCACCCAGGCAGAGAGAGCTCCCACGGTGTCAATGCGTCTCTACTCCTTTGACACTGACTTTTATTAAGATGTCTTCTACACTTAAAGAAATCTCTTTTCTGGGAGGTAGTGAGCTTTCAGGGACCTCAGCTGCATCTAAGTAGATAAGTGCGTGGGACTGAAAATGGGCTCCAGCTTTCCCTCCTGCATGGCATTGCTGTGTAGAGTCCTCCAGGTGTCAGTGTGTTTGTGCTGGCTGTGTGAACGGGCTCTGCCTCCATCTCTGCCATCTGCAGTTCAGAGGAATGTTTTGCAATGGGGCTTGGCTGCCATCTGCTGTTTAAACGATTTGCAAGCGCTAAGCAGGAGGACTTGTGTGCCCTTATTTAATGGAAAGCTCCTTCTCAGCTCTTTAAAGCCAAGCACCATCTCCATGGAGGGGAGACGCTGGCAGAGTGTCTCCCACATCCCTTTCACAAACCCCACAACGTTTTTCTGACTTCAGATTTCACGTTCCTTGTTCTCATGATGGCCAGGACCTCTAGGAACCTTGACCAATAAAGTGGGCACAGAATTCTGGTTTCATCCAGCTGTACCTTCTGCTTCACCTACTCATACTAATGAGACATTTACAGTTAAAAAAATGCATTCTGTTAATAATTAAGAGTGAGAATCCTCAACAAAGTGTATTTTGTCCTACTCTTTTTTAGCCAAGAAGCTTTGACTCCTAAAGAGAGGCACAAAGGAGTTTTTAAAGCATTCCCTGTAAGATTTATTAGTGTCACCAGAAAGATCCTTATTTTATCAGATAAGGGCTGTTCCAACCTGTTCATATTCTCAGTATCCTCGTTAACCATGATAAGCAGTTAATAAATATACAATTAACAGATACTAGTTGGGCCCTTTTTAAAGTCAGACACTGCTTTAAATAAAACTCACCTGGGAAGGTTTTGGGGTGAAGTTTGCTTCCACACTGACATTTCTCTATCTGCTCTGGGTCCTGTGTATCACTGTGACAAGCTCTGCAATAAAAATATGCCCTAGAAAACAGAAGTGAATTGGGCAGGAATGAATGATGCTTAACTGATCAGATAATAAATGCACCTGTCTGCTCTTGAAAGTGTCTCCTGTTCTAGAACTTTTTCTGGGCAAAACAGTAATAAAGAACATTACCTCTTGACTTCTGCAAGGGAATGAGCAATAAAAAAGCCCATTGTATTCCGCTGAAGCTTTATCTGTGGAGATGGATTGATCAGGATAGCGCTGTACGGAGAAACCATCAGAAGAGTAATCACGGTTTGCCTGACATCTCCCACCTCTGCTGTGAGAATTCAGATTGGATGATCACAGCAGCCCCCTCCCACCTCAATACTTTACTATAATTCCATTTGTTATAACTCCCATGACCCATGTGAGTTTTTTTTTCCCCTCTTGCTTTGTATTTTCATCATTTTATTTTCATCCAGACAATGTATGAGCTCAAGAAACAATAGATTGAGCCATGTGCTGTTTTCCAATAGTGCAGAGCACCTACAACATGCACTGGCTGCTCTCAGTGTAGGGCTCATTCAGCCCTTGCAGAGAACTCCCAACGTATTTCTCACAGCAGTGGTTCCCTACACTCCTTTGTTTTCAGAGTTTCTATCCTACAGCCCTTTCCTTTATAAAAGTGGAAAGAGTAATAATTGTGCTCAACAGTCTGCATTTTCTGGATGATTTCTTGAGCTTTGCGAAGATCTATGGCACTCATTTACTCCCCTTTCTGAACTAGTTCCAGCTTCCCCATTAGGATGTCTTGTATTTCATCATTAGAACAGACAGAGAGCGTTATCTGGCCCAGGACCAGATCAGCTTCAGACAGCAAAATCTCTGCTGCCAGCATTGACAAATTATCCCTTTATGACAATGCTTTATAGCATTTAGGAGCTAAAACTCATGTGGTTAAAAGAACCCAAAACATGAGAAGGCGTTTCCATTTCCCATGAAAATAAACAAGCCTGATTTGCCCCAAATCAAAAAGAGCTCTACGATGCTTATGCTGACTGTGTGGAACAGAAAGTGAGAATGGCATCTCATCCCCCATCTCTTGTTTGATTATTTGTGAAAAGGAGGCAAAATATGGCAAAATTCACCCTGGCGTGTAAGCAACCAGGAACAACATCCTTATCCCATCTATTAATTAGTGGGCACAGGAAAATAAGAGGTGCAGACCTGAGGGGAAGTCTGAATTCATCGGTAAGCAACAGCGTGGATTTTTTTTTTTTTACTTCTTACTAGGAGAGAATTCTCCCAGACAATTACCTCTCTCCTTGACTGCCAAACTTGAGCTCAATCCCCAAGAGGACAAGGTTCAGTTTTACAAAGCACAACCTAGGGAAAGAGAGCAAGTCAGCCACGCTGTCTGTCTGCACTGAGGAAAGGTACATCTGGAAGGAAATAACAGAAAAAACGTCCACATCTGTACCACATACCGACAAACCTCTATAAAAGTCATGTCTGCAAAATCATTGGAGAGCTGAAAAGTCATTACTTTGTAGTCTTTGTCTCCCAGAAGCATCTTGTCCTTCAGATGTTTTCTCTTTGTCTGAAAGAATCGATCATAAAGATGATGTATTTATTCAAGGGAAAGCAAGTGGGATGTGTAACCTAACACTGGGACATTGCTCTAATGCCACATGATATGAGATCAAAGGCCCTCCATTACTGGCAGCAGAAAGACATCAGCTGTACGTTGTCAGAAACAATATTAGAGTACATACACAACAGAGTGGGGAAAGGTCCAACTCCTCTGGACACTTCCAATTCTTATTATCATTGAAGAACAGGTACTGTCACTGCAAGCAATTAGCAGGGTAATTTTATGCCTCTAAAGTATTGGGAGTCCATCTTGTGAGGAAAGTTAGGCTTTATTTTGCAGTGGGCACAGCCTGTCTCCCTAGTTATTTGGGCCTTGTGTTAAGCATTATCATCCATAAACACAGGAGAGCTGTGACTGATGAGCAGTGAGGGCTCAGCACTCCTTTTTGTTTGCTCCTCAAGGTAGCAGTGTGGCTGAGGAAGGGCTGTCCATAGCAAGGGATTTAAAGCAGGAGAACATCCCGCTGCTGACAGTTCCTTTGGCTTTTACTCCACAGTATATGCCATTCTCTTGGCACGCAAACACCTTCCACATAAAACTTAACAGGCCGTTAAGAGTTCTGCTTTCTAAACAAAAAATACTTAACGGACATTTTAATCGAGAAAAGATTCACAATAAAATTTTGCTGAGTTTTCATAGCACGTGTCAAAAACTTCATGTAACAGCTTAGCTAACTTTGCCGTGTCCCAGGGAAGCATTCAGACCTGAGAAACATCGCAACAATGAAAAAGCACTCTGCCTACAAACAGCAGTTCTACACAAAACCTCTGTATTTATTACGTCTAGCATTTACACGATTTCCCCAGGTCAACTCTGTGAATGAAAAATAGAGAAACGCAGTCCAATTTAACTTTTTGTTCTGGAGAGTGAGTGAAGTATCACACACAGCCACTAGGTGATAGCAAAAGCATGTCTGCTGTGGGACAGGCAGCCCCGAGGGTTGGATGGGCAACTCCGTGCACAACAGTCACATTTGTGTGATTTCCCTACATCTCCTGGTATGCCAAGGTAATCCCAGCATCATCAGGTAAGTCACAAAGGCCTCGGCTGCAGTTTCTGGACAACAGTCGGTCCCTTCTTTCAGAGGGCACCCGCAGGGCTGTACTGACATGATTCAGACAAGAAAAGATTTGGATTTACCTCGGTGTTCTCTTTCCCAATGAACAAACTGGTTAGGAGAGTGGACAAACCGGGAACCAGGCAGCTCTGTGCGATGAAGCCCAACTTCAGCTCAGCAAAGCAGATGATGCTGTCTCCCATCCTCCAGTCCCAGCTGGGTATGTTTGGCAGGTATACCTGTTTCAGTGTAGGAGAGTGATGGGTAGGGCCACTGCTCCTGTAAGATGTTCATCCTTGTCTTGCATTCACCAAGTCTAAGCAGGCTCCTGACATTGAGATTCTTCTGCTTTTGTTTTTACTCTTTAATTTACTGACAACTTAGACAAGCACAACAAAGAAATGGTTGGTATTTATTTCTTTGCAAAGTTAAAGGGTGTTCTAGCTAGGTTAGTGCCTGTGTGAGTAAGAGACATAGGGTAATGTCCCCACCTCCCCCAAATAAGGGCCTTTGGTTGCAAAAAGGCCAGAATTTTCACTGTGACACCCCCAAGAGAGACAGACAGTTGTCATACCTTGTTATGGGACTGAATTATCTGTAAAATAACTCTTGTTTTGGGGTAGAGGTTCTTGATTGACAGCACTCTGTATGAAAGGTATAATGTTGGATTAATATGCTTGGCTCTGCCTACAGCCCCTCAGTTTTCATGTACAGCTAAATGAGCTGGACTTCCTGACCTGAATCTTCACTTGTAAGACCCTACAGATGGAAAGGAAAGGTGATCCAGTTTGGAACTTGGACTTCTGGCCTGATTCTGGAGGAGATTACTATGCCATCCGAGCCATCATATTCACAAAAAACAGTAGTACTGCAAGAGAACTCATTTCAAGTCTGACTGGTACAAAAATGCTCAGAATATGAGACCTGACAGCTGAGCATAACTCTTTCCAGGGTAAAGCAGAGGGACTCCTTGACTGTCGATAGTCAGGATAGCAAAGAAAATAATTACACTATATTTAGTCATATTATATTCTGTGGACGGTTGCAAGACTGCACATCTGCTACCTGTCTCAGCCCTTCAAAGCATCTGATAAAACCATAGCAGAAAGCAGTCAGTTGGCTTTCAGAGTTCTCCTGACAGAAAGAAAAAAAGCATGACGGGACAAATATGCTCCCCTGCCAGCTGCACTATCTGTGTCACTGTTAATATCAATCAGAGAATGAAAGCACTGGAGTATCTCATCCTACCTCATGATATTGGAAATGTCTTCAGTATAGGGTTCTGGAGAGCAAACATCTGCTAGAATGAGACACGCATTTGCAGACTCCATCTGTATCCCACGAGAGAAAAGTTAAATCAGGGTTTAATCCCATATGGAGCACAACAATCTCTAACAGTGGCATGTGTCTTTGGTTAAAAACTTGCATAAGGTCATCATGATCCTATTACTCTGGAGTTGTACACATGCTGGAATGTTTCAGCAGTGACACGGCTCCGATCAAACACAGTGTGTAATGCATATTTCTATTTTCAAAGTGCTGGAACACATGAAATTTATGGTTTCTTGTGCTAACATCTTCCTAGAAGAGGTTACGAAAGCCAGGCAGCAGAGTTGAATTCCTCCCCAGCAGAATCCAGCCAAAACACTTCAAGGGTCAATACTTGGACAGGTAGGAAGAACTTCATCTCTGCCATCTAATTAATATCTTGGCTTTATAGTGAAATTGATAACAAGAAAAAAAATAGTTTCATTTATAGCAGAATTTTTATAGTCTTCTGGGAACTCGATGGAGAGCCACCTCTGCATTTCAAGTAGGTCACTAATCACTAGAAACCACAGTAAAATTAAAGCCAGTGGTGTTTTTTTTTTTTTTTGGTTGGCCTCATTTGTTTTTCCTTTATGCAAGGTCCATTCCTCTGGCTCCTATTGGAACATTTTACTCACTCTTCAACATCTCAAAACATGAGGTCTCTTCATTCTTGATCATTCACGGATACATCTCAAACACGAAGAGGCAACCGAGGGCTATTGCAAGAATCTAGATACTATTTCCTGAAATGCTGCTACCCAAAATCTCTCTGTTTTAAAAGCTGTCAATCAGTTTGGCTTTGCCTTTTATTTTTCATGGTTCGGTGCTTGAAATATTTTTAGTCTGAAAAGTCTGTTATGCCCGATTCTCGCATCTTCAGTTCCCAGGAGCATTACATTGGTATGCAGAAGGTACCACTGAAGTAAATGGAGCTGCTTGAAGTGTAAATGACAACATGAATCGAGTAAAAGCAGCTGATGCATCCTTTCATGAGGGACAAATTTTCACAAGACTCACAGGTCTACAAGAAAGGGCAAAAGATAAAGAAATTCTTACCCTAACTCTTTTCAGATCTTCAGAGTTTAGCGCGGAGCCATAAAAGAAAGTGGTGTAGGGTGAATAGCACTTGAACACAGCTTCCAGCTCAAGACTGGGAAGAGACCTATTCAGTGTAAACAACAACAAGAAGACAAAAAAAAGCCATCAATCTCTCATAATTACGTGCTCTGCCGTTCTCCATTTCTCAGAGAAGCCATTTGCTGTAACTACTTACTGTTTAAAAAAAGAGCTACAGGGATTTTGGCAGCTCAGCCAAAGCGCACAGTTTAGATTTTAATGAAAACAAGCTTCTGTAAAACTTAACAGTTGCGAAAATGTTTCCTGGATTTTTATTTATTTTATTTTTTTTTCCCCCTGTCTTCTGCTATTGTCGTTAATTTTTCATGAGTGCCATTCCACACAGCCATCCGTGCAAGTGTAATTGTACAGCTCACTGTTACTGCGCAGAGCCAGGAAATGACACTTCCCAGGGTTTTTCATTCTGCATTTGGTGTTCAAATGGAACTGCTGAACTTTGTCTTTCTCCCCAGCTCAAGTGTTATTTTCCTATCCAGTCTACACAGACCGTAGTTCACCCAAGAACTTTGGTATCATTCTCTTCCATGATGGATTGCAAAACTCACATCAAAACATTTGCACGTTGACCTCAGTGACAAAGTGAACTCCATAGGAAGGTATCCAGTCTTGGTTTAAAGACATGGGTTAGAAAATCCCCCCCGTTCTCTAAGTGTAATTTCAGTAATTATGAATCCCTTCACTTTTGCAAGTGTATGCCTGAGTCTGCTCAGCGTTAGGCTTTCATCATTAAGTCTTTACTGTAGCTATCCTTTATAGGTGTTTTTTTTCCTTGTTGTAGTTCTAATTTGTCTCGAAATGCTCAGTGATCAGGTAATAGAGTACATAATGGTGCCTTCCTTTAATGTCAGACCTCCCCCACTTCCCCTAAGAGCTCAGGGAGTCAAAGTGGAATACCTCAGAGCAATGAGAATACTTACTCTCCCAGAAAAAGGATTTCTGTGCAAACATTCCCCTTGTCCTGAAGCAAAAAATCTTGTAGGAAAGTAGTAACGCTCTTCAGAGTGACATTACCGCAGACAACAATATAGCTGCAGGAAGAATCAGGGAAGATTTCACACTTGGGAAACAGCACAGTGGTTGTTGAGAATCTGACATTAAATGATACAATCTGCTTGTAGTACACTGAACAGAAGAAACAGAGTTTGTGTCTTTGGTATGATGGTAATCTCAGCCGATATGGATCTTAGGAATTATTTTGGATAGGGGGAGACAATGAATGGTAGAGATTTGCTGAGTGAAAAGTTATATAAAGGAATGGTATAAGACCCCCTAGAAATTGCACCTGATCTGTCTGATTCTATGAGAGGTGAAGGAAAAAAAACAAAATGCACACACGACCCCTATCACACTGATAGCTAAAAAATCACCAAGGAGACAGCTCTCCTCAGGCTCTAAGTGAGGCTGCCATATCACCTAAATTTTCTCTGCCTTTGAAAAGAAAAACCCATGCTCAAGTGTGCTGCTGAGGAGGTTTATCCGGACACGCTTGAGGTAAAGAACCACTGAGAATAAGTTTCAGGATTTGATTTAAGCTACTACAGGAATTTCTTGTGAGCTAGTTCCCAACCTAGGGAGCAGCCTGGTTTTTATTTTCTAAAGACAAAGAGTTGCCATACTTACTTCTTCCCACTCACCACTTCATAGGAGGATTTGTAACTTCTACGGCTTTGAATGATTTCCAGAACTTCGGGAATCAGATTTGCAAACAGGACCTAAGACATCAAGGAATACCATCTTCCTCAGAGCCAGCTCTGTATCTCCTAATCATGATAAATTAATTCAGGAGAATTATACTACGTGGAACAACAACTACAAATTTACTTTGGATTCCTGAAAGTCACTGGCAAGGATGTGTAACTGCATAACCCAGTGACAATGGATTTATGCTGCTGATAGACTTGGATTCATCTTGCCTGGCATTTTGGCTCTAGCCAGGAAGAAATGTGTACCAGGAGCCCTGCCAGCTCTTAGAAAATTACTCTATAGCCATGCCAGTAAGGACTTACTGTTAAAAGCTCTGTTTCCACCCAGTGATGCCTAATCCCTACCTAGAACCCTGCAAACCTCAAAGCTTTGCTGACAGCCCCTTCATTCTCTGCCCCCAGTTGTCACTTTCAGAAAAGAAAAATAGGTTTCTCACCAAGCCACCGATAATGAAGAAAAAAATGAAGGCTCGACCCAAGGCTGTTTGAACCACAACATCACCATAACCAACGGTGGACATTGTCACCATGATGAGGTACATGCACTTGAAGTAGGTGATGGGCTGGGAATTTGCAGGCTGGACCCAAGGATCTCCATTGTTTTCCACCTGTCCAGGGCAGGGAAAAACAAAAAAAGGAGAGAGAAGTTCAGAGTGGTTCTGGTTTGAGTCATCTCCCATCTGAAAATATTTGATTAAAAAATCTGCACTGTTTTATATTGTAGAGTGCTGCATTACCACAGCGTCAGTGCATGCCAGCACATGCAAGCAAACTGCACTGCTGCCAGTCATGCTCTGTATTGCAATAGATTTGTTCTCTCTCTTTGAAGAGAACACTGCATTTGTTACAGAAAACCGAAACCCAAAGCTTGCATGGTCACACTGATCTAAGGTGACAGGGAAGGACATGCAGCTGATTGTACGTACCAGGTGAATAAATCCTGCTGCTGTGAGCCACGTGCTGATAAACACAGCAAAGAGCTTGGAGAGCTTGATGGAGTAACTGGAGACAGGAAGGCAGAAAGCACAGGATGTTTAACATGTAACACAGCACTGGCAATAGTTAAAGCTTCCTACAGGACCCCACCTCTGCTCAACCAACAGTGTTCTCTAGTAACTGCAACACTGCATAGGAAGGATTTAGAATCAGAGAAAGTCTCCCTACATCCAGCCCTTCCTGTCACAGCATTGCAGCTAATACCATTTTTTTCCTACATTTATCTGTCTTCAAAGCCTTTCAGATGTCTTGATTTATGGTTTCCCTTTATCTCCATCCTCCCTCCAAGAGTTTCACTGAGCCATGTGCAGCACTTTCCCCCTTTGCTACTCAAGTCAGCTAAAACACGGATGTCAGGGAGGAGGTCAGGCTTTGGATGGCACCCAGCAAGGCTTTAACTCACTTGTCCTTGGTGATCCTGAGGATCTGTAGTATGCGGGGAAGGTCTAACAACCTAAGTGCTCTCAAAAAACGCAGACCTGCAGAAAAGCAGATGAGAAAAGATAAACCTGTCCATGCAAGTGGAATGTCTGCACATATTCAGATATGCTGAACAACGCGTGCTTTGTTCTCCACACATTTGCAGCAGATAATTCTTCAATCCTAGCAAGAGAGGACACTGTTGCTTTGTACTCAGAGCCTTTATAACACTGGATTTCCATTTATGTCCTCAGAGGCACTTTGAATTATGAGAAAAATTAAGGGATGTCATTTCTCTGAGCTGTAACCTGAAGGCTTAAGTGACACAGAGGTCCACTGGACTATGGACCCTAAGAAAGCCATTCACAGAAACCAGGGTACCATGATTACACCCCCTCTGGGTGGCTCCTCATCCTGGTGGCCAGCACAGGGATTGCTGAGATCCTAAAAGCCAGACAGACAGGCAAACAGAATAGGGGCAGAGTTTGGTAACTCAGAAGTCCTGCAAAATTAAAAAGCTTTTTTAAAGCAGCAAGGAGTAATTTTGCTCCCGAGGCACAGTTTGGAACAAGGAAAGAACAGATGGGGACATTTAACTGGCCAAGACAATCAAGATTTGAAAGGAGTCTTGGTGTAGGATGCAGAACTAAGGAAAGCCAGATCTCCAAGTCTTACTTACCAAAGCAATTCCTCCTTAAGAGAGCAGAAACAAAAACTGGAGGGATCGTGAAGAAATCCACGAGAGAATTCAGCTCGAGCCAGAACCTCAGCTTGTCATCAGCGGCCACAAACTGAGGATGAATCACATCAAAGAGCATCAGTGTTGTGTGTGATCTTTGGCCTCCTCAGAGCAAAAAGCAGACCTCTGAGGAAGAAATCCATTTTTTGCAGTGTATTTCTTCCTGAAAAATATTGTCTTCTGTGGACACCACTCCTGTTTTGTTTCAGAAAGGCCTGGGCTGGAGCCCTGAGAGCACAATGATGGATTGGACCCAGAGGTGTAACGATGCTTTCCATCCCTTTCTCATCTGCCCCTTTCATCCATTCTTCTAAGCTGCCTTTCTCTGCAGTACTGCAGCATTAATAACAAATCACGAAACCTCAGGACAAGCAACACCACATCCTCAACTACAAAAGGGAAAATCCCATTTTCTTGTGACTTGGCTAAAAATTCTACTGTCCAAAGCTACAAAGAGCATTCTACACAGGGGTAACTGATGGCACCATAAGAACAGATGGCACACAGCTCTCAGGTTTGTTCAAGAGTGGCTGAGGAGACCCAACTAATTGATTCAGCACTTCAGTTTGTCTGTAAATCACCTTTCCCACAAAGTGCACTTACCCGTAATCCAAAGTCAAAGACGAAGAAAGCATTGAAGAATTTATCCACACTAACGACTCCGTCTGGAAAGGAGAATGCAAATTGCTCTGCTCTGATGGGAAAGCAGACGTCGCAGAGAGTGGAAAGAAGGGCGAAAGAAGAGAAAACAGCGTGTTGGCTGCACAGTAACATTTGGTTTGAGTTTCTATTTTGGTTCTGAAATACCGACTAAACCACACTTCCATCAGATTCACAATTTTGTGTAATTTAAATTTCCACTTCCTCGCTGAGCTAGAGAGAATAAACAAATGGTGAGAGCGGGTTTTTCTTCGCGTTACTGAGCACGTTCAGACACGGCATTATTTATCTATCACGCAGATTCACTGGCAACTTTGGATTTCACGTATTCATAGAGTGTCTAAGCCAAGAGTGTTTTGCTCTCCTCCAGGAAAACCGTTTCACCTTTCTCACGTGGACTGGTTTACTCATTTGTATTCCACTTATTCAGCAGAACTGATAGCTCCTGCAGCCATTTCTCACCCAACTGCAGCTCAGCATGGAGTTCTGTCTGCCAAGGGAACAGCTGAAGCACCAATTTCCAGCAGAGTCTGCCAAGTTAGCTTGTGCTGCCCATTGAAATCTCTAGGCCAGCCCACTGGCCTTGCCCAGAGGAGGATTACGGAGCACACAGAAGTGCAGGCTGACAGCAGGGGCAAAACCTGGCAGCAAAAAGCTGAGGGGGATGAGCTTCTCCCATCAGCACCACCTGGACCAGCAGGGGATGTTTGACAGAGGCTCAAGGGATTCCCAAGAGCACTCAGTGACACCGCCTACCCCAGGAAGCAGTCAGCTATGTACATCAATTACGAGCCCTCTGAGACACCTCGTCCTCCTCCACGCAGGGAATATTTGGAAAACAGAAACACAATTAAGGAAACTAGTCCCGTAAACCAGCCCAGGTGAACCCACTCTCACCTACAGGTGCAGTGTTATTCACGGAAAGAACTCCGTGTGAATAGGATTAACCACCTGTTTATTCCTTAAAAAAATAAAATAAACTCTTTTCCTTCTGAAGCTATTCCTAGCTGTTCGTCAGATTTATAATGCCTTGGGACTGAACACAATATTGGATTGCTCTTGATGTATAATTCTGTTTCTCAGGTTTACCCCTGCTGATTGAATTCGGCTTAGAGTGCTCCACAGCTTTTATATTTTATTTATCTCATTTTATGATTCCATTTTATTTTTCCACTGTTGTGCGCCAGTCCAAGCAAAGCTGCTGAGAACAAGGCTCTGGCAAATTAAATCAATCAAAGGGTTTTACATATTAACATCTTTGTACCCCTAAGCACATTTTACAACACGTATGCATTTAGGCAAAGACTGGTAGAGGTAACAGTGTGCTTTCTTAGACAGCTTTGTTGTTTTACTGCCATCAAATTGTTTACAGAAATCTAGACTTTAGAGAAGAACTCCATTCCCATTTGGGTACCAAACATAGATGGCTGCATGTTCAAACGAGCTTTGGTGAGCTTTATTAAAAGCTTGGCGTTCTCTGAATATTGCAATAGGAACAGCTGGGCTTTGAATACTTTGAAAATGTCTTTTTCCAAAATGGGTTTTGGACCATTTTCAAAACCTGTTTTCAGCTGCAGGACCCAGTCACCTGTCTCTCAGCTCTTCTGAAAATCCAGGCTTGAAGGCATAGACAAAGAACTACAGAAAAATACATGCTGTCACACAACAGCACCCATGGGCTCCCCTATCTCATACCTGTGGCCACAGAACAGCTCTAAGAAAACACATCAACTCGAGTTTTCTTCAGTTTGTTTAAACAAGCTTTTTGGATAAGCATCAGCAACCTACTTACTCAGTAAGATCGATAAAATAAATGACGAGCGTGCCAATATTCAGGAGAAACACCAGGATCATCTGAAAACACACGGGTGAAAAAGGATGTTATGAGGCTTGCTCAGGCAGATGCAGATCCCATCTAAAACAGCACTTTTATTGTCTGTCTGCCACTTAAAGAAAGGCAGAAGGAACACAATTCAGTTACCTGCAGTCTACTACAATTCCAGGAAGGGCATTTTAGCGAGGCCTGCTCACAGCCAGCCAAAATCTCAACCAATACAAACATCACGTTGATTTGCTGCTGCTGAGGACTGGGTGCAGCTGACCTAACTGTTCCCATGCAACTCCAGTGGCCTGGTTGTCCCTGTGAGATGTCCCTGTTGGCCTGACTCATTCACCAAGCTGGGATAAATGTGGTCTCCTCAGGAGGATTTCCTGAATCCTCTTCCAGTCCAAATACATTTGTATGTGCAAAAAGTTTGAACTAGACCACGTGAACTTCAGAATCTGGCATATTCTTGTGCTGTCATGCAGCGTCCTCAGAAGAGCACACATCTGTCACCACATTGGAAGAGGAACCACTGCTCTGCTTACCAATACACGACCCGTGGAGGTCTGAGCTGATAGCATCATTTCCATCTGTGTAGTGAAGATTCTTACATAGTAGACTGATCTTTGTTTCCTCTTGTTTGACCACCAGACATCTTCGTTCTGACAGAAAAGCAAAGACTGTTATCCTTGGCTGTGCCAGGCACTGTTTCCCAAGTCAAACACATTCGGCCACCAACAAATCTGAACAGTGATTGAAGGAAAGAAAGCAAGAGGAGCTTGTCTTCCTTAAGCTAAGCTGAGAGCACCAGGATGCCATCTCCTCCCAGACTTCACGGAGCTCATGCTGTGCAGACATATGCTGTGATCTTCCCACTGCAGATGCACCATCATTTTAATAGTTGCATCAGTGAATGTTGATTCTCATCAACTTGAAGTGATTGCTTCATAACCTGAGCCTGAAAGGAAGTGGCTAATAATGCCTCTCCACAGCTCTCCCCACCCCTTGCCATCTTATGCCAGCACAGAAACCATTTATGTAGCTTTGATTGCGTTTTTCTTGTATGGCTTCAGCTAATTCTGATGAGCTCCTGTGCTCTGAGTACAATTCTGTCCTTCTCACAGATACAGTTATCAATAACCGTAATGAATAACTAACACAGATTATTCAGTGACAGAAAAACCTGCAAACATGCACCAGAAAAACGTGATAATGCTTGAGATACTCTGCTGGCCCCTCTTCTTTTACATTCAGTTCCCCAGGCACCAGTGTCAGCAAAGAGCTGACACTTAAGAACTAAGCCCCACCTCTGCTCCAGCAGCCAAGGGGATAACAGAGAGTCAGTTTAATTTAACTTTTTGGCACACAGAGCTGCACAGGTGTCCCCTTTATCTTCTGCCCATACAACCCAGGTGAGCTGATGTGAATGTCCAGCCCTCCTTTGGAAGTGATGGAGGGAAGAGGTTTGGGATAGTTGTTGGAAGCAACATGAAGTGACGCAAAGAAAAAGCTCTTCAGTTCCACAAATGGCACTGTAAGCTGGTAAATAAGTGACCTGGATGTGTCACTTGAGCATCCTGGTGTGTTTATCTGCACGTGTAGGAGCTGAGCTCTCCCTATGTATGTTTGTGAAGCTAGTAAAAACCATCTTGCTCCCTCCTCTTAAAAGGAGGACAAGAGTAATACACAAAAGCACTAATCTGCTTAAGTAATCTTCTTGAAAATCAAAGCAGTACTTCTGGATTTCCCCAAGCCCAACTCTGCCTCAGTATGCCACATTCTGTGCACCACAACACAATGTAAAACCCTTCTACTGAGTACTCCTTCCACACCAAATGCGATCCTTGAACTCTCACATCAACGCACAGCATATGAACTCAGCCAAGGAGACTTTACCTTCACCTTTTTTCTCCAGATTTGCTTTAGGATGAATCTATAAACGCATCGAATTGATCTGAAAGCCAGAATGGCAAGCAGGCCTCCGAGGAAAACAAAAACTGATGGAAGAATGAAAGCCAACTGGAAGCGCAGTGCACAGGTGAGGTCAGATTCAGCCATGTTACTTTCTCGTCCTGACCTTCTAGAACACACAGTGCTCTTGTGATGCTGCTGTGACCTCAGTGCTCAAGCTGGGCACTGGGAAATACCTCCACCCCCATGGGAGCTTCCAAATGGGGGTTCCAATTTGGAGCTGTGTCTGTGCAGTGATATTACCAAGGTACTTTTTCTCTCTGGAATCTCTCAGTTTATAAAGCTGGCTCTCGCACAGACTCACTGTATAAACATAAGTTGCTTATCCAGACCTGTGAAGTCTCACACATGGCACTCAAGACTCATCCATTCAGACCCCACTTCACGCTTCCTTTCAAGAGCTGCAACACAGACATACTGCAGTTCTCTCCTGGGAATTTCCATTCCACTTTTGGATAGAGTCCTGATGCTGCTCAAAAAATAAATACAAGCAAGATGCCCTGGCACCGAACGAGGAGATGTCATAATGAGAGCTTTGATCGAAGCAGTGAATAAACACGAGATTGGCCAGATGAGTCAGACAAAGGATGCACTTATCCTGCTGCTTTGTTTGTTACCTCCCACTTGTTGGTGACGAAGGACAGTCTGACCTTTTCCCTACCGTCTTCGTTTAATGAGATAACCCTCTTTCTTTCTCCTTCTGCTTTTGTAAACTTCCTAATTAGAACAACTTTAACGAGGTGATGTCCGAGTTTCCCAGGCTGCACTCACGCCCACCCTAGCATCAATGTGCTGTCATGCCCACAGGTGGCAGCATTCCCTTGGAGCCTGGCCACCTTTGCATGCCCATACATAAAAACTATTTGCTTCCCACCATCACTGCAGCCTTGGACAAAGGGAAAAGACAAAGCAGACCAGCACAGCAAGCTGTCCACCACCGAAAGCACTACATAAAAGCCAGAGCTAGTCCTGCCCTACAAGGCTTTGCTGTCTCACCCACAGCCTGTGATCAGTTCACGCAGTATCTTCCCCACTTCTGCTGGAATGGAATGAAGCCCTCAAAAGCTTTCGGTGTGGTCGAGAGGTTTAAAGTCTTTACGAGCACTGCAGATGAGTAATGCAATCAGACTCTTCTTCATGCAATCAGGACAGCTGAGCGTGGAAGTAGTGATTTTGCCCGAATTGGGAAAAGCATGTGCCCAGAAAATAAATAAATAAATGGCAGAAGAACGGGGAAATAACAGCCCAGCAAATAGCTGGCTGGGAGGCAAAGAATGGATTATTGTAGCCTTTAATAAATACAGTAATGCTTAACGTCTGCCCTCCTCTTTCCTTCCCTCCCATGCTGAGCATCAGAGGGGTCTAAAAACGATTGGGATGTTTTGGATGGAGAGGGTGGTCCTGGGGACAGCCTGTCAGCTGACAGCCATCATCTGTGTTTTCACAGAGACCAAAGTGACACAGTTGCAATCAGCAATCTGAGGCTCCAGGATGCCTGAAGTCAAGGGCAGAAAGGATTCTGGCCCTCTGCGTTCCTCCCCGTGCTGCTGTAGGCAGGCTCTGACTGCAGATGGCAGCCTCTGCCTGCTTTGTGGTGCTGCCCAGAGCTCCCAGCTCATTTCTCAGCCCAGCTGTCCCCGGAGCAGGACCGGGCCATCCACAAATCACAGCCACTCAGCGGGAGCTCAGAGCTGCAGGAAGGAAGCCATTTATTAGCATGCACTAGCACACCGCCCTGTCTGCAGCGAGGTGCAGAAGGCAGGAAAAGGAGCTCACAGCAGAGAGCAGACTCATTTTCCCTAATCGGACTCCACTGCGGTTTCTGCTGCACCGATGCAAATGCTTAAATTAAGGATGCTCACCAGCTGACATCACGTGCAGCTCATTTTTGGTGCCAGAATCACCTGGAGTTCAGAGCGTGAGCACTTCCAGCCCTTCCTCCCCAGGGGGAGCGGTCAATAACTGCAGGTAGGAAAACTGCAGGAGAAAAACTAGGGCCATAAAAGAAATAAGCTGGCTAGCAGGAACCCGATTTCAGGCGTTACTGACACGGAATTCTGTGCTTAAAGCCAATCCCTTTTGGCAGCTCCACGGACACCACTGCTGCAATGAGTTTGCACAATGCTCAGCCACTCTCCAAGGGCAGAGTTTGCTGTGATGTATCATTTTGCTTCATCTCTAATCATCAGAATAAAAGTAGAATACAATAATGCCCTCCATCAGACAGCATTACAGTCCTCCTAAAAGAGAATAAATCCTTCCAAGGGCTAATTAACACTTTAAACATCCCCTCCCCTTCCCCCTCTCCCAGCTTTTGTGCTAGCTCCAGCTTCCAAGCAAATTCTTCTCCTGATCCTCCAGCCAAATCTGCCCTTCTGTCTACTGGTTAGAGGAGCCATCTGTTATCAGAAGTCATCTTCCCTGCGTTTCTTTGCATTGTGACAGAGCTCCCTCTTTACTTCCATAGCCTCCATGGATCAAGCTCCTAATACCTTTCACTAGGAAGATGTTTCCCAGACTTTGAATCATGTATATGGCTCTTTTATGAACCATTCCAATTTTTCAGCATCCTCTTTGAAGTGCAGACTCCAGAACCTGAATTGCTATCCCAGTGAAGATCTGGCTGATGGGGGTGGATGGGGGTGGTGAGCTTATTACATCGGATCTGTGAAAGGAAGTACTTGATCATGAAGTGCACCAGTTTGACAGAGGAAAGAAGGATAACATAGGCACCAAACTGGGGAGACACATCCTGAAAGGATTTAACTTCTGAGTAATGAGGACATCCACGGGCACATCAGACTGGATTAAAATAAAGATGCATTCTGCTGCTTCAGAGCATAAACCAATAGCTGGCAGGGGTTACAAATAAAAGTCTCCCTTGGGTAGATTCGTCTATAATTGTTCACTGTGGAGAGTTTACATCTCCACTGAAGCAGCTGGCTACCAGCAGACACAGAACACTGGGATTAAGGAGACCAGAGCAAGTTGCTCACACTCTGTTATGGAGAGACATACACACATGGAAGAGACAAAGAGCTTAAAGGCAAAATCCTTACACTGTGTTTTTCTCTCTGTTTCTGAGCCTATCTAGGTAGGAAAGCTAAGAAATTAAACAAAGAAACACATCTCTCTGCCAGCTCTCAGCCTCCTTCCCGCAGCAGTCTCCTTTCTGCATCCATCCAAAACAAAGTGCATGAATGTAACAGCCCTCATCCCTGCTTGGTTCCCACTTTCACCACGCTCTGAACCTCCCAGGTGCAAAATAAAACAGATTGGTCCAAAATTTGGAAGCCAGTGAGCCAGGCTGCTTGCTCTAGGCTTCCAATTTAATAAACATGTATCTATATCTAGTGGACAGCCTGCCACTTCCCTTTAATGGAAATCACCTGCTCCTCTAATTATCATTAGACAAATTGACAGTGCGAGAGCCAAGGCCTCTCATCTTAATGGCACCTGCAGCAAGAGTAAAATAATCCACTAATATCTGCTCAGAAAGGCCATTATTCTGCCTAATATGAATGCACACACACGCTCCGTGTAAGATAGGATCAAACATATCCACGAAGAAAATACTACACAGCAATTCTCTCTACTTACACAGTGCGCATCTTTCATGAGTGAAATCATTTCTCATTTTCTCTGGACAAGGACCATAATCCCTCCACTGCCTCCTGCAGTGCTGGAGCCAGACCCTGAGCAGCTGATGGGCACCACAGGGGCAGACACATTTGCACCCCTGGCTGAAGTGCAACTGCTTTTCAAAACTGAAGATCTTTCAGGCCAAGACACACTCCATGCTGATGAGAGCCAGGATGTTTTCTAAGAGCACATTGCTCCTTTCTGAGAAGGATGAGAATCGCTCTCCTCTATGCCCTTGTCTTGTGGCAGGAGCCAGGGGGATGTCTCACAGCTAACCCGGGCCCATGGGAGCTCTACCAATGAGTTATGGTCACACAGAACACCTCAATATCATTCGATATGCTGAAATACCCAAGGTGTTGCGTGCAGCCCTGCTTGGTCTTCAGAAACACAGGCCTGAGTGGATGCCACCATTTCTCAGGCTCTACAGAAGATGTCTCTGAGCTGAGTCAGCTTTTTGAAGCAGCCAGACACGATTCTACATCAGCACACAGAAGGTTGCTGAGCCTCAAACTTCAAGCAATAGGACCCAGGATCCTATTATATAGCACAGGGTTTCAAGGGTTTGTGTTGTAGGGATCTCTGCATTTTGCTGGCATTCTCAGCTGCCTGTCTCAAGGCAGATTTGCCTCACTGACCTGTCTTGTCTGACTCCAAACACAGGCCAGCAGTCCCAAAGCTCTGCTCACCACCGGCCTTCAAAGCTTTCTTACTCACGGCATTCATTACTGAAGGATACTTGACGATAATGAAGGATTTTTAACAGCCTCATGCATTCAGTTTGATTGCCTCAATGACATTGATTTGGAAGCCATGCTGTACCCAATGAGACCTTTCATATCAGACGAGAGTAGATTTGCTAGGATAAAAGATGCCCACATGCCTAAGGGGCAATATCAGCTTGGCACCAGAGCCCTGGCAGAGGAGGGCTCTCAAAGCCTGGGGCAAGCAGCTCCATCAGGGCAGGTGCACAGAAAAGTCATACTCGTGTGCTGGCAGCCACAATACCCTGAGGGGTCTGAGATTATCCTCCAAATCAACTCTGCACCCAGCCCCATGGGCATAGAGTGCCTCAGGAGATGCCTGGCTTTTCAGGGCAGTCCCAGTCTGCCCTCCATGCTGCCAAACACAGCATGCAGCAGAGCCCGTGCCACAGGAAGGTATTTGGAGGTTAAATCACTGCTGCACCACAGCCATTTCCTGGTGGCTGTGCACACAAGCCTTGTAGTAAGTTACTCTCAGTGTAAAGCAGATCAGCTGTCCCCTTCACAGCTCTCCCTCTGCAAGAAGTGCCTCCACACTCACATATTCAGCAGCAACCAAGGACACAGCAGGACAGGATCTACTCCAGGACAATCCCTAGGTGTAACAAACCCCACGGGGCACAGTGTGGGAATTAGGATGGAGGATGCAAGGGAAGAGACTGAAATGGGTCGTACAGGGATAAATTGGGCCCTCGCTGTCTGTCCGGTCCTTATCTCTGCAGTAGCAGAGCATCTCTGTCATTTGCAGAGTTCTCCGCACAGCACGCCTATGTGGAAGAGAAATTGCACATCCCCAATTTTGCAAAGAGGGAGGCAAAGCAAAAGGAGAATTGCATGACTTTTCTCTTCCTCCCCCAAGCCACGCAGGAGGCGTGCAGGTGAGTGGAATCAAAACCACATTTCTTAACCTCCCAGCTCCCAGTTCCCTTCTCCAGCGATGACAAAGTGCTCCACAATCAAAATTGCCCTGCAGAAATCTCAGCTGATGGTGCTTCTGCACCTCTCGTTACCCAAGGCTTTTTGTTTTAGGGGAGCCTACTTCTACTATCAGTTTGAAGCTGGATCCCTGCTCGCTTCTTTATTATGGCATTCTCTGCAAGGCACCAACAGACACCAAGAGATACGATTGCATTCTGCACATCCACTGAAGCTAATTTCAGTGGCGTTACAGCTGTAAATTAAATGGAGCTCTCTGTGAAGTGTTCTCTCTTTCTCTCCTCACAACTGTCTAGCCCACATTCGGAGGCTGCCAGTTTTATTTAAAACGTACAAGCTCCGAAGCATTCCCATATTTACAGTAGCAAGGAAAATTATGGATAAAAGGAAACAAGCATCTCACCATTTCTCTGATTAAATACATGGGTTGTTACTGCCAGGAGTAAAACCCGCTATTTAGATGGATGAAGAATCCCAACAGTATTTCTCTCTTACAGAGACAGAACTGCAAAGAAGCTGGAGATCCTCCCGCAGCCATCCGCTGCCAGCGAGCCCAGGAACAGAAGCCAGAACAAGCAGTGCCAGCACTGTGCACAGCATCGTCGCTCACCCCTCCGCTGCTAAGGGCTGGGGCAGCGCAGGTGTGGTACAAGCACACGTGCTGATGTTCTGATCAAAGTAGTTTGCTCTGGATGGAGGTTAGCCTAACCAAAGCGCATTAGACAGACCAAGATTAACATGCCTAAATGATACATGTGTTCTAATTAGAGAATGTAATCACCTCAGGCTTGATCATTACTGCTCCCTTTATGTTTAGCATTTCAGCTGCATTAAGATCCCTGGCAGTTCTTTCATCTAACTTCTATATTCAAGGACACCAGGATTTTAATCATTAAACACCTAAACTCAGGAATCTTTGAAGAATAATTATTTTCTAAGTAGAAATGCTATATCACCAAAGACTGTTTTAAACACCTCTCATCTCTGGCTGCTGCACTTATGTCAACAGAACTCTTTAGAAATACGGCTGTGGGAAAGTAGCTTAAATTAACTAAAATAAAAAAAGAAAAAGAATGTTTTGTCATTCTCCCTCTGTTTTTTCATCCATTTGGTTCTATAGGAAGATTTCCAACTATTGGATATGTCAAAGCATCAGCACTGTCAGAGCTGAGGGGATTTTCATTCAGGATCGAGACCTCAGGGCAGTACTACCCTGATTTGGGACTGCCTGGCAACCAGAGCTTATTCCTTCTGATTTACTTGAGTGTTTCTCCTCCTCACACTTTTTTGCATACATCCAACTTTCCCCTTTGTATGGGAGCTGTTGAGTCACGGCCTGAACCACTGATGGATCACCTGGTTGCACTGAGTCAGCCATGGAGCACAGATGGAGGCAATTCACCTGTGTGACCACACCTCTCCTAGACCTCATTTAAGGGCTGACCAACACAGGGGAAGGTTCTCTTTCTGGATATCACTCGCTTTGGAGTTTTTCCACTGTAAGCCTGGGATAGGGGTGAGTATTCTCTCTATTTTCAATTATTCCCTTCTGCTGTGACAATCTTTCTTGTTTTACATCCTGACTACCATGCTATTTGAACTGTTTATTCTGTTAACTATACACCCTTCCATGCAGAACCACCCTTACAAATCAAACAAAAGGTGTTATTTCCCTTCCAAAAAAACTCCTTTTCTGCAGAATTAGTGGCATGTAGGGAGAGACTCAGAAAGAGTCGGCATAAATTTGTGCACGTTCATTGATACATGCATTTGTTGTGTGGTTAGCTTCATACGATCCTGCAGAACACATAAATCTGGCTGAGAATATAAAAATAGCCCTCTATCAATCTTCCTGCAGTGGGAAACGTAGATTCATTGGTGCAGGCAGAGGGAGCACTGGCAAAACTTTATAGCAGCTTCCATAAAGCTGTCAGCAGTGAAAACAGGCTGGTTTTTAAGCTCAGGGAACAAAGACCATATTGGCACCGAGTCCTACAGCAGGAATACTGATGAGATCCTGCAGTCAGAGGTTTGTGGCTGGGACAAGGAAACACAGATGGAGACCTTTGAGCTCTGTACTGGTGTGACTCCACCAAGCTGTTAGAAGTGACTGCAACCCCTCGGAACGCAGCGGCAAAGCTTGTTTTCTTCTCTCAGCAGTTCTCCTAAAATACTTTGTGAATCATTAGTGAGGATGGCAATGAGATGCATACAGACGTGATTATTCCTTAGCACAACTACTAAGCCCACTAATTGTATAGTGGACAAAATTGTTTAGAATTGTGTGAAGTATTGTTGTATGCCTTGCTTCCTTCCATGGTGATTTTGCAACATGCACAAGGTACATAACATAAACAGAACAACAGCCCAGCAAAGACGAGAAAGGCTTCTGTGGAGAAAAGGAACATCTGAAACTGCTGCAGCTCATACAGACTCGTCAAGAGAACCTTCCCACAGTCCCAGAGCAGCTCTGCTAAGTGCAGGCTGAACCCTCGAGCAGCTAGCTGATGTCTTCTAGGAGCTGTCTGTCCTTCCCAGATGCAGCTCACCTCATGCCTGGCCCTCACACCCAAACCAACTTTGATAGCACTGGTTTACATTGACTAGCAGGAATGCTTTCACTTGCTCTGCATGTGCCTCCTTGGCTACAGCTCTAATTAGGGGGGGGTCAATCTTTAAGATCATCCTCTGTGTCATAAAAAAAAGGCAGAGGAGAAGTCTCCAGCGCCTTGAATAAGACATTGGTAGGGGCTGGAGTGCTGCCATACAAGCCTGGTTTGGAGATCTCTGCTCTCACAGGTCACTAAACATAGTTACAGGCAACAAAGTTGGTTATTTGTCAGACTGGAACCCAACAGTTGCCATTTAGGGCCAAATAACCTTCTCATGAATGAAAATTGATTCAAATTGCCTGGGCTATCTCTCATAATTAGAGGCTTAAAATATCTTCGTGCTACTGTTGCTGTGTATATTTCCCCCTTCTGATCACTCTGCAGTAAAATCAGAAGTACCTGGGCATCCCCAGGCTCCAGCTCTCTTAACTAACAACAAAGTGACATTGCAGTACTTCAATATAAACATAGTGGAAAAATGTAAACATAATGACCCCAACTGCATTTTTCATGCAGTTTGTGGCAGGCGTGATCCAA
Source organism: Callipepla californica brunnescens (assembly GCA_023055505.1). Classification (NCBI taxonomy): domain Eukaryota; kingdom Metazoa; phylum Chordata; class Aves; order Galliformes; family Odontophoridae; genus Callipepla; species Callipepla californica. The sequence goes on from JALIRH010000037.1 coordinate 781,433, forward strand.
ACCCCTTTGAAATTCATGTGAAACCCTTTCAAGATCTGTTTGAATGTCATCAAGTTGCAGTGTGATGGTTTCTCAGGAACGTGGCACGTCCACTTGTTGTGCCTGAATACTAATAATTCAGAATAAAAGGAGGAACACTCCTTTTGAGACCCGTGCCCCAGACACTGGAATCAGTAAGTAAGAGGCAGCAGGCTCTTTTCTTCCCAACTGGCATCTTCTATCACTTTGAAGGAGGTGAATTGTCCCTATGCAGGAAAGTAAACACATTGTGTACTATTCTTCACTAAGTGCCTTGCTGTGTTGTGGTTTCAGCCCCGCTGCTGTCACACGAGCAATCTTCAGAACAAAGAAACAGTCCCATTTCTTATCAACAGAATGGTTTAAACTCACTTGGTGAGCCAAAGATACAGCGAGAAGTCAGGGGTTACCACAGCTCCCATCACAGCCCTGACCCAGAGCCATGCAGGCACCCAAGCTCTCCCTAAAAGGGGTGGAAAATTCACTGACTTTCAGTTCTGAAGTGGAAATGAGCATATTTTCCTTGATTTGTGTTCTCGTTTTCCATCAATGGTTTTTACTTTCAGAGCGTCAGGAATCAGAATGATTAGGCATCAGAAGCCTTATTAAGATAATGTAATTTAATCAATGAAAGAATTTCTAAATGTGTTTTTAAATATGTTTGTTTTTTTTATGTAGTTGCCTAATTTTCTAGGTATATGCCAAGCTATTGACATTTTGCAAGGCTTGCATTTATAAATAGCATCTTCCTAATGCACTAAACTTAATAGAATCCTTTTAGAAAACCTATTATGGTCTTTAATGTAAGGTAAAGTTTTATTACTTTTTTAGTAATTACAGTGTTTGCTTTGCAGAATTAATTACCAGCTGGCTTCAACCTGAACAACTCATCATTTAAAGCTTCTCTTTCTCTCTCCCAGCTACGCATTCCACGTCTGGGTCATTGGCATAATTACCAGAGATTAGGGGAAACAGGTAGATTGTTTTCTGTATTCTCTTGTGTACTTGACAATGAACACATTTCCTCATCAAGCATTCTACTTTGAATTAGACCTTGAGCAAGAAAGGTAACGCAATAAGGCTGTTAGAAGGAGAAAAACAAAATGCTGCTGCTTTTTTTCTCTTCTTCCACAAGCTTAAGCACTTGAAAGGGTATGCAGGGCATTTTTATCTCAAATTCCTTCCTGTATTTCAGCACAGTGTCTGAAACTTAGCAAAATGACAAGGAGAATTTCAACTGCTATGACATTATTACAACGCCAACGTGATGGACTCGCTATGGGAGGTTATACAGACCTGATGCCCTCTGCACAGCAGCAATGCAACAGCAGGAACGTCCTACTGACATCAGATTGGAGCTGCCCTGAAAGGGAAACCCATCCAAATGCAGTTCTTCCAGGTGGGTACATCAGATGGTTCAGCTCTGTTACCAATGCTCTCCATCAGCCAGAGAAACTGAGCGATGGGGCAGCACGTGGTGTGAAAACACCATTTTGATTTTCACTCTGCTGTTAAGATGTCTCAGAATGTACCCATGCCCTCCCAATGAACCTGCAGAAACCTGCATCAAAACAGGCTTTAATTCCATGAGCAGCAGGGAACAACCCACCCTGCTTTCCCCCCTCACTCTCACATGTGTATATAGACAGCCTGATTCAGTCCTGTAAGTTAAAAACCACTCATAGACACACGCAAAGCCCCAAATTTTCCTAACAGCTTCGAACCCAGGGCTGGGGACCAAGGACTGGGAGCTGGCATGCCATCTTCACAAAGGACCTGGTTATATTTCCACAATCTGATAGCTGAGTGACTCACGTTATGCATATGCTGACACATTTACATGATCAAGGGCATAATGACTACCAATTATTCTAAATTTCTAAGCCGAACGATTGCTTACATTATGTACCCTGTGAAAAACCTACAGTCTCTCGGGAAGGGAACAATTGCAATCCATCCATGCTTTCCTGGAACTAGATGCAAACTTCTTTCCCCTGCTGAGACCACAGGTCATTAACATTGTTAATGTTCTCCCTAAAACTGTTTGGAGAATGTGACAAGTCTAATTTGTTACTGACAGAGCAGTTGGGAGTATGTTTAAAATGCATCACTCCTGCTATTGTGTCCTGTGAATGGATTCGTGGCTGCTGTCAGGTGCACTTGCTATTTTGTTAAGGACTGTCCTCCATTTCATCAATCTTTTCAGTTGGCTCCGGATGGAAAAGCCTTGCATTCTGCTCAACACCATTTCTGCTTTTAGATCCAGGAAAGCTGTCTTTAAAACGTGACAATCACAACTCAAGGCTGAATCTGGGGACCCAGAGGACTTAGATTCCTCCAACGGAGCTTTTTGGGTAAGTTGTATAGCTAGGTGCCATGAAGTTATGTGCCACATCTTCCTTTCCACTTTATTTTGATGGTTTGCTAAGATCTGTTTACAAATGCAAGAACTTCAGCAGTGATTTAGCAGAAAAAAATGTATATTTTAGCAATCTGAACACGTATCAGATTCACATCAGTGGGCACCAGCCTATTTTCATCCAACACTTTTCAGAAGGTGACAGCCCAGATCTTTCTACCCGTTCACCTCTGTCCATGCCCATAAGAACACTTGTGCTCAGCAGCTGCTTCACATCTCATCACTCACCAAGCTGCAGAGTGCTCCTCAGCAGAGATAACCTGCTTCCTGGGCCTTGATCCCATCAATAGGAAGCTGGTACAGAACGAGCCTCAAAACTTTGCTATGGGATCAGCCAGCTGTGATGTGGAGCAGCTGAATTCTGTCTGGGATGCAGCACCAAGCTGAGCATCCCCCAGGTGATGAGTAGACCTGTCAGCTCGGTGAGATCCTGCTAGAGTGAAGGATCTTGGTGTCTGTGCTAAGCAGCTGGAGCTATGAGAAGTGGTCCAGAGCTGCTTAATTTATAACAAGCAGCTCTGTGCACACAGCAACTTTGTTTCCTCGTGATTTGACAGGTTTCTGTGCATAAATGCTCCATGCAAACTAAATGGTTGGACATACTCTGGCTGCAGAAGTGCAGCACTTACAGACACATGGGAATCACTTTCCTCAGCTAAGTGCAGCATCTCATCTTTTTGCAGGACACCACAAAGTGCATCCGTGCTTAATAAGAAGATAGGAATTTGCCACAGCTAGGGGGATGGAGGTGGTGGGGTTGGTTGTTTTTGTTGCATCAGCTGCGAAGATCAGTGCTTTGAACTTCCCTGTGCACAAACGTGAGCTCATTTAAAGCAGAGTCTGATTTTACACAGGCCTCATAAAAATGTTACAGCCTCACATCTGGACATTTTTATATTCATTTCAGCCTCACTGGTGAGAATCAAAGCACTGAGACTTGTTTAAAGCAAATGTAAACCTATGTTGAGGAGTTGTACAGCAGCTCATGGTGAACAGAAGCGCGACTTCTGCAGGAGTCAAGGGATTGCTTCCCTGGTCCTCTGCCGAGCACAACCACTCTTTAAAGTGGTGAAGAACCAGAAGTCATAAGTTGTGACTAGAGAACTCTCTGATAGGCGATTTCAAGGAGGAAAAGGAGATGTTCCACCTCAGATATAGAAACCTGTACCTGTCGCTGCCCAAATTGTTTGTTTTGTGGATGACGATGTTCAAAATCCAACACACAAAAGAACCCCAAAACCCCGGAAACCTATTCCTGCATTACACCATAGATGTACTTTTATTCCGTGCACTGAGGGAGACTGCAGCTCTGTTGGAGGTTTGGTTGGTCTCAAAGCTCATTTGGAGTTAAAAGCCCGTAAGTAAGATCTGATAGTTTAATGCATTCCTGCAATGAACTGTAATTTGCTAGGAAATGGATAGGATAATATCATTCTTGATATCAACCGGAGGTCAGTGCGTTAAGTTTCAGCTCTAAGTGTTGGCACAGAGGGGTTCAATGAGGGATGGGTGACACAGTTCAGAGGTGGTCACAGATTATGTGACACCTCTGGGGAAGCTCAGGGCAATTATTAATCCCAGCATTCGCAATGAAATAAAGGTAGCAGGAAACTGAATCGCTCAAGAAAGGCAAATAACCAGAAGTTAAAGGAAAACAAAAAAATAGGAATTCCTAGGTGAGCACTCAGCCAAATATTCATAATTTAACAGATTTGAAACATCGGCTGTGGGCACTATGTGGTAGTTTCTACATTGAGAAGTGACAAAAACATGTTAATTTTGAGCTGGAAATGAGATAGGACTGGAAAAACTATTATTATCCTCTGAGGACACTATTGCTGCAGTTGGCTTTATGGATAAACTGAAGGTAGAAAGACCAGAAGTAGTGAATTCAGGGGAGAAAAAGTGTTGAAATATCCCAGAGTGATCACCACTGAAGCTAGGTAGGAAAACACAGCCCTGACCAAAGCTGGTGCATGACAGCAGGAGAGGCAGAGAGCTGAACTTCAGAAAGAATTTGTAAAGCCAAAGGTGAGGTTAATGCATCTTTAGGATTAATGTAGTCATAATGTAATGCTGCAAAGAGCTGGTCATAAATTGCCTCGAGGGAAGGATATGACAATGGGGAATCTGTGTGGAGTTACTGAATAATAGTATCAGAGCATCTGCTATACAATATGGTTTGAACTTTTCAAAGCCCGTTGTATAACTCACTTGTCATTCGGGCTGAGGAACAGATGACAGATCTGCCAGGAATGTTCAAAAACAGACCTATTAATTTTCCCTTTTTTCCTCCAACGAGAAGTTTCTGGACCAGCTGTTCTCACAGAGACGATGTTTCAGCAAACAGATCAGGCTCTGCTTTCAAAAGGTACATACAGCAGAACCTTGTAAAGGGCTCCTCGAAAAGCCAGGAAATGGCAACTGCAGCACCTTCAGTTACTTTATAGGATGAAGTTTCTTACCAACCTACAGAGGAACATGATGCTGAAAGGGACCAACTGAGCCGTCAGACTTCAGCTTTCATGGTATTAAGGTAACAGCAGTGGTGCCAGGTATTAAACAGCACAGCAAGAGACGCTTTTCCTCCCCCTTCTCCAGCAATATTCAGAATTGTTACGGAGATAACAGAACAGGGAGGGCTGCCAGCAATGCTGTCTGCCTTCCAGCCAGAGTCTGCCTATGAACTCAGCATCTGTTTGATAAAATCCTCATCGAAGTACATAAGTGGTCACTATGCTTCTCTGCACAGCAGCCCTTGTCTTTGGGTGCTGACATGATGGGGATCCCAGGAGCTTTCTAGGTGACCCTGGGCTCTTCACCAAAGAGGAATACAAATTTTAACTCGATTGAGGGTTTAAGCATGCGAGTAAATCTCAGGAATGGGACTCTGTCTCAATTGTCAGCTTGTTATTTTCCTCTGAAATACTGTATCATGCAAGCACACAAAAAGAAGAATCATTACTTCATTATGATGTTATCTAGGCACCCATGGCTTATATACAGAGGTTTGCACCTCAGTCCTTGCTTCATTCCTTAATGAAAATGATCATCTCCTATCTAGATCTTTCATGAACCGTCACAGTGATTCCTCAAGAACTTGAGAACAAAGTGTTTTGATCATTAAAAGATAAAATACAAGTAAAGCAAAGATACTTGCACTGACATCTCAGATGTTTTATAGATTAAGAGACTTGTGATTAACAGACTTTCCTTGTCATCCTTACCTCAGCTGAGAGCTTCCTTTAACTGAGGTTAACACTAACTAGAAAATAATTAAGCCAGCTTAGAGAGTCTAGCCTTCCATCAAGACCATCTCAATCACTTCTTCATCCTGGGCCTCCAGATCTAGAGAGTCCGCATGCCAAGAAATCAGGCATATCTCCCCCTAGGACAGAGCTAAAGTGATTCCCGTACTTTATCAGAAAGGGACAGCCTTAATTCTGTATTTCCTTATGTCTATGAGGGTCTTTTAATTAACTTTCAGGTTGCTCAGCAAGATGAGTATTATATAATCCCTGTTAGATATAGATTAACCACGTCCTTATCACCAGGAACCACACTTCACTACTGCAGCACCCATCCCAAGGATGAGATGCACTCGAGGGCTGTGCAGACGCCTCAGCTTGTGACGGAGACCTGCAAGCCCCATACAACTGAGCTTTAAAACTTAAAGATGCAGAAAAATGAAGTAAGCCTCCGAACGCAACGCTTAATCCGAGCAATCCAAAAGCAATCTTGTTGGCACTCTAATTGTGTTTTCTAAGGAGGAGACTGCAATAACAGTTTACATATAATTGCATCCCCTCTGTATGTTTGTACTGTGCTTAGTTCTGAAGCCATTCAAAATGGAAAGGCCTCGCTTTCACTCCAACCTGAGGGACTGTGCATTACTTCTCACATAATAGCCCCGACAAATATGAATTTTGTATTAGTACTGATCAGAAAGTGCAGCTGTCCCTTGAGGACCCACAACCAGGACGTGTACGAAAAATTAAGGAAGCCGTGCAGGTTTTTAAATTGCCTTTTGTTTTGATTGGTTTTTCCTTAGTAAGCTCTCGCTGTCTAACATCAGCTCATCTGCTGTAAGTGCAATTCAGCGGGGAGAACGAGGAAAGAGACTTTACATTCCTAGCAATTTTTCAAGTTACCACAATTTTAGCAGAACGTTGCTTGTATCCACACACTGGAAGTGTTTGATTAATGGATGGATTCCGGAACGTGCATCCCTCTCACTGATGCTATTCATAGCTCTTAATTGGTGACTGTGCCTCTTTACACTGCTAGGGGCTTCTGTGAGAATACAATGCCATGAGAAGCACCTCCCTGGGAGTGAAGGGAGATCATACCCCCACCCTCACATACAGATGACACACAGTTCCCCGTGGGGACAACAGCTGACACTGCTCTCATCACAAAAAGAGATGTTCCTTGATTGTTTTTCCTTAGACTTGTAGCAGATTTTCAACCTCCATTTCCCATATGCCGTAGTAACTAACTTTGACATCCAAGTATTATTACCAAAGGGTGAATGAAAGAAGACTGTACTTTGGAAAACGACATCAGCTCATTTGCCCATCAAGACATTACGCTGACTCCAGCTAGTACCTGATGCTCAGGGGGAAGCTAAACCTCCAAATTAAAACAATAGTGACAAACTCCGCAGCATGGAATTTTCTTCCTGGGCCATCCCCACCATCTGTGCTCAGTTTGGAGGGGTTTAAGAGGTAGGAATGGAAGAAAATTCCATGTCTCTCCACTGAGATCTGTGACCCAGAACTCTTTCCCAAGCAGGATTTGGTTCTTAGCAATGTTTTTCTCATGTACCGAGAGAACAGAGCAACAAAGCTTGGTATGGGCAGCTGACAGGAATGGAACACTCAACACACATTCTCCTCTTATGGCCCCTAGTAAATATATCACCTGCTTGTCCAGTAGGGTGGAAAATAGATGGTAAGTCCACATCAGCCCTGCAATAGGACCCACGGAAGATTTAGCACAGACACAAAAACCTCTGACATTTGTGTTGTTGCAGAGCTCCACCAACAGGGCTTGTGAAGTTTAAACCTTTGTAGAGTCTTTGCATTAGGGAAAAAAAAAGGCAGTACTATAGTAGCACCAATAATGGAGACCCATTTCATCCAGCTGAAGGTCATGGAAGGTCTATAACACACGGACAGAATGGACAAGCCATGCCTACAAGTTTTAATACAACTTCCAGCCATGGTAGGGGAAATTTGCAAGCATATTGAAAGTAACCAGGGATGGAGCTGGAGAATCAAAAACAAGAAGTGGGAGGAATTAAAGTATGCAGACTTGCTTTGCACTTAGAGGAAGTACATAGTGCCTGATAACTTCCACCATCTAAGGTCTGATGACCGGGTGCAATTCCACCCCACAGTGCAATAAAAGCAGCATGTCAGAACACTGATTTTTCCATAGCTAAAGGGCACTCTCTCTTGTGGTTTGGGAGCAATTTAGCATGGTCTGTTCTCCTACCAGTATCAAGAAAGATGAAACCTCAGAGCAGAGGTGATGTCAGCCAGCAGATGGTACTGCAGGCTGCCATACTGCAGCTGCTGTCAGCTTGCTGCAAGTCAAGCTGCTGGGCCTGAGCTGTGGCAGCAGTTGGGCTCTGCCTGCTCTCCCCCTGGGTTCTGATGTCAGGAGACAGGCAGCTCATTATACCAAGGAGATAGCTGTGGAATGTCAACTTTTCAGGGAGCTGAAGGAACGAGTTGTCTGAGTAATTTAGACGGGCAGCAAAAAGCATCATCTGTGCTCCTGACTGTGCCATTTCCCTACAGCTACACAGGTGTGGGTTGCAAAGGCATCCACACACGTCCTCATGGCTGGGAGATGTTCTCTGTCCCTGAGCACTGAAGTCCACCCCCGTGCAATACATCAACACACATCACCAGCACCACTTACACTCAGCTTCATCCTGCCTGTTAGTTCAGGCTGCTCCATTCTCAATTGCTTTTCCAGGGAACATAAATGGTCTCTACAGGACAAGTTTCAGCAGCTCTCCAGACCACGCTTGGCTAAGATGCAATACTATCTGTATGCTTTTTATCCAGAAAGAGACATGCTGAAAGTAAATTCTCACCGGTCAAAACAGGCTGCACCACCTTGCATTTTGTGAATTGAGCTCATGAAAGCAGCGTAACTTGCAAAAAAAGAGCAGTTCATTGTATGACATATTAGCTTGCTTCATGAGGGGGTCCACCAAGCCAAGAAGAGGCATTTTCTTTTGCACCTCAATCTACTCCTGATTTCTATTTTTCTTCTTTCCTGTCCCAACCCCCAGAAGGTGATCTGCTTTGCTTATCGAACATGAGGGATTTTGTTTAACAAGGCAGGTGATGACCCACTTTAGAATTGTGTGATTGGCAACTGAAGGGGAGAAATGTACGTTAATTACTAGTCTCTCTGGGGAAGACTTTAAATTGTTGAGCTAACTCTAATGTGACAGCACTTTGAAGAGTCTCAAAATGAGAAAACAAAACCAAATCTGCTAAATTTACAGGTCCACGGTGCATCATTTGGAACAGCTGCTGGAACGTGTACTGAAGTATCTGCACCTCCTGGGGACCTGTCCTCCATTCTTTTGGAAGCGTACCGCATCCTGCCTAACTGAGCAACAATTCACTCTTAATTAACGACTACCACTGTTTCCCCTAATTACCCAAACTAATTGGGAGAGTCAGGATACCCCAGGTTTAGATCTGTCTGCACCACTGATTCTCTGATAAGTGAAACAAGTCACTTTCACTGATGTTTCCAGAAGTGGTACCCTGAGGTGTGATCATGTGGATTCCGAGCTGCCACAGCCCCTGCTGGAGCCAGAAGAGAAAAAGCTCTTTAGAAAACTGGAGGGCTGTGCTTGGAATTAGTTAAGTTCATTAAAATTCTACATTCCCCCATGCTTCAGTTTCACATTCTATAGACTGCCAATAATTTACCAGGGGATGGCTGGGTAGGCTGAACAGCAAGTTAAAAAACAGGTTCTTTTTTTCTTTCCAGGAAGTTTTTAACCAAGTAATGCTGCTTTCAGCGCACAGCAGTAAATCCCCTCTCCCTGAGTACTGACACCTTCTGCCCCAACACTGCACAGCTGAGAAATTCAGTCCCCACATCCTTCAGCACAGCATCACCCTGAGCATGCTGGGATCCCCCCAGTGAACCATGGCCTCTCACCAAATTGAAGATGACCACGTACACACTAGGTGACTGTTTCAACACCGGTTATAGCACTTGGCTCACTATTTAGATGAGTGAGAGCTGGGACTTGCAGCTCTCCACTGGTGGACCACTGATGGATCACCTGAGGTGAGCACTGAGTCAACCACGGGAACACAGGTGAAGGCAATGAACCTGTGTGATCAGAAGCAGTGGAGTTTGACTCCACCTCTCCCAGACCCCATTTAAGGTCCAACCACCACTGGGGAAGGATCCTTTGGAGTTTTCAGTGAGCCTAGGACATGGGTGAGCATTTCACTTATTTTTGATCATCTCTTTCCACCACCATAATCCTTCCAGTCATACAATCTGTGAAACACCATCCCAACTACAATACCATTTAGAACTGTTCATTCTGTTAACTGTACAGCACCATATCATCCTTCTTGTCCCAAAACTCCAGCCAAGACAACAGCAGCTGTCCTTCAGACTGCGTTGCTCTGCAGCTCACACGCACAGGACTATTCATGACACTTCACAAGCTGATTCTTCTTTGCCTTCCCCTTTCACATTGAGGTTTTAAACACTGAAAAATGAGCAGTGAAAAAAATTTCCTCAGTCAGCAATTTGCAATCTATTACGGCAATTAATCAAAGACGTACTTTGTCAACTTCCCCTTGTTCTCTTATGCTTTATGATCGTGTTGTTATTTCATCAACACAATAAAAAGGGATTAATCTTCATTGCTGGGAAAATTGCTTTCAGGGCGCAGGGTAGCAGCCTTAGCTATGCTACTGATCCTGTGGTCCAAATCAATCCCTGAGAGTGGAATTAATTATTTTTAACTGGGATGCATTCATTAAGCCCTAGTGAGAGCATTTTAGTTTTGCACATTATGATAATGCAAATCCATAATCCAGGGCAGTATGCTCACACAGCCACTGCAGGTTCAGCAAGCAAGATATTAGGGCAACTTGCAGTGGAACAGACTTGTTGGGGTGACTGTATCTAACAGTGTCATACATCTACAAAAATATCAGCAACAAAGGAGTACAACATCATACCAAGAAGAGGATCTACAGTTATGACACGAATATACTACAAAGCAGAAGCTATCATTTACTCTCTCTCACAAGGTCTAACATGGCAAATCATAATCTGGAGAGTACAGAGCAGGTGCTTCATAGTGCAGTTTGTCATACTTAAGCATTCTGACACCTCTGATCAACACCAGGCCACGCAACTTTGTCATGGAGCTTTCCAAAAGTTAGGAAACTAACTGAGGGAGGACGTGCAGGATTCCTGTACAGCCACACAGACCATCCTGAACTATCAGAATTGGTCCCCTGTTCCCCAGAGGTTTCCTAGAGTCAGCAACTCAGCTTCACTTCATCACTCTTGGGGCTGATGGTCCCAGATAGGGCTGCCTGTTAATTATACCCAAGGACAAGTGAAGTCATCTCCCAGTCTTGCCTGGGCCAACTGAGTGTAAGAACCCACATTCCAGTAATTAAATAGAGCATCATTTTTTGACATCCATAATGATGTCTCTAACAGCACCACAGCATCTCACTTCAATAAGAAAAAATCTTGGAGCATTATTTTTACCACATTCTCACTGAGTCATTTTCTTTCCCCCTCCCAACAGGACTGTCCAGATACGAATGCTGTAGATGTCAGAAGTATTTGCAGGTCCATTGCAACATCCTAAATCTTAACGCTGACAGCAGAACTTCAAAGCACGGAGTTCATGTTCTTTGCTTTTCTCATTACTCAACACTTTGGCCTTATCACTGGCACACGGCCCACTAAATATTGATTAACCACAGAAACTCCTTCGCCAGCACTGTAAAACCAGCCATAGATTTACATTCTGGAAAGAAGTTCTGACAGGGCCAATAACAACCTTAACACCTCGTAGGCTCTTGTTACCAAGTAGACAAGAGGGCTCATTTTTACCAGCTCAGTAAATAATTGGTTTCAGCTTAACGTTCTTGTAGTTAAAAGGATTTCTAACAAGAGTCATAAAGGAAAAAAAGAAAATAATGCAGAAACAGCACCAGCCTTGGTACACCTACAGACATGCACACGTTTTATGTGTGGTTCAGCCCAGAGCACATCTGGAGCTGCTCAGTGTGTCAGATCCTGTGCTGCTCAGAAGCAGTGTGTTGAGCAGTGCACCCCAAACTCAACACCCTGCACCCACAAAGGTTTTCTGAATGCAATGTGATGGGGGAACCTCACTTCAGCTTGTGAAAAACTTTGTTTCGTAAGCGCAGAACTCACATCCAGCTTCTGCTCTCCGCTACCTAAAGGATGAATGGGTCATTTTCCAGGCCTTTGTTTGAGCTGCAATCCATCCTATGCTGCAACACAGCAGCAGCCTCACAAAGGCACTCCTGTGCTATAGCCTTCCCAGCTCTGATTACAGCTCCTAATGAATACCTCCTCCAGTGGCCATTAGAGGGAAAAAATCCTTCTCAACCAGTGTGCTTCTTGCTCCTAAGACTTTCTTTAAAAGCCTCCTTACAGAATATGCACTGATGATTTATCAGCTTAATACCTGCCCCAGCAGCACACAACTGCTGCTTGCTACGATCTGGAGTTCGTGCACTGCCAGAGCTTTGGTTGCCACAGTTTGTTTCCCTGATTGGAATGCAGAGCTGAGCTACTTTCTGCACTCTTACTGATGATGGGGACAGCTTCTTAAAGGTTTTGTAACTACAGAAATTTTAGACCATTGGCAGAATCAAATAAGCTGCTAATTTGCCCCAGTTGCTAATATCCAAATAGGACATGAGTCAAACAGTTAACAAGGTATGGGAAGAAAGGGAAAAACTCTGATTTAAGAAGAATATTCAAACCATTTGCAGTGTTTAATGAAACAGACAGTCCTAAGATGCTTTTGGAAATCACTTTCACCTCCATCAGACAGAATCCCACCATCTTCTAAATCATAAATGAATGCAGAAAGCCCCATTTTGGCAACCCTCACCCCCAACGACATCAGAAAACGGTTCCCTAGTAATGACTTGAGAAAGCACTTCTAAACCAGTTCACACAGTCGTTATTAGAGCTCAGTTTAGGACAAGCCCAGGACTCAAATAAGCAGGCTGCTTTCTATAGGGCAAGTGCATTAGAAAGAAAAGCTCCCTACAGCTCAGCACCAGCAATCTCCCTCAGGACATCCAGTTTCTTCAGCTTCTCTAAGTCCTGTAAACTTCTCTGTGAGCTCATGAAACAGGGAAATCATACCTTGAGCTACAAACGCCTCTGCATTAAAGTGATCATAACAGATTAGTGATGACAAATCCAAAGTAATTGATTTTTCATTTCTCCCTCCTCCAACAAGCTTAAACTAATAACGATAATTATGTGAAAGTATTTCCATCAGGATGTTTGTACATTCCTGGCAGTAAAATCAATTGTTCCAAGGACAAGTTTTATCGCAGGAATTAATCACTGCTCTCTTCAATTACTGTATCACGCGATTATCAATGATATTCGTGACGTCAAAGTATGCAGGGGGGTATCTTCCCTGCAAGAGAAGGCCAGACAGTAACCACACCATCTCCTGAGGAAGGCGAGTGAATGAGAAAGCATTCCTAAGGATACACATCAGGATGTGCATGCTCTGCCAAGCCAAGAGCTCCTGGGAAGCTGCTGCAGGTGTTTCTTGACACAGCACTGAAACTGCACTCTTTCCTTACAGCATCATGCTCATGCTGTTGGAAGATAACCAAAGAACCATTTGAGAAACATTACCATAATGCTACCCACTGCCAACACCGGGTAAGGAGGTCACGGTGTTGCTTGGATGACAGCATGCTTGGAACAGAGGGTTGTCAGCACTGGGTTCTGCACAGGGATGCCTCGTTAGAGCCACTCAGACATCACCAACACAAACGGGAATCCACACTGACAGTCCTCTTAAGATAACACTCACATCCTTACAGAGCTTAAAGAGAGACCGTATATTCAAATCAGCTGTTAAAATACAAACATGACTCATCTGATCTTTCTGCCTATGAATAATGAGCAGCCTTTTGTTAGTGCCAGAAGGGAGTCACATAAGCAGCTAATAGCTGAGAAAAGGTGAGGGTTAGGGCGAGACAAAGATCTCAGCTCCCAACAAACCGAGTTATTCTTCCTGCTGGAGCAGGTGCTCTATTTTGCCATGCTCTACTAGTCTTTGCTGATCAAGTGTTGTCAGCACCCTGCAAATATCCAGTTCGCTTAATTATCAGGCATTTCCTACAAAAATAACAGCCCTCATCATCCCCCTAGGTGGAAGGAAATGAGTACAACATCAAGGTAGTTATGTTTTTTTATAGGGCATTCTGTCAATGCTGCCCAAACAGACAAGCAGTGCTGCTTTATCACCTCACCAGAACATCACTCACACAAACTCCAACATCCTGCAGCCAGCCCAAACAGAACTGCCCTAGCACAGATATCACAACAGAGTAAAAAAGGGACATTCAGAATATAGCACCAGAGGATTTGAAGCAGATATGAATTGTAATTCCTCAGTTGATTTATAGCTGCAAAGAATCCTGATCTTTAACTTGTAATTAATTTTCTTAGTGGTGAGTCTAACATGTGTGTTTGGTAAGAATAACACTCACGCTGCTTTTGTGCTGTGCCATGAGATAAGTCATTTATCATGTGCTCCTAATCATGTCACTTCCAGCACCCAATAATTAATCTCCTGTAACCCTTAGCTCATTCTGAACTCCCGAGTGGATCCCAAGGGATACTAATGGCTATTGTCAGAGGAATGCATCCCTCGTCTTTCCAAGGCTACCACAACAGGCAGCACTATCCACTTGAGAACTGGCACCCAAAGGCGTCCCGCACTGGCTGCTGTTGCAGAGCACACAGCTGCAAGCTTTCACTGCACTGTGCTGTTATGTATGAGCTGTCAGTCAAGAACTGTATCACAGCATGGCTGGAGATGGGAGGAAGTCATGTTATACTCAATGCGTAGCCCACTGGAAAAGCCTAGGTGACAAAAGCCAGCATTTGGCTCACAAAACACAACATTACCTGATCAGTCAGTCCATTTGCTGTAAAATTGAACTGAACTGTAAATACCTAAGTCAAGCAAGATCAAGTCACATCCTAAGCTGAGATGTCCTGCTGCACATCTTTAAATGCAAGGGGGAAGACTGCATGGCAGACATTGAGGTCCCACACATCTGACTTCCTCTCTAACCTCAAAAGAGAAAGATGATCTGGACTTACTGCCACACTAGCTGCTTTAACAGGAACATCAGTGCCTCCCTGGGGTAAGAGGGGAACACAGTGGCTCTCAGAACATCCCAACCCCGGTAACATTTACTGCACATCGACATCAGGCAGCAGCAGGAAGCCAGGAGGCAGCACAGCTAACTCAGGAAGGAACAAAGGACCTTTCTTTGCCTAGCACAGGGGCTTTCCACCAGCTCTCACAAGATGCAGATACAGCTGTAATTAAGCCAAATTGCAAATTTCCTCTTTTAAGTGATACTAATTTCCTATTGTGTACACTGCCTTGGTTGGGTCACCATGCCTCATTAGACACAGCATCTCAGGTGCCCAGCTACCAGGGGTTCTGGGCCTGGGAAACCTTTCCCACAGAGATATTCTTTAATAACAGTTATTTAAATAATGCTTTGGGGACCAAAGAAAATTATGTATTTTAAACACTTAAAGTATTATTAGTAGTAAGCAATAGAAGCAACTGTGCTGGAATAGAAAAACATTTCCTAAAAGGATCTGTGCCAGCCTTAATTACACTCCCATTGTATTTCATCTTCATGCTCCCCACACTGAGAGGGAGGGGTGGGTGGGAGATAATTGGAACAAGGTGAAAATGAGTGCTCATTAAATTGCAGACTACACAAGTACTCATTCCATGTGAGAGGGCTGTAAATATGACTTTTAATGAAGTTATGACATGCTTGCCAATAAAAGTCATTTACTTCACAGTATTACAGTTAATTATACACAGCTGGAGCCATTTATTGCCCATCCCTTGTTAACTTCGCCTAGGCTCATTAACCCTTTCACAGCTCTGCGCCTGTAATACCTCACACGCAAAAGGTACACAAGAATTTTTATGTAGATGTTGTAGAGAAACTTGGGAAATAGCACATTCTCCACTTGAAACCAAACTCTTGGCTCTGTTAGGCAATGTGCAAGTCCATGGGAGTCCACAACAGAAACATTAAGGAGCAGATAGTGAAAAAAGGAACAGCAGAAGAACTTGGAAGCAATAGGTGAGGCTAACACCTAGATCAAAGCCATGAAGATCACGGCATGCCTACGTGCAACTTTTCAGGAAACAAATAAAAACAAAACACTGCCAATAGCACACTGTTTTTCAAGCAGGTGGCTTACAGTAGTCTCTTCTAGCCATAAAGCTACACTTTGGTATCGAACCACGTCAGCCACAAGTTCTGTTTCCCCCACAAGAAGCTTCAGCCTGCTCCATACTCTAGAAACTGAGCTTCCAAGAGGTGAGTGCACAGCTATTCAGTTTGTATGATGATACATCATCCCTTACATGCTCACTGGAACTCAGTCCTTTTGACAACACACCAGTGCAACCCCACATAACACCCCATGAGGCTTTAGGACAGCATGGCAGCACAGACTTGAAAATTCCCCTCATTTGCTTCTCCATACTCAGAAGAAAACATACTGGCTGAGCTGTAAGCCACACACTGTAATCCCTGCAAGCAAAGTACCTTGTTTCCCAGAAGAAATCCTCATTTGGATACAAGCATCACTTTTCAGTCCCTTATAATGCTGCTTCAAAATTTGCAAGTAAAATGAGTTATCCCTTGCTTTTCTAATTAAAGAATCACATCAAGTACCTTCAAACCGCATTTAGTGACAGGTTTCAGAGCCTGTTTCAATGGCACAGGACTGGCGATCACAGACCATGTGAAGGAAAGATGAAGGTTATGGTGTTTGTCCCAGGATTCCTGCTGCAGAAGAGGTGCAGCCTTACCACCCACAGACAAAAGAGAATTAGTGTTTTATGCTCCTGCTTTTATGAGGACTCAAGCTGTAGTTCCACAGGACTGTAAATTCAGCTTAGGATGCCTAATACTACATTAGGTTAAGAGACAAAGTGCTGAACCAGGACAAAGCAAGCCTGCTCACATAAATTAACTGGAAACAAAACGTTGAAGGGATAACTTTATGCCCACAGATCAGATACTGCTTGATCAGGAACATTCCTACCGCAGCAAGCACAAAGCTGGCAAACCAAGACAAATGGCACATCACACATCCTGGCTAATTCTGCAGGAACATGCTTACAAGCTTCTCATACCCACATCAAATCAGTATCACCAACGAGCGATCCAACACCATAACATTACTGAAAAGAGAGTCTTAACCTGACATTATTAGACACTTGCTGTTGCACAGAAGTTGAATTTTAAGAGCCTGAGGCTAAAGCATACGAAGTTCACTAAGTGCCCAGTTATCTAGAGGTTGAGCCTGCAGGTAACAACAGATAGACTTGCTCAAACATACCTCAACCACAGACCCAGGTGAGCAGACTTCTTTCCCATAGTTTGAATGGTCATTTCCTTTGTCAGAAAACTTCCCAGCACAATAACATCTGCACTGGCATTAAAAAAAGCTTTAAACTACTCTGCGAGCTCCAGAGTAAAGCAGCACTCCCCTACTACTGCTCCTAATTAACTTCTCACCTGCTGGCTGTTGGGTTCTTCCCTCTATTCCTTTCTTTTTAACTGCTAACTAAGGCTACAAAATGCAATTCTTGACTGTACTGGTTTAGCACTGTTAATTACAGATCCTCCGCAGTTCACAAGGATACTTCAGTGACTAAATTATACACCTCCTACTCTTTCCCTGTTGTTTGAACCCTGTTTGCAAGTTGTGTTAGACAAATGGCACATCATGAGCCAGGAAGTTAGAATCTTATTACATTTCCTCTTCTGCAAGACCTCTAACATTCCAACCTAGTCTTCGTTAGCTATAGGATATCAGCCAGAAAATACTGTGATGCAAATAACATCATGGTTCCTAGCTCTGAACATGGTAGACTGCAATTCCTCGTGAAATAAGGATTTGATGCTGGAGTACTCTCGTGATCAATGCATTAGAATAGGACAAGCACACACGGTAATGCCATCATTCACCCTGTGCGATAAACCCTTCCCCATCAAAAGGGGGAAGTGCAACCACTAAAAGGCTAAGCTTTTTGTTTCATGGGTCAGAAGAAGGTTGCATCTAACCAATCTTGAGCATCCTTTAAGCCTCTCCATTCCTAGAATACCTCATGAGGTGAAGGTTGGCAACGCAGGAGATATTTAACCTAGCAGATGCAAGCGCACAAAATGGCAGCAGCAGTAGGTTGCAAGACACCCACCCTTAACCTGCTGGCAGAACACTGAAACCCAAGACCAGTGCTATTTTTAAAGTGGGCTTTACTCAGACAAGCAGAAAAAAGAACCTCTCCACCCAGCGTGTTACACAATCTTGGCTCTGTATCATAATTTGCTCCAATTTGCTAATGAAGACTAATTATCCAAATAATTCAGCACGACTATCTGCTCTGACCACTGCAAATCATCCCGCTGTTCCTCCAAATCCTGTTTGTTCCCTCTGCCTTCTCCTGCTTTAAGCCCCTGGCTGTTCCAAGTGCCTTTTATTTAAAGCACAATTGGATACCTGCTGTGTACATTCCTGCAGGGAGTCCTTTAATATAGATTGTTGCAATTTTCTCCAGGAATATACTAATAATTACAAGGACGAGGAACTCGCACTTTGTTATCTTAAGAGAAAGGGCGAAACAACAAAGGAGAGTTATTTGTTAAAGTCCGCGTAGAAAACAAAAATATTCAGAGCTGGTGATAAGGAAATAAGGTCTTAAGCACTGATGAACTCAAGAAGAACCACAAGCATAAAAATCAGAGAAGAAAGGAGAGCAGAGGCAGACAAACTGCTCACTGGAGCTGAGATAACATCTTTTCCTCACCTTGCACAGAATCAGTCAGGCTATCATCCCAGAGAGCAAACGAAAACAGAATGGGACCTGTTTGGAGCAGAGACCAACTGCAAGGGCTGGGAGAAGCACAGGGAGGAGACAGAGAAACGCTTCACAGTGCCTTGCAATGGAAACACCCTGATGCTCTTGTGCCCACAAAACATCCCTGAGGAGCAATTGCTTAAAGCCTCCTAAAAAGCAAAGTTATTTCCAGCTCGCACTGTTATTTAGTAGCTAGCAACCTGAAAAAAACTTGAAGTCCGATTGGGGAATAATTACACGTTTGAATCAGAGCACTTGGTCCGAAAGTGGTCTTTAGGAGAACTTAATTGTATTTCTGCAGTAAGCCCAGGCCCTAATAACTTTAGTTTTGATACCTCCTCTACACTTCCATGAGAAAAAAAAATAATGCAAGACATCAAGAGAGGCTCAGCAAAACAAACTCTTAAGAATAACGTAAACCACTTGGACTACCTGGGGCTGCATCAGCCAACTGAGTGAGCTCAAATTAAAACCCCCTTTCCCTGTTTCTAACAGATTAATTGCACTAATATCAAAGAGTTTTAAGAAATATCGTCAGCCACGTTACCAGCGTTGATTCAGGTTTCCTCCTGTTTTCAGGTTTCGTGAAGTAGCCATAGAAATACCACTGCTCCACGAGGAAAGCGAGCAGGGAGCTAAGAGCCAGAACACACACAACAACCAGAAAGCCACTAACGAGGTGCAATAGCTGAAGACAGCCAGGGAAATAGCAGCTAACGAACCAAGAGCAGCAGGGAGCCATGGGAGCTCCTGGGCCAATAGGGAGCAGCTGTGTGGGATGAGAGCCCCAGATGGGGCTCATCAAGGCAATTAAAGGGGGCAAATGAAGTGCTCTGGCTCACTTAGCCCCAGGTGAGGCTCGTTAGCCTTCTGGCTCGCTCACATGCAACATCACCCTGCTCCTGTTTGAAGCCTAGCAAATATTTCTTTCCTTTATGAAACAGCAGGCCATCACAAGTAAGGAATCCCCATCAAATCCTCAACGAATGCAAGAGAGGATCTGAGGGTCCCATTAACGTACAGTTCCTTCTTCAGTTGTTGTCCTTTAAATAAGAACCCTTACTCTGCAAGTCCATGAAATACCTGCTTCAGCTGAGCAATAACTGTAAGTTTTACTTCTCAAGTGCTGTATTTGCATTTCAGCATCCTTCTTTGTAACAGAGAAGGTGTTTCAGGGATAGAGAATGCACGCTCTCCCATTCCTCATCCGTTTGCCGACTTTCTGAGTTTCTCCTTAAGCTTTCTCTTCACATCTTCTCCCATACTGCTGAAGATTGGATGTTAGTGGCAAAGGCCTATCTTCTCATTACCGAAGGCAGCTGGAAAATTAGGGGAAGTTAACTGTGTCACCCTACAGCCGAGCAGAGAACAAAAGGAGAGGAAAAAAAGAGGAACAATTCTACATCAGGAAGTCTTCAGTCGGATTGTGAGGGTGAATGTGGGCAATGGAAAGCAAATATGCTGCTAAAAGAAGACTTAACAAGTTCCTTTTCAACAAAGGGTGACAGACTAACTCATCTTGAAGAGAACTCAATGGATGCTTCCAAAGGAGGTACCCACAGTCCCTCATCTCAGGAAGAAGACAAGACTCCTCACTTGCTTTCTCATGTATTCTACGAGCTCTCCCATTTAGTTGATTTTATTATTATGGTAATAGCTCTGTCGTTCTCTGGTTTTACTCACAGCTTTTCACTTAATTTTATACCTGTATATAAAATGAATAAAAGCAGCAGAGCTGCGAGTGAGTTCCCAAGGTCTCTCTTTTCTTTTTAATTCCTACAGTTGGGGACTGCAGAGTGATACTCCCCATGCAGTGTGCCATGTGCCAGCACTTGAACCGTTTCCCTTCAGACTGCTGTTGAAGCAACGCTTCAGATTCAAAACTGCAGTAATGAGTTCGGTTAGATAAGCTGGGCTGGCTGGTGACCACAGGTGTGCAACTCCAACTAAAACAAACACCAGACGCTCAGATAAAGGGGTATTTTTTTGGAGGCTGTGCAGCTCGATTGCTGGTTACCCTTTTATCCTTAAGTACTGAAACAAAGGGACTTCATTCTCAGCATCGAAGTTGCTGTGTGACTTCTGTGCATCTTTCCCATGTCACAGTCATAGTGAGGCATCATGCAGGCATACCCTGCTTCAGTCTGCCACGTGGAAAGCAGGCAGCTCAGGAGCTGCATTTGGGGTATATGGAAGAAAAGGGATCATCTGTTGCTAATGTGGTCTGCTGGTAGCCTAAGAGGAGGCAGAAAAGATGTACGACTCCACGAGGTAGCACCAAATGGATCAAAATGACAAAGAGCACACAGCACTGTCACAGGTGAGCTCTGCTCTCAGCCTGCCCCCAAGTCCAGGTTTGACTTCACTGCTTAAATAGATCGACTGACATCATTTGTGCCCTCCTGTTACACAGGGAAAAAAAAAAAAAGAATAATATTTAAAGCCTTAAATGTACTTTTAGATAAAATCATATTTGAAAATAGTTATACGATGAGGACGTATACTTAAGGACCAAAATTATTCAGATCTGTGGTGAGTTGTCCTGACTACTACAGAGGTCTTTGGGACCATGAGAAGAAGAAAGAGGATTTTGAGGTTACAATCTCATTTCTTTGATTCCAAGTTCAGCTGCAGACTGCATTGGATTTGATGTGGTGTGCTATCAGGCTTCTTAATCCTTCAGAGGAGTTCAGGGAGGGCTTTTCAAGGAGGTGTTTTGCAAGCAGAAGAGGCAAATGTGGCTTATGAGGAAAGGTCTGATCCAAACCCCATCCAAGTGCGGGTATCCAGAGGAGTAAGGGCTGAAACAGACCCCCATTCATGGCTGTCAAAGTGGAACCTTCAGAACGCTGTGTTTTAATTTGGCACTCAGCAGGCTGCTCAGCCACGGAGCAGAAGTGTGTGCAGGGAACCCACAAGGATTAGCTGGCATCAACTGTGCCCCAGCTTTGCCTGTTAGAAAACAGGATGCAGCAAGGGTGGAGGAAAGGCAGCACTCTGGTGCTGTATTTCCAAATCTCCTTTATGCTCTGGCTTACAGCAATATTTTTAAAGGCTCTTTCCATTGACAGTTTTGGCTTTAGAGATGCGGACTTCACGCTCAAATGCACAGAGCTGTTACTTAACACTATTTGCAAGAACTTGGAAGCTAAGCTGACAAGGACAGCTCGGTTCCTAAATCCAGGACACACATCCCAGTTCCTCAAGTGGATTTAGACAAAGCAGTGGAAGTGTACATTACGTCCCAGAAGAGCCTATAGGACAGGATTGGGGGCTACCTCATAGAATCGACTCTGTCATTTAGGGTGGAAGACTTTGGGTGCTCTGGCTGAAATCTACTGAGATGCTGTCTTTGTGTCACTGAAACTGGAAGGGCTGGTTCCAGAGATGAGATGCTGATGTGCTTTGAAGTTGATAGCATCTAACACCTCCAAGCATCGCTCTGCTGGAGGGACATCAAGGGAGAGACACAGAGATGCAGGTGTACACATCCAGTTCATTTTTGTCACAGTGGTAACTCCACTTCTTGGAAATTAACTGCAGACTGTTGCCGAGTACAGAGCAGCAGTGTAAATGTGTTCCCTGCACTGAATACTTAGTAATGATAATAATTAACAATAGAGGCTTGGAAACAGTTCTCATTTAATAGTACAGTTGCCTGCAAGTGTTTCTGTTGTTCGCAGGCTGTCAGAGCTTTCTGCTTTTAATTAAAAGGGAATGAGATGCCAGTAGAAAGGTGCTGGATTGTCAGTCTGGAAATGAAATCCTCTGCTTATCTGCCAGCAAACACCAGGCACAGCTACCTGAATGCAATGCAATATACCCTTGGATACTGTAGAGTAAACTTCATAGGGCCAAGCTCCAAACTTAACCTAGGGATCTTGGTTGTGGATTGAAAGCACTGTTCAGAAAGAAAATGTGAGGCTGTATATATAATTTAATCAACAGGTGGGAGAGCTCTGCACTGTGGACTGAGCTCTGGGAGAGCTGTATTCCTTCACACAAAAGGGGCAATCTTGAATTAACTCTCAGGATTTATTGCCTTCTGTTTCAGGGATGCATAACTGAACTTGGCAGAGAAGAACCCTTTGCTAGATGCTCTGATTTCAGCCACAGCTATTGGTACCATCACATTTGTTTATGTTAAGAGCTGAAAGGACAGCAGTTCCCCAGACTTTCCTAGGGTGAAGAGCCAGTAGGAAGAGAAAAAAAACAGCATTAGAAACACCAAGAAAATAAGGCAGGCCACAAAAGACGAGGACGTAGGGAGGTGCAGTGATCCAAAAGAACTTTTAAAGTCACTACTATAAGCCTATTTCAAAATCACTCTGAGGAACAGAAATAGCCTCTGTGTAAATCTGTACCCTCCCAGTTGTGGAAGGCTAGAAGGAAGTTTATACCAAGCTCTTTTTATTCCTGCCTCAGAGGAATATTGAAGCAGCAAAACCATCCTTATTCAGCTCCATCTTTACCATTTTAGCCGGATCTGTGAAGTGGTGTAAACAAGGGGATGAATTCTGACACCAAGGGTCCCAGGCTGAACCCAGAAGCCATTACAGCTTCACTAATTCCGCAGTGAACGATCGACCAACGCTAGTAGCAGCAGCTGTGATAAGAGGATTCTCGTTTTCAACGTGCCAGATAGCCTGCTTTGGTTTTAACAGCACCTTTTTCATTTCCAGTCCAGGAGTCTGTCACAGCGAGGAGCCATAAATTACTGCCACAGCGTGCTCCTCGCCGCCCACAGCCTTTCCATAGCAAAATATGAACCATAAATCTTACCGACATCCTTTCCCACGACTCTTTTAATGCTCTCTTCCCTCTTCTTCCTCTCCTCGCCTGCGAAGAAATCCGGGAGATCCAACGGCGATCAAAACAGAAAGAAAAGTGATCAGACTTTGTGGGGAAGAGTGGTGGCGAACACAGAAGTTGATCAGTCCTGCTTTGCGAAGACTTCAGAGCTGGTGAAGGCTTTGGCCGTGGAAATGGTCCCAGCCATGGGCGGAATTTCACCCCCAGTCCTCCAGGAATCACTCAGTGCTTTGGATAAACGTGTTCTGATAGGAAAGGTGCTCCATTAATTTTCTGGGATAACTGCGTGCCATCGAAGCAGACTTGGTTGGTGGCCCCTAGAGATGCTCCAGGCTCGCTATATCACACAGACATACCCACACTAAAGATTTTAAGGATTAATTCCGCCGTGTTTATAATGAATAGATTCTCTCCAAAGCAGCAGCAAGAAATTGCTGAAATGATTTATGTAATAATTTCTCCCCCAGTCTTCCCCTTGG
Source organism: Callipepla californica brunnescens (assembly GCA_023055505.1). Lineage (NCBI taxonomy): Eukaryota > Metazoa > Chordata > Aves > Galliformes > Odontophoridae > Callipepla > Callipepla californica. Next base: position 805,398 of record JALIRH010000037.1, read on the forward strand.
CTCATCGGACAGTATCACAGATACACGCTTCTGCTATTTCCCGCTTCGTTATTTATTTTGCTTTCTGTTCTGTAACATCTATTCTATTTAGAGAACTGCACCTCTGCCAACTGCAGTTTAATTGGTACCCACTCCCTGCTCTGCATTTACATTTCACTAGAATAATAACGCTGGCGAAGGGTGTGATTTTTTTTTTTTTTATATATATAAAGAATGATGCTGCTCTGAACTCTTGGGTGGATGCAATTAGGTTCGCGTAAGAGTGATTTATATCGGTTTAGTTCTTCCCTTGCTCTGTAGTAATTGCCATCTCATTATGAAGCGTGTTTACCCTGACACAATTGCATCCACGATCCCTATAGCCCCTTTTATCCTTCATTTGTCTCCACGTCGGTTCTGCCGAAGGACACCCACACCCACTAGGGTAAGATCATCGAAGTCCTGAAAACCCATTTGGTCAAATCCATCAGAAGACAATTCCGCCTCCGGGGCTTTAAGCTCTAAAGAGCAACGGATGGGTTTGCGGTGATCATCACTGCTCGATTTGCATTACAGACTCCCGGAGTGCATAAAGAAAACCACGACTTTATGGTGCACCCTTGAAACAAATGGGATCGGTAGCACCCCTAAGGAGCTGAACTGCCGGGAGGGAAAGCTCCCTGCAGATTCATTTAACCCTTCAAGGTCTGCGCTCAGCAAACCTCATCGAATCCTTGGGTCACCCTGTATTGATGAGATCTGGATGTGCTACGATCAGAGCTCCGTGCAGATGGTTTGCAGGGTTTGCGAGGCCTTTCTGTGCCCTGGAGGCATCATGGGGAGGGGGGGAAAGAGCAGAGGGAAGGGATACCACGACCAGGACAGGGCTGGGGGCACTGAGTCCTGTCGGAGCAGTCTGAACGTGGCAATGGGGATAAGGGGCGGCCAGAAACACTGAATGTCCGGAGCTGGAGGGGCCGTGAGGAGCATCCACCTCCAACCCCAACAATGTGGGGCCCCTGCGATCCTAATCATTCCTCCCCACACCGAACCCGGCCGAGCTCTTGGGAGAGCCGTTCCAACCACCTCGGCCACCCCCCACAGCTGGGCTCGCAGGTGCGACCGTTAATGACCGCTAATGACGGCACAAAGGTCGTTAAAAGGCTCTAACGGTCGGGAAGGGGCAGTGATGCTGCGGGAGCTCGCGGGGTGCTGCGGTCTGCAGGTAAGCGGCTCCGGGTTAAAAGCGAGTTTAGTCCTTTAGTCCTTTTCTTTTTAAAGCGTGTCCCTTGAATCGATGCACTGCAAAGTGTGGGGTCCTTCGGGCTGATGGTGTTTGAGGGATGGGAGCTTCATCGGGCGGTGCACCGGAGCCCGACGGAGACGGCATTTCTCTGTGTGCGATTTGAGCAGCGGAGGGGTTCTGAGCTCGGAGTTGTTAGCAGAGAGGCTGTGATCGGTTTAAAAAGGCAGCACTGGCCGTGGAGTGGGGGAAATCGACCGTTTTGAATGCGAGAAACGGACGCCGTCAGCCTTTAGCTGTTTGTTGGACGGGTGCGCTCGGTTTTGATCTCGTTGAGTTCCTTAGCACCGCTCGAGGTTGAAAACCATCGCCAAAGAGAGAGTTGCATGAAGCAGAAGCAGCGTTTTAGGCCTCTGTACCTCTGACACCACGCTGCTAGGGTATTAAAGCGTTAGGAATGAAAAAGGTGAGCTGTACAGATGAAGCGCTATGGTAACTTTTCATGTGCAGGAATAAAGATTAAAATGAAGAGATACCAGTATAAAAGTTACTCGAGTTGCCCTTGAGCCATACAGCGTGATCTAATTCGAAGATCATAAAGGAAAAATCCTCCTTGAGGCATGCCCACAGTGGAGAATGGAGGGAGGAGGAATCCTGCTGCTGAGGATGGGAGTGGAGCCACAGCTGATGTTCCTGGGGCAGTGGGGAAGAGGGAAGGCTGCTGGCTCTCATTTCTTGCCCTCCCACTGTTATCTGTCTGTCTGTTATCCTGTCCCACTGATGCAGTGGCTCGTTCCCTGTGCAGTCCCTGTTAGCTCCTGTGTTTGGGAGGGAGGATGTCCTGCTGGCATCTGGCTGAAAGTGAATGGCAGGAAGGCAAAAAGGAGCCAAGGCCCTTCCCAGATGCCAATAGGACAGCAAATCAATATCCTTCTCGTTCAAGAGAGCAGAATGAGCGGAGTTTAGAGTGAAACTAATAGGAGGGCCAGGAAAGAAAAGCCTCAACTGCTGTTGCCATGACAAATAATGACAAAAAATGACTGGAGCGTTTTAAAGGTAATGTTGCAATAAAAAAAAAAATATCCTGTGGGTTGCTTGGTTATAATTGGGCTGGGCTGTGGGCACTCTGTGGGGCTGAGAGCAGTGCTTTGTGAGATGCACGAACAGTGTGAGCCCTGGTGGTGATGCACAGGGGCAATAATGCTGTTATGAGAAGGCCCCAGACTGAATTCCTCTGGGAGCCTTTCCCCCCCTTTTCTTTCTTTCTTTTTTAATAAAAATTCCAGCCAGATGGAGAACAGGGTTGGACTGCAGACCAATCACTCAGTCTTTCTAAAGATGATTTCTCTGTGTATATATTTGTTTTCTTTTCCTCCCGTTCATCCCAATGGATTTTAGATGCACCCGATGTGGAGCCCTTCTCTTAGCAATCTGTTTCCAAACTCTGACCTTAAATTTGTGGCATCATGAACACGCAAAGGGCATTAAGTTTTGTTTTGCTTTCTGAGGAGCATTCTGAGCTCTGGGTTACTTGTGGCTTCTCAAAACAGTGCTTACACCAAATAAATAAGGCAGCTAACTACTGTAGCCTGATTCCCTGCTCCTGTTTTGTTTTCCTTCCCACCCCATTTCTGAGCATTGATAGCTTTGAAATAGAAGTTAAGCTGCTGCGTGTGGAGGAGATGTGGATGGATGTGGGTGCTGCAACCTGGGGGTTAAAAGGGTACAGAATGAGCCTAATTGTGGGCGTGGTGCTTCAACTGCTGCAAGGCAGGCTTGTTTGTTCGTTAATTGGCGCAACTGGTTCACTGCAATTCACCTACACGGTGTAAAACCAGAGCAGCACAGCAGATTTATTTTTTATTCATGAACGTACAAGTTATGGCCAGCACAGAAATGTAAAGGAAATGAAGCGATGCTAAGGGTGTGCATGGAAAACTGCAGGTGTCCAGCACTGCTATGTTTGGGAACTGTGAGTTAAAAGCAAAAAGAGAGAGAGTTTAAAAAGTTCCTTAGTTATTAATATTCTTTTGGTGTGTGCTGAACCTTTCCTGTGTTTTGGGACTGCTCAGCTGCTGATGTTTGCGACCCCGTGGTGCTGATAGAGGTGTGGGTATGGATAGATTTTGTAGGCTGGAGAGTACAGAGATGGTCAGCAGAGATTGGCCCAAATCAAAGCCCTGTTTATGAGATCTCAGGCAAGATATCAGTCTGAAGTCAGAATTCACTGCTGCTGTTTCTTAAGGTATAAAACACCTGAGACCTTAGGGATGTTGGGACCTATATGGAATGCTGATTGGGTGTTGTTTGAATAGTGCCCTCTGAGGTTTTCTATAATAAGACCAGCCAAAATTGCACAGAAAATTTCTAAGGAGGGTTCTGATTTGCTTTTGTGGAGCTTTGGAATGAGATTGTTTTGACCACTATGGCTGTATTGAATCCCTTCTCCTGGTTGCCTTTGTAAATTGCTTCTCATTGGACAGCGTTTCTGGAATAGAAGACAAGTTGTCTATAGGCACTGGGATGGGCAGTTTGTGTTTTTGGAGTAGGCAGCACTTTGTTCATTGTGACAGAGGCATGAACAGTGAATTTCTCAGTGTGTTCAACGTAAAATAATCCAGTGGGGTTTTGGAGTTTTTTCTCCTCTTCAGTCATTCCAAATGGACTGCAAAAAAAAGGCTGCAGGCGCCTCATATTAGCACACTTGGTGTTTGGCACTGTGCAAACACTAGGAGCTAATGGTTTCGATTGTACTTTGGAAGACTGTGCCCTTTGAGAAACACACTGAATGAGTTAGCGCCGTTTTCGATGCAAAAATAATCCTGTAATATGGGAAGTATATAACTTTTAATACTCGTACTTCTCCCACTGGCCTGTAATGACCACAGACTGTCAGAATGCAATAATTCCAACGGGGAGTGACTTCACAGCAATAATAGTATATGCGAAGGCATCAAACATTCATGACTGTACCTGAGGCTTTTTAGTCCATAAACCTTCTTTGAACTCAAGTAATAGAGTTATCAAAAAGACAGAGCATAGAGCAACTGTTCATCATAAATGTGCTGTGTTCATAGACTTTCCTGAAATGTAGTGTGTGGAGTAATTTGGTCTGCTCTGCAATAGAATAACCAATACCCAACAGGCCCCCACTCTTTCTAGTCTTTCTCTCATTGTGCTTTAACTTAGCTAAATGCCATAGTGCTGCTTGCTCGCTCTGACCCTCCAAGATGAGAGGGACAGCAGCAGAGGGATGGATTTTGATGTAGTTGACAGCAAATATTAGAACAGCCTCAGTTGGAAGAGACCCGTAAGGATCATAGAGTCCAACTCCTGGCCCCACACAGGACCACCCAAAAATCAGACTGTACGAGTGAGAGTGTTGTCCTGTAGTTAATCTGGTGTGACTGATGATCCTGCCCCTGTACAGTTTGTACATGCGTACATTTCCTGCTGGGGACATTTAGGTAGGATTATAATAGTCAATATATTCTTGGGGGTGAGCACTACATCCATTTGAAGGAGGAGTTAGTCTTGACATTGTAGAAAAACAAACTAACAAAACACCCCAAACCAAACCCTGTTTGTGTGCTCAGCATTCAGTTAATATCAAGGGCACTCTCACAAGTGTGACATGCACCTAGGATTTAGCTGCATTCAGAGCCTGAGATCTTCGCAGCCACAAAAAAAAGCTTAACACAAAGCTTTTCATGTCAGAGGAGTGACGTGTGGTTTGAAATTGTTTTGGTTAACAGGTGCTGCTCAAAGCCTTGTTTTGGTGGTAGAGCTCTGGAAGCCTCTCTGTTCCCGTGTCACAGAGCAGACTCTTGTTGTGTATGTGCACTCCTACATGTCAATTGTGTTGCTTGCCTGTGGATTGCATTAAGTATTTCACCCTATGCCTGTCTAAACTTCTAAGCATTACAGCTGTAGACTGTGTGTGTAAATAATTTATGAAAAGCATTGTATGGATTTTAAGTCTTACCCTTTTAGCATCTGCCTTTTCATCTCTGAATGTTACTGGTGTATTACACGGCTGTGATAAATTAGCTATTTAGTGAATTGGTTATGGTGGATTTTCAGGAGGGAGCTGAAGTAGCTGTTACTCACGTAAATATGCAAAACTTTGCTCGTAACAAACTAGGGAAAAAAAAAGGCTAATTAGTGTAATTACTGTCATTATGATTCTAATTTAACTGCATGGACTTGCACTGAAGCAACATCAGAGCTGTCACATTTGCAAACTGCATAATTATATGTATTAAGTTCTGTCTCCGTTGCATCCAATATATGGAATGTGCTGTACCTTAAATTGCTCCAAAAAAAAGAAGTCAGAATGTCATTAAAGGTCTGCCTTGATTTCCTTGTTTTTTTTTTTTTTTTCTAATTACCAGTGAAAGGTGAAACAAAAAGCTTTGCTAAATAAATCCTTTATGAACTTTGAGTGTATTTTTAAATAGATGCCACGTTGAAAATAACAAATCAGAATGTACGCGTACGGATTCGTGTATTTGTGTCTGCATTTATAAATCTTCCTGGCTCGGATTAATGGTAGCACAGATCTCCACTCAGGTGACAGAGATGCTCTAGGACTGAGAGTCTCACAGTGAGAGTCCTTCAGCCTGGCTGGTAGGGAGCAGCTGTCCCCAAGTAGGGCTGTATGAGCACTGCCCTGCTGCCGGTACGTGATGCTTTTCGTGGAGGTTGTGGCCTATGGGATAATGGCAATTGATTTCTTACACTCAGAGCTCAGAAGTATGATTCTTTATGTATATACCTGTGCTGAGGCTCACTGATTAATGATACATTCACAAAAACTGGATGGAAATTCTACAAGAGCCCAAGAGATGACACTAGGAGTTCTAGATTTTCTATTTTACTACTTGACTACATATATATGTGTGTATATATTCCAGACCCTCCCCAGCAAGGTTATGTTTTCAGTAGTTGCTACTCAAAGCTGTTGAGCTTTGTTCCTTGCCCCCAAATAAGTAGCTTCCTAAACTGATTGGTCTTGAGTCATTGAATGATTGTGGATAATCTGAACTGAATTAGTTCACCCACCCACGCAGCGCTGCCTCGCAGCCCATCAGCATGCTGGAGTTATGATTCAGTGCCTTTAATGATCAGGATATTAAGTAGAACAGTAATTTCAAATAACGCCTTTTGGTTGCCAAGGGTTTAGTTTTGCAAAGCCTGGAAGTTGCTGTGCCTCTCAGCGTGGTTTGGTTGCCTTTATAGTGTGCAGCACTAAGGTGAGTGCTCACCAAAACCGACTGCAGCATCAGTTTGTTTCTCAGGCAGCATTTGGTGCCACGCGTGTTTCAGGAGATGGGCCTGTATTTATCACCCAAGTGTGGAAAAGTGGGTGCAGAGTCGGTGCCACTTTTGAGCTCATCTTCTGCTCCTGCATGATGCATTTATTCAGCTCTTAACAGACAGAACTTAGCACGGGACCTCAAAGCAAAATCCTTCCGAGCTTTGAAGCTGCTAAGAGACTTGAACCCATGATTACAGCTTTCCTAGAACGGAAAGATGAATAGGAAAGAATACAAGTTTTGATGTGATCCGAATCCACTTTTGATTTCGAGTTCTCTGTCTTGACTTAATTCCTTGAGATGTTGCGTGCCCCTTCTGAGCCCCCAGCCCTCCTTCCAGCCTGAGCCAGAGCATCCTCTGAGACTTCCTCACTTAATATGTATTTATGCTTCTGGAGCACTCCTGACAGTTTGTTTTCTCCCCCCTTCTACATAAAAAATGAGTTGCTTTTGTACTGCTCAGCACTGTTATGAATATTTATCCGGAGGGTTTATTTTTGTTATCCTAAATCTGCCTGTATCCTTTGTACGGAGAAAAATGGGAAATAATTAATCTCTTTGTTAATCTTGATATTTGCATGGAGCAAGTGAAACAAGCTCTTCAAACCACTTGCTCCGCTCTTTAGAAGTATTTACTCTGCAGTTCAGAGGGAAACTTGAGGGCTTATTTATTTATTTTTACCATTTAGGATTCAATATACTCAGTGGGAGGCAAATTTCCTAGTCCTCGGTGGGTTGTATCTGGTTCACTGCGGTGGTTGGAAGAAGATTTCAAAAAGTAACTGTGGGAGAGGAGTGGGAAGTTACCAAATCTGAGCAGGCAGCTCATGTAATAAACATGTGCTTCAGATCTTCCCTCTCGGAACACAGCAGGCCAAGGGAGCACCCTGGTGCATGCTGCATCCTGCTGCTCACAACCTGCTGTTAGTAGGCTCTCCTGGTGGCAGGAGGGACTTGGGCACTCCAGAGTTGTTCAAGACAGTCGTTTTCTTTGTTTTTTACACCCATGTGCATTATTCTGTGCTGTCGTAATGAGATGTGATGTGGGATGAGACCCCTGTGCCTTCATCTCATAATCTGTGGTGGCTGAAGCCAACAGAACACATTGAGCCCTGGGTATGTGGGGTTAAGCCTAAGAGTAGGACCTCAATTTTCTCAAGTTTTTCTTCTCGTTAAGGTATTGCCACTGGCCCAAATTTCATGCACATCCCTAGGCGTGAGACTTCCCATGTGCCTTGAGAAAATATCACTTGTTGCCTTCAACAGAACCCAGCAGAAGCGTGGCAGAATGAAATGATGGGTTCAATCTTTCTGTGCTGGGTGACTACCAGCATGCAGCACTACAGCTGCACTTGCTCTACAGTGCAGTAGGATTAGTAGGAACAGTAGCAATTGTTTTTTAAGACATATCCTTTACGTTGAAATTTGCAAACCGAAGTCAGCTCTGGCGTTTGACTTCAAAAGGTTTGAAAGTAAGAATGGGCTCGGCCCTCCATCTGAAGAATGCATTAGAGCAATATTGAATCTTTGTTGGAAATGGTAACCCTGCTTTGAAGGCTCCTGTTTATGAAAGGCACTTTGAAGGTATTCATTCTGTCTGAAATGAATTCATGCTATTCAATCTGCCACTCAGAATAAGATATAATAGCAGTCAGTCATGATTGCTGTCATCTATCAGCAGTTCATTACGTAGCAGTTAGAGGATACAGCACTTGTGAAAAACATGGCTGTGTACAACTTGAAAAGAAAAAGCCAACAGCTTCATGTATAAAGGTACTTAGCCTCTTCCTCTACAAGGCTGGGTGACATTTCAAATGTTTTAATCAAGGGATGCTGCTGATACACTGAGCAGGCAACAAACTGGTGGAAAATGGTGCTGCTCCAAGGCATCACTTTGATCTGGTTGAAGATTAGCCTAATTCTGGACCATCTTCTCCCCCAAATGGTGATTTTCTGCTATATGTAGTGATTCCTACTGACACAGGGTAGATGTGAGATGTGTACTAAACAGTGTTCAACTTCAGTTCTTCCACTAATCAGATGCAACTGACATTCCTATAGTAGTTTTCCTTAGGAGCTCATCTCTTCCACGTGTCTGCCAAATTATTTGTACGTTTCTTCTGCTTTTTTGTGCAGCCAAATTCACCCTGAGTTGGCAGGGAGGTGGAAGCTGCCCATTTGAGACTGGGCTTTATTTACAGGTGAAGCTGGACTCTTTCTGTTATTAAAATGGCTTCTACTAGACTGAGAGTTTGTGTGGACAGGGGAACCAAAAGCAGAACAAACAGTGGAGTTTGGACAGCTGCACTGAGAGTAGTTTAACCAAACGAGTGTGTGTCTCCTGAAATCCAGTGGCTTTTAATTTGTTCTTCCATTGCCACGCTCTACTGAGTGGGAACAAAGATAACAGGAGGAACCACCCAATAATAGTCACCTTATGTGCTGATGTTCCTTATCTACAGATGATTTAGGATAGTTCTGGTACTGTTTAGGAACGATGTATTGATTCATGAGTATAATGGCACTGATAACTGTGTAGAAAAGACTCTGCAAAGCTGTATCTAGTGCTTATGTAATCATTTTAATTGGTGTATCTCAAACACAGTACTTAAGTGGGGTTTGTAATAAGGTTTGGATTCTTTCACCTCCTCTGTAGATTAAAGAGCGTGCGAAACACAGCGTACAAGTGAGAATGGGCACCTTAGCTGGGAGTGTAATTTCTCCCTAATCTCTGAAGAGTAATTGAGTTAATAACTAGTTAACTACTTGCTGATGTGTAATTTTCTCATTTATACAAATAAATTGTAATTAACACATATGGCCTACGGATACACACACGGGGGGGAGGGGGGAAATATTAATATTCTCCCTCTTTTCCCAAGCATGGGTGGATTAAAATGTCCTGTTTTCTGGGAATTACATTTTAATGAACTCTAATATGCACAGATCCCATTAATGAAGGCTGGGGTTTTTTTTTGTATCAGCTCTTCTAATGATGAGGATCAGCTTGAAGCAAAAGAACTTGAAAAGCTTTACATAAAAGTGGAAGAAGGGGTGGCAGGGAATCCTCACAACTGCATCTGAAGTAAAAGCCTTAGGAAAAGTACTGCCTTTTCTTTTTTCTTGGGTTAAATGCTTGGTACCCTTAGGTTTGCTCTTTCAATCCCAGACTTGACAAACATCACCCAGCACTGTGGGGTTTGGGAAGTGTTGAAGTTGGTTGCTGGGCCTGAGGGATGAGTTCTGTCCTTGCCTCGTTGTCCTGGTGCTTTCTTGGTCCCCCATAAGCACCAGCAGAACATGAAATGTTCCTGTACAGTGCCTGAGAACACCTGTGTTCTTCTGGATCCCTAGTGAGTGGTTTCTTGGTTTCTTTGGCCATATCCTCAAAGGTGCTGATTCCCACTGGAATCTGCTCCTGTGTGCATCTGAGCTGTGCCTGGCTCTGGGTGCTGAGGGGGAGGCTGACATTCCCCTGGTGCAGATCCCTGTCCTCCCACCTCATTGCTTTGCTGGACTGGTGATGCACTCAGGTTCCAGCTAAACAACACAATCCTGCTTTGCAGGTGCAGTGTTTGCTTCATCTGTGTTTCAGGCAGCTGGATAACCCTGCCAGGTACCCCAGTGCAGTTGCAACTGAGCCCTGAATGGAAAGGAAATGATTATTGCATTTTAGTCATCGCTGCCTTTATTTCCTTTGGGCTATTGGTCGCAGTCTGTAACATTACCTGAGCTGCTCTCGCTCCTCCGATGCTCAGCTCCTAAATTGGGGTTGGTGCTGAGTGCTTGCGATGTCAGCTCTTGCCAGGAGGTGTCCCCTAAAGCTCACCAATCTTCTATTAGGATGCTAGGTGAGGGCTAATGACAGCGAGGAAATATTTCAAAACGCACAGGGCAAAACTCCAGTAAGATTCCAGTGTACCGAACAGCACCGTGAAATACAGGTGAGGTCACTTCTTGAATCAAACGACTCATGTGAACACACCCACGTCTTAGGAAGGTCTTTCCTTCCTAAGAGAGAGGACGGTGCAATGAAAGTGCATTTCTCTGGGTCTTCAACTTAGGGCGTGCTGCTGAGCTCCTCACACTCTGTAAGCTAACATCATCTTCCACCCAGGAGACCCTTCTTTGCTAATCACTGTGATGGCTCTTCGAGACAGAGCTTTAAAAACAGCATCAGATTTGTTCTCAGTTGTCAGTCAAATATTCCTCCAAAATACGAAGTCAGCATCTCTTTGCTAATCCTGCTGGGTATCTGGAGGTGACCTTTATTTGTATGGGTGTGGCTTGAAGAAATTAAGTCTTTTGTTTTAGGAAAACATAAGCAGAGCACTGTGAATGGTGAGGAGTGATGTGCTGCTCTGGCTCTCCCGGGGTGGTCTCTCCCCTCACCCCAAGCTCTCTCTGCTATGCGAGGGACAATTGTCAGACAGCAAGGACAGCTATTTCCATAGTGCTCAGTCTGCATGGGTATCTTTATGCCATCCCGTGCTTCCAGATGTGTGAGTAAGTGCCTCGTTGTCAAGGTGATGGGCACGTTATGATAGTACCTGAGTAAATATTCAGGGAAATTAAAACCCAAAAGTTAATATTAATGATATTAATATTTCTACTCTGCATGTTCTTGCTGTCATGGTGGAGCTTGCTGTTCTGCCTTCAGCAGAAGCTGTTTTGGGGGAGGAGTAAATGAATTTATACATAAGTGGAATTGCAACATTTAGGGTGTGCTTGATCCTCATCATCCCATCAGCAGCAAGGTGGATAAATAAGTTTGAGCATCTGGTTTACGGGGTTCACCTCCTCCTTGTTCTCATTGAACCTTAGGGGACAAACCATATTTGTGTTGATGTATCATCTCCTCTTATATTCCTTCCTGGTGTGAAAGTGTCTTTAAGTCAATTTATTGCTGTAATAGGAGATTAGGAGCAGTATTTGAGAACGGACCAGGCTGAAAAAGCACTCCTCAAGAAATTCCTCAAGGACTTCTTTGCTGTCTTATTCTCTTCTTGAATTTAAATGCACTGTGGAAATGAGAGCGAGTCTCATCTCTCCCCTGCTTCTGTCAAGTTGCCCAGCTGGGGTTGTTGTGTTCCTTCTCAGATGTGTTTATGCTTTGCAGGGCTCCCAGGCTGCCCTGCACTACCAGCAGTGAACTCATCCATATGACGCTGTCGTCATCAGACTGGTGCTAATTCCCCTTTGCCCAGATGGGCTCTATTCCCTCTCTTCACAACAGAAGCCCATGGAAACTTCTCCCACTGTTGGTGGTGTAACACACAGAAAGACTCAGTTAAAAAGCATATGATGAGTTGTTACCCTTGTAGACAACTTCTGACCCTCCTGTTAGGAGAGCAATCTGGTCATCTCTTCCCATCGCAGGAACAGCTGGTGTTTTGATATGTAGTTCATGGTTTTTTGCTTAAGTTTTGACTGTTGCTGACTGCAGAAGATATAATGTGGAGTTATCTTCATGTTAAAAATCTAAAAAGCAGTAAAAATTAATTGTGGAGTTAATAAAGTAATAATCTGAACAAACATGCAGGCTCAGTGGATCTTAGGAACCAGTAGAAATGTTTTTCTCTACAGCATAACACGATGCGGTTTACTGGAACTTTGATTTATTTTTTCTTTGCTTAGATGACTGCCATCCTTGGCTTTCCTTCTCTTTTCCTTTTGTGTTAGGAACGTTTGAACTGCTCTGAGAAATGTTTCCTACTCTGCAGGGGTTTCTCCAAGGGGTCTTGTCCACTTAGATTGTAAGGCCCATAGTGTCTGGCACAGAGTTCTGTTACAGATCAGTGATGGAGGCAGAAATAGAATGGTGCGTGTGTATTTATGTATCATTTTAAAGTTGGACTCCATCCCTCAAACATCTAAAATGTGCCCTTTCTTTCCTTGGCTGTTGTACAGCAGCACAATGATGCACTCTGTATTTCACTGCTGTGCTCATCTCATCTTCCACTGCAGTTATATGAGCTCTGGAGCAATGCTTTATCCCTCACTGTGTTTTCTTGCTGAGCTTAACCCAGCAGCCTCAGCCCAGAGGAGTTCTTTGTATGCATGAGGTATGAACAAAGGCTGTTTGGTCCCCTGAAAATGAATTACCACGTGTTTTTGATGGCCAGCTCATATCAGCATCCATATTGATGTGTATACACAGTAAGAAAGAACTCTTGTTTTCTGCTTCTCCCAGCACAAATCAGCAAGCTCAGCCATTTACGAGGCTGCATGGTCTGTGCTCTGCAGGTTGTGGTGACCTGTGTGAAGCAGTGGGGGCTGGAAGGGGAAGGGAGGGTTTTGGAGCAGCTTTTGTGTAATTGAATAGATCTGGCTCAGGAAAGTTAAACAATTGTTTGTTTGAACAGAGAAAATACAAATAGCACAGGAGTGCAGGGATTGCTATTTTGTGTTGGATCTGTTAGCACCTAGACCTCGTTTTTCAGGAGCTGTGTGTCTTACCTTTCTCTTTATACTTAGTGTAAGCAGTTTAGTGATTTATCACTGAATTCAAGCTAGAAATGACATGCATTTCTCCTAGGCTGAAGGAAGGTTATTCACCAAACAGTTTATGTTGATCTGATTGATGTGGTTTGATATTACACTTGAATTTGGTTCAATACCTGTGTGTACCCTGAGCTGTGGGGTCTCGGGTGGCAGACTTGAAAGGGATTTTGGTGTCTGTATCACATGGCAGTGGGAACATCCTTGTGACCAGCAATGCACAGGGTCAGGCAGCAGAACAAGTTGCCCATGGTGTGGGGTAAATGAAGTCAGAGCTGTTCCTGTCTGTAGCTAACCTGGGGGTGGCTGGGGTTGTTTTTTTTTTGTCTTTTTTTTTTTGTGAGTGCTTTTTTTATTATTATTATGTTTTTTCCAATGAGATTCTATTAGTTAGGACAGAGTACTGTGCTAAGGGATCTACGTCAATGAAACTGGTGGAGGAGTGCCCCCGTTGGTGGTGATGCTGCTTGTCTTACCTTTGATTTTACCCCAAATGAATGCTAGTATTCATTTTGTGGTGGATAATGAGTTGCTGCTGCTTATTCACAGGTTAATTTTTCTTGGTTTGACCTTTTGAAATAACAGATAATTGCCTCCGTGTGAAAGAAGGACAGGAAATTAAACAAACAACCCCCCGAAAAAAAAACAGCAAAACAATAATGTTTTTGCTTTCTTTTTTTTTTCCCCCATTAGTCACCAGAAAGCAAATATCAACAGCCTGTTACAAATCTGGAAGTGGTTCAGGCATGATCTCTCTATCAAGACATGCACAGTATGCCAAGAGCAAAGGCTGAGTGCAGCACTTCATTGCAGATTGCTGTTGTGTGTAGTTCCAAAGAGATCTGCAGATACAGAGAACAAAAGAATCCCACGAAGATCTGTGGGTTCACAGGAGGTGGAGGGGAAAAGAAATAGCAGCGGATCACATCGTTGTGTCCGTTGGTTAAGGCAATATTATGGCATAAGTAACTTATTGCTTTGCCTTTTCTGTGCCCTTTGTTCTTCACTGTGTCCTGCTGAGAAGGATGGAGAGGTGAAGAAGTCGGGGTGGTCTGAGCAAACAGCTGAAATGGATGGCTTTCCTTGGGGGCTGTTCAGAACGAATGGTATTGGGTGCAGTTTTTCTTGCACCTGTAGCATCGTATGGAGAATTCCAATGGAGGTGAATGGCAGCCAGTTTGGGAAAGGAATCATCATTTGCAGAGTGTTTTCATCTGGAATCAGTGCTGGTGCTGTTGCATGAGCTGCCTGGGAGGGCTTTAAAGCAGGGAGTGGTGGAGTGGAGACAGCAGTTGGTGCTGCTGGTTGCCTCTTCTGCATTTTTTATTGTGATGTTTTGCTTCTTTCCCTCCTCTTTACTGCTACCCTGTAAGAACCATGTTTTGAGTGGGATTTCATGCTTGCTCCTGTAAGCAGTCGTTTGTGTGCTGTCTGTAAACGTGCCACAAGAAAGCAGAATAGAACCACGAGAGGGAAGAGTAAGTGAGCTTAAAAATGTAAATAGGAAACGAAATGATTTCCTGCTGTGGTTGAACTGGAGTTCAAGTTGGTGGTTTAAACTTGTAGAAGTTTCACTGCTGTGTGTGCTCAGAGGTGGAACTCGGTATCTTTGCACAGTTCTGTTGGAGATGAAGGAAGGGATACAGTTGCTCTAGCTTTGCTGAGCAGGTGCTGCCTGGAGCATCTCGCTGCCCCATTGCCTGACCTGGAGGTTTGCTGCAGAGCACCTTCCATCTGCAGCCACACTGAGTGCCAAGTTACAGCAGCCAGCACTTTGTCCCAACATTACGTTTAGCAAGGGGGAAAAAAGGCAGTAAAAGGCAAGAGATGGAAGCAGTTTATATGCAGTGTTAAATTGTGACCGTATCGATTAAAAAAGGCAAAATAAAACCAGCCCCTCTGAACTGGAGTACTGGAGATGACCTGTTCCAGCTGCCAGCAGCAGGCAGACTTCTGCAGTCACCGTTCATTTGGAACGGTTTGAACAGCTCCGGAAGTATTCGTGAATTCACATTTCCTCACTCCCCTGATCCTGTTGTCGGCTTAAAAATCCACATTTAATTAACCTCTTCACCCAAGGCGTAAATCAATACTAAAACTCCAAATACTCCCCGGACCGATAGCGATTTTCATTTGGAGGGAGGCTGCTGGAAATTAGAAATTAAGGTGCCTGCAGGAAAGGAGCGAACTAATTGCGTGGTGTGAAGCACAACTAACTGGTAAACTGCAGTAATGAATGTCCTCAGCTGGGGCTGGGAAACCCACTTGTTACAGTTCTGGGGAAGAAAGGGAGAAAGCAGACTGTGCTGTGTGTGAGAGACTGAGCTCACTGAAACACAGATTGCTGTGTATTTTAGAAACTACACGGAGCAGAGGATGTTGGAGCCCCATGGATTTGCATGTCTGCATAATTTTATTACAAAAATCTCGTATAGTGTTAATCCCTCCCTTCTATTACTGCCACCTCGTAATGCTGTCGTGTATTTTTAGTGCAGCAGCTCCTGAGAGTGCAGTTCTGCACGCTTGCGTTGCATGGGGTACGGGAGATGCTCGCTGTGACTAAGCAACACACGAAAAGAATAGATCATGATTATTTTCCCAGGGGTTTGAGGGGGGAAATAGTGCTCCTTTACTACGCAAATAATTTCACAGCTGACGTAGAAGTGGTTGGGGTACAGTTGCAGAGGCTGGAGGAGTTATTCACGTTGCCCTCTGCTAATGTGGGAGCTTAATTCCTATGCAGTGAGCAGCAGAATAGGATGGTTTTATACTCCAGGAAGGATTTCTATATAGTTCCAAATCTATTTTTTTCTTTTATCCTGAATAATCTTTTGGTATCAAATAGTGCTTTCTTTGCACAGTTTTGTTAAAGGCAAGCACTGGGGGGGACTAGATCTTGTACTGCAGTGAGTTTAAGACTTGCTTCATCCGCTGCTGGTGTGAGTACCCCCTGAAATAACGATGACTGATAATGGAATAAATAATGATCAGCTGAGATTTAGCTGAGGTGGCAGAAGGAGGTGGTTGGTGAGATGTGGTTGCTGCTGCAGTCCGTGTTCTCTTTGCCCGAAGGATTCTAATCTGAAAGTGGAAGGGCTGTGCTGTGTGCTGGAGAACCCACTGCGCTTTGCAGACGTGCTGTCAGCTGAGCAGTGCCCAGGCACTTAGGCTATGTTGTGGCAAGATGCTCTTTTATGTCCCTTTCTGCAAACGTGTGAGTGTTGTCTTTGCTCCAGGTGTAGATGGAGGGGTCTTAATCAGTTTGGGTCTTGAGCAGAAGTGGTGGGATGTAAAGCTGAAGCACATGTGCCTGTATGGGGGGTTGTGTCTACATTCCGGCTCTTGAGGCTTTTCCTGCTTTGGTACAGCAGAACTTGGTTTTCCATTTAGTGACTCGTGAGATGGAGCATCTGTAGCACCTGAGGGTGTCTTTGAGCAAGGGACCTGGTTCCCTTCTGTCAGGCAGTTACAGCAGCAAGGACAACCTGCTGTTGTGTTTGGAGGAGGTAGACAAGGACTTCATTCCAATGTGCTAACGCTGAGTGCACGTGGATGATGGAAGCAAAAATCATTCAGTGTTAAATCTGGCTGCAGAGCTGGTTTGGATATTCGTTTATACCAGGAAGACAGAGGATATCCTCATAGCAAAACCACATTACAGTAAAGCTTTCTAGCTTTTGAATCACAAAATGATAGATACATCAGGGATAGCTCTGCAAAGACCTTGAGGACTCCATGGTCAGCTTTGCTCATCTTGTTTACAGATGTTATTTCAGATGGACATTTTATGTTTTGTGGTGAATGCAATTCTGCATACTTGAACCTTCCAAGTACTTGAATTACACACCTCATTTCACTGGAATCTAGTGGTTGGTATATCTTCAGCAGCACCATTAAATAAAGTCTTAGCTCAGCAAAGAGTTTTACCATGTGGTTAAAGCTCAGCTCATTCTCAAGTCCCCTGGTGCCTGAGGACCTTCAGGCAAAGTTATGCCTTCAATTATGTGCTTGTTACTTCCTCGGTTGTAATGGGATTGCTCAGGTGTAATGAAGGGCAAAAAGGGGCAAAACGTATCTGTCTTCAGTAGCTGTATTCGTGTGGCTCTTATTGCTTTCTGGAGTTGTGGTGCAAAACCTTGGATGGAACACAAGCTCAGGTCGTGTCTTCTGATTTCTAATACTCAGATGAGACAGGAAGATTCTGGGGCTTGTAGCACAAAGCTGGTTTTTCATAACCGAGTAAATGAGGAGTGGAGAGGGAAACCCAGCCCACTTAGTGTGTAAGCTTTAGTGAATCTCATCAGGAATTAAAGTAATAACAGATATGGAACCCCACAATGCTCTTTACTCAGAATCACTGTTCAGAGAATGGTAAGACCATGGGTGGGGGGAAGAGAAATAAAAATTAATTAAAATGTTTATGGGGGAAAACCAACCATCCTCTCTGATGGGGATTTATTAGAACATACATAGAGCTTTCTTTTCCAGGGCTTATAAGCTTCAAAAAAATATGGGTATGTACAGATTGTTGGGGTCACTTAGGTAGGAGTAAACAACTTTGCATCGTTCTTGTATTTTGCATGCAAAATACATTTTAGGGCTTTATCAGAGCTTCCCTTATGTGCTTGCAGCTGCAGAGCTGCACAGCACATTCACATATGATAGCCATCACTTCAGGCTCTATTTCACCTTGTCACATCCCATTTATAAACTGGGGTTTTTAATAGGACGACAGACAGTCACCGAAGTGGGAAGGCCTTAGAAAATAAATAAAATAAAGACTGAGGAAGTCAGAGATCATTAAAGCTGACACCACCTCACATGTTCATTAATTATGGATATATCTGGAAGAGCTTTGTTAAACCACTGACAGGTACATGTGATATAACTTTTGAAAGCTCTTGGAATGTGGAAGATGAGGGAACCTGGAATTGAAATTCAGTCCTTGGTTGCTTAAGTTCAGGGCTGCCCTCATCCCGTGGTTTAAATTTAGTTAATGCTGAAATTCTGGCCAAGAGGGCTCTCGAAAGCTCTTGAACTGCCTTTTCAAGGGTGGGGAGATCTGCATCAAGAAAGAAACTGATATCCCCTCTCAGAGGTATCCCAGTTGAGATACTGAGAAAACACAGTTCACTTTCTACATTGCCTTCAAGCCTAAAGTGACTCAGGACCATCCCAAGTTTCCTATTTAGAGCTGAAGTTTGGATAACACCTTGTGTGTTAATTCTAGCAGAGCTAGCTCTAAGATTGGATACAGCTGTGACACCATTCCTGCGCTTCCATAACCAGGCTAATGAGCCAGCTAGAGCAGGATTAATTTGCTGAGATGTAATCTGATAGATTATCCCCATACAGGAGCTCATTATGAATACTGCCGCTAGGTCCTAAGTTTGTACTGCTGCTGTTTCAGTGTTGGTTTTTTTTTCTTTCCAGTTTTTCATTTTCTGCCCAGTGAATTTCCTCCTGTGCCATCCTGGGAAGACAGGATCTAATTTAACAAAAGTCCACCATGCACAGTAGCCAGGCAGCAGTGTTAATTGCTTCTGCACAGTGGCTGCTCATGCGTTAGTGCTTTTGTGTTGGCTTTTTATAGCACCAAAAGGGAAATGTCTGACCACGAGGAGCTGCCTGTATGCACAAATAGGTGCGTGTGCCCAAACAGACACTCACACTGCTCTGTACGGTGGCTGCAGGAGGCAGGGAAATGCACTGAGTGTAGCTGAATGCTGAAATAGCCCTCCTGGCTATTTCGTGCTGCTCCTGGTTACCAGGCTGAAGTGTGGGGCTGTAGAAGTCTTGAAAGCAGCTATCCATTCAGCCTGAATGGAGGAGTCTTTAACAGAAGGTGTCCTAAACCTCAAAATCAGGATCACCTTGGGGCAAAGCTTGCCAATAGCATGACGTGAACCTTAGCGTGGCATTTAAAACCCCAGAAAAGGGGCAGAAAAGATCGAGCTGAAATCTGTAGCTGGTAAAGCAAATTTATCTCATTAAAACACTTCATTTGCTGCCTTGAGAAGATCTCCAAAAGCCTTGAATAGGATTAAGGAAAGGGCATTGAGATGAACAGAGTACAGCCATATCAGCGAGGGGTTTTACAGATGGCATCTCTACCTTGTGGAAAGCTTTTTATACCCTAAAATCACATTCAGACGGTTTAATATAAGTTAATAAGAAATGTGGACTTGAGTGAAAATGCAGGAAAGCAGCATAGCAGGCCACGCTAGGTGCAGACATGATCTCTTGAGTCTGGAGGTGGGTCAGGGTCTGCTGTGTACGCACATCACCTGCACAGACTTTGTGTGCTGAGTATTGCCCATCCCCTTAAAGAGTGATACTGTATACATTTAGGAGTAGTGGACAATTTGTTATCAGATTACGTTCTAGAAATCATTTGTCAGTCAACTGCCAGCGTTGGATTGGCGGAGAAGGCTTTGAACTGTTGCTGTCATGAAGTTTAATAAATGTTCCTTTGATTTTTGTTAATTAGATCAGACAATAAACTGCCAGGGAACGACAGCTTCAATAAATCTATTTTAAAAAGATATTAGAAGTCACCAGTCCCAGGCAAACATCTGTTTACCATGGAGTCAAAGGCAGGGCTTCCTAATTACGTGGTTGCTTTGGCTCGGCAGCTTTCCAATGGTGGTGTGCTCCTTGGCACGAGGAGTGAGCTGCCAGAAGTGTGCTGACCATTCAGCTTAATAAACAAGATAAGGGAGTTTAAGAGGAATCCCTGACAAAACAGAACACGGTCTCATCTTGATAGCAATGCATATTTTGCAGGAAGGAATAGAGAACTTTACAGCAGGTTGCTGGAGAAGGATCAGCACTTCTGCTGGGGTTAGGGCCCTGATCTGTATCAGGATGAGGGTGCTTTGTGGCCTTGCAGTCTGAAGGCTTTCACTGACATGTTTTTTTTGTTAAGTCTAATGTAATATTGTGTTTATTTCACGTACAAATACACAGCCCTCCTTTGAGCAATCCTAATGTGAACTGTACCACGTCTCGTGCCCTGAATTGTGTGGGCTGTGCAGAAATTTTTGCTCATACTCTTCTCGAACCTCACAATGAGAACAGAAGTGTTATTTTGCTGTGTAACGTACCACTTCCCCCTTCTCCCTCACCACCTTTTCCTTCCCACCTTCTTTCTGAAATAACCTATTGTACTTTCGGTAGCGTTTTCTCATACAGAAGGATCCTTGCTGTAGTAGCTCAGCTACAGGAAGAGGGGATTTCTTTTAACAGCTATTTTATTTTCAGTGTTAGCTCTTCCTGTGTTTGTTTCATCCGTTAGGTAAAGAATTGCCATATTGAATTAGACCAGATCAAAGCTAAATGCTGCCTCGTCTTCCAGCCTCTGCTCTTTGTAAAAGATGTGACGTGCACGTGTGCTAGTGTAAGAACAACCCTGCTTTCAGCTTCCTCGTGCCTTTGATAGACTTCAAAGTTAGTGAACCTAATAGATATTGATGAAGCCATTGTACTCCATTAATGAACCTCTTTAGACTTGTGGCTGTACAGTAACAGGTGTTGAGTTCTGTGATTTACTTGTGATTCTTGGGAAAAAGAACTGTGTTACCTGCCTTAGGGTGCTGCTCACAGCTTTGGTTGGGCCGTGGTTTGGTGGAGTTTCAGGCACATCCCATGAGATTCTTAAAGATATTGCAGATTTTATGAATGCTTCGAAGCCAAACCCAACTTCCCAGCATTAGAGTACTGCAGAATTTGCTGTGCCACTATGGTAACTAAAGCTTGCCATCTCCATTTCACTCGCTGCCTATTGCCCAAAGAAATCAAGCCTAGTTCTTGTCACACTTGCTCCTACTTACCCAGTGACTGCACCACTAAGTGGTAATGGGATGAAAGTGGATGGAGAGCTTTGCTGAGAGCTTTTTCTTTTTCCTCTACCTTCTGAATGCTGCAAGTTTTTGGCACAGGAGACCAATCACACAAAGCTCTTTGCTGAATTCTCAGTGGTTTCATTATGGGGTTGGAGGAAAAAGAGAAGAGCATAAAATACTGAATTCCATGACTGATTTTCTTTTATTTACTATTTTTTTCCCCCTTAGCCTGTGACTAGAGTGAAACCCTCTGCTTCCCTGATTTGGTCTGAATTAAGAACTTGCTTCTTTTAATTAGTATCTCTCCTTTGTCCTCTCCCCTTAGTTCCCTTCAGATTAGACCCATTTTCAATGTGTTGCTTTGTACATATGTCATGATCTGCTTTGAGATCCTTTGGGAGGAAACCTCAGGCTTTACCTGCCACAGTACCCCTTGGAAAGCTGCTTGTAGCCTAAGCCTGGAGCTCTTTATTTATTTCTTTATTTATTTTTCTGGTGCCACAGCAAGAGAATAATAGGCAGCTGGCTTCATTAATGTCCAAGTCCTTGTAAACAGAGATTTGTAGCCTTTATGAAAGGATACGGCCTGTTCTGAGTTAGCTGTAATGACTGCCAGATTGCTTCCCTGTTGAAAAGAAGACTGTGCCTGCATGTAAATAATTACTACAGACACTGCCAAGTTGAGAAATTCCTCTCTGTGGATCAGTTCCACGGGGTTTGAAATCTACATTTGTAATTGCTTATTTTCAATGAAACTTCCCTCTGAGACAAAACTCAGGCGTGCAACTTTGGGGTTAAAATTGTCTTCAGCCAGGGTTGAATTGGATTTTGGCTTAAAAATGGAGAGAACTTCTGATGTGGAGAACAGACGTATAAATCAAATATCTGTGTACTGGCATACTGTTTCTTAGAATAAAATAAATAAAAGATAAATTGAAATACTGTAGGAGTATTAAGCCAATCTGTGATTGAAGCCCACTGTATAAAGATGTGGAAACCTTTCAGAAATCACAATGGGAATGGGTTGACCAATCTCTTATACAACACATGTTTATTTTCTCTTTTTAGCTGTGCAGTACAAATGCTTGTATGTACCTTGTTAAATATCTAGAAAATTAAGAGAAATGTGGCCATTGTTACCAGAAGTAGTTATAGCTCAGCTGACCGAGTTGGGCAAGGCACTCCACGTTGTGTGGTCGTACCTCCAATTCTTCCTGCTCTTCCTATTGCTTTGCTGGAGCTCACCTTGCTGCTGCTTGCTCTGATGTGCAAATCCATTCGGATGAGATGGTGACAAGAGCAATATATTACTGACAAACCGTGAGAGAATGTTAGGAAACATCATTCCAGCTGTTAGAGTCAATGAGCAAAACTGTGAGTCTTGTCAAGTCCTTTTGCCATTTCACAGCATAAAACTGTCACCTCATTAATCAGAGGAGCGTGCTGCTGCGGTGCTCCAGATGAACAGCATTTATTGCTGATCTTGTCAATTTCTTGTAATAAAACTACAACGTGATAATCTCCTCCTTATGCATTTGAAACTTCCATAGTGGAATTCCTGTTTAGTAGGGATCTTCCTGATCGATCAGACTGGCTTAAGGATGACTTTTATATCTGTCTGAGCCACCAGAAACTTTTGTGTTCATGTTAGCCCATTGCAAATAAGCCACTGACCTCACAGAAGTGAGCCTGTGATTTCTAGCTGTTATCTGACTAGGAAGTATTACAAAGGCATAATGTGAAAGGTAGTGCTGTTGCTCTAAGCACATATGCATTAATAACTAGTGAAAGTGAGGTGACAGTGCAGTAACTGTGGCTAATTTAAGCCAATTTCTTAACCAGCGTTCAGGATGGTTAATAACTTGCTGTGCTGATAGATGTCTTCATGTGATGGAGGGAGATAAAATCTGAGGTGAAGGGGACAGGAAAGCCCCTTGTGCTGGGAAGTCAGTGACAAAGAAGTTTTTTCAGATCCATACAGTTCTGATGTGGTTGCAAAGCACCTTCATGCTCTGAAAAGAGCTGCAGGGTGAGGATGGAGGGAGAGCAAGAAGTCAAATATGCAGGAAGCAACAGTTCATCCTGAATATACAGTAAAATGAGCTAGAAGCTGCAGCATGGTCGGTTTTCAGCCTATAGAGAAAGCTCTCAGGTGTCTGTGAAGTATGGTCAGTCTGAATCCAGCAGAGAAGTGAACTGCCCATATGGGGTGAGATGCAATACCAGTTGGAGAAAGCAGCTCTGGGTGGCTGGGGAGAAAATGAGGAACACCGCACCACCTCAGCTGTTGGTGCAGTTCACAGAGACAGCTGAAGATCATTCTGTATCTATAATATCACCCTTGCTTTGGAACAGGCTGTTAACAATGGCCAGGTGATCCGTCTGCCTATGGAGCTATTAATTTGTGTTCTTCCTTGGAGAATTCCCAGCTCTGCCTTTGTGTTCCCCCCACAGCTTTTGATCACGTCCTCTGAAATAATTTGCTTCTCAGTACAACAGATGCCTTCAGCACGATCCCATTAAAGAGGAAAGAATGACCTAAAACTACATGCATTTAAGCATGTCACTTCTCATAAATGCCATTAACTGGTGTGTTATAGCCTCAGTGAAGCCAATAAGTTATTAATAATTTAGAACACAGTTACAGAAGCAAATATAAAACCACTCTTTGATTGAAGACACAAAAGTGTTTGGATCAGGAGGTTAAAATGCAGAGGTTAAATGCTTGGCGCTAGATGCACTAAAATGGCAGTATGTTGGAGTGGTGTTTGGTGTTGGATAACAAAGCTCAAACGCTTCTAAAGTATCCCACATCAGAGCTTTCACAGAAGTCCATACTGAGTGATGTATCCAAGTGTAAGAAGCTGAGGTTTACAGCTGCTCTGGCCAAGCAGACCAACACAAGAAACAACAAGAAAGCCTCGACAGTGCCTGGAACCCTCTTATGTTGTAACAGTAAATATAGTATGGCTAAAAACTCTTTTCCTGACCAGCAAAACAGAAATAACCTCTATAGACTTACATGGTATGGAATGGAAATCAGTACAAGCTTGAGCATGGGGAGAACTCATCCCTAAAACCAGCTTACCCGGTGCTCGTTTTCAAGGTTTCCTTATAATTTTTGTAATTGTGTGTATCGAAGCTCCTCATTCTCTGGTGTATGTGGGGAGAATGTTTTATTTAAACTGGGATTGCAAAGTCTTCCAAAGGGTTTTATTTGGTTTTCCTCTCCCTCGCTGTAGAGGCTCATAGAGGAGCAGGCACGGCCAGAGCTGTGCAGCAAAGTGCCTGCAGCTGATGGAGGGCACTCCTGGGGGAGGAATGGGTGGTATCAGTGTGTGTGGGCTCTATAAAAGCCTAAAGCTGCAGGAGGGCTCTGGTTATTTGGTGGGTCTCTTTTGGGATTGAAATCTGATACAGGCAGGAAATGCTGCTTGGTATCAGATGCATTAGTTTGTAGTCGAGATGCATAATGGTAGCTGTTCATTTATATTGTTCTGTTAATGAACAGTCTCGGATAGAGATAGTGTTTCTGCTTCTGGGCCTTTTCTAATACTAAAGGGCAGATTTCTAGCTATAATTACATACACATTAGGCTCTTTTCCTTTCAGCAGATAACATTAAGTTGCTCTGATAAAGAGACAAAATACAAACAGACCAGAAATATCATTTTGATCGCATTTTAATTCGGTGTTTTTAGTTTTGTCAATGTTTATAGATGTCTGAGGCAACAGAGTAGGACATGAATGCATGAATACCTTCACTTACAGCAGACATTCTATGCTAGGAAAATGTTTCCTGTTGCTGGAGGAGGTGCTCTGGTCTCCACAAAGTTTGTTAGAGTTGAAAGAGGGAATGCTTTATAAGACAAGAGAGACTGATAGCTCAAAGATAGTATTCCATGGTCCTTAATTAAAAAGTAAAATGTATATCTAGCACGTATGATGTATGTAAGTATGTTACGATGGAAATACGGAGGGAATTTGGTATTTACTGCAGCACTGAAGATGAGCAGCTTGGAAGAAATATGTTTTCTTTTGGAAAAACACAAAGTGGGAGTTCTTAGTTCTGTGCTATTATCTAGCAGAAGCTTTGTTTCGAGGATGGTTTTCCTTCCTTTCATAATCTCATTAAATGGATGCATAATAACTGTTGATGTGGGGTTATGCTTGTAAACAACTGCTCTCTAAGCTCTTGTCAGTCTGAAAAATGGAGAGGGGTAGTGAAGGTAGGTAGGATTTCATAAGTGCTTGAGACTTTGGGGTAAAATAATCTTTAAAACCTGTATTAATCACCTGATCAACTACAATAGAAGTGTAGTATTCTTGAGGCTAGGGTTGGACTGGAGAGCTGGGGTGAAGGCAGCTGCGCTGTCCACATGTGCTCAGGCACCTGAAGCCTTTCTCCTGCTGCTTGCAAGTAATATTTGTTGATGCTTTGAAGAAATGTTGGCACTTGGAAGAAAATGAAATTTCAGTGTTGGTTTTTTTTTTTTCTTTGCCAACATTGGGTCACAGGGTTCAGGATCAAATACGTACGCTATTCAAGATGGAGAGCTGTTCTTACTGGTATGGGAGTCAGAGAAAGAAGGCACTGTATATTTCACCTTCCTCTGCTCTAAGAGGATTTTAGTTTCCCACCTAAACACAGCAGCTTAGTAATAAACCTTAATCTATAAATCAGAGGCAGTCTTTCTTCCTTTTTTTTTTTTTTTAAATAAATGTTTAAGTATTTAGAATATTCACCATTCAGGTTTGGTAGTCAGAAGAATTAATCAAACTGTCAGGCTCTGGAGCAGACGCTGCAGAGAATACACAGTGGTTTGTCATGGTTACTTAGCAACTCTAGCTGAAGAGGTTAAGGTGGAAAATACTGTCATTTTCCTATGTTTGAGATTCCACCTTGCCCCAAATTTAGATGCGTGGTTTTTTTCCCCCCAACAGATAAAAATCTTTTGTGTATTTTGAACGACCTTTGTTACAGCTTTCAAAAGAGCTCTCAGCTTCTGTAGACCAATTTGAGTAAAATGAAGAATGCTGAGCGTTGAAGTGTTGCCTGTAAGAAGAACAATCTACATGCATGTAAAAAAAGTAATAATAATAAAATCGCAGCCTTTGAATGGGAAGGTATTTCACTTTGCTGTAATATATTTCTCTTTAAAAATAGAGACTGGAGAAGGCAAGAGCAGTTTTGTCTGAATCAAACTGACTGTCCTACCATGCAGCAATGGGAGGGGAACTGCTCTTCTATTATGTCGTTGGTGGTAGTATTTATTGCTCTGATAAGGAAATTGAGTTTGCTTACTGAGAGGAAATAGATGACCTCTTATAACTGCTCTCTGTTAGAGGATTTGCCTCCGGCAGTAGGTTAAAAATAATAGCAGTTCTGAAAGTTTTATGAAAGCTTCAGGGTAAGTGTTACTTTAACATCAGCAGCTAAAACACAAACAAGCCTTAAATCGTGCAAGTTATGAAATGATAATGTGAAAAGGACCCAGAATTTCCATTGTGTTTCTGAAGGATGGGTATGCAAGCACAGGAGAACGTTTGTGCATATGCAATATATTCAATGGGAGCCTTTGTGGAAGGAGCAGAAAGGCAGCCAGGAGCCAGATGTAGGCTCTGAGGCCACTCAGTGCTATTAATCTTTGGCTCTTAAGTTCTGTGTTATGCAAAACGTTTGTTGGTCTCGGATGCTGGAGCTGATGAACTCTGGGACCTTCTTCGTGTGGGTTGGGACTGAGTAGCTGTTGTCATGCGTCAAACCAGTGTTTGTCATGCTGATTAGCACTGATTGGAAGGCCAGAATTGAACCAACTGAAACTACCGTGCCTTTCTTCTTCTGGCAACATGGGGGGGCTCTGAACATGAAGCAAAATGAGCACCTTTCATAGGGATGTAAGAAAAAGACCCAATGTTGTCGCTATTTTTACCATTTCTGGAAATGGTTTTGTGGTGGATACTGATTGTCTAATAGGTTTGCGTGTCTCCAAGTGGTGAAACTCTAAGATAAAAGCTCTGTATCATAAGGCCTTCTAAAATAATGAGGGAAATTCGTGGCTTCTAGGGCAATATGGGTGGAAATAAGATGCCCAGCATCAGTCTTAGATTCAGAGTCAAGTAAACTGTTACGGATGAATCAGTGCAGAAGAAATTGAGTCTGTGAAGGACATACTGGTTCTGGAAAACAAAATCTTACACTATGAGCAAATAGTTTAAGCAATATATTCTACAGATATACCACCCATTAATTTGCAGTTATGTCTGCTCTCTCATTGTCTAGACAAAGGCATAAGAACCGAGCAGAAGTATAATTTAATCACTCTGAAGTATTTTAAAAGTTGGAGGTCTTATGAGTGGGGTCTGATTTGATTGCCTGGTGTATTTGGTCCTCATAACTACAGGTCCTAGTGGGAAAAAAAGTGTAATTGTGCCACAATGGTCTTGCTGGGGCTGTGTTCAGATGCTCAAAGTATGTGAAGGAAACTGCTGTAAATTTGGAGATATTCGTCCTTTAAGGGAGATGTGAGGTCTAGATAGCTATATTGTGTTTGCTGGCTTGTATTTTTGGATAGCTAAGGTGCTGACAATGTGCCCAAGCTCTGCTTTAGGGACTATCTTGCTGCCTATGCCTAAATACAGTCTGGTTTATTTATTGTTTGTAGAATTTTTATATCTTAGTGTTACATCTTGTGGTTCCATTGATTTTTATGGGTTGTGTAATTTAATTGTATATTGATTCATTGGCTTTCTAGAACTCTACATCTGTTTCTGTAATCACTCAGCTTTGGGGTGGGTGTATGTGAGAGAGATGAGGAATAGCTATGAAATCCAGGTCTGCTCTTGCCAAATTTATTCACCAATTGCTCTTCCGCTCCTGTCCTTGCTGGCTTATGCATTGCATTTGGTTCTTTTTATTTACTGATAGTTATTATTTGTTACGCGTTCTTTAACTGCATCAGTCGGGATGGAAATGGACTGGAATTAACACGTCACTTGGTGAGGAGCTGTGATCAAGTTCGTTGCACCGGGAGAAAATAATCTTTTGTGCATGGTACTGTGTGAGTGTTGGCAAGAAATCACCATGTTTGGGTGAGGAATCCTCAGCAGCTGGAGGGGGGAACTTGGCATTGTAGGATCGTTGCCAATCCGTGGTTCTGTTGTCTCATGCCCAAAGCAGCTACTCCCCAGTGAGCCCACCAACAAGCCCTACCCACTGCTTCACTGCCCAGGAGGTAAAGGAAGAGCAGATGGACAGTGGGAGGAGGTCTCAGTGCAGCCCTGCAGACTTTCATGGCTCTACCAGAATTGATGGGCAGTGCAATTTACGTTTTGTTTTTCATCCGTCTCAAAATATAAAGTGCAAATCAGTGTAATTTTGGGTCTCTGCCTGCCTAAATGCGCAGTGACTGAGTTGTTTTTGTAATGTCATAACACTTCTGAAGTGCTTTTTCTTTGTATAGCATCCAATTAGACTGCATGTTGCCAATGGCAAGAAGGAAAAGTTTGTCTTAAACGCGAAAACAGCGACTGGTGCTGTAAAGCATAATACTGCTTTGCAATTGTAAAGAACTAGATCTGGTCAACTGTGCAGACACAGAGCAGCATGTGGTTAACGTGCAAGATGGATGGAGGTGCTCCCTAAGGACCAGGGCAGTGAGACGGGTGCAGCAACTAGCTTTTACATAAAAATAATAATACTTTTGTGAAAATGACAAAAGAATGAGGCTAAATCACAATGTATTTCTTTAAAGGTGGTTAAAGATCCAAGCACAATGGGAAGCGTTCTAAGGTTGAGTGATTAGAGATAAAATATTGTCCCTGTCTTTTGATTCATGATGTATTATGCTGTGCCTGACCCGCAAATCAATCCCTCTCTCCCTTCCCCCCATGGCTCAGCTTTTACTCTTGCACGTCGTGGCAGTGGTTATGGGTGATATGTATGAATACTGTATGCAACAATGAGAAACTGCTCTCATGGAGGAAAAAAATTCATGCTTACTGATTATTTGTGAGAGCTGAAACTGGGGCAACCTAAAAATCTTCCTCTGTGCATGGAAATCCAGCTCGTAAGTACAGGGGAAAGCTCTCTGTAGCAGAGCAAGTAATCTTTAAAATAGTGCCATATTCAGATAGCACATGTAGACCAAGAAAATGGTTGCCATTTCAACACTTGGTGCATGATCTTTAGCCCAATGTTTGGGTAAGCTTTGTTTGGCTTCCTGAAGGTCTTTGGTCCCATTGGAACCACAGAATATCCTCAGTTGGAAGGGAGCACAAGTCTCATGTGCTTTCTGAAGTGAACCATCACATGCAAGAGAAATTGTTTAAACATTCTCTTAGGTCTAGCTTTTTTGGCTGTGTGTCTGTTGAGAAGCCATCTCTTGTAGAGGAGTCATATGGATTAATGAGCTATCCATTAGTAATTAACGTGATTTCTGTAGCAGCGCTTGATCTAGTGAGCCCAGAATCCCACGCCCCTTGCTAAGCTGTGATGGAGCAGATATATATATGGTAGCCAAGCTGTTGCACCCTGGACAAAATAGCTGCATTAAGATGAAAGATGTGTAGGGACCCATAGTTCTCTCAGATACTGTGTGGTTTGAGTGGTGGATAATTTTTCTATTTTACAAAAAGAAAAGTAATTTGGATAAGATTTAAAATACGCTTTTAACATTAGGCATATGTTTTAAATGCATTCTCCAGTTGAGGTCTTCGCTGTTTATCTAGGACAAGGACTGTCACAATTGCATGCTCATGTAGTGCTTAGTACCGTGGTTTGCCTGTACAGTAATATAAATAATGCAATAGAATCTCACTGGGTGATCTCATGAAAACTGACTGTGCCATCATTGTGGGTAGCGTTGTCTAAATACTGAGCACTGCCTCGAAGAAATTTCAGTAACTCTCAAAAGTTTGGGACAGAATCGCAATCCAAATGTCATCTGTTGTCAGCAACCATTAAGAGAGAATTTCCTCTGCTGCAGTAATTAAGTGGTGGAAAGACATCATGTTCTAAGCCTAAAGAAGAGATTTTGTCCCATTGTGTGGACCTATTTTTTTTTCTTGTTTATTGATTGATATATTTTTAAAAGCACGGCTTGCACTCAATTTACAAAAGATAATCGTGGTACGTTTATATCCTCTGAAGACTTCCTGACAAGAGAAGAGAAAATCATTGTTTAAGTATTTCCTGACTGTTAAATGGTTTGGAGGTGTTATTATTGATGTGATTTTTATTGGAGCTCTTTTCCCAACCAAGTTCTCAGCAGCAGTCCGCTAGAGTGCAGCTAATTCATTAGAACAAGAAGAACTTGAGTTAAATGCATTATAGATGAACTGTTTGTACGTAATAAGGTCAGCTCACACAGGGCAAATACTCTCCTGGTTATCAGTGTTGGTTACTGGATCTTAGAAATGCACGCTTCTGTTTTTCCTGAGCTCAAGACAATTTCTGCGCGGCTGTTGATGGACTTTGCCTAAAATCCCTTTACAAATCCTGTTGAAATCTGCAGGTGATGCTGTTCATTTAATACTCAGATACATAAAAATGTGGAATCAGGTATTAGGCTGACATAGAGGTTTGTGTTACAGACTGGTACTACAAGGTTGCTCTGAAAGTAATGCTTCCTGTTTATCTCTGTGGGAAATATAACACAGGCAGAGAGCACAATATCACTGTGTTGTAGAGCAAGTTCTCAGCTGCCAAAAAACGAATTGGAGGCATGACTTTCAGAGCAGCCCTCGTTTATGGCAGTGTTAACGAAGGAGAGCTTCTATCTTTATGGCAAGCATCGT
The DNA here is from genome assembly GCA_023055505.1 of Callipepla californica brunnescens. Taxonomy (NCBI): domain Eukaryota; kingdom Metazoa; phylum Chordata; class Aves; order Galliformes; family Odontophoridae; genus Callipepla; species Callipepla californica. The sequence goes on from JALIRH010000037.1 coordinate 836,080, forward strand.
TTCAAGTTTCCACAGCCTTTAAAGCAAACAGAATAAATAATAACCGTAACAGAAAGCCAGACGTGGGAAATGGAAGAAGGATAATCCCTATGTAGGCAGTGATGTCTCAACTTCCTGATGACATTTTTCAGGGCACCAGCTGCTTCCTCAAGCTCTCTCTATTTGCTTCTCTAAGTGTCCTGATAAAATGTGGAGGGTGTTGAATGCTTTGTACAGTAATAATCCTAATGGTTTTTCTGCATGCTTCCAAGAAATACCTTTGACCCAAGGTAGCCATGACCTCAACCTTTGTGAACTGGCAGAGCTCCCTTTGCTTCAGTGCTGATGTAGATGTCTGAAATATTAGAATGCGTTGTACAGGATGCAATCAGGAGAAGAATGGGGTCACCTCTGCTAGGAATATTGCTTTGTGTTGTACTGGGGGGGACAGTAGGTTTAATTGGCTGTTTTGTGAAGGACTTGCAGCAGGTGAAGGGTTACAGCAGTGTTAAACGTCAGCATACTGGTTTTCAAATCCCATCTTCCTTGTGAGAAAAGCTGGAAGAACAGAAAGAGAGGAAATCTGAAAAGATAAATTGTAAATAGCAGAAATGATTGTGTTTGTGCTCCTCTGTGCACTGCCTGCGTGTCAGTCGTTAAGTCCATAGCTGTAGCATTGAATAACATGGATGGCTTTTACATTACGTGAGTGTCTGGGTTTGGTTCCTAACCAGTCCTTACATCCACTCCCACTTGGAGTCTCTTGCATCTCTTATTTCCTTATCCTCTGTGAAAGTTCCATGCACTGCACAGTTCAGTGTATTTCCCAGAGCAGTGGTTTCCATGTGGAATGTGGTAAGGGATGGCCAGGTAGGTTTTGTCCAGGTTTTACTGTTCTGTTTTCTGCTGACAGGATGGCAGCCAGTTACTGTAATCCACTTACACTCTCGGTGTGTAAGTATTTGTGCAGTGGCATGGGAATGGCCATATGGTGCTATCAGGCCTGGCAGAACTTGAATTTAATAATCTCTCCAATAGTGGTTAGTGCTCACAATTATGTTGCGAAATGATTTTGTGCACTTGTTAATGAAAACCTGTTTGCAGGAGCGATCTGAATCCATTAGAGGTTGATTTCTGCCTTGAAGCAAGATCAGTTTTCTGTTCTTTTCTTACATCTCCATGCAGAGGTGCATTTTCCTCAGTCTCAATACGTTAAGTCACTTGATTTTATTTTGTTTTTCATACAATTAGTTATTTTTTCTGATGAGTACTTCTTGGCAAATATCTCATGGCACAACAGAATGTTTCCTAGATTTTGTTCTTGTTGTTTCCAGTCCCCTCATCTCTCTGACTCATGACATGAGAGCTCACCTACCATTATTCGTGTACTCTAATCCAATCTCTTTTATGTGTAGGCACCATATATACATATACATGCAGGCACATATGTATATATAAAGGCAAATAGGGAAGTGCCAGTGGCTACAATTATTTTCACAGCTGATTCTAATGCAGTTGTTGAACTTGCTGATGGGAGGAAGAGAAATCCTATGTATCTGAGTACGAAAGCTGTGGATTTGTAGTCGACCCTGAACTAGCCAAAATCACTGAGTGCTATTGTAGCTGACACAGACAATAGGTGAGCTCTGTTGTTTCTAATCACTGAAACCAAAATGTGATGAAGAAAACAGAATGTTCCTCTTTTGCTGTGTTTTTCAGCAAGATGTTTTTTGGAATTCCTCAGCAGCTCTTTCTGCCCTTTAGAGATGTCCAGTCATGTATAATGTGCTGTAGAGGAGCAAGTTGCTAAACTAACCCTGATAATCCAGGCCCTTAGAGACCGTCACTGTGCTGGTGAGATGTGGATTAATTCCCTATCAGATTCTGTTCTGCAAATGCTGCCAAGGTAAAAAATCATGTCCAGTTCCTACAGCTGTGTGTGTACAAAAGCTGAACAGTGGGAAATGCTGTTAAAGATAGAGCCTGGAGAAAGCAAAGAAAATTCTGCATGTTTATAAACCCCAGCCCAGTCCTGATGCTGTATTATCTAGAGCTGGTTGGCTAATATGTGGTGTTGAATTTATTTAGCAACAAGCTCATCATTTTTGCTGTTTCAGGCTCTCTCATTTGTAAGGGCATTTGCATGAGTGTGGCAGATCCATCCATCTCTGGATGAGTCTGGAAATAGGAGTTCTTCAACTTGGAAGGTAACGAAACCTTAAGACTTAGTACTAGGGACATGTGCATGGGGAAAACACACTTCCAATTGTGAGATTCAACATGATAGCAGTTTTTCAAGTGGTTTCCACTTGTGCCCTGGTCCAAGCAGAGTGAATAGAGTACCAGAACAAGTGATGCTTTTCCAAGACAGATGTGCCAGAAGAGGAGAGGCTGTCCAGCTCCCATTCATAGCTGGGTATTTCTAACACTGGGTATTTCTACACTGTTTTACACTGTAAGATCCTGACACAAAACCCGGGTGGAAAAAGGAGCACAAAACAGGATGACAAAGTAGCAGCTGGTTTGCAAAGACAGAGTTGTTTCTCTGAAAGGGAGCTGCTATTTTCTGTCCAGCTTTTCCAACGTCTAGTTTATCATTCACATTCACTACTGCTTCCATAGTGGTATTATATTCTCTGAAGGTTTTGATTATTATTATTTTTTTTTCCTGCTCTTGCTCTCTAAAGTTCAAGTTGCTCTCCTGGAACTTGAACTTAACCTTTAAGAAATAAGTCTCTGCCTGTGACCTTGAAGGTTGGGGGCAGAGAGGGTAAGAAATATCACTGTGTCTCACTAAAGACACCTTTAGAAATATCTAATGAGATATTTCATCTAAAAGGGAAGAAAAGGGCATGTGATGTGACAGGATCTGGGAGGGGAACCTTGCTGTAGAGGCTCAAAGTCCCAGCTAGGACAACCAGTGACAGGCACACAAGCTGGGAAAGTAGAGTCTCTTGTCATGCGAGGCTGTTCCTGAGCAAATGTCAGAGAAGTGAAGGGATGAGCAGTACAGATATGGAAGAGAATGGGAGGCAGTTCACATGGCAAGGTGATTTTTGATTGTAAATATAAAGGTCATTTGATGAGAAGTGTAAGAGAAAACATTGTTTCCCCTCTCACTTTCATTTCCCTTTCCTTTTCTGCTGGTCATTCAGTGCTGTGGTACAAATGGGGGAATATTGTATCTGCTTTTGAAACGTCTGCGTCACTCCTGGAGGCAGAATTGTGTTGCAAACTGCTCATCTGCTCTCATGCAGAAATGCAAAGCAGCAGCTCCTGCAGGAACCAATGATTCACTGCCAGTCCCCTCTCCCATCCATCTTTGACGCAATTAATTTTGATAACAACTTCAAAACGTGGTTTAAAAGAAAACAAACAACAAACCTTATCTATGGATGGGAGCAGCTGAAGATTTGACTCTGTGTTGCTTAGGAATCAGTCAGGATGTACACAGTCCTGATCTTGCAGGTTGTGAACTGAGGTGCAAACAACAGTTTGAGTGACTTTTATGCAGTGTCAAAGAATCTCTAGTAGAGCAGGATGTTCCGTTAGGTTCAGGTGGTTGATCTCTACCTGCTGAGATCAGCCTGCAGTGATGGCTGTGCTCTCTGGTAGCTCCAGGCCCTGTGAGTTTGCTCATTCAGTACAAAGCTGCAGTTCTCACCAGAACCCTCTTCCTCTTCACCTGTCACATTGCCTTTCTGCCTAGCTCAGAATGGAGCCGATGAAATCAGTTCTACTGAGTCGATCAGCCTGGCACAGATCTATTGATGCTGCTCCCATGTTGCATCAGCCCTCAAGATTGGGTGGAACTGTAGGATAATTTATGTCTGTTGTGACCGCTGGGCTCAGCTGTGGTTAAGCATAAATCCATTGCATCAGTTGTGTAGTTTCTGACAACAACTGCACAGCGTTGTTGTTTTTGTGCTCCCTGCTTCAGTTTCAGCAACAAGAGTTACCTGCTTCTCTCTCGTAAATACACCACATCTCTTTGTGGACCCATAATTGAGTTAGGAAGGTTACCATAGCAACTGCTGCGATTAATTAAAGTACTTAGGCATGGTAAGTTTGTAGATGCAGAAAACATTTTCATGTATAAATAGTACAATCTGTTTATGCTCGAAGGATTTGCCCCTTTCCTCTCTTTTTCTTCCAATTTCAGCTCAGGAATTGGGTTTTATTTTGTTCTTTGGGGCAATTAGCATCCACTGAAGACCTAATGAATGCTAAGTGAGAAACCCAGCATTATGTTCTTCATGTGAGTAAGCATTTTTGGGGCTGTGAGGACACCAAACCAGTCCACTGTCCATGCATCTCTGTCTGTAATCCTGTGGTGATGTAACGTGGGCTGCCTGGAAGGAGCCATCAGCATCCCTGAAGGTGGAAGCACACACGAACGTGCAGTGCAGCATCTGTGTATTTTCTTTGTTTTCCTGCGTAGGGATCTATCATTGTGTTGCAGAGAGTTGTGTGCAGAGCCTGTGAGATGCAGTGGTAGAATGACAGCTCTCTTTTAAATACCGAGGCATTTTGTGGTTTTATGATGTTGTAAAGCGCTCTCTAGGCATGACAAGCACAGGTTGACAGGGACAGTTTTATCTGCATTGCATTGAGGGATAAGTGCTGTATTAGACAAGCACAACAGAAGGAAGAATAATCTCTAAGAAGACAGAATTGCTCCAGAAGCAAGAGGAGAATAACAGGCATTAGTGGCAGAGGAGGTGGATTCCCATTAGTCAAATAACTCCTGGAGGGGCGGTCCGTGAGCGTGTTTTGTGTTCCTTCCAACTACCTGCCACTTTTTTGATGTTGGAACCTTTAGATGTAAGGTGGATGAAAGAGTCATCTCCCACAGTGCAAACTTCCAGTTGTCCTCTTAGAAATCTCTGAATTAGATCTGCTGACGATGTCAGTGTATCTTCTGCACGCCTGAATCTGTGTTTTTCTACGTAGGGAAAGTGCATGCTTCACTTTCTAAGCCCCATTCTGTTTCTTCCCATTATTTAGTCATTTTATCATCACGTAATCAAATGCACTGGGGATTTCTAAATGGTGTGTAAAATGAACATCTGCCCACTGTTGGGATTGGCACATCTGGATCCATCCATTTTTCATTATTTCCCGATGTTGGAGGTCAGATGTTCATAATGTGGGAAATTGCAAGAGTTTCAGCTGGTGAACTTAATGTCTGTGGAGCAGATAACTCAACTAACAAAGGAATTTTAAGGAAGCCACCAAACCCAACAGCATAGCAAACAGAAAACCATCCCTGTGGGGACTTGCTATGAAGGTTTGTGTTTGAATGCTTGCTAGCATTGAGGTTGATTCTGGACTGGAGTAGTAAGGTAAAGTTAAATCTATTAAATACTCAAAGCTAGGAGGATATGAGATTAACACTTTTGAGTGCTGAACAGTTGCTACTTTGATTTGATAACCATCAATATGTGCCTTGCAACCATAAACGTGGGGGCTTTGTAGGATTGTCAGGGCAGAATTATGCTCATGTAGTGAAGAATAATCAATAAACCTCATAGTCATGCCCCTCACTTCTCGGTTTCAGTGCTTTGATTTAAGGAGCCATCCAGAACCACAAGAATTAACACTCATCACAGCAGTCTTTATCATTCCCCTCCACAGATGTGGTGCCGTGTTACGGAGCTGTTACATGGAGGATTGGTCTCTCCTGATACACACACAAAGAAAATGTCACACAAAGGTCACGCAGCATCCAAGTGCTTCTCTAAGATGGATGTTGAATTTCAATGGTGTACCTTGTTTAAAATATATATATATAATAATTAAGGAAGGAAGACGAAATAAAAAAGTTCATCTTAATTTTTTTGGCATTTGCTGCATGTTCAGAGGCACTGCCTCAGGCTGGCCTCAGTGTTGGGAGTACAAACAGGGAGAGAGACTCCGCAAAGGTGACTGTGTTCTTAGATTGTTTATTCAGTTCACCTAGAAGAAAATATAGAGGCAGAGAAGGCGCTTATCTACCTCATTATATGACAGAGGGCAAAGTTTCTGCCTCAATTTGATGGGAGTGGGTGTATATTTAAAATACAGTGGGCAACCCTTATGTGTCCTCTTCCACATACTACTTGGTTTTGCCTTTCCATTGGCTCAGTCAAGTGTAAGTTTTCTTTTCTGATTTCTTTTTCTCAGTTAATTGCCAAAGTTTGACTGGTTGGGCATGGGCATTGGATCAGTACCCAGATCAGGGGTGCCTCTCTAAAGCAAGGTCTTGCCTCATTCATCGAGTTGGGTGGCACATGGTTGGTTAGCTCATACTTGTCAAGCTGATACTTCTGAATCTGTCATCCATCAGTACTTTGGGTAACAGCAGCACACAGTGAGTGCAAGTCCACTGTCAGCCCAACTCAGTTCTGAAACCAGAGAAAGAGTGCTTTGTCACTTAGAAGCAATGCTTCTGTGGGAGGATTTTCACCATGTCTTGTTAAGAGCTTTAGAGTTTGAATCGGAGATCTGGGCCTGTGCAGCTGTTGATCTAGCACTTGATGCTTAATGACAAACTTGGTTTTGTGTCAGGGAAATGAATTACTGTGCCTTCTTGCTAACTTTTCACTAGGCTCTTCTCTGTTTGCTTTCTATTCCAACCTCTCTGCCAGATGTCAGTGTAATGTAGGAGCAACAATCACTGCTGGTGAGACTCGAAGTGATAAATGTTGCTAAGAGCAGAAATGGTGCTTTCCTGTGTTGTGTATAAGCTGTTTCTTGTGCTCGGTCCCAGAGATTTTCTTTGTTTCTTGGTATTTGGAATAGTTAAAGGAGCAGCTCTCCTACCTTCTGGCTCACACCTCAGTTGTGTTGTACGTCTCAAGTAATGTATATTCTTAAGGAGTAGCTGTAACGGGCAGAATTTGGCAGATGAGGAGAGAGCAAGTGTGTGGGCTTTAAGCTTTTGATCTCTGCAAAGGCACAGAAACAACAGCCACTGAGAAAAATGAGGAGGCAGTGAGCTGCTGATCACATTCAGGTTTCTATTTGTGAACAGCAGGAAGGAGTTTGCATATCACAAATGTTCCGTTCGCACCAGACTTGTGTTATTTCTACTGGGAAATCTAGGAGCTGAACGGAGCCAGTGTTCCCGCAGTGTAGCAATGCAGTCAGCCTAAATGGCAAAACGCTTGTGCTGTTGAATATTTAAATGGCTGTCAACTACTTGTTACTTTGGGAAGAGGTTAAAAAATACTACTTTAAAAAAAAAAATCATCCTGTGCGTTTTAGGTTGTTTTTCCTCATGATTACAGAATAAGCTCATCAGTGGCCACCATAGAGGGACCCAGAGCAGGAGGAAGATTCGTTCAATGGCTTTTGCAGGGTTATTTTTCCTATTTTTAGTCACTAGCTGGAATCTAGTCCAATTGCTTATGTATGACCTGCTCTGTCACAGGTGGCTGTGGTAAATTAGTCTGTAGGAAATGGGTCTTGGTATAGTTTTCTTGGACCAGGTCTGTCTACTTCATTGACAGTCACTGCAACAAGGCTCTCATGCAGCCGTGATGCTATTCCCTTTTCTTTAACTTGACCCAAGTTCATCTCCCCCAGGATCAAGAGTTTAGCTCATGAATTTTAAGGTTATTCTGAATTTCTCTGCCACTCTCTGATCTTGGCTGTCCTTTCTGGGTTTTCCCCAACAGGTAACCTTCTGGATGACAGATTGAAAGTGTATCACAATGTTCTTGTTCTCTTTCATTTTAGATGTAGCCTTTAGACTTGAGCTGAAAAGTCACATCTCTCAGTGAGGCTGCTTTTGTGATTGGGAGGAAGGGCACTGTGATTTTATTTTATTTTTCTTATAACCACTGAATTAAAATAATAGGTTTAAAGTCTCTGCTTTTTAGGCTGTAGATGATAATACAGCAGGCTTGGAGGCTATGTCACGTGTTCAACAGTTGCTAGTTTTCTTCATAGGTAGCTTGAGGGGATCTGTTTGATCTGGCCTGGCACCCAGGGCATGTTTTACGGTGCTAAAGGCTGTTGCAAATATCCAAAGTTTGCATGAGTGTGCTCAAACGTGCATGCAGGGGGAAGGCAAGCCAGGTTTAAATTACAGTCTGCAGCTGCCTTAAAGACAACAGCAGAAATAAGCAGATGCAATTCGTTACTTTTGCACTGCTGACAAGATTACAGCAGAGTGCTGTCAGCAAAGCCAGCAGCAGCAAACTTGCTTCTGCCAACTGTTCTGTGTCGTGAGAAGAACGTGCTGATTCATGAAGCTGAATGAGCTGAGCTGTTTTGCAGCATGCGTGATCCTTTCCTCGGATCCAGGTCCTTAATGGCCACATTCATCATAACAACACGCTCCCCTATGCAGGGAGATAACTGTGGGGCTCCACCCACAGCAGTGCTCCATCAGTCACGTGTAATCTGTATGGGATATTCATGTAGATAGCATGATAAACCAACCAGAGGGAGGATCACTTAAAATACTGTGATACATGAGGCATCAGATGGGAACAGAAACCACTGTTAGTAGATGGATCTTGGCCAGGATGGATGGGGCTTTGGGCAGTATGATCTAAGGGGAGGTGTCCCTGCCCATGGTAGGGGGCTGGAAGAAGGCAGTCCTTAAGGACCCTTCCTTAAGGACCCTTCCAACCCAAACCAATCTATGATTCTGTGATAGTAAAGGGGAGCTGCCTGCAATGCTGATCTGGGGCTGATTCAGTGGTGCAGTGGCAGAGATGTGTTTCTCTAGCAGTATAGTTAAAAGAGGTATCTGCACAACATGCAAAGCAACAGCTGAGGACTCTGCCAAACCTCCTGGTCTAACTGGAGTTGTTCTTCAGTGCTCCAAAACCAAATCTGGACTAGAGGCCTCCAAAGTGCTGAACCTGCCTGATTTAATTTAAAGTCCATTAGAAACCTCTGTTTGATTCTGAATGTGAAAATTAACGTATTTATACTGTGTTGATTGTCATTAATTTCTGGAGGGATGTATCACTTTAAGGCGTTAGTGCATCTCTTCTTTTCCTTGGGGCACTCTGTGTTTTAGCAGCCTGTAATATCAACAATTCTCAGATTTCCAGGATGAGTTTACTCTAATTTTAATAAAAGGCCTCAAAGGAAGGGTCAGTGAACTGTGAGAAATCAATCTTTCATAAGCAGTCTTTGGTTCTCATTGAAATATTTATGAATGATAAAGCTATCTTGACAAGGTAGAGTTCAGCACAGAGGCCACTTGTGACAACATGGCAGGGTTTCGTAGCAGACAATGTGTATAATTAAGGCAAGAACGTAGAGTGAAAACAGAAGGAGATGTGTCTGTTTCATTAGAAAAGTCTTCAAGGAGTAGTAGTGCAATTTGTGTGCTGCAAGAAGCTGTTGTTAAGTCTAATAAAGGCTTCTCAAGGAACGTAGCTGGGAACAAGTGAGTGAAAACATTAATTTAAACTTGTCTTTAATATGTCTTAGCCTGCTGGGTAAGCAGAAAAGTTCTGAAATAACAGGTGTGTTCGACCTGATTTAAGTTTTGCATGGAAGGAGAGATGCATAGCTATTCTTACCTGCATGTATACATGACACGAGGTAAGATAACTTGTGTTGATAACCTTATGGGGTGTGGGGACAGTGTTCCCCTTTTAGAACAAATGTACTGAAGTTGCTAACATTCTGCAGCAGAGCTGGAATTAGAAATGGTGCTTTTTGAGTCCCAGTCGCTGTGGGTTTTCTTCACGAGTCTCTCAAAGCTTAGTCCAGCTGTGTAAATGTGTGTAATGGGATAGGTCAACAATTCTTCCCGTTCCAGCTCTCAGTCACTTAGGCCCTGAAGCATGACATTAAATGTATTTGGCTTTGTAAAAAGGAAAAAAATTACAGTTAATAGCTTTAAAATCTCCTCTCTATTTAAATTTATTTTTTTTTCTTTTTGTCCACTGGATTCCACAGAATAAATACAAACTGCCTATGGTGTTCAGCATTAAAAAGTGCTCGGGAGGCAAATAAATACCTAAAAGTCAACTACACTTAATCACCCACTGGGAAAACCAATTCTGCAGTATGAGTACTGTACTTGGAGCTTCCTGAAAGTCTTTTTTTTTTTTCTTTGTGTGTTTGACATTTTGCACAGGATTCTGTTATTTTCCCTGTGAAAATGTGTTCAGTTTAATCAGAGATGCTGGCTCGTTGGTGCAGCCATCTCCCAGCTGCAGCAGCAGGGGTTGGTGGATCTGTGGGACAGCGGTGCCATGCTTGGAAGTGAAGGAAGGAAGGGAAGTTTGGGATGGGTCTGCTGCTCAGAAGTGTGCCTTTAGAGTTCCCAGTTGTGATGCTAAGAGTTGTTATCAGCAGATAAATGGCCAGAGCGACTGCCTTGCCCACAGCAACTATTTTGGTGCATTAACTTCTATTTGTGATGGGATTTTACGTCTGATTTAACGTTTAATTTACTGGTAAAATTCACGGGAAAATGCTTGTCATTTAAACAATGCAATCTCATGCCTTTGTCTTCTAATCCAGTAGATAGCCTGCCTTGAAGCAGGAGGCTGTTTTTCCTCTTTAGTAAGCAATCGAGTGAAGTGGTGCTCAGAGCACACTTGCTGCTTGGCATTTCAGCATTACTATTTCTGTTCTCAAGAAGGGCCTCAGACATTTCAGGAGGTTTGTTAGGGAGCCCAGAGATGGATCAGCACACAAAGGTGAGCTCCAAAGCCATCTTTTGTTCCTCCCTTTGTGCCTCTGGCACAAATGTTGGCTATCCATTGCCATCATTTCGATGGATATCATCTTAATTAAATGAAGAGAGAGTAAGAGAGCCATTTCAGATTAGACAAAACTAGTGCCTTCCTAAGCTTCTTAACATCTGTCCTTCCAGGGGCTCACGTTGCTCTTTTCCTTACCTCTCCCCTTCATGTGGAGGTAGATACCAACGTCCTTAGCAGGGTACTCAGTTATACTATCTTACATTTGATGGAGCTTCACAGGGTTCTAATGTAGCAAGAGGGTTCCTCTGCTTCTGGAAATCTATTTCTGAGCTCATATTACTGCTTAATTCTTTCCTTTTTTGTAGCTGTAGGGTACAAATTATCTGGCATTTATCCTTTATTTTGTGATGAATGTTTATTTTTTGATGAGCTGTGCTAGCCAGCGTGCATCTCCAAATGCCTTCTGCTGTTCTGTCTTGTATTGTGACTTATATGGTTTAACATAACAGACATCCCTTAACCTCAACCCAAGGCATAATGGCAAGAGGAGTCTGTATGCTGCTGCAATAGGATGGCATCTGTAAATGCTAAGAAAGAAATGTAGTGCAGTGATTTTATTCTGAAATGCCATTCTGTGACTTAGAAATAAATCTGCTGGGTTATTCTTCCTTTCGTTGTGCCCCTCTGAAGGGACTGTGTTCTGTTCCTTATTTAGCCAGACAGACATGGTCGTAATCCTCGCATCAGTGGGATTTCTTAAGTGTATTGCTCCAGACTTGTGTGTTCACGGCACCCATAATGTGATTGATTTCAGTCACTGGGCCAGAAATGCCCTTCCAAATCACCACTGCTTAAGGGCTCTGCTCAGGGAAAATACAGACACCAATCATTCCCCGAAATAAAAAGGTCAACTTCTATTGAATTAGTTCATTTACAGAACTCTGCGGAATTAGCAGTGTACTCTTAAATTGCTTCTTGATTGAGGACTTTTGCCTCATTAATCCCAAACAACCTATGAGCACCATTAAAGTCTAATAGAATAATGAGGCTTCGGAGGCGGTGCACGCATACTGTACTGAAGGAGCCACGGGCTGCTTAGTGATGCTGAAAGGCACTGCCAACAACAGCACTGTAAAGTGCACTGCTGTCTGTAACAGAGATCCTGTCCCCTGCTTTTGCTGTGACTCAGAGGCTCAGGTTGATATGCCACATCCAAATACCCAGATTGGTACTTCTGTAAGCAGTCAGACAGCTCTGGTGGATGGTTCAGGCAGAAACAGAGCGCATTCGTTTCTCGACGTTCATGATGAGTTTTCGTTTCTCATTTTCCTCTCTTTCCTTTTCAAGGAAGGCAGAGCCAAACCAACACGAAACAATGCTTTGGTTTTGCTGTTCCTTGTTGGCGGTCTCTCCTTGCTGAGATCTGTGCTGTTCTCTCTGCACAGAGGGCTCTGGGTGAAAGCTCAGGTTTTGCAGGCTGCTGTGGTCCCATAATGTGGTGTTATTACTTCATGTTTTTTAATAGCTTGCTCCTCCCTTCGGTTTGCCATTCCCTCCCCATCCCTTTCTCTTGGCTGTCCAGCCAAACCTTGCACCTGGTTTGCATGTCGAAACTGCAAACCCATGTGGTGACTTCATTGCTCTCATCTTCATCATTTCCCACCCATCTTTGGAGAGACTGTTTGTGTCTGACCTGGAGCTGCATGTGCAAATGAGAGTGTGAACTCTCCAGCTCAGGGAGCAGGTTTTTAGTGGGTTTGTTGATGTTTTAGATTTTTTTTTAATCTACCTCAGAATTTTTCTGGTGCTGCTATGAATAATAATGAGGATAATGAGGCCATTTCCCATGTTAATGGGGAACAAAGATCCTGAAAGCACTGGGAGGAATGGGGGCTGCTTCTTGTGACTTCCCCACAGCCAGCAGCAGCATTCACTGTGTGTCACAGTAAGGAAGGGGGCACTGTCTCTTTCCATTTGTTTCCCTCCTCCTGCTCTTCTGTGGCATCAGCTCAGCTACATTGCCCCTCTTTATGTCTTCACAGGTAGCACCTCCTCCCATGCATTTTTTTTTATTAATGCCAAAAGACATTTTCAGCCCTGCAGGGGACAGACAGCATTACCGTCTGGTCTCATGTTGAGTTATTAATTTATCCAAAAATTTCAATTTCAGATAGCCTGAGGTTAGTCTCCTACATTGGCCACCCCTCCTCATTCCAGAAGTGTCCCTAGCAATAACCTTTGCCTGCCTCATTACTTTTTTGCATGCATAATAGCACCATATACTGTGGGATTAAAATAAGCAGGGGTAAAATGGTGCGCAGTTGTCTAGCGTGTTTGATAACGGTGCACTCACTCATCCAGAAAAATGACAGGCTGTTCCACGTGTCCCTTATTCTTCCAGGAAATATCAGGGAAAAATGCATTTTCTTTTAAGACCATCACCTATTTTTGTACACGTCTGTAATCTCTGTGCTGCAGGGTTTTAATGAGGCTGAGATTTGCAAAGATCTTTCTCCACGTGTATTAGATGGCGGAGGCTTTTGAACGGGGGAAAGTAATTAGTGAAGGACAAAATGCAAGGAGAAAACACAGCACCTTTCTCTAAGTCACATTTTAATTGAATTTGTATGCAGCAAAACTGTTAACTTCTCTTTCTCCATAAATATTAAGTACAGAGGTTTCACGGCTCTGTATTACAGCCCCATAAATTAGTTTGATCATAACACCTTGTTTAAACAACCGTTGCTTCCTCGAAAAGTTTGTAAATCAAGCCGAAGCTTAATGCACTTCCCTTCCTTTGAATGTTAATGTTATTGGTGTTTCCATAAAACCAGGGTCTGTGCTGCTTGCGTCCTGCTCAGTGCTGGTTGCCTGAGTGCCTCTAGGAACGAAATAGGGCTAAAGAAACTGAGGACCCGGCTTTCAAAAGTGCTCATCACCCACAAACGGGATGATGTATCCCAAAAGCCCTCAGCTTTTAAAAGCTGGGGTCTGTCTGAACATGGCAGTGTGTGTCTCCATGAGGTAGAATAGCATCAGAATCCTGGGTCTGGTCCTCTGTGTAAGTCATTCATTACACTGCTTTCAAAAGCCACAAAAACTGAACTTTCTTTGTAATGTGGAGTGTGATTTTGGTTCTTGACATCACCAATGGCAGCTTGGTGCCATGCAGAGTCCCAGTTTTAACACTCACAGAGGTATTTGCTTTTGTTTGTGATGGCAGAGGTGCTCCCAGCCCTTCTCCTTTCACTGGGATGCTTCCCAGCACTGAATAATCAAATAGGTCATTTCTGCTCAGCTGCTCTAATTTATTGTCCCACCGAATCCGGGTTTTCACAGTGTTAATGAAAAAAAACTACCTATCGCACCAGCTCTTGCCATTCCATTTTATGACCTTATTAAATCTTACACTTACTTATCATGCAGTGACAATTACCGGAGTGTAGGACAGAGCTCCTTCTCTGCATCAGCTGTGGCATGTAGGCTTTCTCCTGTCAGCAGCACAGGCTGAGTGATTTACACCGAACGAGCAGTCCTGAGAGAGATCTTTGCACTCCTGACAGGATTATATAACAAGAGAAAAGGCCATTAACAAACACAAAGGAATAAGCAGAAGGGAGAAGGCAGGTGAAGAATGGGGGAGTAAATCTTCAGATCTGTCACTTCCTAATAAAATAACCTTCATGCGAAGATTTAATGAGCTGGTTCTCCACTAAAGAGGGATTAAAATACTGTCATCCTGCGTGTCCCAGGGATCTTTGGTGCAGTTTGTGTCTGCATCCCAAGGCAAAACTAGGGGTGTGTGTGAGTACACATCCACTTCCTCAGTGTGATCTGAGGCAGAGCTGAACTCACATTCTCACACTGGCTGAGTGAGATGAGGAGACTTCAGTAAACGATCGTGTTTTATTTGTATGTAATTCCACAAGCCAGTGCTGCTTTCTTTTTCTTTATCATCTCTTAGTTACCATTCAGCCACCCTTCTCATTAATGCTGTGATGTGATCCTTATAGCATGAGTGAGAAGCAAGAGAGGCAGCTCTCCGGATTTCTGCCACAGTGATGCTTCCAAGAGCACAGAGTTGCTGGAAGTTTTAATTAAACTGGACAGAAGTGTCCAGTGACAGTGTCCTCCCCCCACGTTAGGGGTTGAATGGTGGCATTGCTGTGTACCTCAGGTCGCTGGCAGCGTGGTGATGGCTGGGCTTGCTTCGTTGTGGGTTTCTCTTCTCTGTGAACAAAGATTTCTGTGGGACCTGAGGCTCTGACCACTACTTGGGGTTTGAATCTGATAGGGATGCTGTTATTTATTAAATAAAGCTGATGAGGGGGGAAAAAAAGAATGGAGAAAATTTGGGAAGGCCACCTCAAAGCTGAAGTAAACATTGGAGGGAACTCTGTCTCCATAAAATCAAACATCTCTCTAGTAGAGGGGGGGGGGGGGAGGGAAAAAGCAACCCACCGAAAAGCACAAGGCTGCTTGGCAGGGGACAGATTGGGATTTATTCCGTTTAGTTTAAATTAGTCCGTGGTGTTTGTCACCAGCAGTAGTTCTCTCCATTGCTGCCTCCTGTTGCAACAGAAGGGTTTGAGGATTTGAGTAAGCAGCCAAATGGCCTTAAAACGAAACAAAAACACATGCAGGGAGAGAAACCATCTCTCTCTCTCTCTCTCTCTCTCTCTCTCTCTCTCTCTCTCTCTCTCTCTCTCTCTCTCTCTCTCTCTCTCTCTCTCTCTCTCTCTCTCTCTCAATCATTCTGTCCATCCAAAAGCTGCTCCTCCTGTCGTGTATTCTGTATGAGCTCTGTTAGTGCATTGGGAACCTCTTCTGCTCTGTGTTAATGGCTCTGGGGAAAGGTGATGTCCCTGAGTGTGTGACCAGGGGTCCTCAATGCACATTTCTTTGCATTGCATTATAAAACTGAACCTAAGTCAGACTGAGTGATTTTTGGTGACCGAAATAGATTCACTAAGGAGCATAGATATGTCTTTCATTGTGTTAAGTTATGGTTATTAGGTGTTTGTGTTTCAGTTCAGACCTCCAGCTTCTTCCCGTGATAGGTGTGGTGTTCCAACAGCGTTGCTTTACTCGGTAACTTCAGAGCCCCATCAGTGCTTTAATACTTGAGCTGGCATCCCAGCCATGTTCCAAACGGGTATCAGTGAACAGCACGTGTTGTAATAAGCCCCAGTCCTGCACAAATCCCCACATATGTTCAAGATGAAGGTGAATGAGAGTAATTATATACAACTTTAATTGTGTTGGTTAAGATTACAGCCTGGCTCCGGAGGTAAGAGATAGCGACTCTCTTGCTGGGTTCACTAGCTGGCTGTTTGAAGGAGTATGAATTAGTTTCAGCCTGATAACAGATTTACCTGGAAGCGTTGAGGTTCTTTGCTAATCTGGCTCTGTCTGGAAGCAACAGGGGAATGCTTGCGTTTGCACAGTGTGTCCTAAGAAGCCTCTTGCAGAAATATTAAGATCTGTGTGTGTATACACGTATGAAATAAGGACTGTGCCAGATTCAGTGGTCCTGTGAGCTGTGTGCTGTAGCTGCTGCCATGTGCCACCTACAGATGAGATCAGGGGGAGAAAAGAGGAAGCAAAGAGGGGGAGGATGTGCGGGTGCTGTATGCATGGGAGCAGACCCTGTGCTGGAAGAGTGGTGGTCTCCTTGCGGTTACTTTGGAAGTGTCCAAATTTTAGATGTGTTTTGCAGTGTTATGAGGGGTAAAGGTAAATAAGGTCTGGTGTCGTTCACCCATTTGCTGCCCAGGAATACGGAAGGGGAAGTTGTTTTAACCGTCTTCACCACACCTTGTTCTGAATTCCTCCCTGGCTGTGCTGGCAGATTACAGTGTGAGGCTGTGTGTGCCTGGAAGCAGTGTGAGGTAGGATTGGTGACAATTGCATTCCAGTTGTTGAGCAACGTCCTTTTATAACAACTGTATAAATAGGGTTTAAAAGAACAACAAAACCTTTCAGCTTATTGATGCAAAATATTCTTGGGTTTTTGGATACTGTCTCCAGTTGGGATTTAATGCTTGGCACTCAAGCTCTATTTGTAAAATATAGGGGCAGTGCTTTGGGAACAAACAACAGTTGATCCTCTGCACTTTTTTTTCTTCCTTCCTCTGCATTTGTTTTTGAATGAACCACCTCACACATGTTGTGTTGTTCTGTTAAATAACCCAGGTCTTCTTTTCATGGATTGCTTAACAATGAGCATGGGAGTATCTGCAGCTCCATCAAACCAAGCATGTCTGCTATTGACCCCGTGGGTGCTACTGTAACTAACTAAATTTTCAACCTCATTAGAAAATGGAGGTATGAGAAGCAGAGTTTCTGTTATGCCCTAAGAACCACACTTTCGAGGTGTGATAGGCATTGGATTTAATTGGGAACAAGAGGTACCTGTAGAGCTCTCTTGAAAAAAGCCTTTCTTTCTATTTGGAACTTGAGGTGGGAAAAGGCTTTGGATGCTACGAGCTCAATTTCCAGAGATGGGATTTGAGGCACAGAGGGAATGGTCAGCGTGGGCAGGTACTCCTATCTTGCACAAAACAGAAGGATAGATGTTGGTTTTGCAGTGCCAAGGACAAAAACTTCCTTGTCCTGGATTAGAACGTGTGATTTAAGATAATCCACTGGCGTGCCTTATTTAGTTGTCTGCACATATGTACCAGTTTTAAGTTAGAATGCAATTTGCATTGTTTGGGTTGTAGCTCAGACTGGCACGAAAGCAGAAAGATATTCTTCAATTGGTTCACTGTTGTCAGCAGAGGGTATGCTTCAGTTCTGGCCTCATTCCCCATAGACATTGTAGTTTTATCTGGGGCAATGGTGCCCAGTATGCAGTCTTCCAGAACAGACACCCACACAAAGTTCCATATAAAACCAGGGATGCCCTCTTGTTTCATCACTGAAATCAATGTGCCAACTCGGACCGTAATCGGAGATATCAGTAAAAGACTCTTTATTCATAAATAACTGATATGCAGTAATTTATGTCTGTACATTTATTTCCAAAAGGCTGTAGCCATACAATTTTTGCAAACTCTACATAAAACATCCAAACTGTCCATTATTACTTTTTTCAGTACAATATAACACAGCTGTTTGGCATTACCAAATATATATATGTATATATATTTATATATGTACATGTGCTGAAAAAAAGAAGCCAGTGCAGCCTTTTCCAAGGAGTCTTTCCCAAGTATTTTACTGTACAACATTCAGAATTTACATCGATAGAACAAGGCACAGAAAGTGTGGTATGAAGCCAAGGCCATGCTTTTTATTGAATGTTTTCTGTCTCTCTTTCTTACGCCTTCAGCTTCACACTAAAGAAAGCATTCAAACCTCTGCTCCTTTTTCAGTTCTAAACACACTTAAACCACGGGGAGAAGTGGGGGAGGGAAGAATGCTCATCTGACTGAGCGAGAGCCGACGTTTCAGAACCTGTCTGTTGCAAAAATAGGGGAGCAGAAGAGAAAAAGGGGTCTCGTTATAGAGGAATACTATTCTTAATATTAATGTCTGTGTGTATTTAGTGTGTGTTTAGGCCAAAGTACCTGCCCCTCATCCTGCCCAAAGGCTGGTCATTATTTGCAGGTTGGAAACGATGGGAAGTGTTCAGTTAGCTCCAGTCGTGCATGCGTCTCCACAGACTGACCAACATTCTATTTTGCCTCCTCCAAATCAGCCAACTGTGTGCATTTACAGTTCGTGTACCCATTTATAAACTGAGATCAGCACTGAGTAAGAGGTGGGAGGAGGCAGCTGCGTTTCCGCAGTCACAAGTTGGGTGATGTCAGTTGGTTGTTCCCAAATATATCCAAGAAGTGGATACATGCTGCATGCCCAACGAGGCACCGTGTCCTGCTCACTGATGTGTCAGGAAGCAGCTGAGAGTCAGTAGCGGTATTAGATCCAAAGGGGAAAGAGTGTGTGTGGAAATATTCCTCCCTCCCCCTCTAACTTCAGCGCATGAATGGGGGAAACTGAAAGCATTGGTTGCAAACGTCGCCGTTGTGGTAATGTTCCAAATTTCAGGAAGGGAAATACCAGCTCTTAATGGTTTTAAACTGCAAAAACAAAGCTTTAGCCGGTTCTGAGTGAGGATTTGTTAGGAAACTCTCTTGTTCTCTGCATCGAGTGCACCCGCTGTTAGATCCGTGTCATCCCCCTCCTGCTGGGTCAGAAAAAACTTACACCAGGCTCGGTGCACAGCACCCTTAACTTCCTATTGTGCTACACATTTCCTTTTGGGATTAGACAGTAAGATTTATATACAGAGAGCAGATAACATGGGGAGGGGGGGTGGACATCATCTGAAATCTGCAGAAGTACATTCTCAACCAAGGTTATCACACCGGGGCAGACAAACTAAGTAGCTGCTGACGAAACCACGGTTCTACGGTAGGTGAGTGGCTAATCCCATTAATTACAGTACACTACATTACAGATCAGGGACGGGCCATCTAAATCTCCCTATCCCTTAGCTACGTTTTTCACAAGTGACTTCAACTCTAGTTACCCTGAGGCAGCAAGGCAAGGAGGCTGCCTATCGAAACCCGGCTCACCTGGATTCCCTTGGAAAGCACAGACCAGTTAGTCAACACGACTCCACAGCTTATTTAAAAGCAGCTTTTGCAACAGCTTGAAAATTACAATACACCCCCTCCCCACCCGAGCCCCAGACAAGAAACACTAGTAAAGTCTGTACTATTCACCTCTAATACAAAAAAAGAGTGGCAAATTGCTAGACAGTTATTTTTGGACAGAACAGTGAACGTGGATCCCAACGGGTTTTATCCTATGTCAATGAAAGAAAAGATTGGTTCTGTTGTCTGCATTGCAGGCACTGTTACTATCAGATGATTGTGTGAGTGATTCTTTAATCTTAGACAGGTTGGTCTATTTGTCCATGGCAGAAAAGAGATTTTTTTTTTTTTTTTTTTTTTTTGGTACTGTATATGTTAGTATTGGTAATGAGAGAGAAGGTCCAGGCTGTGCTGTTAGGAAATGATTTGTGATCTCTGTCCGTGGATTGAAGGTTTTTGTTGTTGCTGCTGCAGTTCTGATATACCTGTGCTATACTCCTACTGCTTAACTTACTGTATTTACACAGGAGCACTGTATGTTCTAGGCAACTTCAGCTAGACAATGATTATCTATGCAGAAGATACCTGTGCATTTTGCATGCTGCTGCAGAACAGCCGCCAGCCTCTCCTGAAGCAGGAGCAGTGCCAAGGGAGTGATTCTCCCCAGCACACATCAGAGATGAACAACCCACAGCAAACACTTCTCCAGCAGGTTTACCACGAAAGGAGCTCTTGGCAAACAGCATTAACCATCTCTACTGCTGTGTAAGATGGGAGAGCTCCCTATGTGTAGTTCAAAGTAGTAAAGGCTGGAAGGACAAACCTGCAGCTCGTCCACAGTTGTTAAGGACTTGGATATGGTTCCCTGTTTATTCAGTTAATTACCATCCAAGCTGGACCTTAAGCAAAGGACTGCGTTCTGTGTTTCACAGGCTGAAACAGAATTAAAAACCAAATAAGTAAACCCAGACCACAAGGAGAACTGCCCCAGCAGTTTGGTGCCTCACTGTATCCATACGTGATGCTTTTTCCTAGCGGAAAAAAATGGCAGGAATGTAACTGAGTGTTTTAAAAGTCACTGATAGAAGTGGCTTTCATGTGGCGTGAGAGGAATGGGCTGCAGTGCTGTGGTAAGGGCTGCTCAGGAGCACGTCCTCGTGCTCACCATGTGCAAGGCCTGGGGGGGGGGAGCAGCTGCTGCCAGGGATAAAAATAACAACAATACTTCTCCTTACTTTAAGAAAACAGCGTTGATATCTTTCCATCTGTTACAAAATGCCCAACAATGTCTTTGTAGGAGTGCACTGTGGTTTTATGGCACACAGGAGTAGCTGGAAGGGTTCAGGAAGATGGCAGAGCAGGATGGCTGGTGCTGCAAGAGCCAGCAGGGCTGTCTCACCACGGCAGCTCAGATGTGCAACACTGCAGTTCTGTCTGCTGCCTTTCAGCTTGTGAAGCTTCTGTTATAAATTATGACTCTTGGAAGGAATCAGATTTGAATTTCTGGCCCCTAATCCTGCATCCCCTTCACGCATCTGGGTTTGGGATCAAATCACATGAGCACAGATCTCAGAAGAAACATCTTAGTAACGCAGATGATAAAAATATGCTCCTGGGATGCTAAGATTGCCAATTCTTGTGAACATATCTATTTATATAACATTTACATACTAATTCTAACTTCTCATTCTGAGAGTATACTGCACTGTAAAGCATCCTTGCAGCAGCCTTTTGGGGGGGGGGGGGGGGAGCCACATTTTACTGTGATCACCTTTTCTTCTGCCTGTATTGCCTTGCTGTTTGGTAATGGTAACAAAACCCATTTGTGGCTGCCTCATTTCTATGATAGCAGAGACATTTCTCCCCAAATGTTATCATTTTCTCTCTCTCTAAAACTGGGACAGTACAGGAAGAAGGGAGAAGTGGTGCAAGCCTCTATAATTAAAAGTGCTAAGTTTTATTAATATCATCCCATGACGCTGACATAAAACAACAGAAAGGGAACGTCTGAAAACAGGCAGATCTGCACCAGATATCTGAGATAGAAGAGATGCAAATTTCCCAGGAGTGGGAGAAAAGGGAACACAGATCTCAGAAGTCTAACTTGAATTCTCTTTGTCTGATCGCTGCCCACCATGACCACAGTTATCAGGGAGAAGAATTTCCTCTTTATGGAAAATGTTTGTGGTATGACATACTTTTTGCCACCTCTCATGCTTATCTTTTAAGCTACGTGGTTTTTCCTCACGGTTTTGTTTTCTGGATGTTCAGGCAATTGCATCCCTTGATGATGCATTAGCTCGAGTAATTTACACAGCAAAGTCAGTTACTGTATTCCCAGGAGTCCTATGCTCTCTCACAGGCATCTCTTGTGGCTTTATGCTCTAGCAAGATCCCCATTCTCTGTGATTGATCATGAATGTGAGAACTGGAGTGCTGCAGCCTGCTCTCCTGTCAGGTAGCAGCAATGGGCTGACTATTGAGTCCTTCAATACTGAGCTCATTTCTAAGACCACTTCCCCAAACATTCAGTCCTGGTCACAATTAGTGATACCATAAAGTTCAATGGGTGTTTTATATGCTGTAGTATGGCAGATCCTATGCAACACAGCAGTACAGCTAGGTCAATGAAAATTAGAAGTCTAGTTCCTGTTTCAAATTCCTGTCCAATGAGCTAAATATGATTCTAGCATTTCTAGTCCATTGAAACAACTGAAGGTCATGAAAACAATCATAGGTCAGAAAATGACTGTTCTTGCTGTAGATTCGCAAAAGGAAGGTCAGCAACACAGCAGCAGCTTTGGTGGAACTGAACAGAACCCAGGAAACAGGACTGCAACACTGTATAGAGCAATGCAAAACTGGAATCTTACCTCGGGCCCCAAACTGAACAACTTCTTTGCCAGCATTGTAAAAAAAAAAAATACCTGACACTTATTCCTTTCAGTATGTAACTCTGCTGCCAGACTTCACGGGATTTGGGCTCGGACTTGGATTTTGGTGTACGAGCCAGACCCCTTCCATCTGCAGCCCCTCAGGTGCACTGTGGAGGAATCTACCCCTGTCCAGGATGCAAACTGTAAGGTCTGAGCTCCACAGAGCAGCTTTCTGTGGCCCCACGTGCTCAGTGTGGCTCATCAGATTTGGACAACAAGAGCAGGAACAGCATACAGAGCACGATGGCACGTTGTGGCACGGGCAGGGTATGCATTTGGGTCTTTGCTGGGGTAGCTAAAGGGCGCCAGTTTGAAAAGGCAGAGACCAAATTAAAACTGCATCTGAGGAGAAGCTGAGAACAAATTAACTGCTGGAGAGAGACTGTAGTGGGTTTCCCAGACAACCACAGCTCACTAAAATACCATTGCTTTTCTGTGGCTGCCATTCTCTATTATTTTTTTTTTGTTCATGGCATTTTGTCCAATGAAAAATAAGTTTCTGAGGAGGAGGAATGGGAGTCACTACAAATATAATTCAAAGACAGAGCCGTGTGCTGCTGAGGAAAGTGACAGCTTGCAGGCAGATAAGCTGGTATTTTGGTCTCAGTCTTAAACATGCTTGCAGCCGTTATGATTTCCTGTGCAAACAGGAACGTTGATGTCAGACTGCATGAAATACTAACATTAGAAAATGTTTGGGGAAGTCTAAGTATTTGCAAGCGTCAGACTGCTCAGCCTGCAGAGCTGGGAAAGCCATGAAATCGGCCATTTCAGATCTCGTTGAACAAGCAAAGTCACAGCTATTGATTGTATGTTCCAGATCTGGGATCCGGGATGAAGAAATGGTTTTGGATGATGATGGATTTCCCCACTAAGTACTGCCCTGTGGGCTGTTGTGCTGCTCTCAGCCCCAGTCACATACCTTGGGTAATTCTCAAACACTAGATGAGTGAAAACATCAAGTTGCATTTGGTTTGGTACCAGTTCTGCCAGGATGCTGACTCACAGTGACAGGTTCAGTTGAAGTAATTAAATGACGTTTGCATGAGATGGATAAAAAGTGATGAGAATTCACTAGCTCCATTCCAGGTGTGGTGGTAAACAGACCAAATGAATCGTCTGGATGACACCTGATATCTATTAAATAGTTACACCTAACTATTAATTCCTCAAATCTCTGAACAAAAGGGCAGATTTTTCAGCTGCCCTTTAGCTAAATTACAGCAAATACAGAGGCAATGGGATGCCAGCAAATGACGTTTACATCCACTCTTCAGCTGCAATAAGTTGGGAACATAGGACAAAGGGGACTCAGGGCCCCAAGAAGACAAACCCTTACAGAGAGATTAACCTCTAGTGACTCTAAATATCCACTGCTATGCATTATATTTTACTATGCGTTGTATTCTTCTCTAGCATCGTTGTTTTCTAAATACAGGATGTCATAATATTTACCTTGCACGGCTCTGTACCTCGCTCCTTCCTGCCCCTGGGAATGATTGATGTGTAGGTCTTGTTTTTGAATTTGAAACATGAATTTTAAATGAAAGGGGAACTGTAGCACAGGGAGAGCTTGTTTTCCTTATCACTGAGATGATTTTTAACAGGGCTTCCTCTGCTCCTCCAACTGAAAACGGCATTGTGGAGACGTGTGCCTGCTTCCTTAGGCAGTGTGCAGAAACCCTTATTTCCTCCCTGTCAAAGAGATTTTCAGGTATGAAAGTCAGCTGGCCGGTTCTTCAGTGGAGATAAGGGACTAAAGTCCATTTTGCCTGCTGTAGCTGAAGTCAGGCTCCTCCATCTCAGTTTCTGTTATGTCTGAGATTTTAGAGTGTGTCCTTCCTATTTCTTCCAGTGCACAGGCTAAGGAATCGAGGTCTCCATCGTGTTGGTGTCGGGCTTCCCAGAGGTCCAGAATGACTGCAGATGGGCTGCTTTGTGTAGCAAAATAGGAGAGATTCCTGAGAGGAGGGGAGGGGGGAAAGGTAGAACAGATGGATTAGGAAAAGAAACCTTCAACAAGATCTAATTAGATGTGGAGGGAATCTTAGCAAACAGCTGATGCGTGCGTGCAGTATGTTGTAGAAATCTGATAGTAAAGCTCTCAACAGTTTCAGAGCAATGAAAGAACAGATCACTGTCTAGGATGAGGACTTAAAGCCAGATTGTCACTCCTGTCAAGTGATACCTTGATGCCAACAGAAGCACCCCGTGAAAAGGAAGCTGTTTTGCTTCATCTAAGTATTCCTCTGTACTGCTGGGAATGTACTTATGGAGATTGTGACCATCAGAAAATATTTCCGATTCAGCTGCCTTCCCCAATTTAATTTAGCCAAGTGGAAAATGCAAAATAAGCAGTAAATTGGTTTTTATAGAGCCTTTCAGTTTTAATCATCATAATATTATTGCTCCTAACAGCAGGGCATAACTTTCTTTTTGAAATATGCCTTTTCTTCAGAAAAATCGACCAAAACCATCACTCAGTTTGGAGCAGAACAGCAGGGATAGCAGCCACCACAGGTTACTTTGCTTTCATAGTACACAGCAGTGCCACAGTCTTGTCTGAGCCTTGTGCTCCCCAAGCCCCCACTGTTGTGGGTTACAATCTGAGCTTGGAAGGTAAGACCAGGTGGGATGGGTTTATTCACAGAGGAAGGCAGGTCCTGCTTTCAGATGCTAGTTTATATAAAAAAAAAAAAAAAAAAAGATGAACTATGGCTCATCCTTGAGAGTAAGAAAAGCAATTACTATTTGCACATCTTTAATACCAGCAAATAAAAACAAAACCATAACGCAATAGCAGCAAATTATGCGTGTTGCAGACGTAAATGTTCACCTTTCAAAACTGCTTTCCCTTACCTGCTGATGCTGTTCTTCTGTGCCAGCATCTGCCAGTCTTTGCCTTTGGCATTGGGCGTGTCAAACGTTGCGCAGATTCTTTGTCTGATAGAGTATGGGATTTTGAATGCTTTTGCACCCATCTGTGCGGGGAAGTTGCTGTCCTCGTGTGCAAAGAAAGCAATGGTTTCTCTTTCATTCTGCATAGGAGGTAAAAGCAAAGCAGTTAGAGCAGTGCCAGGATCTGTGCTGGCCTGGAGCTCTGCAGGTGACTCTCCAGCACTGAAGCAGTAACACCACGGGTCGTGCTAAGGAACCAGGAACTGAGATGAGAGTTTTTGCCCCTTCAGAGATCCTTTTTGTATAGATTGGGCCCCACTCTTTCCCTACAAACTCATACCAGTCTTGTGTAACAGAGCCCCATTTCCATGCATTACTCGTTTCAGTGCAACGCAGCATAAATATTAAATAACAATGATGCTATATAGCCTGTTCATATAACATTTATGACACATTCCAAAAGTCACCCATGCAGAGTAATAGTGGGGCTGCAGATATATCACATTGTCTGACTGTTCAAATTAAATCTGCAGAACAACAGTAGGTTTCATAGCCTGGGCTCGTGAGATAAGCTGCTGCTACCTGGTTAGTTTGGTGAATCTTAAAACAGTGAACGATCTGAGCACTCAGTGGTTGATTATGTATTTATTTTACAGTCAGATTCTCCTCACTGTCCCCTCGCTTTTTCAGAGACACCAGAGAGCTCTGTGTTATCAGCACATGTGGTTGAGGGCAGAACTGGGACACACTGTGGGGACTGGTGCACAGGGAGATCCCTCTGTTTTTAGCTGGACGATGTTTGAGGTTTTCTCACTTAGTTCCACATCCCTGCATAGTGCTATTAGCACACAGAGGTAGATCTTTAATCCAGAAATGTCTGGGTACTTTATAAACAATCAAAAAAGATGCTCATTAACTAAGAAAGGTAGCTAAAGAAGTTCTTGCTGTTGGGGGCATGGCCAGCTTGTACACCACTGCTGTGGATGCAGCCAAACAGCATCTATTAACTCTCAAGATGCACTAAAGACTTTTCACAAGAAAAATACCACCATCACCTCACGTATAAATTATTTCCAGTGTTCTAGAATCTCAGTAAATGCTTCCTTTGATTTCTGTTGGAAAGGGAACCCAATGCTTTGTGCTCATTGCAGTGTTAATCAGGGAGATGCTAACGAGGTAGGAAGGAGCAAAAACAGGGCAGAGTTTGTGTCACACTACACAGCCTAATGAAATGAAAAGGAAAGAAAGCTTTACCTCTAGAATGGATGTCTGGATCTGTAGGATTTGCTCGTGGCCCTTGACTTGTCTCACACAGATCTTGCAGGACAGCTGAGTGGTTGCAGGAGTGTAGCGCTCCAGTGAGAAGGCACAGTGCAGTGGCTTCTGGTTACTGCACCACACACGGGAGAATGGGACCTCCTGGGAGAGGAACATCCACCAGAATGGTGAAGTGGGAATGAGAAGCAGAGGAGGAGTGATGATGGCAGAACAGGGGGAAAAAAAAGCCCATGATTTTTTGTCTGAGATTTTTTTTTTTTTTTTTTTTTTAACTAATAACTCTACAAACTTAAAGTAGCCCAACACAATTCATTTAATAATATGAGGATGTTTAAATTACTGAAAGCTTGCACTTTGTTCTCCCATGATAATTAAGTTCCTAGCAGCCAGGAAGAATATAAATCATCTCATAGCTACAGATGCTGGAGTCAAGATGCCTGGAAAAAAGCTGCTGTTAACCCTGGGCAGCAGGTAAGAACTGCTCTTGTTCTTACCACGCTCACCTTCCTGCTCTCCCACACTGCAGTTCTTAAGGGTTCCCCCTGGTGGGAAGGATGCCAGGCACCAAGCACCTGCTCCTCTAGGATGGCCAGGACAAAAAAAACACACTAAGAATTTCTCTGGGCAGTGCTGAGTGCCACCTGCTATTAAATGCTCGAATGCTGTGCTTTTCCACGATGCTGATTTGTCTCTCCAAGCTTTGAAATGGATTTTGCTAATCTGAGAAATCATTAACATAAATCTTTCCTCATCGTAGCGTCAGCTCTTTTCAGTTGTTCTGGACAACCCAAACTCTCAAAGCATTGGTATGTAGGAGAGAAATGAGTAAACACTGTGAGGAACCCCAGCAGAGCTGGCAGCAGAGAACATTTCCCTGAGCCAGCGCAAGTTTTTAAGCAGTTTCTGTTAAGAAACAATTGCCATCTTCCTCATCTGTCGTTCAAATGATGATTAGAAAATGCAAATGTTTTTTCGGCTTCAGTATCAGCATTGTGGCAGCAGAGGATCTGCACATGCTTCTCAAAATCCTTGACTGCTTGCTGTGATCTGAGCCTTCCTTAAAGCAAACACAGCCCTGAGGTGTTCTTCCATGCATTAGGAATCCCTCCTCTGACTTTTTAGTTCTCATTTTTATCTTGCAGCAATAAATTTAATAGCTACTTTGGACCACGCCACTTGCATTAGATTCAGCAAAGTGAGGTCTTTGCAACGTGTAAAGATTTAATGCAAGGACATTTGCACTGGCTATCATGACTTGTTTTAACAGCACCCTGTAGTTTAATTTTGACTAGAAACTCTGGACCATTACTTGCCAGCAGAGAACAAAAGTACCTGAGTTAAATATACCATAAACAAGATATTTATTCATAGGAGCTGTGCACAGCAGCAGGAAAAGTGCTGACCCAGACATGAATGTACTGAGGCTCCTGAGTCGTCCTCCAAACTTCCCCAGCATCAGGGGCTCACAACCAGCAAAGGGAACAGCAGCTTTCCAGAAATAATTGGGTACAGAGAATCCTCCCCCCACTCTTAGCCATGACTTTTCTCTACTCTAGCTTCCACATTTCTTTGCTTTGGTTATCAGCAGTGCGTACTGTAGCTGTTGGTCTTGTGCATTGTACAGTGTTATTTGGGTTCTTAAGGTCTGTCTACTTAACACTTTTAGGAAGTTGCTTCCAGACAACTGACTTCTTTCTAGGAGCGTTCTGATGTTGTGTTTCCTTGCGTCATACAGCCATGCCCTCAAAGGGTTGGACAACAAATCTAAGACAATGAAGTATGGGGTTATTTTTATATGGGTTGAGGCAGAACCTAGTCTGCTGCACTGATAGAAACCTTTCATGTCACTACCGTGAAGAATTTAATTATTTTTTGCTAAAATTCAACATAAAGACATTGGTATTTTAGACTACTGGCTCACTCTACTCGCCAGCACATGGCTTATGGTTTCCAGTAACCAATGCATTCAGAAATTCATCTTACGTTTTGATTTATACTTTCCTGTCTTCAACAGCCTCTCTAATTAATGTCTTACAGGAAAAATAATTTCCTCTTCATCAGTTCTAAGAATACGCGTGCTGTAATTTGAACTCATGACATTTAAATACCGACATATATCCTCTCATTTTCAGCCATATATTCATAATTATGTTGAAATTGGAATGACAGAGATATCAAAAACATTTTCAGTAGTGGTAAATTATAACAAGCATATAGGCCTTCCATTGGAGGTAATTTAAAGAAGGAAAAGCACAAGCTTGCTTTCTATTAGGAGATAAATTTTAAGCATTCTACTGCATTTGAAATGCATCGTGTTATGGTTTTAACAAAAGCAGAACAAAGCATTTCTGTAGCATCTTAGAGATTAAAACCAGAACATTCAAAAATAAAACGGAGAGTTGTCTTGTGTTATGGCTGTACCAGTGAAAATTCTTACTGCCTCTGAGTTAAATTGTAAAGAAATAAAGTTAGCGAGTACCTGACATGCAGTAAATGGTTTGATTCTCCAAAGGAAAGGAGGGATATCAAGGACAGATATCTGGAGGCTGAAGGTATTCCCTTTGAAATGCAAAAGCTTTGGTTCATCCAGTAATTGTCCTCCTTGGAGTCTCTCATCCAAAACCACTTCCTGCAATGGCAGAGGAGGAAAGAATTTTCCACTATTAGAAACAAATACAAACTTAGATGAAAATTCATCTTTGTGAAAGGTACCGAGTCCATCTACAGCAGTGGAGCGTCTCTGTCGTGGGCCAAAAAATAAAAAAGAGAGCAGTTCTGGTGAGGTGTTATCAGTACTTGGAGGAGCACTGAAATGCACACAGCGAGAGCACACATCAGGCAAAATGCTTTGGATCTGCTTCTCCTTGGTTTGGGATTTTGAGGATTACAGGTAAGACCCTGAGAAATCCCAGCAGCATTCGTTGTTTTGCTGAACATCACAGTAGTTTGAGAAACAAGATGATTTTTATACAGTTCCAGAGATTTTTAGAACATTATAAAATTGTGCATTAAACATTAACTAAAAACACATAAAGACATAAAAATTATACTACTTAAAATTTCATTTTTATGAAATGCTCTAAAAGTGCTGCACGGTACTAAATGAATACAGCTAGGGCTAATTCATAACTGATGCTGAGTCACTGAACTGCAAAGGTGTGAGCCAGAGTTACTTTTATATGTTCAACAAATACCTGAAGAAGGAATTTGGACCTCTGAATTTCAGGCAGATGCATCCTAAAAAAGAATTCCGGCCCACACATCTCATGATTATAAAGGGTATACCTACAAGACTGCTGTAAATCTTTCACCACCCCTTCCAGTGGCTTTGCATTAGCATGTGCTCCATTAAGATCTATGTCTTCTGTACAATAGGAAGAGGAAGCAAAAATTTGGTTACAACTGTCTCCATTTCAGCTCTCAAAAGAAAAACATTTTGTATTGTTGTAATTTAATTCTCATAGAAAAAGATAACTGTGCATTTCTCCTTTAAAAAAAATGATAAATTAAAAAAAAAAATCCCCAAGTGTAAATTATGATTAGTATGACTTTGCTATATGGCATTCCAAGGCAAAACAATAAAATCCATGGGCTTTTGTAGCCATAATGAATCAAGAAGCTTTAACAATCTTTTTCTTCTTGCTCATACGGTAATAAGGAGAGGAATCCCTCAACTAACTAATGACAGCGTAAGGGTAATGAGCATGAGAATTAAAATACATCACATGATAATGGCTTTTGTTTTTGGGTAAAACTTGACTGCAGCTGCAAGCAAGCTTTGCCTGTGCTCATGCAGCCAAGCACTGAGCCCAAGTCACCACTCTTCACTTCTCAGCTGCAGCTCTGTGCTGTGTTAACCACAGTGATGTGATTTCTGGTCACTCCAGAACACTGGCAGAGCAGGTTTACAACTGCCTGGCAGTGAATAAGTAGACAGCTTGGTAGTCCTAAAGCTCTTGCAGTGTAAATCAACAAGGGACCCAACACTGCAGAGAAACGAAGGGCTCTGCACAAAGTCACGTGGCAGTGGCATAACAAATTACAGTATTCCTACTCTTCAATCTGAACAGTTCATGTAGCTTTAGAAATAAAGGAACGCTAATATTCAGCGGGGAAAAAAAAATTAAAAACAAAACATCCACGTGAAATAGCATACCTGAAATGCACAAGGTGTGTTATCCATGCAATACACTCTCAGATTGTAATCCAGAGAATTGCAAGAGAGGCAGCCAAAAACCGCTACTTTCAGCTGTCGGACGGCACACTCAGAGATGGGTTCCCCAATAAGTGCATAAGTTCCAAAGCTGTTTAAGAGAATGTGACAGGCATAAGGATCCAGCAGGCAGTAGCAGGAAGTAGTTTCCTCTTCCACAGACATCACTTCCTGCAAAACGAAATTCAAGTTAAAAAAGCCAACAAAAAATAGGCCTTGATGACAGAAGTCATGACGTCATTTATTTGTATTCAACTGGAATGCAAA
The DNA here is from genome assembly GCA_023055505.1 of Callipepla californica brunnescens. NCBI lineage: Eukaryota > Metazoa > Chordata > Aves > Galliformes > Odontophoridae > Callipepla > Callipepla californica. The sequence continues at coordinate 866,924 of JALIRH010000037.1, forward strand.
GTTGCCCCAAGAGTCAACTTCATATTCTTAAAACTCACGTTGACCTCAGAGAATGAGGAAAAATAGACTGCCTATATAAGTGAACAGTCTCCATTTAGCCCTGAGCCAGCAAGATGATTTCTGGCAATACATTGTACAGAATTCAATGTGCACAGCATACAATAATAATAATAAGGACAATGCCTCAGCCATCTTAGCTTCTTTTTTTCACGTTTTCTTGACTTTCAATCTATTTTTTTTCCCAGTGTCAGGGTAAGAAATTACCTTGAAGATTGAAGCCAATAAGCAAACCTTGAACAATAGTAGGTATTTGACATCCTTTCAGAACATCCATTACAGTTGTTTACCTTCATCAAAAAACTACCTAACACACTCTTTTGTATTTCATGCTCAGCTCTGCATTACAGCGTCATTAGATGAAGTATTTGAGCAATCTACAGACTGGTGTTACACTCCTCATTAATTCCAGGCTGCTTGTAACTGACACTGATGGAGCTGACAGTGCACTGAATGAGTTTTACTGGAAAAATGAAGCTGGTTTTGAAATGGTTTAAACGAGGGCCACAGCAATTTGGTGATTTACAGGAGGAAAAGGATAGGGTTGCAATTGTTTTAGCTACTGTTTGTTTTCTTTACGATGCAAGGAATCCACCAGGAGCAGTACAATAAAGTGCCGACCCTCTTCTCTATATTTTAGTCTGCACTTGGACAGAGTTTAGGTGCTTCTGAACAAAATGCAAAATCTCTATTTTGGAAAAGAGAAAAGATGCTTCCTTTAAAATGTCTGATCATCCAGTCCCTTGCGCCATCTTCCACCAGCTTTTGCATGATTAAGAGTAATCATGTTTCCATTTAGTGAATATAACCTTCAAGCGGGAGCCGAAGTGTGAACGTACCTCCCATTTTCCTTGCTGTGTCCTTTTTTTCAAGTGGATATTCCAGTGCTCTGAATTTACTTCTGCACAGTGTGGTATAGTCAAGGCAAACGGAGTGCTGACAGACATGTCTGAAGGGCCACACGTCACTTCTGGTCCTAGGAGGACATCTGGGCCTTCTGGCTGCAGGCTGGGGAAAAATAACATCATCTCAGGACCTTTTTTAATGAGTGAAAATGTACTCACACTAACTACAATACAGTTTTTTGAAATGTTTGAGTTATAAATCCAAGCAAGTGCTTTGTTCATCTGTTACAGAAAAGATAAGCAAGCCAACTACAGAACTAATTTTCGTATAGATTTGGTAGCAGGAGGTGAAACAAAACTATTGGGCCACGTGTACTTAAATCATTGGCTGGAGTTTTGGGTTCTGGTCTTTAAAACACATTTTGGTTTGTTTAAACCAAATGAAACACTGGCACTACCCTATGCAAGTAAGCTTTGCTTTGTGCACCAGCTGGTAGTATTGCCATCTAATTCTGCCTGCAAAGAACGTCATTAACAATATTTACACGATGGTGAAGATAAAACAAATTATCTTTCTTTTAAAAAGCATATTTTGGTGAATTTCTCCAGATTGAACGTGATCTGCTTGGTTTGAAAACACAATGATTTCCTGCCACATGAACAAGACAGGTAACTTACAGCAGCCATCAGGGAACAAGACTTCTGGGCCTAAACGTAGAAGTCAGCAAAGTAGGCATCTGCTCATGATCTCCATCAGATTAGAACAGAAGTGACAGCTAAACCACTTCCCAAATAATCTAAACCAGAACAATGTGATCCTTGTTCTCTCTGACATTTTATGGCGACCTCAAATCCTTACAAGAACCATAGAAATCTTTTATTCTTGTACGCACCCACTTACCCAGTTAACTTCTGTATAAAATTAAATTTCACTGCATATGATATGATGTGTGCAAGGTTTCATTCAGAATCTACAGCACGAGACAGTATGCTTTTAATGGTTATACATCTGCTAGTGAGGTATGGCACAGTGACTCTCTCCCTCAGTTCAGATGGGCGAAAGATGCATCAACATTGCCTCCACCAGAAGGAAAACATTCTCCCTGTGATAATTTTCGGTTTGGTTTGCTACCTCCGTTTCTGCCCACGACAAAAAGGAAAGCAGTAGGCAAAATCTGCTGCTTGTATTTAATTAACCTATTTTAACTCGCTTCTGCAGAACCTTTGCAGATAAAACAGCTGTGGGTTTGGGTTTTTTTTTTTCTTCCCCCTACTTCTTCCCTTCCTTTTACATATCTTAATATTCCACTGAGAATGATCAAAAACCTATAGCGGCAGATGGGGATGGAATAGGAAAGTTCTCACAAAGGAATTCAGATATCAGAGGGAAGAAAAATTAAAATAGATTTCAGATTAAGTTCCAAGCTTTAAAATTCATAGGCAGCTCTGCATCTTTCAGTTTGCTCCCTTCAATTTCATTTCTTAAAATTTACCTCAGGAAAAGAAAAACGACAAGAAACAAACACCAAAACTGAAACAACATCGCATCTTAAAATGAAGACTGTTCTAACAGAGCATCTAGTTCTAAAGGTATCTGGAGAGCAGCTAGGTTTCTTTTGGATGACTGACATTCACCACATGAAGCACCACCGCCAAAAAAAATGGCCTGCATGCATCAAAACCCTTTGTCTTGGATTTGTTTTCTTTTTCCTTCTTGTCTTTGAAGCATATATATGACAGAGCTGAAATCTGGAGAACCTCAGGGAACCATTTCACCTCTTTATATGGAGCAATGTTCCCAAACATTGCCTTCCTGCCGCCAGGCACAATGTAGGAAAAACTACATAAGGATCAAATTGTGGTTTGATTTTCACTGCTTATCAGCTGCTGCTGGCAAATCCAGCTGGGGAATGGGTTCTAGCAGTGATTTATAAAACAAAGTAATTTAAGAAGTGGTCACGAGCGTTCAGTTATTTGCATGGTCCAGACCACTAAACATCTGTCATAAATAACAACTCAATGTCTGCATACAGGAGGGTCAATTCTAACTCACGATCTGGATAGAGAATTTCAACTGCTGCTTGCAAATGATGAGAGTCTGCGGACCTAAAAGTTCTCTAACCAGTAATGACAGCGCCTGCAATGTTAGTGGACTTGCATGACACTTCTCAAAATCAAAAATGATGAAAAAATGATTTGATTCAGAATTCAAGTCATCGTCTACCAAACTCCTTGAGGCATCACATCCTTCCACAGCATTTGCAATCCTTGCATGCTGTTTCACAGGAGTACCACACAAAGATCGTCCACATGAACATATCATATGTCAAGGCAGAGCAGCCACACCAGCACCACTGAAGACAGATATCCCATTCCTTTAAACAATCTTAAATGAGCCACATTTTCTGCATGCTATTAACGTGGGTTTTTTATGTACTACTTACCTGGATTCTCTTGGGTTGATGGCAAGATAAATTTCCCATGAACTCTCTTCAGGAATTGCTCCATGTGGCACCAACAGACTGACTCCTACAGCAGAGCAAAGGCAGAAGTTACATTCTGGATCCAAAAAATGTTGAACGTGAAGCTGAGTTTAAAGGAAACCCTGAATAAAGATCACAAGAGTTCCAAAGACAACCTGTTAACCAGAAATGGGGGCATCCAGACATTATAGAGAAGAAACTGTTCAGTTTATATTATATTTGGAACTACAGAAACATGGTGGTATGCAAACATGCTGCAGGAATATGCTCTCAACGTCCTTAATTTGATGTTACATGTTCTCAATTTAACACATGTGAAATCTAGAATTCTGTCTCAAAACTCTGAAGTCACAAAACAAACTCTGCTTCTTAAAGAATGCAAATGGAGCATTCCTGTTGCAATGCTTCAGTGCATAGCTCAGCCTTGAAGTGCTCTACTACAGAAATCTATCAAACTGTTCATTGCAAAGAAAGAGAAAAACAGAAAGCCAGGAGCAGATAATGAAAGCCACACTGGAGTTTTCCCTGAGAGTGGAAGCTATTCCTCCTGAGACACCTTAATTGTTAAATGCTGCAGACTTTAATAACCATAATGAAATCTGACAGTGTTAATGCAGTCAGGTGCTGATGTGTGTAGACTCTGCTTTGAATTTGTCCCCATTATCTGAGATCCTGACCCAATAGCAATCTCCTTTCTGGGGAGTGCTTCATTTGGATCAGGATCTGAGTAAGCTGCAGCTTTGATTAATATAACTTTCTTGCTGAAGGCATCAAGAGAGGCAGTAATTTGTAGCAGTTCAAATAGGCACAATACCTTTCTACTGCTAATCCCAAGCTTTGTTCTGATCATGGTCACCTCCTGTGTGGGCAAGATGCTCTACTTCCCAGAATTTGCATTTCAGAAGCTCCTGCTTTTTATTTGTTAATTCGTAGAACAAATGGATAAAACACCACATCAAGCAGAATGAGTTTCATATAAAATTATGTGCTATCAATAAAAAAGGATCTACTCACCTGTATTTGGAACCACTAAACGACCTCCCAGGTGTCCAAAGATGGCAGTTGTCTTCAGCTCACTCCTTGTTGAAATAGAAGACAGGTTCTGAATATACGCAGCCTTGTTTCTAGCCTGCATTGTTCCAAAACCTCTAGCATTCCCATGAGGAAAAGTTCCTGAATGTGCCTTTCCATGGTATTCAGCCCTCTCTGTCACCCCTAGGGAAACCATGAACGAACTCTGAACTTTGACTTTGATGTCTGACAGTGGGTTAAACAGCGAAGACTCTGTCATTAGCTCCTTGTCCATAGGATCCTGCAGGCAGATGGGTCCGCTGTACGTCCTGCTCACTGTCAAGTCAGGCTGCATGGATGAATTCAAAAGCAGGGAGTTACCTGGTGAAATGAAGTGGATCAGGCAGTTAGTTACTGTATTGTAGAGCGTGCAGTGAAGCTGAATAATGCACCTAGAGAACACACAGCTGAAGAAATGATATCGTGGATAGGGAGCGCTCCATCTGTTTTACATAGGTCTTCAAAAAGCACAGAGAAGTGGGAATTTGGAATCCAGGACTGCATTCCACGCACTTCTTTGAGCTACAATCCTGAAATAAATAAATCTCTTTGATTACAACTATGTCCTTAGGTTACAAGTGCTGCATTCACACTGAGAAGTGAAAAATAATGTGTGTTTAAGTAGTCTGAGATCCACGACTCCGATTCATGTATCACGTTGTGTTTTCTTTATTAAACAGCATTGCAGCTGTCTACATACTGCGTGGTATTCCATGCACACCTGCCTCTGTGCCCCGTTAGCCCAGACCAACTTCCAGCCTGTGCTGTGCTACTAAGCATGCTGCAGCTAATTCCTTCCTCCTTAGCAATGTCTGGAGCTTAAATCACTCTGCACTCGAGAGCTGCCTGCAAATAAAAAGTCAGGCCCGTATTTCACTGTCACTTTCAGTGAACCATTAGATGCATTTGTAAATCCTAAGCAGTACTCAGCTGCACTTTGATTTCCCCATCTATAAATTGGAGCTAGACAGGTGAGGCTTAAGAGATCTAGCTGATGTGCATCTAATGCTAACTTGTTTGATGCACTCAGCACATACTGCAGCCATGGGAAAAATAATTGTATTTGGAGAGTAAAAGCTCTCCTCGCTCTGTTCTATGCGATATAAAAGAAAAGTACCAAAGTAAGCACTGGAAATTTACATAACTGAGCTTTAATTCCTTGGATCAGACATCTCTTTCTGACCTCACCGTCATTTCCTTTTTGATTTGCTCTTCTTTCCTGGCAGCCTCAGACCTTAAAATCACAGAGAGTGATGTTGAAAACCAGATGAAACCGTGCAGAACAGATCCAACAGGTACTTGATCACTGTGTTTTGCACTTCGGGCAATTCCAACATCCATAAATCCACGATTGAGCTGCTGTTTTGTTCTGGATTTGGTTTTGTGTGCATGCTTTTGTTTTTAATTAGGACCTGTTGGGTAGAACTTTTTGGTGAGCTTACACAAAAGGAAGCACCATTCACCATTTAGAGCCTGAATTCTTTTTTTTCTTCCTATGAGTCACAAACATCAGTGTAAAATCTAAGGACTGTATTTCTGAAGCACTTAGAGCATGGTCAAGAAAGACCCTATGCCCAAGTTACTGTGTCATTAGCAGAGAGTGCAAAAGACATCACAGTTCAACCCCCAGATCCCACTCTGTGTACCAGAACTGCCCTTCCCTGGCTCCAGATGTGTCTGCTTAGCACTATGCTGGAATGCCCTCCTGCAGCCAGTCATCGCATACGAGCTTAGTATCTCTTTGTAGTAGGGGCTCTGGAGAGAAGAAAATGAAATCACAACACTAACCTTGTCTGACTGTTTTAAAATTAAATGTCTGGAAGCCTCCTGTCAGTGCAGATGAATCAATCACATCCACGCCGTACTCACTCTGACTCCGTCTGTAAAGGGTAACACCGACCACCAGCACAGCTACAGCAATGACTGCTGCTCCCAGGCCGGAGTACAGGGCAATGTCACTGGCAGTCTCTATATCTGAAGGAGAAAAAGTGGGTTAGCAACACTCATGAAAATGCCCAGAGTGTTCCCAGCTAGCCACGAGCAGCGGGGATTGTGTGCAGCCACAGACCAGGGGAGTAAAGCTGGAGGCATAAATGTGGAGCAGATCACAGCAGGATAGGACACTGAGAAGCAAGCATTTGAAAGCATGAATAGATTTCCTGGTGCCTCATTCCGTGTAGTAAGCTTACACTGATTTAGGAGTTGCATCACGGTATTTGCGGCTGTTTTGAAGTGGGATAGTTGGACTTGTAGCAGTCAGAAGAGGAGTGCTTACCACTAAATACCTTCTCTCCTCAGCACACATGGCTAGCTTGGGCTGTGCACTGAGGTATGCCGTCTTCTCCCACTCTTGCCCAGTGGAGATCATTAAAGTATGGTAATACAGCCCTCAGAGGGGAGAACGTGGAAGAACTGAAGCTAGGGAGAGTTGTTTTATGTACTGCAGGATTCTCATCTACAAATGGCTTCCAGGGACGTGTAAGTTTTTTGTTTTCAGTTCTAGAACTAATACAGGATGTCATAAATCCTCTGAAAAAAAATCTCAGTGAGGATTTTCCCTTCCTCCCCTCTTTATTTTTTGTGTGAGCTTTTAGTTTTAAGGAGGAACAACCTACCCCTCTCAAAGCTTGGAGAATGGCTGATGATCTTCTTGGGATCCTGCAAGCACTCCTGGCCATTAGAAATGAGCAGGAACCCAAAGCCTCTGACCACAGCCACACAATAAGCTTACAACCAACTTTTCTAAAACTTCAAACTTTTTACAGCAGAGGAATTTCTTCCTTTGAAAGAACGAATCCAAATAAAACCTGCAGCATTATGTAATTGAATTATCCAGTCCCTCTGTTCTGGATCTTCTGGGATTTAGGACCACGTACCATGAAATTAAACTACTTGGCAAGTGTACGTAGTGGGTCCTTAGATAGCTCCCTTAATGCCAGACTCCTGCTTAGAGGAAGAGATAATGTCATGCATTCACCCTGAGCATCACCTGCTATCTCACTCCACATTGCTTCCTGCTATCAAGTGAGGAGCGTGTGGGTACAAAACATGCATTCATTTAGAACAAATGAGAGTGACCAAAACCAACCAGGAAAAAACAGGCTAGTCGGTATCAGTGGATATACAGGAATGTGGGAATGTGGTAGCAAGTCAAATCCAGCCTGTAATTTGCAGACAATTACAGAAACCACTTAATATCTGGGAGGAGGCTTCTGTTGCACATGCTTTTTTTTTTTTTATAGGAAGGTCAGATAAATTCATTTTAGCTGAATTTTTGGCATGCACACGAAACCACAAACCACCAAAACGAAGAAAATTACAACCCATGGGCAGCATCCAAAAAGCCAGTGTCTCTGGCTCACCAGTTTCTTATGGAAACTAGATGGCTGACAACAAAGCAAGCAGCTGAACTTCCTGGGAAGGCACAGCAGCTGCCAAATGCGATCATTAAGATCAACTGTACTCTAACATAAGTAAAAACGCCATATGAATTGCAGCAGCAAGGAAACTGAGTAGGAAAACACTGCTCTAAGTAGGCTGAAGCACACCAGAGATTTGCTATTTTCAAATAACCTCGTGCTGAAAAACGTTCCAGTTTTTAAACACATTTGCAATCTGCTGGAAAGGAAAACGACAACAAAAACATCACCGAGCTTTAGTTTCTGTGCAAATATCAGCTTCCGGAGGAATCCATCCACCGTGGCCTCACACGAGAAGTAATCACAACTGAGAAACCTTGGAAGAAAACAGCTCTTTTCCAAATTCACAACTGCAATGTGCTTCTACCAAATTAATTACTGAGAACAAAAAAGATTATTTTTTTTTCCTGCAGCATTTTGCAACTGGTAATTCCAGAAAGTAAGCTTGTAGCTGGCAATGTAAATGTGTTAGACTAACAAAAGGAATTGTCTCCGTTGTTTTATTTCAGGTGGAAAATGTAAACACAAGAAGACAAGGCCAGAAAGGAAGACCCTGGAAATACCTCAAACCAAGAATACTTGAATCTCAATCCAATGCTTTTATCACATACTGTTTTACCTCTATTTTACTCTTCAGTGTTGCATACATAAAAGTACAGAAATTATTTACACTTCTATTCTTCTGATTTTCTATTTCTATTTTGCTGTTACAGGGAATTAATTGTGAAACCCTGCCACCGACTTCATTTCTGTGCATTCTGGAGATCAGTACAACAAACAAGTCCAGGGAAAGAGTGGTATATGTCTCCAACAAACAAATGAGAATGGATAACCAATGTTGGGTTAAGGACCTGCATCCTCCCAGTCCCAAGAAGTTGGTGACTGCTGCAAAGGACTCCAACTATGACATATTTCAGTTACAGGGCACAGGTTTGTGGTAATCGTAGCCTGTATTTCACTCCACCTTCTGACACTGTTACACAACATTTATTGAAAGCACATTTGATGGTAATGAAGTTTCTATTAACTATGATTAAGTTTCCTACAGCACCTGAAGATAATTTAAGATGTGCAGGAGCAGAAAATGAAACATTTGGTTTAGTACATTAGGAAATGTAATTGATTAAATTATCTCATTTACAATAAGTGCTTTCCAGGAGTTATGCAAGGCATGTATTTCCCCCAGTCTCCCATTAGATTTTGCTAGGAGGTGGGAAAGATCCTTTTGGCTTCCCATCCTCCCTTATTTTCCACCTCTCTTACTTCTGATGCCCCTTAGCAACTTGAAATCCAGTGCTTAATACAGCTAGCCTTTGAGAGCAAGGACCAAAAGTCAGAGCATAATGTAAAGGGCTAGTTAGTAAAACACGTTGTTTCTCAATTATCTTCATAATTGACTTTGATTTTGCATCAACGATGATTCATGTAGTCTTAAATGAAGTCCCTGTTTCACTGAATAGCAGCAAGCTGTACTACACGTTTCTAACCCCACAGCTCAAGAAACCTTTTAATTCTCCAAGAAACCTTACGTGCTAAAATCAATGCCATTAAGGTCTTTCTTTTTTAATAAATCAGAAATTAAAGCAATTTAAGTAATGCTCTTTCAAGATTCTCTAATTAAAGGGGAAGTGCACAGACAAACAAAAATGAGTCAGTTGCACTCAGTCACGACACAGATTGGTTGGTGCGACCCATCAGGAGGCATGGGATGCACCTTCCATGAAATCCCAGATAATCAGATCCCCTGTGCCAAACCTATATCATTTATACAGTTCATAGAAGAATCTCTCTTTATAGAAGATATAAACAACTATATTGCACAGGACAGATCCTTGTCCTTCAAAGAAATTAAGAGAGAAACGCATTTAGTAATCTGTAATTCTACAAATCTGAACTATTAGCCAAAATTCAAAGAAAATTTGTTGAAAATTAAGCAGTGAGTCATCATCAAAATCTTGTGCAAGGTTTGGAAAGGAAAAGCAATATCTTAGCTTTAAAAGGATAGGCCCTGTGGAGGTTGCAGCTTTGATGGGAACGGGGCCTTCTCTTTTGATGAAATATTTCAGTTAATCAATGCAAACCAAAGACACACTCTCATTCTAACTAAAACTGCACTGAAATCAACGGAAGACTGAGAAACAGTGCAGGATAGGAGCTCCTGAAAAGCAGCATACAAATGATAAGTTGTTAAGCACATAAACACCCTTTAGCAGCAGATAAATCGACCACGGCAGGGCAAGTAGTTGAGACAGACAGGAACCAAGAAAGCCAAACTCCTTTATTACCTTTCTCGCTTTCCCCTAAACACAAGTCCTCAAGAGATTGATGTGAAGATATGCAAGCCTCAGCAAGACACAAAATTACTGAAGAACAGTCACTCCTTTTATTTTTAGTCTAAAACCTATGATCACCAAGCTGCTAAAAAGATGCTTTCAGTAGATATGAAAGCCTTTCATATAACCTTCAGCTGTATTCAGTTTCTAAACAAATAAAACAGAGTGGCAGAGAAGATGAGAAAAATCATATTTACAAGAGGAAAGAAAATAACTTACTTTGGGATTTTATTTCATGAAGAGGTTTTTTATCTAGAGAGAGAAAGACAGAGAGAGAGAGAGAGGGAGAGAGAGAGAAAGTTGCACTTAATAAATTTACATGGAGCATATCTATTTCCTATATCGCATCTGTCTAGCTCTATAAATGAAACATTTTCTATGTGTTTGCTGACAATATGAATATTTTACGCTGTCCATATTTTTTCCCTTCATCTTCTTTTTCTAAACTCTTTCAGGATGTCCTTTTGCAGTCATTTCTCACTTGGTTAATTTGGGTATTTGTTAGCTTTTTTTGGATGCTCTTATTTAGAACATGATAATAATAATAAAAAAGTTTGTAATTCATCTCTTGTAGCCTGCGTCACCTACGTAAGCCCACATTATTTCTTTTTTTTGGGGGCATGAGGAAAATAAACCAAGAGGAAGTTACAAAAACCAAATAGTCTTAAAGGAAATAGATCAGAGTAAACAAAATAACTCCAAAAAACACTAATTTATTAAGCAAAGAAAAATCTTTCATCTCTAGAAGACAGAGAGAAATCCACCATGGAAAAGCTTTCTGCTGAGAAAACTGGTAGGGAATAAACAATGAAATAACGTATATGCAAGAAACAAGCAAGTTATTGGCATTGTCTGGAGTCAAAGTGACCTTTGTTTTCGTACCCAGTCAGTCTCTGGTTTTATCCCAGCTTGGCAGGCCTGGCAACCACTTCTATAGATCTAAGCAAAAAATAATTGCCTGCATAGAAGTTTCTCTCTCCAATTGTTAGCATCCCAGGACAAACCCACTGAAAGGAAAGCACTTGCCGGTGCTCCTCCCTTAAGGACTGGGCTATCTGGATCCATTCACAGTCAATCAAAAAACAAAGCACGAATTGGGAGAAACTGATGTTCCTGGGACTGAAAGGTTTCCTTCTTTCCATTACTCCCAACCTCTCTGGTTAGGGACTGAGGAAGGGATAACCTGAGCGCAGCCACCGATTTATTGCTGTTTTATTCATTGACATTCATGCTGGGGATTAGAACTGCTCCTGCTTGTCCAGAATTGGACCACCTATCCCCAGCATCTCATGTTCTTCCCTTTACTTTCATTAGAGTTCCTCCTCGTTAACCAGAGGAATGTTTCATTTCTATTTTTGCCTCATGAAAGGAACAAAGTTAACAAGTTGTGCCTGATAAATAACCTCCAAGAGATTAGTTATCTGAAGCACTGCACTGCATTTCCTTTGCAATTCCCAGTGGGATGAAAAGCCGAGAAGGAAAGGAACATATCAGAAGATGAACAGGGGAAAAGAATTCAAAAAAGAGGGTAATTGCATCAATTCCTATTAGCTGAGAAAGCAATTACGCTCCTAAAAATAATTTGACATCAGTATGTGTATACAGCACGACCCATAAAGGAGGAATGGTATCATGCTCTAAGATGAAAGAAATGAGACATTTAATACTTCAATCTAATTGAATGCACATGAAAATTTCAGAGCCAGCATGCACTCCCTACTACTGCCCAGCGCAGCAAAAGGAAGAGCAATAGCTTCTGTGTCACTGGGTTTGGCTTCCTCTTCTACTGTTCAAGCCCCAGTGCAAGTCTGTTGTGTATAAAGGGTAATGCTGAGAAGGCTCTCTACACCAAATTAGTGTGGATTAGTGCCAGGGCTGTGAGCAGAACTCCAAGCAGCCTGTCCTTTTTTCCTCTACCTGCAGTAACATGGGTAGAGATTCGTCCAGAACATGAAGCCTTTCTTCATGGAAAAAGCTTCAGCGAGCTTTGTCCTAAAATACTTCCTGAAAATTAAATAGAAGAGCAAAAAGAAAGAGAGCTGCCTAGCATAGCACTGACCAGCTGCACTTCTGTAACATCAGAGAGTGCCTGGAACTGATATTAAAGTGATAAATCACCACTGCACAAAGACTGAGAGAGGGGCATCCCAAAACCTGCCTGGATGAGCTCAGAAGCAGAGAGGCTGAGCTGGAGAAGCTGCCAGGGAAAGCCTGTGTTTCTGTTACCACAGCAGTGCCCAGAGGCCCAGTGTGCACCTGAAACAAACGGTGCTACAAGGACTTGGGGAGTTCCAGTGACTGCTGCCATGGAACGAAGCCTGCTCCATCAGGTAAAACATAAATCATCCATCTCAGTGCTTAACAAGCACAGCTCTACCCCAGGCCATATGCTCCTTTCACATTACCAAAATGAGCATAATACGGTATTTGTTCCTTTGCCCCCAAAGCATAAGTGCAGCACAGCACAGAGCTGATGTGCAACCACACAACGTGCAGTGATATTACCCCAAAGTAGACCACCTCACAGTGTCATTAAGTCCTTCATTGGAAACATGACCTGAACGGGTCCTCCTTTTATTAAAGAGATGCTTTCCAGGCACTTAAGAAGGGTAAATCCTGTCCCAGGAGAGTGGTTGTGAAGCAGGTTTGCCTTTGTTTATTAGTGGCAAAAAAAAAAAAAAAAAAAAACAACCCTGGAAATAAACTTTGACCCAAAACAGCTCTTGCATGAAATGTATTCACATTGGTGCTTCGCCAATTTACTTGCAGGAAAAAGTAGGAAGCTCAGCAGCACTTTCTATGAAATATGCTGCAGCAGATGGTCATAATCACACATCGCAGAAAACCTTTACTTGGATTTTCAGTCATCTCATAATGAATAGGTAAAGGACATGCAACAAAAGCAGCAAAACCACCCACGGGAGCTCTGCTGACACAGATCCACCACAGTACCTGGATGGCATGATTCTGGTTAGGCCTCACAGTGCAAACTGTTACCCACCTTGAATGCAAAGCCCTTCGGTGCAGTTCTCTGACTCTTGGCTCAGGCCCTCGCAGTATTTCCCTCCGTTCCGTGGAGCTGGTGCAATACATTCCCGAACCCTCAAGTGCTCACATTCCGGGCTGCACACGGACCATTCACTCCACACCTCCCAGTTTCCATCCACTGAATGGGGAGGGGAAAAAAGCAAACATTGCCATTGCTCACCAAGCTGAGTTCCATGTTCCTACAAGTAAAACCTGTTTTACTCGGTGCGACCTGAAGGGATGTGTAAAACACAAGGCTACGTTCATTCCTCAAGAGTTGTACTGCATCAGAAGTTAAAATTCAGCATCAGAACGTACTGCCCTGAATGTGCAATGTAGAAGCTTTTAGAATAGCACCAGTGTGCAACACTCTGCAAATGCAGGCATTTAAAACTGCAGGAGGAAACATTTCTGGTGCCACCTAGCTATTAGCTTCAGTGCCAATTCCACCTTAAAACAGGCTGATGCAAAGAGGTCACATTAACCTACCACAGAAATGATGCTGACATTGACAAAAAAAGGACAGCTAGCCTTGCAGACCTCTGGTTCACCCCTGCACAAGATGGTAGATCAGCGTGTTGCTTTGCTGACTGATATGTGTGACCCTGTCCCAAATGAGAGGGGATTCCAGAGTCTCCGTTCTTTCTCATGCAAGAGAATGAACAAAAATCAGATTAACAAATACAGAAAATATGATTTAAAAAAAAAAAAAAAATCCCAGTTCAGAACATGTTGTATCATCATAAAAACTAGAAGAGAGATTTGCTAAAAGCCTAGAAGGATGTGCCATAACCTCAAGCAAACAAGATCTTCAAACTTGAACGCATACAGTCCTAGTAACTTTCTGTAGCTACATAGCACAGATTCCAAAATTCAGTGAGGGCAGCTTTGTTCCCTTGCAACAGATGCATGTGTTTTTGTTTTGTTTTGTTTTTTAACGTCAGTAAGCTTGTAAAAGCACAACTGTCTACCAACCAGGCATTTCAGAAGGAAAACGGTCTGCCTGAAGTGTGACATTTAAAGTGATTCGTTAGCAGGCTGCGCGTGTCTCACCAGGGCAAAGAGAAGTGCAGGTGATCTTTTGCACTGACATTCCTTCACAGAAAGCCCCTCCGTTGAGTGGAGCAGGGTTGGTGCAGGTCCGGGATCGCTTCTGCCAGCCCCGACCACACCGCGCGTTGCAGTTGGACCACTCTGTCCATGACGACCAGCCTCCGTTAACTGCAACACAGAAACGTGCTTGAGGTTGGGAAAGGTGCTCTAAGAGACATTCAACAACGAAACTGCTCAGATTGCTTCGTTCAAAAGCAGAATGGTCTGGAACAAGGACTCTTAGTACTGAAGGAACTCGTGGGAACCTTCCATCACAAACAGGAAACTCATAATTCCAACCACTGTAAAAACAGGCGTGACCTCAGCCTTGAGCAGCAGAACTAAAACCTAACAGGAGTGAGGGGATCCATTTGATTTAGAACCAGTTGAGTACTAAAATTACGACTCCAGACAGTAAAGTACAGAATTCTAAGCTTTTCCATAATTATCATCATACAATTAACGCATTTTCACCAACCATAAACCACGACTGTCGCAGACATGCTCCTCCTCTTGGCGACAATGTTGGCAGCCATGCAGGTGTAGTTCCCGGAGTCAGACAGGCGTGCCTGTCGGATGATCAGGTTGTGGTCTGCTCTGGTGTCAATGTTCTCATCCAGGTTGGAATCTATGGGCTCCTCATTCTTTAGCCATTCCACCTGGAAAAGGAGGGAGAACACGTAACGCGACGCGTGAAGATGGAAGCAAGAAGTCCAAAGTTATATTTCAAAGACTTCATTCATAATGATGTTTCAACCTTTATTACGAGAAGTGGGATAAAAATGAGGTAGGATGGGATTCCCAACAAGATGGGCGTTCACAAACTCAAGCAAGAAACCAATCCTTATCTAAGGAGACGGGAAATAACTCGCAAAGATGAACCAGTTGAAATAGTGAAATAACAAAGAAAGAGCAAAAAGAAAATGGCAAAGAGCTGGTTTAGGCTTGTAAAGAAAAAAGTTTTTCAATTAAAAAAAAAAAAAAAAGGAAGATGAGGAAGAAGAGGATGGGAAGAAGAAAAAAGAAAAAGAGAACAGTTAATCACAGTTACTTTGTAGTATCTAAAGCAATTATTTAAGGCAAGGTAAGCTGAGAAATGAAAAATAGAAGCAGAAGACCGAACAAACGTGACTCATTTTCATAGCTATTCTAGACCTGAAGGAGGTATGGCCATACCCTGAAGTGGAACACTCTTCTCATCTCAGTTCAGATAAATAACCTCATTCGGGAACTTGTGGAAGGACCTGTAACTTTGTGGTAATGAGCTTATGGATTTGCTAGCTACAGGCATTCATTAGCACGCTGCTCCGCGCAGATGGCCTGCAATTTGTAGAGTTTCCAGTTTATAAACAAATCAGCAAAATCTGACCATCAGAGCCAATTACAACTCATTCCAGACAGCAGGTTTGGGAAGTGGACCTGTCCACTGCTTCCCACATCTCTGCAGCACGCGGCCAGCTGGGGGCTTCCCTTGGAAAGAGCTGAGGTTTGTGGCACTGTTGCCTTACACGGTGACGCTGGGAGTAAATAAAGGGATAACTTTACGCATCTGTCAGAAGAGGTGTGAGCTGAGTACGACGCGTGTTACACCTTTCAAGCAGAAAGCAAATTTTCGCTTAATGTACTCTTTTTCTCAACGTGAAATTAGCCAAAAATCATTACATAAAGACTTCAGGTAAACATGTAGGACATCCATCTCCAGCTCTGCATTCTTATAAAGCCTTTCCAGGAGAGAGTGCATTGTGATCCATTCTTTACTGCACGTAACAACTGCAACGTTTGGTGGATGAAAAATTTTTACATTAATGCAAAGCATTTAAAAGAATGATGTTCGCTGTGAAGGGAGAACATTAAGCAGACGGAAGAGAAACGTGAAAGTGTTGAGAGATGTGTGATCAAAAGCAATTTGTAAACAGGGGCATGCGTTGCCTTTCGCTTCTTATCTGGAGGCCTGATGACACTGCGAATACGCATCTCTAATCCCAGCATTCGAAGAGAAAAAGACTGCTTCGACCTCAGCAGATGAATGCTTTCAGAGCTGGAAATCCAAGAGATGAATTCAAAGGAAAATCAGATAAATGTAAAGGCCTCGCCGTGCCAGAAAGGTGGTTGTTACTTGCAGTGGTGCAGCCATTCAAGAATTTCATTACACAAACATTTGCACAACCGACACACAAAATAATGAAGCAAAATAAAGGCAACAAAGGAAGTTACTGCATCTCTGTATTGAAATGAGGGACGTGGTCTGAACTGCCAACCTGCCATCTCTGAACTGCAGGCTTGGAGCTCATTGGTACTTCCCTTGATTTTCCACCAGTGGAGGTCGTACAATTGCTCATAACATTCCAGAATACACTGCTGTCTAAGTATTAGTCTGTCTTAAGGACTTACGTGTTTCTATCTTGAACTAGACTTAAAATGCCTGTCTATAGCTGCAGTAAGTTTATAAAAACATAACTGATTTTTTTCCTCCTGAAATAGATCTGCTCAGAGCTCAAATACTGCCATCAATTACTAACAAAGGCTAATCACATAATGATCTACAGAAGAAATGCAGGGGCAGATATAGATTAATTCAGCTACTGCATATTGGGTGGCAGCAGATGAATTAGCATAATCTTAAACTATTCTAATTACAGAAAGCAATTATCAAAGACCAGCTTACAGCATTATAATAATGAGATCAGTTGAATGCACCACATCCCAGGTAGGTTACCAAGGGAGTTAGTGAACTCCTTTTTATTTCTCTATTTCTTCAGAAATTAAGCTGATCACAACTCACCCATATTTCTGCACATAAAAGCCCGATGGCTTCACCTCCCAGGATCATTCAGGTTGCTGCAGGTGAGGAGAATCTTACTGCACTATGGACAACATCAATATAGAATGTTTATCATCCTTATTTGCAGGGATAACCATGCAGCTACTATGGAAACGCCTCTTCCAGCTGCCACACAGCGAGTCCAAATGCTCTGGGGACTCACAAGTACCCATGAAACTACTGGTGGGAGCAGAACCACAGCTGAGTTCGAGACCACAGGTTGCTCTCTCCTTTAAAAAGCTACCCATCAGTGGGCTGCTGTTGTGGCTTCTACGGGAGCAGACCATTACACCCCAAAACCTCAGCTGTCTTTGAGCCTGGCCACTCAAAACGCTCCGAGAGCATTTTCTTCCACTTCAACAGACACTGTTTTAGTTGTTTACGCAGACAGCATCTGTGCAATTTGGGGAGGAAAGATGATTAACTCCAGATGAGGAATATTCTAGCTATGCATTACACTTCCTTTGCCAGACTGTTAGGGGATGCTAAACAAATGGTAAATTCCTGTGAGATGACAGCTTAGAAATATTCTTATTTACACAGATAGAAATTGCTTGCTTTTGTTGTTGCTTAACACCCAACTTAATAGTTAAACCTTGGAAAAAAGGCAGCAGATGAGAAGCATCTCATGGCATGATTTGGTGCCTTAAAGGTTCTTCATCAACCTCTGCAACTGGAACATCCCAGGAGCTAGCAGGCTGCATCTTCTATTCTTTTATAGGGTATCTTGTTTGGAAATACAAAAAGATTTAACACCCAGAAAAGCAATACAACACAAAGATCTTTTGGGCACACGCGATAATTTTATAGGTCAGAAGACAAAAGACCTCAGTATTCCTGCCTGTAGATTATACTATCCTGCCCTTTAAACACAACATCTGACTTTCTCATGTGGTCAATAACCTGAGTACACATATATCAGAGATAATATAGTTAGAATGTCAGCTCTTCTTGAAGAGAGAATCAATTGCTTTCTGTATGCTAGATAAATGCTTCATGATTTTCAGATGGGAAAAGGTCAACACCTGACTAAAGGCGGCACAAATGTTTTTTATAGTGGAGACAGTTTACAGCTTTTCTCTGACGGGAGAATATAATGTGTTAGAAGTAAAGATGAATTCTTTTCTCCAAATAAGTTTCTTTTAATAAAGTATGTTAGCAATAGGTTCTCCCGCACATCAGGACTGAGGCAAGGCCTGGCACGCTTCTGGCACTTTCTCTGCTGACTCCAGAGCACACCTTGGGAGACTACAGCACTTAGGCTAATATTAGGGTGGGTGAATATTCCTCCCCACAGTAATCAGCTCAGGCCTATAGCCAGAAAGAACACTTTCAACCTTATCATTGATTTAGGTCTCATATTCCCAAACCTTTGAGAGCCTTATTAAAAATGGCTTTTACTGTGACCTAGTGTTTTATGGAAGGGAGTGAAATCCATTCCCTTCAAAACTGAGCTCAATGTAGTATGAAGTTCATATTTCTAAAAATGCAAGCGTCCAGCTTGAGAAACCTTCCTTCCAGCTAGGATGGACAAGGATAGGTGGGGCAGGTATCTGGTAATAGCGATGCACTAAGATGGCAGATCTCTGTTACTGGTTTGTTTTGTTTTCTACCCTTATACTCACACAGATACGAAGGAGAGAGACCTCCCATCAGCAGAAGCCACTGTGGGAGATTAATAAACACGAAAGGCAGTTTGCAGGATCCAAGCAATTCACATCTACCTCCACGCTCGTATACTATTTTATCAACACAATCAAAAATCCATTGATCTTCCTCGCGAGGAGCCTACCTCCAGAAACACACAGGCAGCAGGTCAACTACCTGCTGAAGTTTTTTAAATTAATCCACCGAGGGAACGCTGTTACCGACTCGTTTAATCACAGCGCTGTCACGCCGGTCTGGTAAGCATATTTTTCCTTCATTAGATGGCATATATAATCTCGTTACACGAATCTGACACACCGACTAACTCA
The DNA here is from genome assembly GCA_023055505.1 of Callipepla californica brunnescens. Classification (NCBI taxonomy): domain Eukaryota; kingdom Metazoa; phylum Chordata; class Aves; order Galliformes; family Odontophoridae; genus Callipepla; species Callipepla californica. The sequence continues at coordinate 886,048 of JALIRH010000037.1, forward strand.
TAAATCAGCTTGCACTTCTGTTGGCAACGTGTCAACGGCACAGGAACCTTCTCTTTGAAGAGGTGCTCTCAGTGGATGCAAAAAAAGAGCTCCCCAAAACCCCAAGGGCAGCGTGATGCCAGTTTCCTTTCTTCTTGTGCTTTGCAGGGAGTGCAAGCCTCAAACAACAAGAGAAGTTGGGAGAGGCTGCCCTCCTGTGCGGGCCAGACACCGCTGCTGCCTTCTCTTCTGGAGCTCGCACTCAGAACTATATCCAATTAGCAACAAAACAAGCATTTTTGTTTGTGCGTTTTAAAATCTCAACCAAAAATTGATACCAGAGGAAGGGGAGAAGGGCTTGGGGAGGGGGAGGCAAGGAAATAAATATGTATTTCATGTATGCTCTTGTATAAATATACTGAGAAAGCTTTTATGTGCCTCTCCATTTGTACAGCTGAAGATGAAGGTGAGCAATAGGTTGACTCAGATGTGCTATTTTAAACCATTGTTTAGAACATACTTTGCTGAATGTACCTTTGCTAATAGTATGCTGCCTGACTGTTAAAAATAAAAGAATCAGCACTAATAAAGCCAAAGCTTGTCTTTTCCTAGGTAACACAAAATCTAAGGCTGTGTAGTAATCCACAGACCTCGTTTTACAAATGTGCTGCACAAAGTGTGTTTCTCAGCGCTGTGGTTTGGGGTGCTGAGGAAACAAAGAGCCCACACGCAGCACTAATGCCTCCAGATGTGGTCACAGTGCTGCTGAGCTTCTTTGCCATTCATTTTTCTAAGTAGCAGTCTACAGACACGACAATTTCAAGACTGTAACAGTTAGAGATATCTAAGAGAAACCCCTTTTATCTGTTAGTGAACCCTTCTGCCCTGCACAAGAAAAAAAATGAATCTAAAATCCAACTCTCTCCATATGAAGAAGTAGAATTGTTAGTTAACAGCTCGTGCTGCGTCACTGAACGCAGTGGAGCAGACCTGCACCACAAATAACTTACTGCTTTCTGTTATAACAATGTTGGCAATCTGAAAACGCATACCTATATGTTCAAGGAAGTAAAACATTGCCAGAACCTGCGACGTTATACAATTCCAGTTTCACAGCACTTCAGTGATACTTATTCCAGATGATAAAGCGACGAGCACAAGTACATCTCGCAGGCAGAATGTGAACAGAGAGAACCCTTGCTAACTTGGACAGAAAAGGCATGTTGTGAAAAAGAACTACAACTAGAAAGTGCAGTAACAAAGGCGACTGCAACTTTGAAGTCGTAGACCATTTAGGTATCTGGCAGGGGGTGTTTTCTCATACCAGGTTGGCTGGATAGGTTGAATGCTCCAACCTACTGCCAATCTTTTCACCTCTGCAAACATAACAAAAGGGAAAAAGAACTTTGTTTGCATTCAAACTACATGCAGCATGCACGATAGCGATGAGATTCGGGAAATAGAAATGCTTGGAAATACACCACTAGGCAAAGATTCAGACAGGGAGAGGGAAACGAAGAGTTCTTGCAAGAGCTGATCATCGTGGCACGTACACATCTCCCGTGCTTGCGGAAGATGGCAGCTTAGAAAGGATCAAAATAATTTGGGGGTTCCTGATTTTGATGTAAAAGGAAAACTCAGTTGCACAGAGATCACAGGAATAGGAAGGGAGAGCAGGAGAGGCAGTGAGAACACTACACACACGGGTAACAGTTCATCACAAGTCACGTCCTGGCAGATAATTTCTGAATCTGCACTGAAATGTAGTAGATGCGGAAATACTCCACTCCAATGGCATCTCGTATTTTCCCTGCTCACCTCCCCCTTCCAATTAGAGCACTAGGCACAACTGACAATAAACCAGCTGCTCTCGCTATCATTTTGAGAGTGCAATTTACCAAAATGGCATTAATGTGAGTGGACTGGAAACTGCAAATGCAGACTGTTGTACTTCTTGCAGGCTGTACCCACAACAGCATTTTGTCCTAAATGCTAAGACAAATCCTTCTCTCTGTAACTCTTGCCTGTTTCTGTAAGTGTGAGAAGGGAAGGTCTGCGAGATGCCCTCCTTCCCAGGGGCACTGCCCTTACCTGCTTTCCCTTCCATGTCCATCCATTCCCTGAGCAAGAGATGCTGTATGTCCCAGTTCCAGCTGTCCGTATGACACATCTTTGTAAATGTAGGTAAATAAAACACCAGTCATGGGGCAACGAGTCTTCTGCCCAACAGGTCTGACCCTTCTGCTCACAGAACTTTGCTTTCAGTACTCAAGTTTAGAAGCTGGAATCCCACTGGAAGGAGAATAAAAGCAGCTGCACATGAAAGTGCTGTGTAAAGCTGTTGTGTGCTCCTCACAGACTCCGGATACATCAGCCCTATTGTACTCTAAAGCTGTAAGTATCAAGAGGAGATTACCAAACATGCTGAGGATGTCACTTTTAGGCACTAGGGACAGAAAACTAATGAGACCTCCAGGCACAGCACAGCAAATAACCCCTGCAGTCGCTCCAGAGCAGCAGTAATACAGACACTGACCACACTGTCCTGACAAAATACATGCTATACTCAATTTCAAAATCCACATTAAGGCACTTTCACACAATTCTATCATTTATAATTATAAACGTATTGATAAATCCTTATGTTCACACCCAAGCACTCAAATTGAAAACATCTCTGAAAACAGTACCAGAAAAACAGGCACCGTTGCAAAACAGCACCTCAAAAAGAAAAGCCCCAGAGCAATGTCTAAGAAAAAGGAGAAATCTGTTCAAAGGAACTCACTTCTACTCAGGTCCTCTAACATTTTCTCCCTCATTCTAGCAATTGTTTGCTTCAGCATTTCTATTTCATGACCTCTGTCTGTTGCTCCTGGGTATGCTGAGATACTCAGAACAAGACAGATCTCAGTAGGAAAAAAAAACCAAACGTTTTCTACTGGAGAAAAATACAGTACCAGTTGAGCTGCTTGCTTGAAATCCAGCACATACACTCATTCTGGACAGCTGTGAGAGCCCATACAGATAAGCAGGTCTTTTATGACGAGTAGCAATGCTCAATACATGAAAAGCGTTCAGAGTCTCCCTGTGTGAAGCTCGATTTTCTCTTGAGACTCGAGAGAAACGTTGTTGACTCAGGTGCTTACAACAGAAGATGGTCAAAATCTCAACTCCCTGTTTGCACACAGAGGCCCAGCAGCCATCTCCTGCCCCTCTGAGTCTGCTGCTCTGTGAACCACAAACCCTGAGCACTGGGATGAGCAGAAACACCCACAGCAACCAAACCCCTCCACAGTGTCTGCAACGTATTTGAGTTCTATGCAAAACCACGTCCTTTTTTATCCCCCACTTTCAGAGTGACAGTGAGGTGCAAGGCTTTCTATTTTCACATATTGAGCAATAGCATTAAAGTGGTTCTTATGAACACTGATAATCAGCAGCCTTTTTTTTTCCCCTCTTTTGAAAACAATTATTTGTTTGAACATCGAGAGAGTGACTCCAGGCTCCGTACTCTGTGCATTACAGCTGCTGTTGTAATACCTCATCCAATGATTCAGGTTAAAGAATAATAATGAAAAAAAAATAAATGTTCAGGGCATTGAAGATGAAGTGCTTCAGGCAAGAAAAAAGAAACACACCAAAAACCACCAGAAAGATAACAAGGCAGCACTCTGCTCAAAGAGGTGGGGTGCCAAAGGGAAGCAACGAATGCGAGGCTTGACCAAAGATGAAACAGCATATTAAGCAAACAGGATCTTTATTCTGCTTTTGTGTTGTTGCCCACGCTTCTGTGGAACACTGTCAAAGGCTTGAAGGAGAGGCATTAATTGAGCAAGTGTTTTATAGAGTAAGAGCCTGCATGCTATAACATAGGACCACGTTCCAAACAGTTGGAGCGGTGTCTCGCATTACTCCCAGTAATGGCACAGGTTTCCATGTCTGCCAGATGTGAAGGTACAACAGAGGAAAGCACTGAAGCAGCTCAGTGCCCCACCAGGACACTGTGGTTGTGTGCAGCAGAGAGACAGCAGAATGATACAGAGCTGAGCAAATGGAATTGGTGCAGACATTACTGGAATAATTAAAGGGAGCAATTACAAGTAAGCTGCTGCATCGTTTTAGGAGAGTAGAACCAACACTTGGAGGATGCAGTGTTTCACTGGGTAGCATATGTAGGGTGCTGATGGGAAGAGACAGAAAGGAAGGGAATTGGATACATCTAAAACCTGTTAAGACTCCTTCACAAGAATTTTATGTTGTAAGTGGGTTCAGAAGTGCTTTGTCCACACCAGCAGACATTTATTTGCACAGTGGCTGCTGCTTTAATCGGTGGCATATTTCACCATATCTATAATGTTGGATAGTGTCTAATAAAAGAACCTGCATTTCTTTGGATTCTTGGGGGAATAAGAGAAAAGGAATAAAAGCAGGAATGCTGAGCACTGCTGTGAGGAATGCCTGCTTTCCACACCTAACTGAAACACTGCTCCTCACGTGTAAGTGAGAGCTGAGCAGATCAATGTCTCTCCTGCTTTAGCAGCTGAGTCTGGAGAACATCACCATTTGCTCACGGAGCCTCACACCATAGACTGACACAGGAAATGTCTGATACGTACTCAGATGCGTGGGGACCTCCAAAGTGATATCTGTTCTTTGTAACTCTTTGCTACCGTATGCCAAAACGGATCCTAACTACAGCTCTACACAGAAAATTCACAGAGAAGCTCTTAACGCCTCCAGAAGATGCATTAATATTTTCTGGATATTATGAACTGTCCCTTAAAACACTGTTTTCTAGAACAGCATTCCCCTACCACCTCTCGAAAATTGACATCATATTTACAGTATAATTCATAAGCAGAATATTCATAGGGTACATGTACCAAAGCTAATTCTTCATTCCAAAAAGTTAAGGTCTCGTATTGATCAGCTGGCTTTGCAAACGAATTAGCAGAAGTTTACATATACACTATGATATGTGTAGCACGTCAGAAGACCCTATTAGTGATATTAATGTCTTCCCTCCTCCCCAACAGTTTGGAGTAGGGCTTCAGACCGAAGATCTAAAGCTAAGAGCAGTGGGATGCACCCACTGAGCCCTAAGGTTGCGTGCCTCCAGCACCTGCAGGGAAACATTCAGCAGCTCTGAAGTGTTGGAATCCACTTGTCACTGCTAACATCAAGACTCGAGAATTTGCATAATTCCTTCATAAAGCAAAACGAATTTGTTTCACCGTTCTGAATACAGCCACGTGTCATTTTGTCACGTCTAGGTTAACTAATGCATTTCTTACCATTTCCCATCATTTCCTGATTTGAAGGAAATGGATGTTGGCAGTAGTTGCCGAAATAAGATCGGTCTTTAAGAAGAGCTCATCTCTAGATGAATAATCACTGGGACGTATCGCACACACCGTCTTAAAAGTGAAACATTTTTGGCATAAAAAGAAATACACGTATTGCAACTAACATACCTTCAAAGTGAAGCAAAGATTGATATCTCAGGCACAGGATCCAAGATCTATAACGACCTCTATGCTACGCGTGCTGTCTGCATTTAGTAATCATACTTTGTTTTCTGTAACTAGAAACAAGATTCATTGAAGGCAATAATTCAGCAGCCTTTTCTGCCATAGTGTTTTACTACAATCCCATTATCCTGCCATATTACGGTTTACAGTATGTGTGCAAGTCCCATAAATACACGAGCCTATGTAAAATAGGCAGCAACGACTCTCACTGCTTTCTGAACACTTGCAGCTTGTGAATTTTATGTGGCTTTTGCATTTTGTTGATGCGTTTGCAACAGGATGTATACTGCCCAGAAGAGAAATTATTTTATATTTCCATTAAAAGCTGTGGCAGTAAATAAGCCATCAGAACTCATGCAGATATTCACTGGAACTCCTACAGCACTCCATTAAAGTGTCAAAATCCGGGTTAAAAATTTGAAAAAGTATCTGGATACAGCCCATTTAAGCCTTAAATATATATTGGGATATAAATGATCAAGATATTTTAGAGTATTCCACAGACCTCTGCAGGGCGCTCAAGACAAGTTCACTCCCATCAATAACAGTTCAGCACAACAGCAGAAGCATCTTCAAGTTGTTAACACCAAAACGTGAACTGTTCAGAGACTTAATCTCAGAAAGTATTTACTTATAATAAAAGAGATTGAGAATAAACCTTGAGGCCAACTTGTGCTCCAGTTGACTTTATCAGTGCTCCCCATCCAGTTGGGACTTGGCTCCCCGAGCTCATACCATATGCAGCACAGAACTGCAGCTCTCCCATTCAGCAGCGTAAGCACTGCAGCACTGCTCTGGCAGAGGTGAGCAGAATCCAGAAAGCTAGAGGGTTTGCTTGGTTTTCTTTATGTGGAAGCCTGCTGTTTAGAAATGCTGATCTCTAATATCGTGTTGGGAGATTCATTACAAACGTGCCCACAACGTATGACAGCACCTGACCTGAATAGCAAAGAGAACGTAAAACAGATGTCTAAAAAATCACTAGCTAAAGCTAGCCACAAAAGTACTACTTTGCTTCCACGCCCAAATTTTACTCTCTTAGGAACTGATAAGATAAAACATACAGAACAGAGATCACCCTAAACCTCACTAAATGCATATTGCACAAGTCTTTTCCAGGCTCCAGTTCAACAGCTGTCACAGGGTACAATGCCACGGCCATCAAGAGCCAGACAGTAAGGAAATACCATCAATGAACCAGAGAGGATGCTGTAATTTATTCTGTTTGCTGACTCCAGGATCCTGCGGAAAGCACCAGGATCTATTGGTAATATTGATTCCAGATGCAGCCCTGCACTGGTACAGACTTGCACGGAAGGACAGAATCAAGTTGTTCAATTCTTCATTATTTCACTTCTAAAGTAAATGAACGTGTCACTGAGAGGCACTGAGTCCAGCACTCAGTATGTCCTTAACATTAATAAAAAAAGATCCGCTGGCAAAAAGGAAAATATTGAGGCATGATGATTGCAGTTACCGACCTGCCAACATTATGGATGTGAAATCTTACCCAAGCTGCTTTATACAGTCGTGACAATAGGTATGAAGAGAACCAGATCACATTACTAGCATGACTGTAGTACACAGAAAAGAGCAGTAAACACAAACTTCTTGAGGGTGAGGGCTTAACATCCACTTCAGAAACTTGCCCCTTCACTGCTTTGTACTCCGTGCACTGATTTAAAGCCAAAAAAGAGAGAGCAATGGGGCTTAGGGAACCAGCTGGGTTTAACTCCTTTACATCTTGATAAACACACACACAAAGGGTTACGGGTTCTTTCTCACCAAACGTGGCAGCATCATTGAGCTGAGGCCACACAGCCACCTGGCAGCTCCCAGAAAGCACCAGCAGATGTGGATTCATCGCTTTATCCAGCTCCTGTGCCATACCACAACTGCAGCACTGCACACACTCCAGCTAAATGAAGCCTCTGCTGCACACAATTAATAAACATAACTATGGGGAGAATCCCCTGGGGGGATTGTGAGACAGAATTGTCTCTCCTCTGGGCCAGCACTGCATTAACTGTGAAAGAATGGCTGTGGTCCCAGCCTGTGCCAGCAGAGATCCTGTTACACTTAAGGCAACGTTTCCCACAGCAGGGGCCTATCAGATGCTCTACTTGAGAGGATTTTCTTTTTTGTTTTGTTGCTTAACTCATAAAAATCAAAACAAACTGAATTTATTTGGGTCGGGTGCGGATGTCTGCAGGCACAGCTGCTCAGCAGCTCCGTTTTGCTTGCTGTACAAAAGCACAAGAAGATGATGTTAAACCTTTCTGCAGTATGCCTAGTGTCAGGGTTTGGGTTTTCTTACCCTCCCTGCCATGGCAATGTGAGCAGAGTGCTGCGTGCACTCAGCAGCCTCCCAAAGCAGAACTGCCTCACGTTTCTCTACTTACAGGAACAAACTCTAGAGGTGGGCAACCTAGAAAAGGCAGCAGAGGCAGGAATCCAGGCTGGTCTGTGGGGCTGATGTTGGCTAATCCCTGGGCCTGCACACAAATAGAAAGGCAGAGCATCCCAGGAGCAAGGTGCATCGTTCTGGGTGCTCCAAAGAGCAGGGAACACGATATTGCTGCACAGACCTTCATCAGTGGGAACAGCTGGGCACCTTCCTCAGCATTTCATCCACAAGAAATGAACTTTGGCTCTATGAAGGCAGTAATCACATTCTTGGAAAGAGAATGCAGATTTAGAGAGATCCTTTTCTATATGTCTTTTACCCAGCTGACACAAGCAACTGCAATTTGCTGCTAAATGAGTCAAGACAGCACAGTGCATTTCAGAGCAGCATTAAATCCAGAGCTTGCCTCAGCAGGATTTGAGCTCTTGATTCGTGCCCGTGTGACATTAAAGCTGAATTTGAATACTGCAATTCCTTATTTGTAATCCTCCCTGCTTGTTTGTTTTCACTAATGTGCTATCTGTCTTGAAGACTGTTTACTACAAGTGAGCAGAGTGAGCAGTTCACGATGTTACATTAGCTCCTATTATTAGTAAATTAATTTATACAAGCCAGGTTCTACGTCATATACAGCTTGGATACATTACAGCTACGGATCCAAATCTTTAATCCATGCTCCACTGACTCCTTTTTTATATATTGCAAATAGAAAGTAGTGCTGGTAAGATACCTTGATCTGCTTTCACTGCTACTAATGATGAGGTATCAAAGCTGTATTCATTTTGGAACAGTAACAACAGAAATTTCTCCCAACAAAACTCAACCTGACCTATCCCGAGGGTCACCACACTCAGCTTTAGAAAAGGAAGTATTACTACTGGTGGAAAGCGTGGCTGAAAATATCAGAGGAGTGCCTACATATGTGGAAGGAGTGGGAAGGGAAGGCCTCCGCTCCCCTCCTGGTGCCACCCAGGAAGATCTGCTATCAGCCATCACCACCACCCCCAAATTCCAACTCTTACAGAGCTAATGACTGAGGATTGGGGGGAATAAAGCCACAGTGTTGGACATTTTTATCAAGAGCATTTACTTTTGTACTTCTATCCTCAGCTTTAACAATTCCTCTGCACCTTTAAACTGCAGGAAAAAAAAAAATAAACGAAGAAATGAAGATTTATATTGTCGATAATGGGGCAGGCTCACAGAAATAATTGAGCTGAACTTAAATTTCATCCCGCCATAAAGCGTCTGTCTCTCAGCGAGCTGCATGGTGTGATTAGAGCTCTGGCTGCACCAGTCCTTCATTGCCATTGTCAGAAATAAATCGCTAGATTAATTTGTTCCTACGGCGGGCACAGAATCGTGCGCTCTTTGGGAAAATAATGGTGCTGCACTTCTGCGTTTGATGGATAGAATAATCAGAATCTTCTCCAAGGGATTTAATTCAGGCAGACGTTGGCACAGTGACACAAATGGGGTGAGAGTCTCCTGTCCGTTTTATTTTCAGTTTGCATTTCCAGGACCATGCAGAGCACGGATTAAAAACCAAGACAAACAAAAAACCCAATGCCACAATTAGCACCTATTTTGCAACCAATGAAAGAGACACCAGCTCCATCCACAGTTACTTCAAGGCTTATCATCTAGGACCTCATCCAAACCCTGAAGAGATAAATTCTGGTTTCCAAACCATTCATTTGTTCCCCACCTCAGGTTGTACAGCATCCTACATTTCTTGGTACCATACACACACACGACAATTATTGAGCAAAACTTACAGGCTCTCTCTGTTATTTCTTACCCTCATACTTCACAGGGCAGACCCTCCTTAACTTGAAAATACCAGATGAGTTTATAACACAGAGCTTACTGCCACAGAGCTGAGCCACTATTCATTTTAGTCCGAGCCCTAGTTTCTAAAGACACAATTATTTTCAGAAGACTGTTTACCTTGATGAGTATACAATTAGCCTCAGATCCTTTATGTGAGACTTTATTGTCCAGAGCAAGTACGACCTGTTACAATTTACAGGCTTTATTAGCAGCATAACAATTTTATCATCAACAGCAGTAAATTGGGGCTTTTTGAGAACTCTACAAATTTTCATCAAATGTCAGTTCTTCATTCAATATAAATCCTAGCTTTCCTAGAAGACAGATACTCCGCTTGCTTGTTGTCTGTAAAGCAGACAACTCTAAAATTCTCGGTAAAATTTGAACAGCATTCACTACTGTTCCCCAAATAGTCTAACTCCAACAAGAACAGCATTCTGTGGCTATTTAACCATGCAGAAACTGAAAATCAGACAAATGCTGGAGGGAACCAGCTCAGCAAACCATGCTCGTTAGGTCATGCTTCACCTGTTTACTCAATAGGTAACACGTGCCCATCACTCACGGTTTGTTTCCTTGGGTCTCAGGGAATACACCCGGGATTTACACAGTTTTTCACCCAACAACTTTCTGCTCACCTCTAAACACTGTTTTCAGAACGAGTAACAAAAGCAAAGCAGCACACGTGGCAGCAGCACGCTACTCAGATCCCAGAAACAGGTAACTTCAAACAATACACGTTCATCTCCCATGGAGAACCTGGCTCACACACAGCTAAAGCCTTCCCACAATTCGGAGCACTGCCACCAGCACTGGGCCTCAAAACCCCCACGGTGCTGAGCCCTTCTCACACAGAAAGCTCACCTCAGCTGCAGGGACTCCCTCGGGGGGTCGGCAGTGCAGAACGATCATCCCCTCGATAGGAACCTCCTTCCCCTGGGGGTCTTGCTCAAAGTTTTTCCTTAAATCTGCAGAGTTTAAGACAATAATTCGTTACAACTCCAGGGAAGATTTCTTTGCATAAAGAAGAGAGATATTACATCTATAGCTGAGGTTCCATTTCTCCCACCTTGAAGCCATGTGTGTTTTTGCGTATCCACAAACAGCATTAGAACAGACAAAGGAAACCTGTATGTAACGCACAGACCTGACACCCAGCAAGCAGAAGGAATGCTACCTATAGCAAGTGCTTAAAGAGCTGGGAGGTCTCCATTAGAAGCATTTATTCTACTCACAAGCTATGCGAACGGATGCCTTCCTGCTCTTGGAGGTCCCCAGGTGGCTCCATGCAACGCACTGACACCAGTAATCTTCTGGCCCATGGAAGTCCTCCACCTGCTGCCTCGTCACGTTGATGAACACCTCTCGAACCTTCAGGCCTGAAGGGGAAAGAGGGAAAGATACAAAAAAAATTAAGTGATACGAGCGATCTTCCGTGGGCATAAAGCTTAGGTTAGCTGATGCTTTCCTTTTAATTAAACAATTCTATTTTTAATCAAGGCAGAGCTTTAATTACTTTGACAATAACATATTACCGTTAATTAAATCCTGAAAGCTGAGTAGGTCATAATGCACCAAATGAAAAGAGCTACCCACCCACTATGGCATCTACAGGAGTGTAACACTTCAGAAACCTTTCCTCTTCTGCCTTCATCACTCAGAAGGATTATTTGGAATCATTTAACATACGGTGAAACTGTATTCCCCCCTCTTAGTGCACTTGAAACTCTTCCTAAGGTACCCTGGTAGGCCCATCCATTGCCCCCAGCCAAGCTGAAGAACAGAACTACACGTACATGGCAGGAGCTAAACAGGTTCACCTGAATAACTCAGAAAAGAATCTCATGGAATAACAAAGGCAAACCAGGAGTAACGATGGGAAAAGCCAAGTGCTTTCTCTTCGCCTGCTGCCATTTCCATAACTCCCCAAGCACAGCCAGTGTTGAGCAGTATTGCCCTTCAGAGCAGGAGCATTTGTTTCAGACAAGATAACAAGAGCAAAGCCTTGTAAGCCTGACACCTTATTTTATACACTTGCAATGCTTGCTGTATCTGTATGCTACATCTGTAACTACCTTTGTATGACAACGTTGGGGAGAGGAAATATAATCCAAATCACTGTTAAGAGGCATTAAGAATCACTTAGGAGAGCTTGTCAGAAAAACATTAATTTGAGAATTGAAAAAAATATATATATTCATGCCTAATACTTCCTTCCTCCTCTCCTCTGCTGCGGTCCCAAGGTGCTTATTTCCCCTTCACTGGAAATGAATGAAAACTCAATCTTGAAATATTTCATGCCTGTGAATTTATAAAGCATCAAGAAATTTCTAAACCTGAACTCCATAAAAATTGGCCTCCACTTAATCTCAGGCATCATTAACAAACGGCTGCGTGTTTCCCTTCTGGAAGGCACCAGGAAATCAGCTTGGTCCTTTCACAAACAAGCTGAGGCTGCTGGGGATGCTCACTGGAGAGCAGTGGGGAAGAGCAGGTGAGCTTTACATGCTATAAAGCAACACATTTTTGTTGTGTTTCCATCAATAGGCCAACTCTTGTTTCTTTTCGTTTCTCCTGTTTGGCTTGTGGTGTTTCCCAAGGACACCTCAAGATATGGCCAGACCTCCAATAGCTCCCTCAGTTGTCTCTGAGATCATTTTAGTAGCTCAAATATTTATCCACTCTGTAATAAACAAACAGATCTTTCCCGGTTCTTTTCTATTTGAGCTTTGGTTTTTATTATGCTGATGCATTTTTCAACACAATTGCTCACAAAAGCTTCCCTTTGTTTTCTGTAATGATGAAAACAGCACCAGCAGAACCCAGCAGTTCTGTGGGAAACCTCTCTCCCTGCTGACATGGCGTGTTTTCATCATACATCTTACAGCCCATCTCAAAGTAAACATCCAGGCTGCTCTGACAGCGACGAATTCCCAAGTTCTCAGCTGTACAGCCTTTCTGTAGAGAGATGTTTATGGGTTAGTGATAAGAGCATCCATGCTAAGTTCCATTAGAGACCCGCGGAGCCCTGGTGACCTGACACAGCAGGTCCCAGACGCTGAATATTTCGCATTCTGTCATGCTGGAAGACACTGACAGACATATTTTATTGATACTGTACCCATGACAAATCAAGCTGTGTGCAATCCCTGGACGATTTCAAAGCTCCAAAGCACAAGCCTCCAAATCCAAGCTAATTTGCAGCCACGTCCGATGAGGTTGCAACCCATCTACTTAAAGATTTCTTTGACAAGGATGAAAAACAATCAGTCCTTGACAAACAGTGACCTTTCTGAGATGGCTGTCTCCAGTCAGGGATCACTCACCCAGCACTCAATTAGCTGGCACGCATTGCTGTGCAATGCTATCAGCCCGCGTGTACGCGCTGCCTACAGACACAATGCTGTGTGTGTGTGGCTATGAAGGTGCTGCAGCCTGAAGTGCTAAGAGGTGAGAAGTTTACACTGTCACCTTATTCCCACCACAGCATCAAATAGCATCTTCCTGGGGAAACCCACTCATCCAGTCACCAACCATTAACTCCCACCTTGCTGGCCGTTCCCCACCCGGTTGTGATACACTCCATCTCTCCTGAGCTCTCCCAGTTTCTAAGCTCCTCAAGGAATTTTTGGAAGCAGTGAACAGAAGTGAGGAGTTGGGAACTGCACGTTACACGGCTGCTGGTGTAAGCAACAGAGCCTCTACTGACACCAACCTCAAAAATCATCACACGTGGAGGAGCAGAAGTCATTTCTAGGCTCACTTCTACTGCACAATGCTGGGCAGTCATCACTGAATAAAGGCATCTACAGATGAGGGTTGGTTAAGGTAGAATGTTTTCCAGCCCAGCTCTTCCTTCCGCCAACGTGTTAATTAATATTAATTGATATATATCAGCCTGAAGCAACACAGTGTGCTTTGAATAAGGCCACCAAACAGAGCATGATTTTGAGAGGCAGAACAGGAATTCAGCCCCTTTGGACTCTCCTGCTTTGCCAACGTACAAAACAGATGCATCCAAACTAACAGAACCGCTGAGGTTGGAGGGGACCTCTGCAGAACATCCAATCTCTGGGGAAAGTTGTTTGGATGTTGTCTACGGAGATGGTGCACCTATCTTCATTTATTTTAGAGCCAACTACAGAAAGCAAACCCACGGGGAACGGAGGCATATACTCTTCATTTATCATCGCTGTGTTTCACCAGCAGATATATTCACCCGCCATCTGCGTCTCAAAAAATGCCAGAGAAAACATCCATAGGAAAAAAAATATATATCCGGGCAAATAAAAACAGGCACATTGTAAGCAAGGACAACATTTTACCTGTAACTCATGTAACTCTAACAAGCACTGCGAGTCAACCCTTTAAATTATTGTGCAAATTATAACCATCATCTTTTGTTACGCAGTACAGCCTTACAGAATATAAAATTATGACTATGGTACTGAGATGCTAATAAGCTTTCTGCACCGTTGGATGGTTTAGCTGCAGATAGACTAATGTTGGCAGCAGATGAATAATTGCTCTCCATGTACTAAACATAACAGAGCTGCACAGAACTTCAGCATTTGTCAGCTTTATTTGTTTAAATGAGAAAAACGCTGACAGCAGTTATTGCTGTAATCCTTTTATTTATCAGACAAGAGAACTCTAGTTACTTTTAGCAGGTCTGATCCTGGGTAAAACCAAAAGCTGAAATAACTGTAAACTAATTTGGAGGTGCGGTCCGCAACACTCAGGGAAAAAGAGAAAAGAAAAGCAGAAGGAAATGCATGAAAACATAACTATTATATTTCTATCACAGTAGGATCTATTAGCCCAGGCTCTTATTTTCTGAGCACATAGAGTGAGCAAAGTTCCCCTGCTGCCATGCTTATGGAATGAACAAAAAAGGAGACCGTGGATCGCTATCCTTTTCTTTGTATCTCAGGAACTAAGGTAGAAGATGAAATAATTGGGCCTATAACTGAGCAATGGACCATGGCAGCACAGAGATGGAGCCCACATCCATCAGTCGTGGCACGTGCTGCCTTGCCTGCCCTGACTTTCTGCATCAGCAGCAGCAAAGCAAACTGTCAGCCCACCAGAACCCTTTGTACGTCCTCGGGCACCCAGCTCGTGTCAGCCTGGTGCTTAACCACCGTACAGAGCTACAAAATTGATGCCCTTCCTCTCAACATTGCTTCTGCTCTTCAGGTTCACAAAGTGACTCCTGCCACGTGCACTCCTTGCTCAACCAAGCTAAGGACACACAGGCAGGACTTTGCTGAGATGCAAAGAAACTTGTCTTGCTTGCTTCTTTGTTTCCATCCTTCACCACTGGTCTACAATCCTCTGAATTGCCATCGCGTGCCAAAGAGTGGAAGGATGGAAAAGGGCAGCCCCATTTTTGCATGCTGGGAATTTTGGTGAACACGCTGACACTCATTAACCAGAGGCATCACTTGTGCCATAAATCTGAGTGCAGTTTCTCACAGATGGAGCCCACGCAGCGTGCAGAACACAGAGTGTGGTAGCACAAATGTTTATTCCCTGGATTTGGCTCCAGAGATGAGGATACTGTCAGAGCAGTCATCGATTCCC
Organism: Callipepla californica brunnescens; assembly: GCA_023055505.1. Taxonomy (NCBI): domain Eukaryota; kingdom Metazoa; phylum Chordata; class Aves; order Galliformes; family Odontophoridae; genus Callipepla; species Callipepla californica. The sequence goes on from JALIRH010000037.1 coordinate 901,384, forward strand.
CTCAAAAAACCTCAAGTCTGATGTTTACTGAGGGCTGGGGAAAGGTTCTGAAGTAAGTCGGTGAGTATGGATGCATCTTGGGAGAGAAGAACATCCACGTCCTTCAGCAGCACACCCTACGTAGCCATACCTTGCACCTTCCTGCGTGCTGAGGATCATGACGGCTGTTTTTAGAGCACATTAACTATTGGGATCATGCCCAATGTGCAGACAGCAAACAATACTTTTAGTGCTAGCTCTGCCCTTGGGCTAAATTCCAATCTGCATCATTTATATTCCAGATCCCATTTGCTAAGCCTGTGCCTCCATGCCTCAAAACTCAATGTTAGCGGTGTTATTTAAAAACAAAACAGAAAACCTGCTGCCTAACATTGCTTCATCTTTTTTTTATTCTATTATTAATCCAAGGCTTATAAAACATAATTGCAGCACTCACAAGACAGCTTTTCATTAACCATATGGAAGAGAAAAACATTTAGGAACGACATTTCTTCTATATTGATTCAGCAGTGCCTTTAGAAGTAAAGGTTACGCCTATTAAGTTCTTTTTGAAAAGGTAACTGGAGAAATTAGAATTCACCCAGATTAGCATTTACAAAAAGCTCTTAGGACGAAATTTCTTCAGAATGCGTCACTTAAAGTGAACGCCAAACACCGCTGTCACTCCAGGAGATGCATCTTCTTCTTTAAATGTTTTTTTGTTCCCCCCCTCTAAAGAGGAATTTCTTGTATTGATAGAGAGGATGTTATGCCTACGCTGCTATTTCCAACACAAGGAGTTGCCTAGCAATGGCGGAATTTAAAGAGAGGAGGAAAGCAATAACAAAACTGAATTGTGAAATTACAAGGACAGCGCAGCATTAAATTGGTTTGCAATACTTATCGAGATGCTTCTAAATGAGAAAAGATAGAAGGTTGTGCTGGAAGCGTGATAAAATCTGTTGATCACTTTCAGCTTCCTCCCTTCCCGTGCTCTTCCTTTAGAGAGAACAAGACATTCCTCCTGCTTAACTTTGTTCCTTAGCAAAGAACCATTCCTTGAGCTTAGAGCACCCCGCAGCTCTCTCCCATATAACTGTGCCACACTCCCATCTCTCCTGCCTGTGCCTCTTGGAACTTTGTTCTGCACAGTGCTGACAGCCACCACATTCCCTTACACCTCCCAGAGGACACGGCCCCCTTACCTGTGGTCTCATCCATGCTTTCCTCCGACACGTGCTCGTTTTGGTGGACCCATTCACCATTGCACTTGAAGAAAATCTGCATGGCTGGCATGGCTTTGCAGCGTAAGACAATGGGGTTGCTTTTTATGATGTAGGCATCATCTGGTTCCTCCATAAAATGAGGCAGTGTTCCAGGAGCAGATGGGATGGACTCTGGAAGGGCTTCGCTGTTATCATTTCCTGAAAGGGGCAGAAAGGAAAATGCACATTTTTTTTTTGGTGTTTTATTTTTGTATTATGAAATTGGCTGTAAGCCACTTCTGTTCTTTATTAAAAACTAATTCTACTGGAGAAAAACTTAAAGAACGCAACGGTAGTCAGGTCTGTGCTTTACAAGGAACCTGTAAACACACCAAGAAATAAAAAAAGATAATGCAAGAACTTCCAGGAAAATTAAAACGTTGGTAAAAGACATCATAACTACTGCCGAGTTTTATAGATGGGCACAGAGAGATCAAATGGGTCACGTAAGATCACACAAGATGTATCACACAAGATGTCCCTGGAAGAAGTTGAACTAAACCATATTCTCTTGAGCAGCGTTCAGAGCTGTAACTACCAAAGCTTCCTTTCTTTCCAGCGCTGACTCTCCTTCAAACAGCTGCTGCAGATTTAAAAGGGATCAGAGCGCTAACCATGGAGAAACGTACTGATACGAGCTGCATTACTGTAGCACTCCAACAGAGAAATAAGCAAACTGTGATTTCAAACCCACTTAGAGGAAATGTTCAACATGCTTTTACACTTATCCCCCTTCCTGGAGCCTTTTCAGGTGCTGTAGATGTTGGAAAATGGTGTCTGCAGGGCTACAGCCTGCAGGGGAGTAAGGCTGCGTCATGGGCAGGAGGATCCAAAGGCACTCAGAAGCAATAATGAGCATATTTTGTTAGACATCCATTTTTAATAGAAGTAACCTCATTTAACACTCTGTATCTGTATATGAAACTATACTCCGTGTACGTGATGGGAAATGATTATGATTTTCAGGTAAGACCAAGAGATTTCCATTTCTCAAATAGGCCCAATGTTTTAAAGTACATTTTCAGCGTACCCTGTAAAACATTATCATAACTCTTAGCGTTTTAACTAGTGAACATTTATGCCAATTTTCATCTTGTCAATCTTCAGCAATACCAAGTCCCCGCAGGCCTTATTAAATCCATGCTTTGTAGAATGACACTTTTGCTATTTCCTAAGAATTTGGAGAGGGCACAGAAGTCCCATACCCCCATCAATTCTTTGAGCACTTCACAAGGCAGCAGTGAGTTTGGGTGGAGGAGGACATAGAACAGCCGAATTGGGCTGGGTTGGAAGCCCTGGGTTGGTTCTCCTATTTCCATCAATGTTTGTGTCACTGCCAACAAACAAACAAACATTTTTGCATATGAGTCCGGGTCAGGTGGTTAAAACAACAAAGAAACTGCACTGACGTTGCTTTTCCAGATGAGCAAGGGCTCCAGTTTTCTTACAAAGATCACTCCCCACAGAAGGAATGTCTACAAAGGGGAGCACAGGTGGGAAGCCAAGGATTGCTTACCAACATGCCATGCAGTGCTGCATCCCACCACAGCAGCACATGTTGGAAGTCACAAGTGCAGGGCACCTGTCTCAGGTGTCAGTGTGTTAGCCTCATCAGAGCCTCTCACTTCCTATGGATATAAAGTATAAACTTCCAGCAGCTGTACCATAATCCTTCTCATCAAATATTTGGGCGACAGGTGGAAAATTGTTCTGCCAGCTGAGGGAAGACAAAAATCCATTCCTCCTGGCAATTTTCTGCAATGAAAACTCCCAAAAAAAAAAAAAAAAGAATGCACAATAAGTTGTGGAAATAAATCTAAAATATTATCACACAAAAGCAGCGTGCTCGAAATCTTTAGCTGCAAACAAACCCTGCTTATCTGAATTTAAAAGGATTTCATTTCTTTCCTATGTGCCGGCTGTGAAGCTTGCAGCCTGGTGCCATAGACCTATGTTCCTGTGCTGGTAAGACCATACTAAGCTGCACGTGATATTCCTTCATAATTTAGAAGGCTTTGGATGACACTGTGTCCTCGTGAGCAGAAAAGGAGAGCACAAGTCAGGAAATCAGCTGTCTTCAAGAAGATGAAGAATCAAGCCAAATGTCTGCTCATCTATTTGCTTTAACAGTCCCCTCCTACGTCATCCTACATCTACAGAGCTGGAAAGGTTCAATGCTTTTTCCAGCAGCGATAAAACAGACACGTAAGAGAAAGTCCTGGTGTACAGGGGAGGTTATCTGTGGGCTCAAGAGCTGTGAGCTGAACTCCCAGGAGAATTACAGAATGACCTGCAGCACTTGAAGCTATAGAGCCAGCTTTAATAATTCAGTGCTTCTTGGTGAAAAGCCCACAAGAGCTGCCTGTTTGTCTGCTGAAGGACAAGTCGCCACTTTGATCTGAACAAACCAACAAGAAACACACTCGGGGTACCCTTAACTGTAAGCTGAGAGAAGCTGTATTTTTCCTTCCACAATCTGATTTCTTGTACTTCTCTGAACAATCCCCTTTTTTCCCCCCCCCCCCCACTTTTCACCACACAACAGTAACAACATTAAAATCCAAACGCCTTTTCTCACAGAATCCATTTGAAAGAAACCCTATGATGTCAACAACGTTTTGCCACAACAATACAAGTCGCTGTGAAGTACTGCACTGTAAGAGCGCGATGGCTTTTGCTGAGAAGTGTTTGTGTGCTGGCACGACTGGGGCCAACTTCTCCATCCTTTATTCCATTTTCTTTCCCTCTATGGGTCTGTTTCAGCAACAACCTCTTTTCCCCATGAATTCTGTGCTCAGCTGACATTGCTGTGCCGTCCCCTCCAGCCCTGCTCTTGCACAGAGCTCAGAACAGTAACTTTCTGGAAGCATTTGTAATGGGTTGAAGGAGGGCAATGCTTCTGTTTCCATCCGTGAGGATTAATACGTTCATGAAACATCAGCGGTCTTTTCTGTGCCAACACAGATTAATGTTACGCCATCGTAATCCCTTATGTATTTTAAACCTATCTATATCAAAGCTATAAATATTTTTAAAAGTGATAGATGTCATTTATTAAAAATTAAGTGGATTACAAACTTGAAGAATCTTTCATACATTCATACATTTATTTAACATCCGTGTTCTTTTTTCTCCTGTGCATCTGCAAGGAATATCAATCTTTAACAGAAAAAAGGCTCCCTAGCATACTGAAGAGACAAACCAGCCACATAGAAATGCAATGTGCAAAGAACAGCAAACCAAAAGAAATGGAAAAAACAACCTCAAAAGCATAATGGGAAAATATGTGCAAATATGAGATTTGTACAGGTACAGAGAATCAAAAGGAGGAGGACAACCACAGCCTGAATGAGCAAAACACACCTAAAATTCTTCCCAGGCACAACACACCTACCATAACGTGCTGGCTGGACAGAGATCATCTTAAATGGCAATAGCACCAGCTAAAAATTCCTGGAAGCACACCGTACTTGTCAGCTGGTTGTGGGAGATGGAGGACACTTCAGCATCTCACACATCTCCAGATGGTGCAAGAGGACCACCAGAGGTGCCACACCTCTGGGCTCAGCAGGCTGCACTGCAGGTTCAGGCTCTGCTGTTGCCTGGGATACTCAACCTGGTTTAAAATAACGAGAAGTAAAGCCTGGACAATTCATCAATAAATTGGCTAGCTGATTTGCACACACCTCAGATCGCTGCCGAGTGCATTGGCTGCCATCAGAAAGTCAGTATTTACTTACAGCTCCTACATTACAGAACAGGTCTTTAAGGCAGCTGAAAAAATTACTTGTACAATCTAGCACAGAAGCATGTGACAAAGGAGGAGAGGTGGAAGTGAAGGCAGGCTTCTCTCTCTGGAGAGCCTTGCTTGGATCCTGGTACGTCTAGACATCTCACATTTGAAAACTACACAGATTTCTTAGTAGTGTGGTCTTCTGCTCTAGGAACAGACTTCTCCCAAGTACAATTATTGCCTTAACACAGCTGCTTATCAAGCCCTGGGTGAGAATACAGTACCTGCTGCTGCAAGCACTTGGAATTCAGCGGCAGAGCAATAATAAATATAATAAATTTGTACCCCGTTCACAATCACACCTATGGTACAACACTCACTCATCGCCGCAGCAGAATTTATTTACTGAATGAGCCACCAGAGCTGTTTCCATGAACTCAATTCACACATCAATTGTCATTATTTAGGCTCAAGGCTTTGATGTGCCCCACGGCCAATTCAGCTGCAGGAGGAGATGCTTACAGCAGAGCCATTGGCATTCTGCTTCAAGAAGAGTTTTGTTTTCTTTGCAAGCATTTAATAAGTCTGTCATACATTTGGTGATAGTATGTTAAGAATGGGGCAAAGAAAACCCACATGTATGCCAAACTGATTCTCTCTTAAAACCACCGTAGCATCAAAGCTGCTCTACAGATAAACATCAGTTTAAGTTTTTTTTTATTTTTGCAAATGTTGAAGGGAAAAAAAATATTCTCCTTCTACCACAGAATAATAATGCCCACAACTCCTGACAACACGTAGTGCCCAGCAAAGCTTGTCAGTGCTTTTCTTTGGCTGCCAGCACAGAAAGGTGAGCAGGATCTGTTTAATGCCATGCTTATGGCACAAACTCTCCCTGGCTGCTGTCCCTCCGACCTTTCATCCCCCTCCACTCCAGCAGAAAAGGTGCCAATGACCTGATGCTCTCAAACATGGAGCTCACAGGACTGCATCAAAGGCAAGAACAAAAAGCAACAATCCTACCTTCGAAACAGAAGCATCAGAGAATCCTTATTTGTCCAAGAAACTGACATCAAACCACTCACCAAGCCGTACAGTTTGGAAATTCAGATATAAATTCAGCTGCACCACGGGCTAGACACAGCCTGGCTTGACCTCATAACTTCACAAGGTTGTGGTCTGATCCCAAGCACCAAGCCATCCAATGCTGCATGGATTTTGATCTGTATGGGAACTATGATGACCAGGGATGGCAAGGATCCCCAGGGGCATGCAGAGAGTGATGCAAGCATGCTGGCTTGTATTCTGGTCAGAAGTAGCTCTTATGCTTACAAGCTCTAATCATAGTATCACCTAAAATATCTTTCTCATTTGAAAAGTTGGCACTTTTCATTTATTTTCCTCTTTTGCCTTGTACAGTAACCTTGCTGTGAATCAAACTCAAATATCACTCACTGTCAGAAGTAAATTACAGTATGGCCCACGGCATTTAAATCACTAGTAACTGAACAGATATAATCACAACTCCAAGTACAAAAGGAACTTCCCCCTCTCACCTGTTCCCTTTTTCTTTTTTTTGCTGAAGCTCAATACCAAATGCACAAACAGAACAAAACATGAATCATTGGGCTTCTTTGGGCATAAAGATTTGTTATATAAATATGTAAACTAAATTAAAACCAGGACCTGGCCTGAACTGAAGCACAGATTGATTTTTCTTGCCAAAGAAAGTAAATGACGAGGGAAATAAAAGGTCACATTTCTTCCCTTGCAGTTACAAACAGTGCTCTCTAGCTCCTCCTCAGCAAAAACATTTTCTTATAGTCCACTGTACTGACAGTCACACAAACGTGCAGTTACTCCACCTTAATTCCTGTCCTTGTGGTACTAGAAAAGCCAAAGTTACCACCAGTAATTCATCCCAAGAAAAGGGAAAGAGCATTTCTTCTCACAAGTCACATCAAGTTCCACAAAACATATAAATTAAACAAGCAGAGTCTTCAATATGCAAATTGTTCACCGTCGCTTTCTTCTTTTCGGTCAAATTCTCACTAAATATCAAATCTCTCTCATAAACTCTGAAATAATTCTGGAAGAAGTGGACCAAGACATGAGGAAGGAAGAGAACTGAGTTGTCTCACCTGCTCCTAAAACAATGTCAGAGAAGACAGTGTTGTGCCTATGATGAGATCTGAGTTCAGGTGGCCTTAATTACCAAGACAATGTGCAAATGTTCATTTGCAAAAACTATGAGCTCAGAGACAACCACAGCTGTGAAAAAGCAAGCACTTGTTTTCCTACTGGCAGTTTTTGAGACTGTCGCTGTCATGCATATCTTGAGGCACTAGACAGCCAAGAGTAGAGGAGACTGTAATTCTCAGCAACTGCCTTCTAAATCCCTAATGATCTAATTAAAAACTGGACTAAAGAATGCTGTAGTTATTTTTGCTTCTTTGGGTATCTCAAACCTAATAACATAAGTAAATACCTAACACCAGGCATTAATGGACATCATTCTACCTGTAACACAGAGCACACCTTTTAGAACAGTGAGTTCAGAAAAGAAGAACACTACATTTCCCAATTCAGATTCAATACAGAATTGAAATCGTATATTAATTCTTCTTTCAAAGTGTTTTCATTCTTTGTCACACTTTACACAAATTAAACGGAGTTAAATAGAGAGGCACATTAAATTCAACTATTCTTTAAGGGTCCCACCCATCCTAAACCATTCTGTGACTCTATTGTGTGTTGGGTATTTCAAATACAACCAAATTTATGAAGTGCCCCATATCCCACAGCACAGGAAAGATCCAATTAGTAGATAGGTTCTGTGTAATTAGAGAGACTGGAGTCACAGGTGTTTCTTTAATTCTCTCTGTAAATACCAATCAAAGCAATGTGACATTTATATTAACAAATGTTTTTATGTGCATAATTGCAGTAACTACACGTAATATAACGAAGGAAAAAAAATAGAAAGCCAGCATGATGGGCACTGCAGTGATCCTTGTGCTCCTACAGAAAGGATACGTCTGAGTTGGCCATCAACTTCCTTACCTATCTGCTTTTCCAAGGTAACCCTGTGCTTCAGATACTTCGGGAAATAGACACAAAATAAGTTGCAACAGCTAAATCAAATAACAGGACAAGGAGAATGGTAAAGCAAACATCTTTTACAGCCTCTTGGTGTAATGGCACTGCAGACTGGGCAGTTTATTAGCCCACCTGCCACACAACGATTATTATCCATCTGCAGTAGAGTCACCCTCAAAGCTCTGCATGCAACCCTACCGTCCATACCCATCCATGGAAGTACTGTAATTCAAATTCTGAAACTGCAGTTGAGATGAGAACCCCAAAGGACAATCCAGTCACAGAAACAAATTCATGCACTCCTGTGATCCCTCTTCAATTAAAGAAATGAATTCACTGAGTGGGGCATAGCAGGGAGGAAAAGATCAGACAACACAGAGAGAAAGAAGAGACAAATTGCTCTAGGAGGAACACACCACACAGTTATCGCTCATGTTTCAAATTAGTGCATCAAGTTATCTGCACCCAATTCTCAAGAAGCAAGTGAAAACAGATCCAGTATACTCTCAAAACAGATTGACTTTCCATAGCCACATCTGCTGTAATGATACAGCTTCAACAACATCTGGCAGTTCTTCCCAAAGCGAAGGGAACCCAATTAACCTGCAGCCTTTGCTCTTATTTGCTATTGACTATATCAGCTTAATCTGGAGTTGAAAGCTCGGACCCACTGCACACTTTCTTCTGACTCCTAAGTATTATGGAACCTCATCTCTTGAGAAAGACAGCTTTTCTCTGCACGTTTCCTAACAAAAGGCAATGAGCTAATAGACTGAAAATGGGTGCAGTTAAATGCCAAAGGAATAGCTATCTTCAGTCACCTGAACATCACTGTTCTCAAAAGGTAATCTCTACCCACTTGGTTATTCTGCTGAAGATAACCATGTGGCTTTATTGGCTGATTTGAGTAAGCCAGCAGGCCTGCAGCATCCCAGCCTACAGCAAGTACATGTACTCTGAAGACGGATGCCTTTCTGCAAAGGAATATTTTCTACTTTAATACCTTAGTGAAATTCAGGGTATGACTGGGGCTATTTTCCTAACCTATAAAGCTTAAAGCTTGTAAAAGATCCTAATAAAAGAACTAACCTCCATAGAATGTGTATACTTTTAAGTTTTTCTTATTAAATCGTATATATGAAACATCATTCACGCAGGATTCCAGAATACTGAGTCACAGAGCGGACACACAAAGAACACAGAAAAACTGTACAGGTTGAAAAGGAAAAACTAAAATGCATTTATGATAACATAATGTGTTATTGTCATTCCTCCTTTTAGAATTGATTGCCACCCTAACCTCCATGCAACTAAAACTGAAATAGTAAAATATTCGAGCTCACTGTAATATTGTATACAGGGGGACCTGTGAGGTATTTCAATTCATTTATGTTACTATCGCTCTCATAAGACATTTTCTGGGCTGGAACGTGATGAGATTTCTGTAGAGCCCTCTGGTTAATACATCTGCAATTCTTCTTCCTTTTCTTTACACTCAGACAACTTTTCCTAAACCCGGGAAGTATTTAAGCTGACATCCTTCTTACATTAAAAACTTTCTTCAGAGTGCCAATCTTAGAAGGTCCTTCGAACAGAAAAACTAAAATACCATTCACCAACAGTCACAGTGCTTCTGTACAACAGCTTCAGAATGGGATTTCTCATTGACTTTTAGAGGGATTTATGTGCTTTTTATTTTGCTGATTCCATGAAATCAGATGCCATTACTCAATTAACAACCAATATTTATTTTCTGCATTGGCAGAAGAATCTTGATTTTCAAGAGCCTAGGTAGAATCAGTTATTCACAGGGATGTGAGTTTCTATAATGGCATCATCTCATACCACACATCCCACCTCAAAGGAGGGCAATCAGACCAAGTGTCCACTCACATCAGTACTGACAATCACAAAGCTCACGGCATCAAATACCAAAATAAGGGCCCCCCAATCCAATGGAAAGGTTCATATTTGCAACAAGATATTCCCAACCTGAGGTAGAGCATAAAGATAAGAATGCCTAGCACACTAAATTAAGAAACATCTTCTGTGATCCGCCACCAGTGTAGTGGCAGCAGGGCTGGACCCACTGCACATCTCAGAGTCAGTGTAAGTTCATAAGAAGCCCATATTTCAATAACGTTAATTTTAGTAACAGGAGGACTACTTTAAAAAGCAGTGATATATTCCTACGTTTCAAACTGCAGCCATGTCCCCCAAAGGGAGGAAAACTAAAGAGCTCGGAAACAACTCTTAATAGATCTTCTCTGTGGTTTTTGGCTTCAAGTTATTCACAGATTACAGAAGCCACCATATTTTTCCCCTCCTGAGGTTACTTATATATACCACCAAATAAATGCCAGAGAACATCATTAAACACCCAGACATATGCAGTTTTCAGTTGCAGGCAAAGAACTTGCTCTGCTGCTTTACTGAAGAGTGAAAGTCGTCTCTTCATGGATGCTTGAGAAGCCAACAGTGCCTCGGGCTGCAATCCCAACCACAGCCACTCGTGATCCTACCTTGAAATCTCAAAGGCCCATCCACTTTTTGCTGAATTCTTGACTTTTTCAGTTTGTGCACGTACATTTTCAGATCTTGTTTATTACAATTAACTTCTGAAATACTTCAGCTAAGCATACAGTACATAGCCCAGGTCAGTCAGTCAAGCTCTGTGGTTTTTCATGCCAATGTGAGATGGACTGCAATGGCACTGCTTTGTGGTGTGAGAGGCACAGTTCTGTGTCAGCCTACAAACAGACTAAATCCAGAAGTCAGCAATAGACTTGTACTGCATTCAGTACACCTTCACAGTGCCCACAACAGGCACGTGTAATCCATAGAAAGAAACTTCACATGACAGCAAACTACGAGGAATTTCCTACCCAGTGAGGGGAAGGGGGGTAAATGGCCACGTTCACTCACTCACGACACAGCAGCCACTCTCAGAGCAAAAAGCTGCAATAACATCCCAGCACGCTTCCATTTTTTTCCAGCATGTTGACAGCTACGGAGTATGACATTAAAATCCATCTCCTTTAAACTCCACAAACATGATATGTTAGCTGGATTTCTCTCTGTGAGCAGACACGGTGCAGTAGCAGCTGTGATAAATGCCCACGTTTGGTTAGCACTGTGATGGATAAGATACCACCACGCTGACAGCTGCTCCCACTGCAGCCCCATGCAGCTGTGGCTGCCATGCCTCACCTGCTGAGTCCTTCACAGGCAGGTAAAGCGATGCCTTGGGGGGGGGGGGGGGGGGGTGACACAACACAAAGCAGAAAGCTGATCCAACAATATGCCTCTGATACATTCATTTACCACGTGAAGCAGTAACACATCATTTGCTGCCTACAAACATGTCGTCTGTACTCCTATTCAAGTCCTATCCATCTGATGACCTCGAATTCTCGTTTTGCAGAAGGACAAAATGTGGTACATTTGTGTGAAATACCAGCACAACAACGGGAACCTTCTTTTCCTGATCTTGGGTGAAGAGCTAAAAATAAAAGTTGAACTATTGACAGTGAAACTGCATTTCCAATTCTGCACTTATCTTGCTTTTAAAAAGCTGATCAGATACAAGCGCGTCCTTGCCTTACAACTTGTGCTCACCTCGTTGCTTCAGTATAGAGAGTACGGACAAATACACTGATGAAACAGACTGCCTGCAACCTATCCGTGCTGTGGGACCTCTTCATCCCATTGATCTACGTCAGAGCAAACAACATGAAGCAACAAGACTTGCAGGACAGCACAGCTTTACCCTTCTCTAACACACACCCAATGGCCACTCACTGTGCCATGGCAGTGCTGTGCTTTATGTGATGTAACATTTACCTGACCAGTAAATCTTGCCTTGATTTTAGGAACCAAGAGCACTGGATGGTTGAACAAACTCCTGAAGTCAGATCACCTACAGACATTGTCCAAAGAACAGCAAGTGTTGCTATGAGAATCAAGCTGGGATACATGCACAAATCCAAGCTCATAACCATGCGCTTCAAAATATATTCAGAAAGACAAGTACGTATTACAAAAGCACAACAAATTTGTTCTGATGCTTAAGATCCTCTGCAAGTTTGTCACAAACACAGAAGCAGCAGTTCTGCAAAACCAACAAGCGCTCACACGGGGAGCTGGGGAAAGATTATACTGATCACAATCTTTTTATTAATAATGTACAAAGCCTTTGCTCAAATCTAGATTGCTTGTCAAGACAAAAGCATCCTCAGCCTTCCTATTTTCCTAACCCAGAACAAAGCGTAAAGGTTTTTATCTTCCTTCTGAGTGCCAGCTGATCCCCAAAACACTCGCTCACGTTCACTACTATTACAGTAATGAGTGAAGGCCATTAACAAAAACACACTGCACAGGTACACGACTCACTGAACTAAGTCCTAAGAGAGGACACAACACAACTGACCTCCAACAGACATTTATCCGTTTGTCCTCTGATTCTTCTCCCCACCCCAGCACGAGCTGCAGCACCGAGCTGCACGTGGTTTGTTCTGCACAGTGTGGGCAATGGGAGCAAGAAGGGGAACCGAAGGGAAGTGAGTTTCACTCAAACCTGACTGCAGCACTGCAGCCTTTTTGGAGAAGGCATGAAATTAAGGATTTTATAATAAGGGGGAAAAAAATTGAAGAGAACTTCTGTATGTACTTGACCAGCACCCAGAACCGAGCTACTGCTTGCAGTCAAAGTCAACATCAAGAAGAAAGAAATAGCACCTCATGGAAGCTGGCAACCTGTGATTTACCTTCACATAATTAAGAATAAACACATACACTGAACCCAGCATTCTGTGTTCAGCAGATGCTCACAAAGTGGTTTGGGGCTGCCCAGAGCTCTGTCAGCTACATTCACCATGTCTTGCCCTGGTTTCTTTATGAAAAGCAACAAGAAAGATGAGGAAATTATTCAGGAACTGTGTTCAAATGTCTGTGAACAATATTCTTTTCATATCTGCAAGATGATAAAAACCACTTGTTACTTCAGTGCTGTTTGAATCATCTTCTCCCCACGAAAAGCAGCATTATTAATCTAGTATGTTTATCACAGCTCTGTGATTGAAAGGCTTTTTGTTCCAAGACTTGGAAGATTTATTTGTCAGGTCTGACAGCTCTGATGCAGCCTTGCAGTGAACATCAGTGTCTGAGAAGGAATTTATGAAACCCTGAGCTCTAGCAAGCAGCTGGGATCTGGGTGAGGCCTGATATTTGAAATGAAGAGGAGACAACCCAGGCATCTAGATACAAACCCATATTTCCATGTAAGAAAGAGACCGACTGGAAGGATAGAACAATGAAATACTAAATCTTGCATGTATAACACAGACTTCAAGTATTCCATCTAAAACCCATCTAGGTATCTTTCAGTTTACAGTCTGAAAACTCAGCAAGCAGACACTGAGTGTAAGAGATGAGCAGTAATCTTTGCTCTTCCTTCACAGCAAACTCAGTGGTGTTCCCTTAGGCTCAACTTAATGAGTTTGGACAAACAAGTGCTCTATATGATAAACACGAGCACGTGTCCACAGTGCTCTGTGGTGCTGCAGTTTGAGGCATTTTCTTTCCTCAGGAAACACTATAATACATGGTGAAAAATCAAACTGGTGGCCCACTCCAAGCCCAGAACAGCTCAACTAAATCAGCACAAAAGCAAAGACATCCACTGAAGAAAATTAAATAACGACAGATTCACAATACACAAAAATTCAGTGCACACATCCAAAGGAATGTTCCATTCTGAGTATTTTCATATAATCATAGGGGTTGGAAGGGACCTCAAGAGATCGAGTCCAACCCCCAAACAAAATTGATTTCAACAACTCAGAGTTGGGTGAGATCTGCTCTGAATTTGTGTACATAAACATATATCACGTGCACAGAAATTACATATCGGATTTCTTCTTGGCATGAAGCTGAACTGAATACCTGAATCGCTTCACTGTCCACAAACACACTGAGATTTATATATCGTTGGCTTTAACACCGGACTTGACATTAAATGTGAGACCTGCCAGAACCCCCGTTATGTGACTTCCACAGAGGTGAGAGCACAGCAGCAGTGAGAGGCACTGCCCACGCTCTGCATCTCGCCAGGCCTGGACAGCCTCCAATTGCACCGCGGCTCTTTTGTCAACGCAAGAGGAATAAATCAGAGAAGACGTATTTCTTTTGGAAAGCCAAGCCATCAGCTCATCCATCATCTTCCATCAGCGAGAACTTTTCTAAATAGAAGCAGAACGGGAGTCGATAAAATATGCTTAAATACCACCCAGGCCTTTCCTAGCTGTGCTTTTAATTTGGTAAATAGATGCCTTCCGTTGGGCAGCACCCGAGAGTCTTTGCTGTGACGTAGATTAAGTGCTCTGCGAGCGCTGCGTTGCTGAATTGATCTCAGAGGTATAGCTAACCGTAATGGCCTTGAAACACGCGCCTTAAATCTCCCTGCTGCTTAATTTCAAACATTAAGAGGGGCACGTGGGGGGAAGAAAACTCTGGAGTGAAAATATAACTCTTTTTATGGTTTTTATTTAATCTCTTAACTGTACAAACATGGGATGCATGGCTTACAGGCAAGAAGCAGAAGTGCAATAATATAAAAAAAATAATCTTATAGAATATGCTGTTAATTATATTAAGTTTAGCCCCCAAGGGCATTTCTGTGTCTTTTTTTTTTTTTTTTGGACACTTAAAACTGGGAAAAGATTCACCGTGAACTCACCATGTATGAACGAGGAAGAAAAGGGTCACTGTGAGATGTGTCATTCTGGCCATCTCTTACTGATTTTGTGAGTAACACATTCTACGTGGCAAACACTTCCATTTTTTTGTTACGTTGAAACTTTTTGCCCATAAACCAAAGGGAATCACAGCACAGAGACCTCACTTCCAGAATTACCCAGCACCATCTAAGTGCTAGCTTTGGTGTAGAAGAGCTGGGTATCACCTTCAAACCAACCCCAAAAACAACACAATGTGCCACCATTGGGTCACGATGGGTAGAGGGACGGCTCGGAGCAAATCAGCCAACCAAATCTGAGATATTCAGCCTAGCAAGTCTTGCTTGCTGTGAAAGTAGTCGCTCTGATGATAAAAGCTGTGAAGATTTTGGTCCACTGAACTGTGGAAGTGTTTGAATGTTTTGTCAGATCAGGCAGAAGTTGTTAGGACCGATGAGCTGAGCAGTGCTGCACTCCTGCTGCTCCCAGGGCAGCAAACAGCACCGAGCTCACTTCAGTCACACTGGAAAACATCAGAGACAGATGAGCAGGAAAAAAAACAGAGGCCCAGAAATTAACATGTAAAGCGATAAAGAAAAAGTTCACTTTAACCTCCATCAGCCAAAACACGACAGCAGCCAGAATCTCTTGAATAAAATGATTTCTTTGAATAAAGAAACGATGGTAAAAGCAAACAAATGCATTTCTCCTTAAACGTGAATTCAGCAAGTACAACTGAAGGGAAGATGCTGACAACTGGGAGCTCATCTTCTAATAGATGTGTGTGATTGTTTCAAATGGAACTTTGCACTTCAGAAGATGTGCATGGCATCACGCAAAGAATTCAGCAATGGTGAATGGATATAACCGGCCAGCGATGGATTTTTGCAGAGGGTTCACAGATTTGGATGGACATCCTGAGGGCTTTTAGCACCAATTTATTCAGAGGAGGGGCAGGGCGAAGCTGCCAGCCACACAAAAGCTCTTCGGGTGCCAGAATGCCACAGTGCATCTCAGGAGAGAGGATAAGACTGGTGGTAAGATCCCTGAAGACCAAAGGTACAGGGCTCATCCTGATGCAAGGGGATCAGTGAGCAGTTTGTACACAGACACGATGGAAGCCCGTTACCCATTCCTCTTATTACACAACAAACATTACACAAGGAGGAAGCAAAGTTGGATTCAGTTGCAAAGCCTGGGTATAACAGCAGATAAAGCCACTATTCTCTCCTGATACTAAACAGCATAACTATTAGCTGTTCCTATGGCAGGCATGGTTTATTTGCAAAATTATAGCCTCGCTGACACAGGAGGGAGGAACTCATAGTGGTGTTTGGTATCAGCCAACAGAACTACAGCCCCCAGCAGAGCTCATGCACTCCTTCACAAGAGAGCAAAGGACACCAGACAGAATGCCAGACACAGACCACACGGGGAAACAGCAGCACTATCAAGACACAGATTTATCTGAGAGATTCCTACAACTGAGTAGCATAACCCACCATAGTGTGAGCATTCTTACTATCACACTGCAGCTGCTTCTGGCCCCGTCAAGCAACGAGATAAGGATATCTTTCTAGAATTGCATAACCAAAACGCAGAAGCATCTTTGAAAACACACAACTGCTTCAGTTCTTTATATTGCTGGCAGATTTCATACATAAATTAGCCGATGTTATGGATGCTTCAAGAAAAAACTTCTTTTTATTCCCCACATGCTTTGCTATTATGCTTAGTAATGCACTACACACAAAGCATATGCATTGTCAAGCACCATAGGGAAAAGTAATAAAAGGATCAGTAGGGAAGGAGCAAAATGAAAAAAAAAAAAACTGTTCAGCAGTCTTTAATGAGGTCCTCCTGGTCTCCAGCCAAAGCCTCTAAGAGTAAGGCAGCAAGATTCCAATTAATCATAAATGAATAAATAAATCCACAAATATGAAACTTGATCAAAACTCAGTTTCTCAAGGCAACAAGATACTGTTTCTTTTGCAAGTGATTTTGAGATGAAAGAGTAACCTTATTAACAAATCCTGTCCTCATTCTTATTACGTTTCAATTTGAACTCCAGATTTTTAATCAATCTGAAGCACTTTGTTTGGAACATTGGCAGTCACGTTCCCGTTTGCCCTTACACCTGGCTCAATGGGTGCTGAACCTTCCTCCTCACATCTCTGCTCCAAGGACAGCATTTTCACCTGAGCACAACTTCCTTCCACCCCACAGTGGCATTTTTGATAGGGTAGGAGGCATATATTTGAAAGACGCAAGGAATAAAAAGGGAATAATCCCGTCTCCTGGCTGAGTAAGCTGCTGTGACTTTATAACCTCACCCACAAAACCACCAAGCAGGCACTGGCTGCTTTATAAAGGTCTTCAATACCTAAGGCAGGAGAACAGCTGAGGCTATAAAACCTGATCCAAAAGATCAGGTTGGGAAATAAATTGGAGTTGAACACACTCCAAGTCAATGTCCCAGGGCCTGATCTCACCTGGCAGTGAAAGCATGGGACTCTTTTTGCCACTGGTTTGTAACAATCGTCACAGATAGAACCCTCCAAACGCTGCTGCTCCATCAATGCTGGGCAGCATAGTCCAAATACCAGGGGACAGATACAGCTCCCAAGTATTTCTTCTGTTTAACACACAATTCTCTGCTGTGACTACAAGAAGACAAACAGATCTGGGAGAACACATAGCCTTGATTGGCAGTTCAGGCTCACCATCCACACATGCAGTGGGATGACAGATTTCCTCCCCACACTCACTCAGTTCTTTTCCTCACATAGCACCTCTCTCCTGGTGCTCCCTGCAACCATCCCTCCTCTCCTGCTGCTCCACAGGGCCTTCCTCTGCCTCCTGTTTGTCCTTCCACCCCATAAAACTCTTGTGTTATTCCCCTCCTTGCTGTCCCCTGGAAAGCAATCACAGTGCTTTTATCTCTTTTAAACGGCAATATAATTTTTTTTATTATCTCTTCCTCTATAGTGATTTAAGGAGGAAAAGCTGACTGTGTTTCCTCTCTTAGGAGAAGTCAGGAGTCCCGGTCTGATTGGTTTTCTAAAAGTCACGTTTTATGATAGCTATATTATCTCTGTGAAACTTCACCTCCTGCTGAGGACACACAGGTCATAAACCCCTCCCAGTGCCAGGATAACAGCTGAGTGCTATTGAGTGGGGGCCAGAGAAAGGATGGGAGAGCAAGAGCGAAAAACATGCAAGAGTTGCTGCCTTTGATATTCATTAGTCCAAAAATCGAGACAAGTAAAGGCATTTTTCAGACTTCATGAATACTTCCATCCCCTCACATCATCAGGAATGAAATAATCCACTCACATGTGAAACTGCTGCCTGGGTGCAGGCTGTGATAGCAACTGTTCCCCTTAGGACGGCACAATCAGGGAGAGAACCTCACATACCGAGAAGTGCCATACCCAAATCCTACAGCTGCCGTTGACTGCAGTCCTTCCTCTCCATTCAGGTTCTGAGCGTGCCCCCAGATCAGGAGATGTGCTGTGGCCATCTGACTGCTGGCTCTCAGCCCGAGACCTACAACAGCTTCTGAACAGCCTTCGGACAGGGCAAGGGCTGTCAGATACCATTTGCGCCAGAGAAGATTGTATTCTGGAAAACCCAAATGCCTCCCCAAGCGGTTCTAACTAATGGCACTCTAATTTACTATAACCTCAAAGTCTATCATTTCATTCTGCTCGTGTGTGTTTCCAAATTACACGAGAATTGTGTTGTTTGCACTTTTAATCTCATAACAACTCTCTGGCAGCCCTATGCATGCCATGGGGGAGGCTTCCTAATTTATGTAAAGTATTACAGAAAAATGATCTATATGACAGGTTGGAATAAAATACTAAATGCAAGTCATTACTCACTGAAGATAATTTGAGAGCATTTTGTCAGGGGACACATTAGATTACAGAGGATAAAAAGTAGGAATAGGTATTCACATATTTATTCATATTTGCATAATCAACCGAAGGAGATAGCGGGTGTCCTCTTGGGCCCAACTAGCACACAATGAATTGAACAACAGTTTGGAAACTTTCTATTATTTTTCACACTATCAACACAGAAGGCTTCTTTTTTTCCTGGTCTTGCAAAGAGATGCAGATCTTATCCCAGAAATTAGTATGGCTCCTCAATCCAGGTGTTGCTTCCAACTAACAAATGATATGGTCTAAGCTGGCTTACATAAAAGAGGAAGAAGAAGCACTACTTTAAATGGCATAGGTGTTCCAAGGTGAGCATTCCTGCTGGGCATTCCTGCTGGGTCTGAGAGCATGAGATGTAACTTCTTAAGTAGGTCTGCCATTTTGCTCTATCCAGAATAGCCAAAGTCCACATGCCGGAAGGACCACAGACAGCGTCAGCTGGGACGACGTTCCCAGAGCTAAGGATGAGTCCAGCCAACAGATGGGAGATTAAAAGAATTGCTCAAATCCAGCTTTGAGCGTCTGCCTTCTGTGTATCACTTAAGATTCTAAGGGATAATCTTACTGGGATGAATCTGCACATCAGTTCATTCAAGAGAAAGCAATAGCTGCGTGATGAAATGTCCAGACAGATCTGCCACTAAATTCCCCAGAATTGGCAGTAGAAGAACGCTGTTCTGGACTTGGATTAGATCCACAGCCACAACCCAAAGAGGTTCAGCATAGACAAATGTTGGGAAAGCACAACACATTGAGATGGGGAGCACCAACCTCTGTCCCAAACATTGCTGAGTTACAAGGGCAGGTGGGAACCACAGCTAAAGCTTTTATTTCCACTGTAGGAAATGGAATTTAAGGACTCCTCAAAGGCTCTCCTTAATACCCAACCAAAAAAAATAAAAAAAATAATAAAAAAAAATCAATAAAGGAAATGTTAACAAGACAGCTTCCTGGCAAGGAAAACTTATGAACTGTAACAAACTTCACTTGAAACTGTGATTCTCTATAGCAGACATTTTCTAGACTGGAGAGAGCATAATTCATGGAATACCTGATAGAACAGCAAATTTAATTCAGAGCGAAGAAACAGAAGTGCCTCATTCTTCTCGTGCTCTGTCATTGCAGTTTGGAGTTGCTTTGTTGACACAGGTTATGTTAAAAATGCTTTTCCTTAAATGCAACATCGTCAACAGCAAGAAACAAGCACCAAGATGTCAGGGAAGTTACTCTGCTTCATATTCCAGCAACTGTTTAATTTTAACCACACAGCATCCATACGAAATTTCCCCAACGATTGTATCAAAAAAGCTTTCACATCTCTTAAAAGAATATGACAGAAGCGTTAGTTAAATGCTGTATGAAAGATTCATGGTAAATTAAAAATTAAAAAGTACTCAACAGATCCAAGAAGAGTTCAAAACCATCTGTTACCACAAATTACCTTTGTTTTCTTTATCTTTACGTAGCCATATGCCACGGGATAGGAACCAGCATCCAGGCTTTCTCTGCAAAGCTCTGTTTGGGATCGGAGCACCCAGGGCTGGTGCTGAGCTGTTAACACACACTGAGAGGCCCAGGCCACGCTCCTGGTTTCTAACATGACTTTGCATAATACAACACCTCCACTCAACCACCCCGTGATGACTGTGCTTACTGCTGCTGTAAGAATCTCAGGAAAGAAAGAATTCTTTCCTTTTCATGAGACCGTTTCATTACGCTATAAGTAAAGGCACCATCACTGCAGCTCAGATCTGACAGTCTGAACATCTCACATTGCTTTCCCATAGCTCTCCTGCCTGGAACGTGATGAAGTACGCATGAACGCTAATGTGCTCTGTTATGACACGAGCTGAGAAAATAATTTCCATTAATCCGAAGTGATTAAAGTTCATTTGCTCCTGTCTGCCATGCACCAGAGAGGAATGTATAATGCTGCCGAAGTTGCTGCACCGTCCTTTCACACACCTGTGCTCAGTTTGCTTTGTTCTAACTGTACTATGAAGTTCATATTACCCAGGTAACTGAAATGTAAGCCATGAAGACATTCTCTGGAGGAGCATGGACACACAGGCTGCCAGCTGATGTGACCATTGGGACTGGATGTCCTGCAGTTCACTTATAGGTATGAATGGAAACCAGCACCACATCATCTACACAGCGGTCCCCATCCATTCTTGTTGCCTTCAACACCACCAATTCCACACCTGAACACTCATGGCTTTGTATACAGAATTTTAACTGAAGATGGAGTGCTCCTTGCCAGCAGAAACACCTCTCAGGACAATGGGAAGACAGACACTCCTGCACAGTCAGCTGGATGGAAACCCATGACTCCTTGGGCAAAGAGGAGTTAGAGACGCAAGTCTGCACTTCTAAATGCTTCCACAATACTCACATTAGACACATAGCACACATTTGTCTTGGGCCAGTCAATACGATGCGTGTTTTATATTCAATATTCTGGTTGTTTCTACTCGGGAGAACACTGAAATAGGTCCTCATTGTGCAGTCCCAACAGTATGAAGGCCAGACTGCTCTGCTAGAAGTCTGACTTGGAATAGAACGGACTCACTGCACTCTGTGCCAACAGCAGCACACAGCTACAGAGATGGGCAGATAATGTCATTTCTTTGCAATGGAAAGAAGCCAGCTTTCCTAAAAAAGGCAGATTTCAGTTGAATAGGGGGAAAAACCCTTTCGACACTGAGATCTGTGAGACCTGGGAGAAGCTTCTTTAGGGAGAAGTGGTGGGAACATCACCTGAGACATCTGTAAGTAGTTCTGTAGGGAACAACTCTGCACTGACGGAGGGAGTTAAGGCATCTCCTGGTCACACCTACATCTGCTTTCCTTCTCAGAATCACACACACACCAACTGCATCCTTATGATTTCCACATACAAAAACAAATCCCAGCATAATTTCTTAAAATGTTACTAATAAAGTCTAATGTACCTTACATCAGCTCCACCAAATGTGCTTTTTCAGGCCCCACCACAAGTGAAAAGTGATTCTGGCAGGTTGGTATTCTACTTCTGCATAAAAAAGTAAAGGAAAAAGAACCCTCAAACGTTGAAAATAAACTATTAGGATGGTTTGAAGATAACACTGCTGCCTCAGTGCCAGGTAACTGTACACATCAGATTTGATGCTATAAACCCTTTTATGAGACTTCAGCACTTAGAACTGAAATTGTAAATGGGAAAGCGTAGATCGCTTTGATTTAGAAAATTGTTGCCATTAACCAGTTTACAAAGCATCTTGTGTTTCAGCATCATTATCCCCAATGTGTCAAACTAAGTGGTTTCACAATATTTAAAACACTCCCAACTTCCTCATAAATATCATTTATATTCCGCGTCTGCTATTCAGCGTTCCAAGACACATCATTTACATTCCTCTGTAGTTACATAGTGCGATCACCTGAACAGACACAGCCCTACCTGACATAAATAATGAGAAAACAAAAAGGCCACGGCTGTACAAAAGGTTTAACACCTAAGATGGCATTAAGGCCTGTAACGCACTTTGTGTTTGTAAGCATTAAAAACTTCTCAGCACACAGAGGATGTAAAAATGCCCAAAGCTTTGGCTCACTGTGCTGTTTCCCACCTGCAGTGGTGTACGTGTGAATATTTCGTACACCTCAACGCATGGCTAACGTTGTGCACCAGGTGTGTTCCACCTTTATGGAAGGTCAGGTAGAATTTGTTGAAGAACAACTGAATGAACACTTATTCAATTGTATTTCTACTGAGCATTTGTTCTTAAAAAACTGAGTATAGTAGGACAGTTCTGTGCATCAAACCATTGCAAATTCTCTTGTCTGGACATGCACATATCGTGGAATTGTAGATTTGGGTGTATATACATTCGTCCTTCAACATTTCTGTCCTTGATTTCAGTTTCATATTCAAGGAAACCAGCTTTAAACTGGGAGAGAGTAGATTTAGAGCAGATACTTGGAGGAAATTCTTTACTGTGAGGGTGGTGAGAGCATGTGGCTCTACAGGCCATTTTTCATGAACTACACTGCTGACTTGATAATTCATTTTCACATGAAGACAAAGGAAAGGAAAATGAAAAGCATAGAACAGAAAAAACAAGGTTCAAAGGTAAAGTAATTAGGGAATGAGGAGAAGTGTAGTGATATCAACAGAAACATTTGGGTTGGATGGGACCTTAAGGAATGCTGAGCTCTAACCCTCTTGCCACAAACAGGGACAGCCTTTCCTAGGTGAGGTTTCTCAAAGCCCCACCAACCCAACACTGAACATTTCCAGTGGGGAATGGGACATCCCTAACATCCCTGGGCAGTCTGTCCCATAGCTTCCACATGAAACATTTATCCATCATCTCCCAAGTGACACTGCTAACCCTGTGAGAATCCAGCTCCTTCTTCCCTTCCATTTCTTTCTATTCAGTTTGACTTTGCCAGAAGCAAAATCAACCCAGTAAGCAGCTGCAGAAAAAAAAAAAAAAGGAAATTTATCTCATTTTATTTCTTTGGAAGAAGACATCAAAAAGAAATCCAGCAGCGTTATACGTTTGAGGGGAGAAACACATCTTTCTGCAAAGATGTGCATCTTCTGTCATTTGGCAGAAGCTGCAGCCATTCAAGACCTATGATTCTGCAGAGAAATTCAGTTGTGATGATGTCCCAAGGCAGTTTCAATTTACAATTAAACCGTTACCATACAGAGGTTTGTTTTGTTGCATCACTGATGCAAATTGCTGCGTGTTGCTTTGTTTGGAGGATGAGATCTTCCTGCTCCTGCCCATCTGCCTGTCTGTTTTTCCACCCTACCACACCTGCCACCCCTCTGCCCCAGGGGGCTTCGCAGGAATTCTTCTCCCATTTCTCTGTATAGCAACAGCTTAGGAATAGCTTGTTTTAAACCCAGTGCTATAAAGACATTTATGAAATCAATGAAGATTCTTACTTTTATCCAATAACAGCACAGAAACCGTAACCTCTGCTCAGGTGTAGCACAGTGCTTTGAAGCATTCACAGCACACATCTTCCCACCCTCTGAATGTGTCTGTGTGTGACAATAGTGCAGGCTATGAGATGGAAATTGTGGGACTTGAATTCAATGGCCTTTACTGCATATTGCTTCAGTGTCTGGGCTGAGAAGAAAGCAATCAGCACTGACACTGCAGCAGCAGACACCTTTTCTCAGGTCTAGGAAAACCTCATGCTCTATCTTCTGTGAAAGGTGAGAAACTTTTTATCTTTCTTCCGACTTGCATTATGCAGACAACAGATTTTCATGGCTGCAACCAACATCCAGTGATTCTGAGAACATCTCAGCTTCCAATTAGCTGTCTTGAATGACATGGGTCAGAATTAAAGTGTTCTCGTCTGCTCTCACTTGTTCTTAATGGGAACTGCAGGATGTTTAATACGTCTTGAGAAAAAATCTGGTAGCACTTGCCTCACTCAAAAAACTCACAGTGATATATTCATTGATCCCATCACCTCTCGCTTTCCCTTGCTCAAAACCCAGCTGGGATAGGGAAAAAAAACCCATCCTACTTCTGTATAAATATCGTAAGATTTAACACCAAAGTAAAGATAAGCAGAAGAAACCAAAAGGAGATCTAGATATCCTAAATCCTATTTCTTGATCATTGCTGAATTAGGCAATAGAGGGCACAGCCTTTGGTGGTATAAACCAATTTTACTCCACCAGTTTGAGCAAAACAGTGCGAAATTACAGATGCTGAGAATCTTCAAACCCAACCACACTGCAAAGACATCACTTCCACATTGGCCACTTCTTTTTTATCCACCCCAGCCATGCCATACAAGCAGAGCTCACGTGGAACGCACAGAGAAACCCAAATGCAAACCAGCAGCGCTATGTATATATATATTCATCAGCAAATTCTTTTGCACAGACTCTGCAATTTTTCCCTTTTTGATCCTCCAATATTAAAGACGCTTTGTGCTTCAAAGATGTTAAGTCAAGAGCTTTGTTCCTAAGCTTCTAACAAACCTTTACGGAGAGAATGTTATATCACAGTGCATTTCGTGCCAGAATGAAATCTTAATGCTTCAACAGTGCAGTGGTGTTCTGGGCTTTTTTTTTTTCCCTGTTTTTTTTTTCTTTCTTGATTTTTTTTAATATCACTGTCAATCAACAGAGCTCTAAACTTGGATTGGCACTGACAGACACTGATGTTTCTTCTCTAAAGAAACATTACTGATGAAGCCACTGTTTCATGCACCTCCCCCTGGATGATTACTTAATTTAAATACAGGTCTTTAGTTATAATTCAAGTAAATAATAGCTTAGGAGATCAAAAAGCACTCCTACCTGACTAATTTGTACATACTGATTGGTTTCTCAGGATAAAGAGAACAGAAGCAGACACAGAGGCAAAGGATCAAGACCAGCTGCTCCCTTCCCTATTCTGACAGTGCCCAGAGCCAACTCCAGCATTTCATCTCGACTTCAGCACTCGGTTCACACCAAAGACACAACGAAAGGCACACGTAAGCCCTCAGATTCTGAGCACTCAGCCTGCCTTCCTCATCTTTTTAAACCCGAAGTTGTGTTTATCTTCCTCTTTCCAGCTCACAACAAACCACTATTTGAACAGCAAGAGAGAGAGAAAAAGAATGGCTTCAAGGAAACTGCAGCTGCAGAAAACAGGAACAACACAAACTGACCCACGTTCTGTTCCCCCAGGGGCTGATGGTGCCACATCCTTAAGCAATAATTTTTAAGCACACTTATCACTTCACCCCCATTTTGTATAATACAGTGAAAGAAAATAAAAGAGAAAGCTCAAGCATCAGCACGTCGAACAAGTCATGGTTCACATCAAGTTCAATTTCTGAGGCTTTTTACTAGAGCCTGCAGCACGAGCACTGCACGGTAATCAAAACTCCAACGATCCCTTCTCCCGGGCACATTTCACATCCTCAGAACACAGGTCACCTATAATTCATCTGTGCCTTTTCCTTCGCAACGCACACAGCTTGAAAAACAATTTCAGATTAGATCTTAATGGAATTACACTGCTTTAGTCACTGCTGAAGCAATATACGTGGTAATCCTGGGCAGAGCACGGCTGCTCCCAGGTGATGCTGTGCAGGTCCTGGGCTGCAGCTCAGGGCTCCTTCCAAACAAAGGCAAGCCCCCAAAGCTGTGCTGCATCTAGATGGTTTCAGCGACCACATACCCAAAGTGGGTTGCAACTGCATTTTCTTTTCTCCTTATAGATCCAAAGTGAGTGATCACGTAATGAATTCCATCACACAAAGGGTCATCTTTTGCTATTAGTGGCTTTTTCCCCCCACTCGAAGTAACATTTATTGCACCGACACCTAAAAACAGCTCCAGTGTTCTAATGCTCCTATTCAGGAAGGCCAGCTGTTTCTCAACCAGCATTCCCGAAAGCTGTATGTGGAGGTACAGAAGCAGAACTTCACACCCTGATAAGCAGAACAGACACAGCCATGCACCGTACGAAAGGTACGGCCGTTTTCCTCTGATCCTACAGCACTACTAATAGTGCAGAGAATTATTAACATATATTATAATTAATTGTTCACGCAGAAGTTCTGCGCTGTCATCCCAGCATCCACCTGAACATCACTGGGCAGGGAGAGCCCACACTTCGAGCTTTAAACACACAGCGTGCCATTAGAGATGGGTTCTGTCACCCCCCATGCACAACCCACTGTAGCAGCCACTAACAGACACAGCTCCTTTAAAAAGGACTGCCAAACACTGCCAGATTTTCACCTTCCTCTCTCATTAACCCCCTGAGAATCTGACCACGTGCATCCTTCGGGACAGTTTCCAAGAGCATCACTTGGAATAAAGAAGAGTAGAACCCAATATTACGTACACTCGCCAAGAAGCTGCAAAAAATAAATGCAGCTGCTGTCACCACCTCCAAAACGTTTTCAACACAACGTGCATGGAAGCAAACCCTTCGGCAGCACGCAGCTTTGTGCCCACTCCCTGACAACGCTGCTTGCAGGGGGAGATTTGTCACAGCAAAGGACATCCAAACCTTAATCAAGTGACATATGGCTCCTTCTGCCTCTATCACTCAAAGCGATGCTGCGAAGAACCCTCCTCGCAAAGATCTCTGTTTTAAGAATTCTCTAAAAATACCACGTGCGTGGCACTAAGAAGAGAAGAAACACAGGTGCAGAAAAAAGCACCGAGGTGCAGTCTGTGCCATGTAGATTCCCCATCACTTCTGAGAAGAGCCCTTTTTCTCTGAAACACAGTGGTCCTCCCTCATTCAGTCTGACACAGCCAATTTACGGGGCCAGAGTTCTCCTGTGCCCATGAGGAGGACCTGAAGGGGAAGAAACGCAGCTCTGGACCTTCTCAGAAGCTGCCTTCAATGAATCAAACATATTTCAGTAGCTTCCAGAGTCTCCTGCTGCAAATGATCCTAATAACTTTCCTTTGTTCACGACTGAGCGCATTACCCCAGCAGGATCCCAGGCCCTGCACTGCAAGACTAATTGGTTTTTACCACGTATACAATAGGAAAGCTTATAACATCCTCAGTCATAACTTCAGTAGGATTATAAAAAAGAAAGTAAATAGGTCTGAGAAACCACGTGATGCAGACGTAATTTAGGAGAGGCTATTTCTAGACTTCAATGCAATCTATTAAACTAAAACAGTCGCTTTGAGATGGACCACAGCATCCCAAATCTGAAGGCTGAAGCACTGTGGCTAAGCTACATGCCATTACTGTACTATTTTTAAAGTCATTCACATCCAGGTTTTCGTCTATTTTATGTTCCTCGACACGGATTAAGTTATTACAAAATTAACAAAAGTTGTCTGCGTGCCAGCAGATTTTTTTTTTATTATTATCATCATCATCATTATTTTTTACTTTGGACTCACATATGTCATCATCCGCCCACAGAAAAGAAGGAAAAATGAAGAGAGGGTCTCTGTGTCTGACAGACACTGCCCTACATTTTTAACACGGGGAGAAGGCGGTGCTGTCAAACATGCAGATCATTTCCATGAGCACCTTCCCCAGGGGCCGTGTTTACAACAGCTAAAGCAGGACCCAGGGATGCAGCAACTTTTGTTTTCGTGTTAGCAGGAAACGAGGCAGCATCAAAGCACATCTCTGGTGAGGCTGCAGCACACAAAGTCAAGGCCGTGGCAATTTTTGCTGCCAATCAAAGGGTTTCCTCTGGATTTCACAAGCTTTGTAAGCCAGACCTCCTCGTGAGTAGATCAGCACTCATCCCTCGAGAAAGGCAAACTAATATCCTTTGTTTTAATGTGAGAAGGGCAAAGAGAATCGAGACAAGGACAGACATCACATACCAACTAAGCATGAAAGCAGATTTTTTTTTTTAATTTAAGAAGTTGTTCAGCTGACCATTGGTCTCCCTTCTGTATCTTAGCAATCAGAAGCATCCTGCTTCACTCGTGAGAAGTCATCTACAGTGCCAGCAAACAGGGCAAGTCAAAAGATGTGACTTCAGGCCCTGTGAAGGGGCAGAATTCACAGAAGAAACAGCAGTACAGAGCAGCTGGCTGCTACCAGCACACAGCCCTCGCTACCAAGGATTATCAAATGGATTCACTAAGCTACCCAGAAAAAGGAAATAGGATGCTGTGCTCTGAACCCTATGAGTCACTAATAAGACCCTGGGCAATGCCCTTCCCCACAGCATCACCAGAGCTCACACTGCCCTTCTGAATGCCATGGGGGGGAGCGTGGCCCACAGCTCCTGGTCTGTAACAACACCCTCCTGTCCACTCATTAAATGGAGAAAGAGTTCAATGGTTTGTGCACTGCTTTGGATCCACAGCAATGAGCACAGTGGGTCACAGGAGTGGGTTCCAAGAGAGAAAAGCTGAGCCCTTCTTTTGGTTTGGAAAGCCACAGAGTGAAGGAACCATGTTACGTTCTGCAGGTGCTTCTTGTGGTTTAAATGAAGTGAGGCACAGAAGAGTTCAGATATCTAAAGCTACAACCCAAAATCTGACCAGGACAGCTAATTAACAGCCCCAAACTTATCACATCCTATCCTTTCTAGAACATATAGGCTGGAAACTTATGCAGTTGTCTGAAAATGGCACTAGTTCAGGGAGAAAACCTACAGAGCAGTAATCAGTCACTGCCAGTCACAGCACCAGGCATCCATTCCATTGCCAGCACCTTCTAATCATACCCACGCTTCTGAAGTCCACGTGAGCACCAACCAACCATCATTTGCATTACTCACAGCCCACTCCAGGTCAGCTCTAAAGCAGCTGCCCAAGAGATGGAGCGATTTCAAGAAGAAGATGAATTAAAGAACAAGACTTGAGGGAACTATGTACTTCCTTTCTCTCCTCAGACACTCAAATCCTGCCCCAAAAGCTTACAGTGAGAAAAATTAAGAGCTTGAAAAAGAAACCAGAGCCACAGGAATCACGGTGGCCACAAATTGCTAATTAGAAATTGAACCCAGGCTTCTGTATTGTCCTGCAATGCTTTCAAGTACCCATCCCAACAGACCAGAAGTCTTTAGCACTGTTTGCTTTCCATCTTACTCTACTCACTTCAGCTTCTGGACTGTAGCACTCCCACTCACTGTATCGGATCCATCACAGTGCACAGGATGCATTTAGCCTTTAATCTAGCTCTTCTCTAGGCAGCGAGCCCACACAAACTCCAATGCCATTTAGGATTGCTCAGATGTCTCCAGCACTGGTGAAGTCCATTTGTGATGATAATACCATTAAACAGTTGTCAAGACAGATTTGAAAGAAGATGGCAGTTTAAGGTTCTAGAAAGCATTTTTCAGCCTTTTATGAAAAAAAAAAAAAAAAAAAAAAAGGGAATCCAAGAGACAAAGATATGCTTTTGAAGTTTCTTTTAAAGATGCAGGCACTGAGACGTGACATTCATACTTCTGATAAGCAATAATTCATTAGCTCCGAGCGGTGCTGGGAACTGCTCAACTTCTGTGTGAGCTGGCACAGGTTTGTGTCCTTATCTCTCTCAGCCAGACCAATACAAAGAACTGATGGGGGTTCCCACAGGTGAAAGGCAGCTGCCTATTTAGGCCATGTGCCCTGCTTACCTTCAAGAGCTGAATTATTTTTGGTAAAACACTGTTTAGTTTACCAGAATGTCAAGAGGCCTTGTCATTACACTTGGCAACAGAAGAAAGTAAATCAAACTTGACCGTAGTGCCTCTGGAGCTAAATTTAAGTCAAAAGAGGGCAAAACACACACTGGGTGTGTTCGCCTTGGTAGTAAGCAGACACCTGCCTGGGTCAGAGATGGAAGTTGTATGAGCAAAGATCCCAGAGCAGGATGTGTTCACGCATAGAACTGGGCTCCATTTCTGACACTCCCATATAGCAGCATTCCTTGTCTATCACATATAAAATAAAACCACTCTTGCTGACCCTGATGATGCATATTCTGGAGTTGTTTATGCCTCAATGGGATACTGCCAAGTATGTGAATCCCATCTTTTATTTCTTTGTCAGCTGGATTTCTTCTGCAGCTAATTAGGAGCTAGAGAGCTCTGCCGATGGGAAGGCCCGCAGCTACGGCAGCCTGCCTCTGCCTTCCCTACAGTTTGTCTTCTTAAAATATAACAAGGCCACTTCTCCAAGATGCAAATAAATTGGGGGGAAGGAGGAGAGACCCATGCGCAGCGAGACACTCCAAGTTATTAACTGCCATAAGATGACAGGAAGGAGGTGGCACTCCTCAAACCCCACACCTTCGCTCATTAGTCACTGCTGTGACATAGACCTAAACCAACTGTTCTGTGTTTGGCCAAGTGTGATGTGTGCCAGGAGCAATTTCCAGACTACAAGAAACATTTTTATGCTCTCGTGTTTGCGTTACAAGAACAGGTCCTGCAGGAACACAGTGGTGTTCCTGTTTCCCCCTTTCAGGACGCATGAGCGATGTACACAGTGTTCCCTCCCACTATAAATAAGTGCCTACTGCTTTTACTTGGCACTTGCTTCCCATTTCCCACCAACAGACGCCCAGGGAACTGACTCCTGAGTCTCTTTCCTGAATGCCACAAGGAATACACTGCCACAAATGCTTCATAAGCCTCCTTCCATGAAATAAACAAAAACGAGCTGGAATACAGGCAGTGCTTGCTGAAATAACTCACCCCCTCTCTTCCATTTCCACTGTGCTTGAAATGAAGGCTAAGGCAAGTAGTATACAGCGACCCACTGAAAAAGTAATGGGCCAAGGGAGAAACCAAGTCCACAAGCAATACTTACAGTGCTTCATCAGTCCCAGAGTTCACTCAGGAAATGAGATCTTTGGGTTTCTTTTTTACCCCTAACACTGCTAACAAATGAGGGAGGTCCACAAGGAAGGGGCCAAGACATTGGGAGCTCACTGCACCTTCCTGAAATGTAGGTGAGCCATAAAGGCTGGCACAGAGCTCTGAACACCTCATTCAAGATGGTCTAAAGTCTTTTCCGTCAGCTGAACCTGACGGAGTTGGAAAGCCACATCACAGCAGATCCAGACACACCGAGTTTAGGTTACAAGGCAGAAACCTGCTAAGAGCAAACTAAATGGGATTTCCACGTAAATGCTAATTTCGCGTTGCAACTAAGCAGATTGTGTATTCTCACAGCACTATCTCAGTTACCACTTCAAGCACGGCAAGTAGATGCTGAATTAGGGATAGCAACTACTGGCTATCAGCTCAGGGCTGCAGCAGACAGGCTAATTTAACTTGCTCACTGTCAGTGAGCAACTATAAGGAGGAATACTACAACCAGCACTGCTATAAATGATGGATTTATTGACTCACACAAAGGGAAGGACATCAAAGATGTTTTAAGAAACACAACGTGACAATTTCTGTAGGTGCTGCACAGAACAACACAATAGCATAACACAGTGGTTGTTCCTACTGCACACCACTCCTCAAACGCATGCAGTAATGCTGAATGCTGCTTAGGTGCACAGTGAGGTGTCACACAGCAGCTGCTGGAACATAAAACTGAAGGCTTGCTCAGTTCTAACTCACTACACAACAAGGGGAAGGTCTTTCTGCATCTTTATTTCACCCAGTGATTGAACTGATAGTGGAAGGAGTTCAACTGTGTTGTATGCAACCATGCTAGGAATTAAGTTAATTACATGTATTGTCTCAAATGTCAGCGCTGAACACCAAACCTCTTTTGGAAGCCTCTCAGAAGCAACATACAGCAACTGAACAAGACCTGAGCTGTCTCTTGCTTCTCCTCTGACTGCTAAACTGAATGTAGGAAGCACCTAGGCAGCTAATGCAGCTACCTAGCCATGTAAAGTCTTAAAGACCCTTGACGTGATGAAATGACATTCCCATAGTCACCTTGTTACGGGCTTCGCTTTATTAAAACAATTTACTTCAGGATGTTACTGAAAAATTTGTAGTGTCAAATCAGTGGAATAGGTTACCAAGACAGTAATAACCACCAGAGATTTGCTGATCTGCAGCAGAAATTGTTTAATGACAACCCAGAGGTTAAAATCCGTTTTCATAAATACAGCACATCGTCTCACTGCTCTGAATAGGAATCTATTCGTGGAACATTCTCAGTCTTTATTAACATTTGCCAGCAGTGGGTCTGTTTTACTGAAAACCATTGAGATGAGGTTTTAAACTGCCATCAAGAGGGCTTCTCCAACAGCTTTCCACAACGGTAGGAGATTTAAAATATACACAAGTGCAAAAGGAACAGCTTGGGCTTCAAACAAGTTTCACAGCTGATGATGGACATAAATTTGAAGCCACTTGCTGGGTCAGCCTAGCTCATGCAAAGCACCACAAGCCATCATCACATATCATCATCAGTTAAGTCTTATTAGCAAGCCTTCAACTTGAAGAAATGCAGCTCACAATGCCCTACCAGCCCTCATCCTCCTACAGGATTCCATCACTGCTGGGCCAGCAAAGGGGTCTCACTCTTATCTACAGTAAATGTGACAAATGTAACGTATCTGTATAAGAAATGGTCATTAGAAATAGCAAGCCAGAGAAAGGCACTGAATAACACTGGAGACTTGAAGTCTTTTAATTACACACAGAGCTCAAACAGGTTCTGAAATACACAGAGTTTCCATAGCCACATAATCCAGTCTGACATCAAACTCCAGAGATGCAGCACTAATGTCTGGAGATGACCACAGCTCTAAGAGGCTGAGACAGTCCTCATTGACACCTCCTCTCTGGTTTGTCTTCTGCTAAATTCTGAGTGCCATGGGAGCATTGGTCTGCCCAGAGCTGGAGCTGCAAGATCTTTGTGAGGGCATTACTGCAGTTATCAAAGGCAAACCCTACAGCCTGGGCTCCACCTAGAGTCAGGAAGCTTCTCTGCTATGTACTCTTCTCTCTCCTCCCCACAGCTTGTTGGCAGTGGAAGGAAGACAGTTGTTCCCTTTCTAGTTCATAATATAGCACCACAAATGATGCTACACTTATTTGTCTCCAAATGACCTTAACACATCAACCTTGGAAAGACCTTGGAAATCAGAATTCCCATACTCAGAGCCTTTCCCTCCACTAGGGTCCTTCTGATATCCACCAAAATGGCAACGCCATTTGTTTTGGTGTTCCTCGGAACGGAAGCAAGGAGATCAGCTTGAACTCTTAGGTCACATTGAGCACAGCTCAAAACAGAAAACGCCTCACCAAGAACTAAAGACACAAGAAGAAGAGCTCCCATTCAACTGACTGAGGTGAAGTTATTGAGCTCAAAATAAGTCAGGTACCACATTACTAACTCACAGATTCAAATCAAAACAGAGCAGGAATATTTAAATCACGGTCTAAATTAGATCTGTAAAAATCTTCACAGAAATAGGCAAGTCAAGTAGCAGAGTTATCTGCGGAGAAAATCTATTAGCAGTAATGGAATGATAATCCTCTCAGATTCATTGATGCTGACAGATTAAATACTCTAAATTCATCTTGTATTTTGTTAGCTCATTTGACACAAAATAAGTCCCACGTTTTTAATATAGTGGGAGCAGTGGGAGTTCGGCTGTTACTGTGGCAAATTCAGTATTAACAGAACGCCTTTAGGTACTCAGTAAAGCCATAAGCTGTTACCAAGTGACAGCTGGAGAACACTGACTGGTTTCCACTCCTAACACAGCACCACTGTTTCTTAGAAACTAACCTAACATTACTGAAGTTGCTCTGTCAGAAAAAGCTTCAGAAGGACAGATAACAAAATGCATTTCCCCCACAGTACATGGTTAAATAGCACAGGGTGACACACGCTGCCAATGTCCTCATGTCAGGATCTGTCTCCAAAGCTGGAGCATCCTAAAGCTCCGTGAGATCCCTCCTCCCTCGAGGAACCCTCACACTGCAGCAGCACAGCGTTCACTGCAGCACTGCTCAGTCCCAAAAGCAACAGCCAGAAGGACTCCCCAGCACTCAAACTTACACAGGGATGCTCTGTCCTCTAAGCAAAAATCCTGGCTGCAGGACAACCAGTTGCTCCAGTTACAGGCAGCTCCCTGCTGTTTTATGCATAAGACCTTCCCAAAGGTTTCCTGGGGAGACGTGGGAAGTTCCCATTATACGAAGTTACCTTCTGCACAGCTCTTTGCAATAAATAAGCACAGAGAAGTTTGCTTTCTCTCAGAAAGAAATACTGCACATCAGGCCTTACGCCGCAGAGTATTTCCACCCCCAAAGCCCACTGAACAAAAATCAGAATGGATGGAGCAGGCAGAAACACGAGACAGCGTCTCAACTTCCACGGCCCCATTTAGCACGACTTACACTGTGTTATTTGAGGTCAGACCTACAAATGTGACGTGACTCTGTAGTATGCAATCAACAGGGGTGGTGGGTTTTTATTTCCACTCCTGTGTTTATCCCTTACTTATTTTTCAGCTACTTTCCCTCCTACAAACAGGAAGTCACAGGTCATTCACCTATGAAGCCGATAAAGTACTTTTTAAGGGGGAAAAAAAACAACACAGAATGAGAAGGCTGCCTTAACGCATCAGTATTTCTTCAGGATCACTTAGCTCTGAGAACTGCGTGGTGTGCACAGCATGCAGAGCTTCGTTAGGACGCGGTGCTAAGGAGCACTGACGCGCACTAAGTACACACACCACCTAGCGTCCTCCAGCTCCTCACTGATCTGCAGAGCACAGCTTTGACAGGGGAAGCACCGCTAGCTGCAACACAGCATTACTCTGAGCAAACGTGTTCTCTACAGGCAAGAGAAAGGGAAGAAAAACACACCCAAACCCCCACAGGGGCACCAGGGGCCGCCCTATAGAGCTACACCACCAAGAGCTGCACAGAGCACTTGATTACTGCTGCTGCTGGCTGGTGCTTGGAAAGAAAACAAAAAGGCCTCAAAAAGGAAAAAAGGGCAAAAAAACCCAACACAAATTAAAACAACGAAGGTAGAATTCTGAGGCTGAGATCAACAAATCACATGCAGAAGTTCGCAGCTTTCATCGCCCGCTCGGTGTGACGCTCTCCACTGTGGTTTATGGACCACACAGGATATGTGGAAGTATAAAAACTGCATGTTTACAAGTCATATTCATGCTATAGGGTGAGGTGGTGCGATATAGCACGGCAATTCAGGTTCTCTAAAAGTAGAAATGGAAAAAAAAAAAAGAAAATCAAACCATTTCGTAGAAATGAAGCTGACCATCTGCTCCACTGCAACAGCGGCAGCTGCTGAAAACAACAGAAACAGCAGCCTCTGGTGTTAACATTCTGCTCCTTCCCTCTGACTCCACCTTTCCCCAGAAAGCAAGACTGAAAACACAGAAAACATACATCAGATGGCCCTGCGGGATCCTCTGCACCATAAGTAATTTTCCATCTAAGCTCGTATCAGACTGTTGATGTTTGCATTCTGTAACTCGCTGTGAAACCACCATCAGATTAGCTTCTCTTCCTCGTTGGTAACAATTCATCCTGATACAGAGTCCCCTGCTTCTATGAAGATGGACGTTTTCTTTCATAGCTTGGAAAGCTCATTTCATCTTCGTGGAGCTCGAGCTTCATTCTCTGCATCTGAAGGGATGAGAATAGCACAGCTCTACAGCGTGAACACCAAGAAGTGTATGAGGACGAGCCAGGAGGAAGCAGCACTGCAACGCTCTGCTTTCCAGGGAAGGGGAGCCCTGTCCTTCCAAAAAGGAAATCTCACCCAAAGGTGTATACATCACAAAGGAAGCGTGTGATGGAGCACCTCGCTTCCAGCGTGGGATTGGATGTACAACTCCTCAGCTCTCTGTCTGAGCAGCATTTGGCCCCTGGCTGATCCACGGGATGCAGAAAATGCAGCATGCTCTGAGCAATGCAGCAGTACACCCAAGCAGTACCAGAGAGCAAAGGAAACCAAATCAGAATTAGCATTATGACTTTGGACTGACTGCAGTCTTGCACTCAGAAACACTTACTCCACCCCACTTCTCTTTATCTCATGAACTATATGACAGCAGATGAGTGCATCAATAGATGAAGAAAAGAGCAGGACTAACTGGAAGCCATTGCTACTCAAGAGAGTGACTTAAAAATAATACAGTTCCTAGGGATGATAACTTCCACACTGCAATGGCAGCGTTGAAACACTGCTTTCTGACCCCCCCCCCCAGATTACCAGTGGCTTCAGACAGGCCCATCCTCTCCAAAAACCTTCCTTTCTCCACCTACACAAACAAAGCAAGGCTGCAGCACGAGCAAAGCAAGCTCGTATCTTTATAGAGATGAGAGAGAAACAACAACCTATTCCAGAACCAAACCCCCAAGTCGAGGAAGTTTCTTTTCTGAGCAGTTGCAAAGGAGATAGAAATGCTGGAAGAGAAATGACAGAGACTTTGGGCTCGGCATGAACAGAAGGATGCACCTCTGCTTTGAGCCAATCTGTTGTCTTAATGACTGCTTTTTCTTCTATGATTCAAACAAAGTCACACAAGAGATGCGTGCAGCACTCATGCCTTCCCTTGATTTTTCGCTTAACCTGCATCAGCTGTCAATATTTCAGGTCTCCACTCCACTGAGATCCCGATGACACGGGTACTTTTCAGATCAAATAAATCCATACGCTGACACAGTGTCTGTTCAGTCGAAGTTGGCGCATGAGAAATATCCCAGGTAGTAAACCAGCGAATGTAGTTACAAATAATCAAACAGCTTTACTCTCAGCGGGGCACGAGGAACACAGAAAACAACTGAAGGCAATCTAACGCAACACAGATGCAGAAATCAGGACACAAAAAGCCTGCCCAGTCCCTGAACGCTGCACAAACTCTGAAGCAGAGCAGCATTGCTCTGTGATGGCTCTGCCTTCAGCTCAGAGCAATGCCAATGAAGTACACTGCAAATACGGAGAGAATCTAGATACACAAATGAGATTCCAGCCCGTTTATAATGAAGGAAACAGAGGCTCGTCTGATTTGCACAAGGATGTGATTAAACGCAAGGCAAGAGGCACAACCAGGGCACAAATAACTTATCTCTCAGTCCCATCACCGCCACCGGATTCATTTCTGCATCAACAGAACCGGATGCTTCCACCTTCCTAAAGCAAGCACTATTCCTCCAAGAGCTCTGTTGTCCAGAGCCAGATTTGTGCTCTGGGTTCCCAGACCCAGGGCAGTGTCTCCAACGCACAGCTAGACTGCATATTTTGAGTCCTTTTTAAGGAAAAAGGATAAAAATTAAGAAAAAATCCCCAAATCTCAGACTAAGAGGAGACACCTGCTCTGCTCACAGCCGTGCCCTCTCCACGAGGGGCTCAGCAGAGCATTTGCTCATCATAAAACCAGAAGTGAGATGCAGTGGCTGCCGAGCAGCACAGCCACAGCACGGGTACTATTTCAATAGGAGGAGGAAAATCCCCAAACGATGCTCATCTACAACCACACAGATGTAGGAACACGGTGGAACACGTAGCTTTAGGCTTTAACATCGAGACGCACAGCGATACCAGCGTGCACATTTCAGAGATGTCTTTATTTGAGTGCATGCAACCCCAAATTAGTTCCCACAGGTCGGTGAAATTAAAAATATTAGCACCTTGCTCCCCGTTTTCAGATTCCCGCTGTGTCTGCCGTAAAAGAGAAGCCCAAAGCTACAGCCGTACATTCACTCCAACAGACAAATGCAGCGTGAAGGTTATCTGCAATCATTTCATTTTTCTTTAAACCCTGGAACATCATTTGTTTCGAGGGCAGCTTTCAGACAACTTCATCAGCCAGAACCTCACAGCTCAGCGGGTCTCGGTGCCCGGGGTTCACTGCTTCGGCCAAAGCGACGACCAAACACGGCACAGCATCGCAGCTCGGGGACCACGGCCACCGAGTGACCCCAAGGATGCCCCGTGCCTCCTCAGGACAGCACCCGAGCCGTCCTGAAACGTCCTGCGTGGGGAATTTTGGCCGAACAACTATAACTCCTTAACAGCAGCAGCCCGGCTTTGCAGGGCCACTTCTGAAGCTCACGGGGTCGGATCCCAACCGCGCTTCCCCAGCGCAGATCCATCCCGGAGCTCTGCCACAGTGCACAGAGCGGCCCCAGGGCACAGATTGAAACACGCACGTGTTCCCCTGTGGTCACAACATGCCTCCATCAGCCTTCAGCCGCTCTCATCGCTGTTCCACGAGCAGCCCAGCTGCCACCTGTGGGCCAGCCCCGTGCGGACCCACGGGGAGAGACCGAGAGAGCCGACATCGAGAGGGACCCGCTCGGACCCACCGAGCCTGCTGCAGGGATGCTCTGTAAAAGCACGGCAGCGGGAAGGGAACGCGTTGCGAAGGGCTCCGGGCAGCTCGCAATGCTGGAGACCAACGGTACGCGGTGCCGGGCATCCCGGAGGCACCAGGGCCGGGAACGGCGGAGCCCGAGCACGTACATCAATAACACCGCGCACACGCGCACCCCACCGCGGGCACCCGCACCGTCTGCCAGGTGTCGGATCCTCTCGCTGCCACAACAGGCCACGATCTCCCAGAGCCATCATTTCGGGACGGCTCCCCCAAAGCGCTGCGGGTCCCCCAGCGCTGCCCGCAGCATTCGTGAGGATGCTCCGCAGTGCCGAGGTGCGTCCCCCCCCCCACGGCTCATCCGCTTCGCCTCCCACCGCGGTCCCGTGGGGCTTCGGAGAGGGGTGGGATGGGATTTTTTTTAGGGCTCCGGCTGCAAACTTGTGGGGCGGGATGGGGGCCCCGCTTACCTCTCAGCGCTGCCGCGGACAGCCCCAGGAGCAGCAGCAGCTCCAGGCGGGGGGCACAGCCGCCCCTCACAGCCGCTCCGCTCATGCCGGCCCCGCAACTCCTCTCCTTCCCCGACCGGAGCTGGGGCTGCAAACCTCCTCCGGAGCCGCGGGTGGAGAGAGAAGTCGCTTCCCACGTTGTCTTTTTTTCCCTTGTCCTCCTTCCTCCTGATTTTCCTCCCCTCGCCCCCCTTCCCCACCCCAACCTCCCCCTCCCCCCGCACGCAGCGAACCGCAGCCGGAGCTGTGCCCGTGGCCCCGCGCTGCCGCCGCTCCTCCCGCTGACTGCCGCCGAGCCGCCGCGAGCGCCCGCATCCCTAATGAGCCGCCCCTCCCCCCGCCGCTAATTAGCGGCACGCGGGGCGGGGCCAGGTGCGTTGGGCAGCGCTCCGGTGTTCGGGGCCGAGCAGGGACCGGAGTCTTGGGGGGGGGTTGGGGGGGGAGGGGGTGGAGCGCATCCCACCTCAACCCCCCCCCCCACCCCCCCCAGCCCCGTCGGCCTTAGCAAAGTACCGCCCCGAACAGGTGCGGGGGAAGCAGCGCTCCAACCCGAAGCAAACACCGCTTGTGCCATCTTTAGCAACAGTGCCCGGCCCCGGGAACAAGCGTGCTTATCCCTGCTGGGGGAGCACAGTTCCCTCCCCCCCCCCCCAAAAGGCTCTCTGCAAATCACCCATTTTTGGTGCGGAGGTGAGGACACACGCACCGAGCCAACGAGCCCAGGTGTGCTCAGGTACAGCCGCACCGATTTGGGCAGTAAGGAGACGCAGAGCTGCGTTTCAGGGCTCGGTGCAGCCCCGGCTGCACAGTGATGCTGACACCGTGCGGCTCCTGCACAGCTGGAGGTGAAGGGAGCAGGTTTGGACCACCGCGAGTCTAAATCCTCTTTGTGGAAGCCAAGCATGGCGTACTACAGTTCAGTGCATCTCAGCGTTGCATCAGTGCACGGAGATATAAATCCAAAATAATGTATTTTATCCTCCCTTTGCCATTCTTTTGGAGTTGAACCCTATCCGCGTTAGACAACAGGAGCCAGCAGAGGGGTTTTATTCCCTTCTCCATTCTCAAATTCATTCACCTCACCCTGCTCCACCTGCCTCACACGCTAAGGGTGCTCAGCTGCTCCTGTCCAAGTGCTCAGGAATCCCTGACTCGTGAGTTTTGGAAAAACACAATGGGATTTGTTACGTGGGCTTAAAACGAAGGCTCATCAATCGGTCCTACAGGCCAGCTTTGTACTGCTTTCAGCTGGAAACAAATAATTAAAGCAAAAGGAATTTGTAAACAGAATTTTAAGAGGGAAAAAAAAAAAAATCAATATCTGAGAACATCACATCAGAAGATCTCTTATTCCTTTTCTGTCATACGTTTGCCAGACCACAGCAAAGAGCAGAGCGGCGAAGGCTGAGAGCAAGTGCATGAAAAATACATCTTCCTCAGCAGCCTAAGGTCATCTCCACGGCCAATGGGCTCCAGCACAACAACAACAAACAGAGCCACAGAGGAACGCAACCAGGAGGGCACACAGGAACGGTTTTGCACATGACAGTGTTGCCTTTGCATGTCAGCACCGCAGCCCCACTTCCAAGGACATCCATCCCATACAGACCCGTGCTCTGAGCTCAGCTAACAGACCGCTTCTGCCCGTGCCACTGAGTCAGTGTTCGGTGCTTCGGATAAAAGTATCAAGTTCTCAGTTTATAAAACTATTAGGATGGTGGGGAAGAAGAGAGCATAAGCAGAAAAGGACAGCAGTTGGGAACTTCAGTCAGTGCACTTGACACACAAAGAAGCAGAGTGCACTACAAAAAGCCTCAGTGGGGAGAACACAGCAACTTCTGGGTTGGTGAAACTGAGCTGAAGATGAAACCGTGCGTTCTTTAAGCACGGATGCACGCTGGAAGCACAGCACCTTACAGAAGCTGAGCTCTAAATCTGCTGTGGCAGCCCAGTGAGCCGCCTCTGCTAGAAGTACGGTCACAATTCACACCCAGGTTTAACCAGAGGGAAGTTGGCGGGGAAGGGAGGATCTGCCTTCTGATACCAGGGAGCAAGCAGGAGGGAAAGGGGAGTCTGGAATTCAGCTAAAGAGGATTCATGGCATTACTGGGGGAAAATGAGAGAAACACCAATGGAGAAACTGAGAATGCTGGAAGGAAGAAGTTTCTTCACCCCTTGCATTTCAAAGTAAGCAATATTTGTTCTCTATCCTAATCCATATTTCACATCTGCCTTTCTACATTCTCAAGACACTGAAAGTCCGAATTTCAATGCTTCTGCTGACAAAGAAAACCCACAAAGGAACAAAACAAACCCAAGCAACCCTCCTGGATGGCTCCAGCCACATGCACAGAAGAACAGACAGAATCTGCAGCCAAGAGTTCTGCCACCAGCGCACCCTGAGCGTGGTTCTCCCACATCTCTGCCTCTCAGGTTCCACCTCATGCTGTGCCACGGAGATAGCTGGTAAAGAGTCTATGGATTTCTAGCCTTCAACCTCATTAACTCGCTAAACAACTGCAAAGTAGGTTGGTTTTTTTTCCTACCTGGTACACGTCAATACTCCAATAATTTCCAATAAACCACACAACTACAGCCTGAAGGAAAAAATTAAAAACCACCTCCTCCGCACCGGCAGCTCAGCAAAACGTTCCAGCTGAGTTTGCAGAGGTGCTCTCAGCCCCTCTCCCTCCCCTGGCACAGCACAGGAGCTTGCAGAGGGTGATTATGTATTGTTTCTTATTTGATGTACAGCCCTGGAGGAGCCCGCAGGTGATTTAAATCAGAATCCACATCACCTGGGGTCAGATAATAGGTTGGGGGTGGGGGGGTCACTGCTGGCACGCTCTCAGGAATAGGGGAAAAGAACGTGGCCTCATTTTGCAGCTCTCGCAACTCAAAAAACATTCCATATTCAAATGCCACCTCGGGTGTAAGTGTACAACCGTATGCATAATGGATGTAACGATAAAAGGAGAATAAACGCCCCTGCCCCATTGATGTGTGTCACAGAGAACATTACACACACGCCTGTTGGCTCTGATGCAAATATTCACACCTGTACAACAGGTAAATAATTCATGAGCAGGCAAGAACTGCCAACTGTAACAACAGATAACTAACCAAATTACAGTAAGCACTCTGAACGGGCTCTGCTGTACCGACACAGAAGCCAATAAAAGCCCTACTGACTCTCTGCAGATCTGGTTGCTTATCTTTCCCCTTCTCTCGCTCTCAACAATCCCCTGTACAAAATTGGAACTGAGAGAGGGTGAAGTTAAAAGCCCCCCAAAACTCTGTGCTTTGCCCCAGCACCTAACTGCTTCTCTCAGAGACCGTTGAGGGGCAGTGAACCCATGGGAGGTAACGGCTGTGCTCAGCATCCCACCAGCTGTGAATGTGGAGGAACACAGCTGAAATTCATCCTGATCCTCTGCCCTCAGTTTTGTGATTGACTCTGCCACTCCACAGAGTTTTCTCATCCCAGGATAGGGAAGGATGTGCAAACGAGGGGCTTTGGACCTCCTGATAGAGCACAGTTCCCAGCCCAACCCTGCTTGAAGAACACACAGTTAAACCAGCAGTAAAAACAACAGCTGGGTGCTCCTTCCAGCCATTTCTCCATCTCTACAGCAAGGGCTGGCCCAAAAGCTCTCCCTGAGCACAGAACACCCCCTCTGCAATGTGCAGCTTCACTGTGCACATCTTGCAGGCAAATGGCTGGGGTATATCACAGGTAGAGAGAGCTGCTGCAAGACAAGGTGGCATTTCCACCATTTATAATACAGGAATTAAAATATCAGATAAAGTTTCATCATTTTCTTTCCCTCTCGTGCAACATCTCTCGCTCCTCTTTAAGGTCAGGATTTCAAAGTCACATTTCTTTTAGCTGTATTTCCATTGTTAATTCTTACAAAATA
Organism: Callipepla californica brunnescens; assembly: GCA_023055505.1. NCBI lineage: Eukaryota > Metazoa > Chordata > Aves > Galliformes > Odontophoridae > Callipepla > Callipepla californica. The sequence continues at coordinate 944,300 of JALIRH010000037.1, forward strand.
ATAGGACCAAATACCTGAAGAACAACTACAGTATTTAGCAGCAAGATGCAATACTAGATCCAGCCACACGTAGAAACAATCCCTAACAGACCAAGTAGGTACAGCATCTGATAAGCCAGTTTGAAAGCATAACCTATGTGCATGATGGCAATTAATCAGCCACTCACAGCCTGCACGCAAACCTGCTGCCAACACTCTCATCTTCAGCTGTGTTTTAGAGCCTCTTCAGCAGCATTCCAGGAATCACAAATCCAAGGGCTAAAAACACGTAGACAATCAGCCCCAGGTTTGTGATTCCTGTACATCATTGCTCATGCTGGATTTGCAGCTCTGTGCATTAGGACATCTAGTGGCTAAATAATTTACTGCTTATACGCACGTACCTGAATGCACGATTCTGATTCCCTGCCTGGAAGCCCATATCTACTTCTCCAAAGCTTTCTGAGAGAATCTCAGGATTTCTGCATGATTGTGCCCTAGGATAGGACCCCAACCCGGTGCTCGATAGAGCACTGAAACACGAGTACAAAGAAAGCAGCAGGCACATCTATCAGTTTCTACTTTATCTTTCATCAAGACACCATGTTTACCTCTGATTCATAATGCAGTCTTACTCTTTACAGTGTAGTTAGTATTTATTCTACTTTTCTAGTAACTTAAAGAGATAATACTTGTAATGACATAACACAGTGAAAACACAGCAACAGCAGCAAAGTTCTAGGCAGCAGCAAGTAAGGAACTTGTTCAAACACAGCAAGAAAGAAGCAGCTTACCTTCAGAAGGCCTCAGGTACACAGAAACCTCCAGCAAGAAGCCTTTACCTTCACTGCCAACCCCTAAATGAGGGCTGGGAAGGGGTAGATCCCAACTCCAGCCCCTCTGGTCGTTCAGATTTATTGTGTACACCTGGGCAGGCCCTGCCTTCCCACCAGGTGCTCCATCACTGCTTCAAGCCATGACACAGCATTTCTGCTCCAGTTCTACTCTTACATTTTGGCATTTTGTTTCCACTTTAATAAAAACACTTTTATTCCAAAGGATAAACCTCAGCATTATCATTGATGGGGAAAAATGCATCTTGAAAAGCCCACAATGCTTCTTCAAACCGTTCCATCCCACTTCCTTACGGTGGAGTCACCGTTTGAGCTGCCATGAGCCATTATTTTTGATGAGTTAAGATCTATATTTTCCAATTGATTAATTTGAGATGTCATACAATGGGGCTGCTTGCAGTTTCCTGTACTTACACATTCAGAAATTAATAAATAAAAATGGAGAAACACCACAGAGGAAAGTTTGGCTGAGTAAGAGGTACAGTGCTGAAGTGGTCATCTTTGCAGAGAATATGAGAATATTAACATTATGGATCAACATTGGGGGGGGAGGGATGAACATTTGGGCTTCAATAATTGATTTTAAAATAAGAAGACAAAGGCATTTGAAAAATGTCATCATCTTAATACCTAATTCACTCCTTGATTTTGAGAAATCAGTTGCACTTGAAGAGTTACCCACAGCATTTCCTTCAATTGGACGAAGGAGAATTCCTACTTCAGCATTAATTACTGTTATTTCTGTGCCCTTTTAGATTTCTGCACCAAAATTAATAAATCAAATCCCTCCTACATTCCCTTGCCACACATCCAGGCATTTCTGCTGTGACTGCTGCTGGATCACAGGCAGACAGATCCAACCTCCGTACCAAGAGCTCAGACTGCAAACTGAAAGCGTCCATCACCTGTACTCCCCATCCTTGAAAGACACTCACTAAATATCTATTCCAGATTTAGCATCCTGGCTCAGATCTTCTTCTCTGAACTTCTACTTGGGCTGGGAGGGGCCTGACAAGAAATAGATGATGCAAGGGTGAGCCGTGCTTGGATTAGAATGCGTGCTCGGAGAGCAAACAAAGACATTGAAAAGCAGCAGGACAGTAGGCAAGCAATTCAGTAGCTTAGCTATTTGTAATTTGTGGTTAAGCAAAAAGGAAAAAGGATACGCACTCAATCACCGAGGGACTTCATGTACCTGTTTCTTTGGAACATTGTGATGCTGCTGTCACAGCACAGCTCAGAGCTGGGGGGTGCTGCTGTCTGAGGGGTACAGTTAGAGGGCAAGGGGCAGCAGCCATCCCACAAGCCCAGTTCTGCTCTGCCTTTGCAGGGACAAAGAATGTGAATGGCACGAGCTCCTCCAGCCTCACCCAGAGGTGCTGTAGCTCTCGAAGGGCTGTTATTGAGTGGGTCTGGAAGCTTGTCATCGAGTAGGAAGTTAGAGCCAGTTTTTTTTCAAGCAAATTTAAATAGCAGTGGAAAGCTAAACTCACAGAGAGCTTCCTGGGGCAATGGGGCAGAGGTGCAGATGGATGCTCGGTGACTGTGCATGATTGCAGCTCTGTGATGAGATACGGATGGATACAATCACAGGCCCGAAGACAATGGAACCCATGCAGGAACTTTGGAGAGTAGCAAAAAAGGATAAAACCAGAAAAGCTCCGATTTCTTTTCCTTATATGGAACCTGAGAAAGAAGCAGCATCTGCACACAAGCAGGATGGGAGGCTAATGCTCTGCCCTGGGGTTAATGAGGCGGTCCAAGCTTCAGCCCCAGCGCTGCCACACACTTCCTGGGCTCTGGGAGAGATGCTGAAGCAGACTCTGGGCATTTGCATTGCAAACATGTTTGGCTTGATTAGGGACACTTCACCCTGCTTTGATTTGCTGAATGCATTGGGCTAATCATACATACACAGCTCCTTTCTCTCCATTTTGCTAACTGATGCACCGAAGCCTCACAGTGAGTCATGAGAGATTATTTTTGCCCTAATTAAGTACAATTTTGACAGGACTGGAAATACGCAGGTGTCATGTTATTAAGTTACCTAATTATGCCTTTGAAATGGTCACATAATAATGACTCTTTGGGAACAAGAGGAAAAGGGAAAGAGAACTCTTTGCATTATTATTTTCATCTTAATCTCCGGTAGAAAAGCAGAGGGTAACCACCCAGTAACTATCGCTCTGAATTACTCATAATTACCAACGCATTGTGGAACTCAACTGTTCGATGATCTCAGGTGTGAATGAAAGACGGCAGCAGTTGAGCAGTTCCTCAACTATTAAAGCATCGTTTCAGCAACAAGGCAGGGGAACAATAGAAGCTCACTCTGGCGCAAGTTATTTCATTTCCCGAGAAATGCCAGTTGACATTCATCAGTCGAATAGCAAACAATGAGAGAAGCCGTTCCCCCCCACACTCGGTGTGATTAAGCAGCAAAGAGCCGAGTTATTGGCAGCTCCCACCGTTCTCCTGACACAGTTTGCTAACCTCTCGCTGCTCCCCGATAACCCTGCCATCAGGAGATGCCTGTGACCCCCAGTGGCACTTCTCGGAGCATTTCTCTTGTGCTCCGCTCCGGGGAGTGCAGCAGGAAAGAATGAACCCTGAGAAATCATTCCCATTGCAGCAGAGAAGCGATGCCCTGTGACACGTCCTGCTGCGGTGCTAACCAGGGTCTGCTGTGATCCACAGGGATTGCCAGGAAGATTTTGCCTTATTCCAGCTCGCTCACAGCTGTAAAGATGGAGGAGCAGCTTGCGTGAACGCAGCGTTGGAAGGATGGCTGATAACTGCCATCCGCTCCCATCTACAATCACTTGAATGTTGTGAAGGGAAGCTCAGGAATCTCAGAGTCGCTGATTAAAAAAAAAAAAAAAAGAACTAAGTATCTCAGACAACTGTAATTTAAAGAGCACATCAAAGGATCTGTAGAGCTCCACCAAGAGATGAACAAGCAGTGGTTGCAAAGGATGAGAGACTTAAGGGAACTCGCTACAGCTGAGCAGGCCATGCGATCGTGCAGGGAGAGATGAGAGCTGCACAGACATTGCAACCAGCTCCTGCACTGAGAGGAGATTCCAACCAGAAAAGCTGTTCAGATATTGGCTTTCCCCGTGTTGAATGAGAGCTTGCCCTGTGCTAACAGACACAAAGTGCTCCATCACTGATTTGTACGTCTCAGCTTGGGTGCGTTCTCATCTACTCATACGTGTTCCTCGATTGCTTTTTTGTTATTATTTTAAATGTACAGCAGAAAAAAAGAACAACAACAACAAAAAAAACCACAACAAAACCACACACACAAAAGCCAAACTCTTTATATATACAGAAAAAAGAGAGTGATATCCATTGGCTTAATGGGCCAGCGTTCACATTTTCAACCTGCCTCGACATTCCTTGTCTCTGGTGTACAGTGCTCTCAGTAGTGGTAAGAACAGCACCCAGATGCTCGAGCTGACAAACCTGTCACACAGCTTCAGTCCAATTCGTCCCGGGTTCACTTCACTAGGTTTGGGCAATTCAGCTTAAAGATGAATCCCGCTGTATATCCCCTATCAGCCAGAAGTGTTTAGAGGCTGCTTAGTGGAATGAGCGCTTTCTTTTTCTTTCCAGCAGGTGTGGACAAGAGGAAACCACTAACCTATACTTGCATTTGATAATAACCAGCACAAGGTTTGGCGTTACGGTCTGCAGCATCCAGCCCGTAGGAAGGAAAGGAGAAAAGAGCCTGTTCAGCATTTCAATAATCCCTTTACTATCAAGAAAAACATAGCTTCTTTCTCAGATGAATTAACCTATTTCACCTGTCAAGAACAAGCCCTATAAATGCTTTACCAAGGTTTGACACACACACACTGCAGTGAAAATTGCTAAAAGGAGTTGGCTGCGCGGAACTGAGTAACCCCTCCTGAAAGCAGCACCAAGCACCAGCTGTTTTTCCACCACCTCCGAAAGGTTCCTTACGTTTGTGTTACCGCAGCATCACCGGGCAGATTGAAGCACAAATGGGACCCCCGGTGTGATAAGAGCAGTCCTCACACACAGGATGTGTACAAATTCTCCCAGGTGACAGCCAGGCCAGCTGAGCCTGTCCCTGCAGCGCGCGGATCCAACAGGCAGCTCAGAGATGGTGACAGCAGAACGCTGCTGATGACAACACCGCATCACCCCACGCCAGAAGCAGCTCGTATAAATGGGACTTTCCTTTGGGGGGTGGCTTGGTATTGAAGTGGAGTCAAAATATGTCCACATAACCACGACAAAGCGCTGAGACACAGGCAGGGCAGTTGCAAATACGGTGCGGTGCTGATGGGAGCAGCCACGTCCACGTTCCCCCTCCACCCCTCGAGGTGACACAGTGCATCACCAGACCTCATGGCCACGCACTCAGGTCCACCCCCCACCCCACAACCCCCCATCATGTACACCCACCCCCCATCACTGTCTCTCTGCTGCCTCTCCGCAGCGGGCCCAGCAATTCCAGCTCTGTGCAGTAGAGGGAAGCAGCAAGCACCGTAACAGTGAGCAGCCACGCGGCTGTCATGTACTAAAGGCTTAATTATGTTCTCAAACAAAATACAATGAACTCTGTCATAAGCAATCACACAGGAGACCATGAAGGCAGTAGCTCATTCGAAGTGGCCTTCTAAGAAAGATGCAGTCGGGTTTTCTCTGGCCGCAGGGAGAACAGTGACCTCTGAAAGTGGAGGAGCGGAATGCAGGTTTACTGTTGGTTGACTGTATTTTCTTGATTATTTTGCTTTATTTACCAAGACCTGAGTTCATGTGTCGATGTTTTACCAGGAAAACTTAACTCAAAGCAGTTTCCTCTGACCTTCAGGGTGTCTTCAGGATTTAGTTGTGACCGTGTTAATGCACGGAAACGTTTGACTGCTGGCAGATAGCACAGGAGGAAATATTTGTCTTACAGTGCGGATGAAGTACTTCGCACAGATCCTACATTCTGTCTGGATGTCATGTAGCTTTGCACTGGAGTTGGGCTCTGCATAAAGCTCAGGTTCAGCAGTAGTTGGTGTAGCACTTACCACGGAGCTTCTTCCACCTCCAGACGCCGTGCTCGGAGTTGTCTTTCTGCCACACAAACAGCTGAAGTACACAATTCCTTGATCGCAACGTAAAGAAAATTCATGAGGAAGTGAGGCAGAATACGAGGGCGCACACAACAATAATTATGAAGTTATTAAAAGCACACATCACACGATGCAAACCTAAACGGCTTTGAAATACAGATTTTGCCTTTTCTCGGCGCTTAAGATAAAATAAAATTAATTGCTGTTTCAAGAAAGAACTAAAGGTTAAAGGAGAGTAATTACCAATTATTTAAAGGGTAGTTGTAATGAACTGCAATAAAAAGATGTCATACTTTTAAGCCAGATACCATATTTTCTAATGGGGAGTGTGACACTAGACTAATATTACCAGAGGGCCGTGCTTCAATTAGAAGCAGGCTGTGACTTTCTAGAAGGTTCCCACAGAAATACAGACTCCACGATGCCTCAGTTCACAGCTCTGTTTGAGCTCTCTGGATCAGAACACGGGTGTATGTTTTAATATCAGTATTTCACATGCAGTTGAGCACACGCGTTCCAGGGAGTCCGGGAGTTTTGCAGATGAGGGCATAAACCCATTTCTTTCAGTGTTGTGGAAATGAAAAGTGAGAATGAGATGTAAAATTAAAAGAGCGAGCTGCGTGTTGCATTGTATCCTCAAAGCCAAGCGTCGTATCCGGAATTTGGAGCATGGCACTCAGCAAGGGGAAAAAAAAAAACCCACATCGGTTCAGGAGAAGAACCACAATGGATGATTTTCTCCTCTCATTTCAAAGCCAGCAGTGACGGGATAGAAAACACTTTCGTTCAGCTTTTAAAAGCTACAAAATACGTACGAAGGAGTAAAACAAAAGCACAAAAATTAATAAGAAAACTGCTCTCTTTTAGAATGTTTTTCTCAGGGAATTCAACAGTTCAGGAGTCCTAACTTCAGCCTTGCTGAGTAAGAGTAATTATTTTCCATTAAGTCAGCTGATTTCTTTGTTCTTTTCATCCATTGTCATCCCTTGTTATTTAGGACATGGTGTAGCTCCCCCTGATTGCGCTACGGTGTTAAGAGAATGAAATTCCGATTTAGAAGATGCTTAGTACTTGAAAACTTCTGCTATGTTCACTTGCTTAAAGGTAGATGCCTGCTTTGATGTGTTGCTGTGTCACAGTTGCACCTTCAAAGAGAGGAAAATTCCAGAGGTAGAAGTTAATGATGTGCCATTCCGAAAATGAGGCATCACTTCAAGTCCTGCCTAAGCACACTGCCTCCTCAGAGCTCTCTCACCCCTTAGGAAGCTCCATCGTGATAATCCAACCTGTTCTAGAGGGAAGTTTCACTGGGAAACATCGTTCTCTTTCACCAGCCATTGACATCATCAGTACTTCGGTATGTCCTACCACCACCAGCACACGGTCTCCTGATGATCATTAATGGAGAGGGTGAGGGAGAAGAGGCTGTTGTCAACATGAATCAGAATTGGTGAGTAGGAACAGGGACTGCAGAGAGTTCCTAAGATGGCAGATGGAAGAGAAAGCGAGGCTCTGCAAACAGCAGATGTTTCGATAGCCAGCTTTTACTACAGATAAGGCAGGACTCACTATCCTTCCCCTTACTGCTGCACCAGGGAGCAGCGCAGAGATAAGGAACCTTTGGCTGGCTGGGGGCTACTATTGATCTGCGAATTCTGATATGTGAACTTTGAAGTTGGAGCTTTGACTCTGCATGAGGCAGAGAAGAGTGTGTTCAGAGAGCTGCCAAAAGCTTCTCATCTACGTAAGCACTCAGTGCCAGCACTAATCTGATGCAAGATACTGAAGAACTAGCATCAAGTTATAAACTTCCTCAGGTATAACTGCAAAGTGGATAGGAGATGCTTCCCCAGAACAACAGTCATTTCTCAGGGCCAGGCAACTTCAGTCTTTTCATGAACTCTGAATTGCAATGCTGTTGAACTGTGAGAGGGGGATGTTTGCACTTTCTGAACCTGCCCTTTATCCACAGACTTCTGCTCACAACACTTAGTTCTCTTGTGGTAGTGTGCCCACACCTGACCCAAATCCTCTCTCAAACAGAAGACACTGTATTGTTGTAAACAACTCTGACCACCTTGTATTCCGTGCCACAGAACTTGAGGTTTCCATACAGGAATTCCCAAGACTAATGACTGAAAAGCAAGGCACAGCCCCTGCGATTTCAGTTTGGCCCATCTGAGGACCCACCAGCAACGTCCATAGGTACTTTATGTCTTCACAGACAGCTTACCTTGGAACTCCCAAGTGCAGTTACTCCAGCCGGCAGATGATTAATATGTCATCAAAATAGTTCTCTACCTTTTCTCTCGCACCAGATGAAAGACATTTATTACCTTGTCCTTTTCCAGGCTGATGTTACAGAGATGCCAGACTAGGAAATCTAACCTCTGCTGTTCCATATTGTCATTTTAATTAAAGCCATATCCTGTAAAATGCTATATGCTGCTGAAACCCTGATAAGATCCTATTATCAGAAAGGAGCAAATTTGTGATGCTATCGGGGCCAGCCCATGATTATCTGCCAGAACAAAAGGAATGTTATTAAACAAACTCTTGTTAGATCACTGCAGGAGGATGGAACGAAAGCCCTGCTCCAGTGAAACCCCTTATCTCCCTGAGGTCACTCCTGCAGCACGCAGTTGCAGCTCTGTGCTGAAAGTGGGAGCAGGGAAAAAGAGAAGTTGCTAAGTGCTGTTGTACTGGGGAAAGTTTTGTTCCTTTTCTACAATTTATTACCAGGAAAGCTACAAAACTTTAATCTGAATGAACTCCTGGGAGATGATAGTTTCTTAAACATATTTTTCAAAACCCTCATTACAAAGCAAAGTGCCTATATTTGCTTTCCTGAACGCAGCCATTATTTTTTAGGACAAAAGGAAGAAAGAGTTACAACGTCCTTCTAAGATTTAACGATCTTCTGTGAAACAAAAGTGAGAGAATTAACACACAGCGGTTCCTTTACCTTGACTTCATTCTTTTCCTCCTTTGGGTAAGCCAACAAACGCTCTTTGTTGGCCCCCTCGAGGTGGATCCCACCTTTGTGCAGGCAGAACAGACATCCTACAGTCTGACAACCTTCCTCTATTTTATTTACTCTCTGCAGCAAGAATAGCCCCTACCATCCAATACAGTAATTACTTAACTATCCTCCTCTGCTGGGAACCCTGAACAGAGAACTTAAACTGCTATTGGGAATGGAGTTACTTAGGGGGGTCTGCACAGATGATCCCCAACTGCTGTGGCTTCATTAGTTACTGTTCATCAGATGAGCTGTGTTAAGTCCCATGTCCATGCTCTTTCCTGCAATGAGAACGTGCTGTTTTAACACTGCCAGGTGGCTTAATGCAGACAGCTGGCTCTACTTAACTGCTGCAATGAGTGGAAAGCACCTGTGGGCCCTTAGCACAGCTCAGCTGGAAAACAGAGTTCTCTGTACTCCAAATCCTGACTGTGTATCCTAACAGAAAGGAAAGGATTGCCCTTTCCTGGGAACGCAGCCCTTCCTTCCAAACTTTTGGGAACCAGAAACGCTAGCAGTAGCAGTTCCATAAGCAATAAATGGCTAGAAGTAAGGTGAAGGACTTCAGACCCCAAATAAGGCTTTAATTAAGATGTAAGACGGAACACAGTTTTCTGGTCAGATGCTTGACTCAAGGCATCGCTAGCATCTCTAAAGCATCTTGCTTTATCTCCAAAAAACATGAAAGAAAAGTCACTAAAAGGATTTGGATGCTGATGAAAAGAGTGTTCAAAATAAACTAAAGAACAGTAGCAGGTGTATTATGTAAATTCCTCAGAACTTAATGAACTGGTCTTCAAAAAAATAGTTTTATCTCCTTCATCCATATGTATTACGATAGGATAACAAGTGCAGATGTAATTTAAAAAGGGTCCTGGTTCTGTTTGATGTGTTTTCAGGCTTGCTTCAGGCTGCACTAAAGCCTGATGTCACGGCCCTGCCCAGTGACTTCCCACTGCTCTGTGCTGTAGCAGCTGCACCTATTGCTGATGGGGAGGGATGGGGGATGTGCAAAGCATTCCAGCACAGGCACTTCACACCTCCTGCACAGAAAGGAGTCCTGTGGTCTTCATTTATCCTAACTGCAGAGCTTGGCTGTGGCACTGTCTGCGTGTGGGTGAAGAACTTTGCTTCCCAGCTTCTTTGCCTAATGGCTCTGTGCTGGGCTTCCTGCTAAGGGCACGATGCTCTCCTGACGTTTTTTTTGATGTTTGAGGAAATAGGAAACAGATTCAAATTAACAAACTGTGAAAGCATCGCTGCTGTCATGCAGCTGGCCCCGCCAACCCTTAGAGCTGAAGCAGCGAGAGTCCTTTCTGAACCGATACAATTTGGATTGCAAGAAGTATTCCAAGGGAATGGTGATGTGCACTAGATGCAAAGACATCAGTGCTTCCCTCCTGGAAGTTCAGTGATGAAATGGAAAAATGGCTTTTGAATTTCATCCAGGAGTATTTGTACACAGTAGTCGTTGATAGCATTTGTTCCCTGTACTTCAAATGAGAAGCAAAGAGCTATCACAGTGATGTGGTTCTGGTTGCAGAGATGTGGTAATTACTGAAATCTGCTGGTGAGGGGCTGTGGAAGCCTTGCAGATTTATTTTAGTTAAATCATTTGCCATCCTTCCTAAAATTGATTTTGATCTAAATAGATTTTTTGTTCACAGGCTCTTAGCTTGTATCTCTCCATTCACTGATATATGATGCTATTTGACCACTTTAACCTTTACTTCTATGTGATCTAAACAGTGCATGCTTTCCAATATCTGTCTCCTGGAAATGAATGTTATCCTTCCACACGTATATTTTTTCCTGCTGTCTTGGGCTTCAAACTCCATATATGCAATTCTAGTTCACCTGTTTGAGTGTCCCAGCTCCTATCACTAACAGATAAAAAAAAAATAAGTGAGACTGTGTGTGGTATTATTAGCTGGGATATTCAGAACAATATCCCCTCCTTCAAAAAATACCAAGGGAATTTAGGAACTCTGACCATCTGCTTTTGCTGTTGCAGTTGGCACATGAGCACCTGGCTTAGAATGCTAAAGAAGATCCAAATGAACATGTTTATCAGACCTACGGAGAACTGTGTTTTTAAAAGATGGAAACAAAGAGTTAACGGAGAAGAAAGGGCAGGATGGGTTTTCTCCCTTCCAACCCTTTGACCAACCAACTCCAGGAGAGGGATTTGCTCGCAGGCAGTTGCTCCTTTCAGCCAACAGCTCATGCTGCTGAGGGAGCGGATATTCTCAATGGATGGCTCATCCACAGAGCTGACATTTCCTAACGTGGAACACTTAGCACAAGATGGCAGTAAAACAAGAAGCTCGGAAACAATGACAGCCTGCCAGCTCCACTCTGGAAATAACAAGACTTTGTCTCTTCCCATTCGCCAAAGCCAGCAAAGCTGCTCTTAGCTCACACCACGGATTTCCCCAGGTGAAATGCAGATGGGCAGAGAACTGTACAAATCATTGGAAGCCCAACACGTAATTACCTACGGCGAGGACCAGAGGCAGCCCAGATAATTCAAAGCTACTTACCAATTCCACTACCAAAAATAAATAAATAAAGCATAAGCTGCTCCAATTCATTACTGTTTATTCATCCTTTGAGTGTACTACACACAGCTGTTAAATGGCTAATAAATTCTTCCCACTGCAGTGAGCAGTCCTCAGATTTAGAAGGACTGCCTGGGCCACTTCTTTGGCAACACCTAATGGCAAGCCACTTCTGTGCATGGGAGCAGAGGAAGCTTCGCTGCTCTGGACTGGGTTCATGATGCAAAGTCCTATTTCCCTTCTCCAGGAGGGCCACATCGCAGCCATTTTTAAGCATAGCGGGGTGCTGCTGCAATAAGTACGAACTGAGAAAAACCTGCTGCTGCCTTGAGAGTTGTTGATGCCAAGGGATGTGAAAGCCCGTTGTCATATTGAAAAGAAAGGCACAGATTTGAATACAGTTCTTTGTATCCTTTGAAATATACATTTCATCAAACGGTGTCTGAAGAACTTACGTGAGGAGTATGACATTGTCACCATTAAGAGGGCTGCAATACAGAAGACAAGGAGTAGGAATGAAAGGTTGAGTTTTGCCATGACCGTGGGATATGAATTAGATGCCATCGAGTGCTTTTGTTTAGTACTGGAAATAGAGTGGGGGAGTGAAGTGATGAAACACAGATAAAATGCAGAACTGTGTTTGTGAGCCAAGATCATAGGATGTGGGTTTACATGTGCAGGCTATCGAGTCATTGAGTGTCCCCATCACTGCTGCGAGGACAGTAGAACACATTGACATAAGCACAAAGTTTACAGTGTTAGGAACAGGCTGAGACATTGCAAATAAATGTCAGAAAAGTGACTGCCAGAAGTTGTGAAGAGGCTTTATAACACTTTATAACAATTATGGATAGATCTGCAGAAAATTCCAGTACTCCTTGTGACTCAGTGGACTTCTGAAAACTCAAAATGCTGAACTGCTATTATTTTATTCTATTTTCTATTCTATTCTATTCTATTTTGACAGTGACTCAGGAGAAATCCTGTATCTCAGTCACCGGAGTCGTAGGGTTCTTATCAGACAATTTGTTTAATAGGACATGGATATGGGTTGTCTTTTAATTGTCTTTTTCCTTTCCTTATGATTTAAGATTTTAATGAATATTAGAAGCTCAAGACTTGAGCTTAATGGCACAGACTCTTATGAAATATTTGCGTAAACCAAGTCTAATTATGTCTAAAGAGGAAAGCCTATCAAGGGGAGGAGAAAAGCAGTGAGACCCATTAACAGTATCAATAGCCAAGATTTAGAAAACATGGGTGAGAAAAAACTGGATAGTTGCACTTGATATTATTACCACCGCAATCAAATGCCTGGAGGCAGGAACAGATGTTCTGAAAAAGTACCAGTTTTATCCACTAATCTGAATGTGACTCTCTCTGGAGGGAAATTCGCCAGCTCCCTTTGGCTCTCGGCACCAATTGGTTGTTCAGCGAAGGAGGTGACATCCAGATCTCATGAAATCCATCTTGTGGATGCTAAGGCAGCTCTCGACATGGATAGCTGCAAGGGGTGTGACAGTTCTAAAGACAAAACAGAAACCCTTATCCTCGACCCTAGAATAAGTAATACCAAAACCCTGCATTGATTTCTGTGAGAGTCCGCATTAATTCTGTCTGGTACCTCATCCCAAAATAGCCCAGCGTTCTGGCACTCTCGCAGCACCGGAGATGGTGTGCCCTGCTCATTCACACTCCCAGCAAGCACCATGTGTTTCATTTAAGACACTTAAATGAAACAGTAAGCCCTTCACAAAATGTAGTTATTCTTGCAAGTTAGGAGGGCACAAAAACTAAGTGGGGTTAAACACAGCCATGTGGTGAGCACGGTACTTATGTCAGTGTAAATCAGAGGAGGCTCCACTGATTTCTGTGGAACTGAGCGCTCGATTCTCATCGCGGAGCGGAAAGAAGAAGCAAGAACACCAACAAATTCAGACAATGGAAAACTGCCATCAGTGTTAGGTTAATGCAAGTCAGGAGAAACTCTGCCGACATTCAGCAATGCAACTTCCCAAAGCTTTGTGTTTCAGGCATGATTATTATGAATTTGCTTTCCAATTGACAGTCAAAGGTTCAAGGGATTGGGTGAGCAGGATCTCAGTTAGTTCGGCATAAAACTTGAGATTAAGTCAGATCACATTTTGAGTTCGCTACAATTCATATATTTCCTGGGTAAATATCGCTGCACTTGCTGTAAGAATCAATACAGACAGTTTATCTTTTTAGGTGCAAATGCAAATGTCTAAACCCTAGTGATCGCTGCAGCATAAATGGTCTGAGGCACCTGGAAGTTCTTCCATTAGTGATGTTTTGCGTGGAAGGCAAGCAAATGACTTTTATTAATATTCTCACGAACTAGATTTTTCTAATGAATCTCTAAGGAAGAAAAAAAAAAAGTAGAAGATAGCCATTTTTAACAGAGAATCTTTAAAACTAACACAGTCTGCTGCAAACGGAATCTTGGGATTTCCCTTTAAGTACTCATTAGCACAGTGAGTCCTTAATTACTCAGCACCCCATTTTAATGAAGCCCAATCATAAGGTGTTAAACACGAGAGTAAGAAGGGATGCCAACTCTTCACTTACCATCCAATTACTTATTTTGATGTTCAAGAAAAAGACAAAATGACAAAACCCAACTACTGCCAAGGCTCGAAAACCACAGTTCCCTCCTCAATGAAACTTCAGAGTTCAAGAATTCATTGATCTTGAGCTGAGGGATAGGACAAAGTGGAATGGTTGCATGACTGGAAATAACCAGCGTATTTGGACTGAAGACTCAGCTATCAGGAATTGCAGTTTTCAGTGTTTACATATGAAACGTATGATGTAACATATATATAGTAAAAATCTTAAACCCTGATGCATCAGTGCTCAGTGTTTTGCTCATCTGATACTGCCCTTTGCACCGGGGAGTTTTGTGCAAGAAAGATTTTAATTTTCCACTGAACGCAGATGTGAATCTACACAAACTGATAATGAGAAGCATAAAACTGAAAGAGCAAAGCCAGTTTACTCCACACATGTCCTAATCCCTCCTTTTCATTCCCTTTCTCCCAAAATAATTTGGCTTCTTTCTGTCCCGTGCCACTGCCATTCAAGCAAAGCAGCACTGCTCTGGGTCCCATGCTTTTTTGAGAGACGCCTATTTGAAGTCATTAACTGTGCCTGTCCTGCAGACACATTCTCAAAAACTAAATGAGATGATACATATTTCTCTGTTGTGATGGAGTGTCCATGAGGCAGCCTTCGATAGCAGACAAAAACGTGGACATGATTTTTTTTCAGCAGCTATCATCAGAATTAAAAACAGTGCATATCTGAATAATTTCAGAGAGGCATGATAGCATGGGATTTTTATCCTGGACAGTGTAAAGGAAAAATGCCACTGGAGATGCTTCTGACATCAGCAGGCATTTTAATTACCATCAGTGTCTGTGGCATATTAAAAATACTGTATGAGCATCAATGCTTAACAGCCTGAAAAAAGACATTTTTCCCAGGGTTATGACTTTGGGTTATAAATTACAGCCATCATAGGAGTTAACATGCCATAAGCCTTTGAAGACATTTAGATATCATACAGAACTGGTGATGGGCCAAGGATTTGTTTCTTACATGTAACGAACAGTTCTCTTAAACAACAGCCAAGTTCTTCACAATGATTTATTTGAGATGTACAAGGTTCCACGTGTTAATTACTCTCTGTCAGATGATGGGGATATGGTCAGAGGATGCACCAGCTCCGTTACAGGTCCACCAACAAGACAAACTTCCCACTGTCACACAACATAGACACGGACTGCAGACAGAGAGCAGTGTACAGCTACTGGAAGCTGACTGTGAGCAGCTCAGCAGTGGGACCTGGATTAAAGCAATCAAGGGCACACAGCTTCCTAGCTTCTTTCAGAGGGGTATGAGCACAGGCAAGCTCTGAGGAGTCATCACATCGTTGATCTAGAAATATCTGTCTAATTTCAATTTAACAGCACAGAAAGACTTGAAAGTTTAGAGTGAAAAACATCTGAAAAGATCAAGTGCTGAAAAGCCCCTAGTGAGCACAACCATTTACTGGGAGAAAACCCAAATATTCCGAATACGTAACCCAACAAAGAATCTGTGTCAGGTCGGACATTCCTCCTATTACAGAACACAGAAATCTTATAGTTAAATTCCTTTTGGCTTGTACAGCTTTGCCTCTATAACTTTTAAACCCCTGAAAGAACATAAAGTTAAAATTTTAATGGCATTTCAGCAGAACCTCTTTGAATTTTGTATTAGATCACAATTTCGCCTCCGGTAAAGCCTTTAGAAATAAAAAATTCTCATACGTAAAAACATAATAATCATACAGGAGCCTTCCAAAGTCAGCATCAAATAGAATAAAATATATTTTATTAATGATACAATTCACAAAATTACTAGTTCTGCCACTCTCTGCCCACAAGAGATACTTCCTCTGCTGTATTATATCGCATACACATTAGCTGCTGGTGTTTGTTCTGTATGATTTAACCTCCTGATTGCTTTGAATGTTTGATGAACATAACACACTTTCACTAATCATTAAAGAGACTTTGGCCATAATAAGGACAGTCTACTGTAGGGTCAGTTAGAGATCATTCTTTAAGATCCGCTCTTGTTTAGACTAATGTAGAGTCAAAGCTTAAACCAGCACTGGTACTGAGCTGCAGCCTGCCTGGGCCAAGCCTGCTAAGCTCCATCACAGAGCTGTTATCTTCCAGTAAGTAATGTGAGCTTTCAGAGCCACGGAAGAACATTATGAATCAAACAGAACATTTTCAGAGAGCAAACATTCTCCTTGAAGACTCATAGTGACAGTGTTGTTCATACTTGTAAATTCACATGAATTCAGTACAGCCAGCAAGCGAAATCAGTGTATCAAATTTCATTTCTCAAGTACAAAAGTGGCTAGGTTAAATACTAGATCCACTAAAACCAGCTTAGTTTTTCTATTTAAGTGTTAAGTAAGACAGTATTAAACTCAACTCAATACTTCTTTCAGTGACAGACAGTGTGGAATGGCTTCCTTCATCCTTTGGACAGGATTTGGCAGTTCTCATTGCCATTGGGATACATTTATGTACTGAGGGGTGGCACCATCATGACCCAAGTGCAGGAAATCTGGATTCTAGTCCAGCTTTTGCTACTGATCTGTGTATGTCACGAGTCTCTGTGCACCGCAGCTTCCCAGTCTGTAAAGCAGCGTGAAATCTACCAGTCTCCATTGTCAAGTGCTATGTGTGAGTGTATGGAACAGCATCAGTAAATATTATTACATTGTTAATAAGGGCCATATGTTCTTACGTTACTGCTTGGTATCTATTTTCAACCCTGGAAGCTGTGTGATGATTGAAAAAAAAACTACATAAAACAATACAAGATGGCATTCCAGAGTGATGTATTCTTGTCTTTATCTATTCCTTTTCTCTTTTGTTTCGAGCACTAAACAGACTGTTATCCCGCCTTCTCTTCTGAGCTTTCCTTTAAACCTTCAGACTATTTATGTGATTTTGAGACCTGCAGAACACAGCTGAAAGGCTAAAATGCATATAGGCTCCTTAGTTATTCACATTTCTGCTTAAATATACTATAAAGGCTGACTGAGTGATAGGAAGGATCAGGAAAATCTGCAGTGCAATAATCACATTGTAATGCATCTTCAGTAATCGACGCACTCTTAGCATGGTTTCTCCTTGCAAGTAGCAACAACAATAAAGAGCACTGTGAGAATAACTCACACTGATGACGAAATATTAAGCTCTTTTACAAACGTATTTCATAGAAAACTGCGTAGAAAATGGCTGAAAGTCTTTCCTTGTCAAACAGCTCCTGTGTTACTAAGCAGTGGTGTCTGCTTGTTGTCTGGCTCCTGACAGGAGAGCACAGCCTCCTCAGCCTGGATTGTTTTCCTAGGAAAATGGATCTTGTGTGCTACTCTGCTTCAGCAGAACTGACTTACTCTATATTGGATACTGTCCACGCCAAGATTTATCATTTAATTATAACTAGGAACATTGACTAAATCCCAGTTGCTTGGGGAAATTACTTAAAGGAAATGCTGGATTCTCAATAAAACATCGGGAATTTATTGCTTAAACATCATCTCAGGGACTCCCCCCTCCTCCCTTAGCTTTTGGTTTTCCCAGCAGAACACAGACACTAATTATGTGGAGCACAATACATTCCAGAGGAAGTCAGAGAAACATGCTAGGAACGCATAAGAGGGCAAACATTAGGAAGCTTTCTAATATCTCACATTATCAGAAGTGGAGATTATCTGCCACACTTTGCCAGCTATTCCTCTTTACCATGCCACCTGTACCTTCCATACGTTTTGATCACAGCAAGTCAGTCCTCTGCCACCGAGGACCATTTGAAATAACAGATGGAAATATGAGAATGTATTTTCTAATCCTTATGACTTCAGCACCACTGGAAAATGACTGTGACTTACCTGGAGAGGTAATACACTGAATATTTTGATTGTTTTAGGATGCAGGAACATAAAATGCAAAGCACTACAGATGCACTCCACTCACTTTCAGGCACTCTTTTCACCTCTTTCACTTTTTCACCTCTTGCAAACGACTGAGAACAGAGCTGACTATTGTTTGTGACCTGAGAAAGCCGATGTTGAAGGGTGGGCAATTATGACTCTCCTTTCACTTGCCAAATTTTCGACAGGAACAACTAACCATGCCACATTCCTCAACGTTTCTAAGGACAGAATTACAGGCAACTTCAATCTGGGCAACAACAGAAAACTGCACAAATAAAGACTACGTTTTAAAAGCATGAAAGTACTCAGCTGCCTCACAGGGTTAAATATTTTAAGTTTTCCTCCAGTTACATCAGGAGTCAGAAAGACACAGTGATACTGTGGGAGAGATTCTGAGCAGCTCCCTGAGAACATTCTCAGTGTGTTATTAGGACAAACAAACCGAAATAATTAGAAAAGGAAAAAGACAGATTTACAAACATTTGTACAGTGGAACTCGAATTCGAAAGAGTAAGGAAGTCTTTTCTTTCCCCCATGAATACTTACAAAGCAGCAATTACATACAATTACAGTTTGTAATATCTCTTCTATTGTTTAACTTTTCAGACAACAGATCCTATTAGCTTGCAAAGAGTGCTACATAAAAACACTAAAGGAGCTATAAATTATAATAAAATAATTTATTACAGAAAATATGCCAAAAACACAATTAAGATAACTTGCTAATTTAAAGCATGACTGCAACCAGGACAGTACAAAAGACTGCAGTTAAATATTCATCCCTAAGTTCTTGCATCTCAGAGCTGCAGTCTCCAAGGGCCGTCTACGTTCCAAAATTTCACCTGGTAGATGAGAATCATAGTCCATGTCTGCCAATGCTCTACTTCAGGGGAGACTCCTGGAGGTCACCTATCCAATCCCCTGCTCAAAGCAGGACCAAAATGTGAAGCCTACAGGATGATCACTCAGAAGTTCACCTGACAGCATAACCTGACCTCAAAATATAATAGTTTGGAAGGGTTTTATGTTTCCTTTTCTTGTAGACTCTAATATCAAAGAAGAAATCAGGGTCCATTGTTAAAGGGTTGAAGTGATTCTTCTGAGAAATGCAGTCACTGAATGTATGAGACAAACAAAATATTCCACTCTTCTGCACCAGCAAATTGACAAGAATTTAAAGCTAAGAAAAGGAATGTAAGGCAGGTATACAGAAGGTAAGGAAATAATTCTGCATCCTTCAAAGCTTGACAGTGTCAGAATGAAGAGACGTGAAGACACAGGAGAGCCAGTCTCAAACTGGAAAGACAATTCAGACTTATTGCGTTGATATTCCATATGTGTGCTCCACATGCTCCACACCTCATCAATAATGTTTCTATGAAAGTCAAGGCCACACGTTGGTAAGACTCTTCTATTAGTTAGGGCTGCAGGAGCACTTCAAAGCAGCTGGGGTGCTCGGTGACTAAGTAGGTTTGGCTGCAGAAATCATGTTCCTTTTAACTTTATTGTGATAATGTAATTTAGTTCAAGAAAGATTACGATTGAAAGCCTTACAGTAAATAGGAGGCAATTCACAAATACAATTCATTTACCATCAAACACATGCCTCAGTAGGCAATCTTCTTGCTTGCTTGCTTGTTGGAAGTACTCCCTTCTGTAGCGATAGCTTTACTTGTTTTGCTAAGCCTTATATAATGAAAAATAAAATGCATTTACTCTTTGGAAAAGAGAGAAAAATCAGTGGGTGGAATAAACAGCCCAGTCTAACAGCCAGAGGTACATTTACTTTACTGCTTTAGTTGTCCAAGAAGAGACTTGGAGGAAAAAAAGGAGCAAACGAACCTACATTCCATTCCTTGCTTTGTCTTTCTGAGAAAAATAAAAATAAAAATCAGAAATTTGAGTCATATTCAGGAAAAAAGTTCATTGACTTCAATTACAAATCCGTAATGTTAGACCCTGCTTTCACAAGCTGCCTTGTGTGCAGCAGACCCTAATCCTTCATTCAGAGAAGCTCTGCAAGGTCAAAGGCATAGATGAGATTACAAGGTCGGGGCTCTTGGAGAGCTGAGTCTGAAAGGCAGTCAGCTTGAAGCAGATGGTTCTGTGTACAGACCAAGCAAGATAAAGGGCACTATTGGAATATAAATGATTATTATTATTCAGCTAAACAGATGGGTAGGTCTTTGTAGGATCGGGGCCACTTGTAAAACATTTTGGAATTTTATAGCTGTAAAACCTGAATTTCGTCCTATAGAACTGAAAACTAAATACCTTCTAAAGTAATAAAAGTACAGGGAAATGTTCTTCTTCAAAAAGATTATTAAATAACAATAGAATTCAAGAGTAAGGGAAAAATAATACTTACACGGAAAAAATTACAAGTTCATTTCCATTTTGGTCCTTGAATTTGATGGACCATGAAGTTTGCCATCCAGCACAGCTTTTACATGCGCACTGCCATGATCCTCATCCTGGCACTTGTCAGAAATTAGTCTGACAACTTCCTTTTCCATTCCAGAATGCTGTTCTGATGTTCACACTTAATTCATTGCTCACAGCGTCTACTGGAGAAGATTTAATGCACACAAGAAATGAACTGTGCTGCTATTTAAGTAGGAAAAAACCCTAAATGTGGCAATGTAATGTATTGACTAATTATTAGCTGACATGATCCACCATTAATTCAATGTCACTTAATTGCATTCGCTTTTCTCCTAAAGGAGTGGGAAAGTGATCCCAATTTGGAGGAACTGAAGCGATTCCGTTCTCCACTCACCTCTATGTGCAGCTGAGAAATTTTAAGTGAGAAAGGGACCACACAGATATTCCCTCAACACAGTCAGAGCCCATCTTAGATACCTAAGACATGGGCCCACAAGAATCTTATAGAAGACAGAGCAGGCGGTGTTACAGAAGCTGAAGTAATTCATTATTAATGACATTCAGTCTCAGCATAAAGATTTTAATCACCTAATTAGCTATTCTTCTACATTCCATTTTTTTCCCCACACCTTTCATACTTTGAGAACCACTGCAGTAGTTCAAGTCAGAGCAGCAATGGAAAGATGATGTAGCCAAGCTGAAAAGTAGGGGCAAACCTGAGTGTAACATCAACCCCTACGCCTAAAACCATGCTTTCAATAAAGGACAAGGCTTTTCACCCATTATTTTCATTTCTGAGCAACAAAATGAAGTCTCTTTTGCTGTTCAGCTAATCCTTACTCTGTCTTGGAGAAGAGAGATGTTTTTGTCACTTCCTTGTGCTGATAAGACTTGTATCAAAGTTGTGGGGGAATGAATTGCAATTTTTCAATTTAAGAGACTGCTAATATCAGCCAGAGTCTTGGTTAAACAAATCCCTTGTGAAATAAGAGATAAGGTGCAACCTATTTGTGTATTAAATAGAAGACTTGTTTCCTATGGCATATGCCTCAAATAAATATAGTCGCATTACTCCCAGTGCTCATTGATAATAGCTTACTAAATAGAGCAATTAATGAGATATCTGGCCAATTAGACTGAAAAATACAGCTTGCTTTGGTTTGTGCTTAACGCTGGCGATGAGCTGACAAAGATGTCCCAACACTATCTCTAATGCATTTACTTGATCTTCACACCACATCGTGTTGCTGCCGCTATCTGTCAGCTTTGAGTCCTGTCTCCATTAACAGAGAGATGCAGAACCACTGTGCAGTGCAGTACTCACAGAATCCACTCCATCTTGAAATGGAATTCACACTGCTGTCCCTTTGCTGGATTGCAGCTGTCTTAAATCTACTTTTACACCAGTACATTGTATTTTTGAACAAGTTGTTCTACTCCGTTGCAATTAGTTTAAAAACAGACAAATTAATTCTACTTGAGTGCAGCTGAAAACCACAATGTCACTGTTTTCCAAAAGCTTTCATCAGACTGGGACTGTTCTCCCTTACCAAGATAAACAGTGCGTGAGCCCTGATACAGAGAACAGGATTCCAGAGCTCTGTTCCCAAACACTATTTCTTATTTCATGTGATACAGTGGATCTTTAAAATCGCCATAAAAAAAGAAACAAACACTTAAAGGGAATTAAGTTTAGAAAGCACAGTGTGAAAAGTCTCAGCAGAGATGCTCTCAGACAGTTAGCTGGAGCTGTGATGTACCAGTCCCTGCCGCACTCCAGTTACAAGCTGGCTGGTCCTCAGCTCTGAGGTTTGTCATATAACCTTGTGCACTCATCCGGATAAAAGGACTTTGATTCTTACGGAGCAGAACTCACAGGCATTCAATTTCACACCTCTGATACAAATACAGAAGAGTAGGAACAGCCAAGCTGCTATCTTCTTCTGGGGAATGTGATTAAGTGTTTCCACCAGAGCTTTTCGAAGGGAAGAGGAGCTAAAGAAAAGAAGTTGCAACGATATTAATACTTCAGTTGATGAGTTTGTAAACCTGCTGAATGGATCCGAGGAAAGACGGACAAAGGTTTCACTGTGCACTTGAAGAACATGAGCTAGAAAAACGCCTGTTAAATAAGAAAAACACTCCTAGTGCAAGAAATAGCGTAAGGGTGGGGTGAAAGATGAATGCCTTGTAGATCGCTGTGGATGGTCATCTTTTGTAAAAGTTGGATTTGAATCCTAGTAAGATATGATCTGCAGAATTGCTTATGTTTTGATTAGCACGTGGAATGCTATAGACAGGACTTCTGAGGTTACAAAAGAGACAGAAACTTGAGGGCTTAGAAGAGAAAGGAAAAAGCTCAATCTTTATATGATCTAAAAACTATGGAATCCGTTGCTGCCACTGTGATGCATTAAGTTTCTTTCTATGGTTATGGCACTCAAACGACTTAGATTTTGTTTTACACCAATGTTCAGGCTGACTCATGATAGTGACCTCAGACTGCCAGAGGATTATCCACACTAGAGCTCTTTCGTCCTTCAATTTTCTGACAGCAGTGCCTTGTAGGAATCATCTCTGGCAATCTCCCTTTCCAGACTCACCACCAGATACAGGCTACAGGAATAGCAACCTCACGCTCCAGAATTTCACAGCAACATAACCTCAGATGGAATTGTGACCAGACAGTGTTAAAACTAAGGTTTTCACTGGAGGATATCAATGGATGTGGCTTAGAAGAAAGCAGAAAGGAGGGATGGAAAAATGGCTTTACAAATCCTCTGTGCTGACACTCACTGGACTGCTCAGAGTACAGCTGTTCATGCAGTTTAGATGTTGAGCTACTACGGATCCCAACACCTTCACACTTCACAAGTCTTCAGATTCAGAACTTTGTTACTTGAACCATCTCCAGAGCTGAATGTAATTGAAGTTAGGTAGTAATTAAATTCCTCAGCATTGCACGCGTGTGTAATGTGTTAATAAAAAAGTAATTGCACCTTCATTGTTTCAGCAGGTTTGGTTTAATTACGTGGCAGTTATATTTCTCTCTGTACTTATTCACTCTCAGCGAGGGCTCTCCTTACCATCTGCTGATATTTAATTAATATATGCTAAATGTCCTACTATATTATTAAATCTCATTTAGAAGTGTCCTTAGTATCTCGGTATAGGTCTGCCTATATTGCAGGAGAACGAGCAGGGACATTGCCTTGTATTTAAATAATTCAGATAAAAGAAGGCTCATTAATGAAAGAAAGGTGTTATCTTTCCCACTAGAAATGAGCAAAAGGAGAGGACAGAAATGTAATGAAAACCTGGAGATTTCCCAGAGGTAAAATTTATCTAAAAATCCTTATATACTACCAGATCTGCCAATCCTTCTGGCGGATGCAAGGCCATTACTAATCGTAATATT
The DNA here is from genome assembly GCA_023055505.1 of Callipepla californica brunnescens. Taxonomy (NCBI): domain Eukaryota; kingdom Metazoa; phylum Chordata; class Aves; order Galliformes; family Odontophoridae; genus Callipepla; species Callipepla californica. The sequence goes on from JALIRH010000037.1 coordinate 968,141, forward strand.
TGTAATGCTCTACACCACAGGACAAGGCAACAGACTCAATGTGGTGTTTGTGAACAAAGCTGGAGAGAAGTCTTCTTCCCACGTAACAAAAGATCTGCGCTTGGACGCATCACGAAGTAGAGCAGCCAGGACTGAGTTTGTATTTCTCAAGATCACTTCCATGGCACTGTCCCCTTTGGGCCAGTGCTTTGCGAAGACCGTAATAGTTATGAGCACAAATATCTCAACTGAAGGTATTATCCAAAAATTCATTTTGTAACTTCCAAAATTCTGACTCCAGCTTTGCTTAATAACTGCAGGATTTCCCCATATCCTTTCACCAAAGCTGGTGTGCAGCATTTGTCATGCTGAACAGAAAAGGCAAGTCCTCATAACCATTAGATATCATCTTGTACATGAAAACAATTAGGAGGGGTTGAAGCTGCCTCTACTTGCATTTCACAGCTCCGATGCAAAAGTCATTGAGATGAATAGAAAAATTTCCACCGACTTCAGAAGGCTGTAGATCTCTGTATAAATAAATATAACTCCCAATGCTTCGTTTCCCATTGAATGATTACAGTTTTAATAAGTCATACATTTAAAAAGGAAAGACGTAGAATTTTAATAAGCAACTTTGCTCGGTGCACCTTATGAAGAATGTAATTAGATAGATCTATCAATAGCTGAACTGCATAGTGACAAACTAAATGTCCATTCAGATCATGGTAGTTCCCTCCTTAAAGGTTATTCCCTACTTCAAGTGGTTTTCAAATGACCACAACAGAAGTGAATTCAGTTCTGTTTGCATTTCAGCCAAACAGCAGTGGCTCTAATAGCTCAACCATGCAAATGCTGCTTAACCTTACATGGATATTTATAGTCTTACCTCTGCAGAATTCTCTCTAAACAGGTTTTGAAGCAGCTTCCACACTCCTGAGGCAAATTACAAATGAAATCCATGAAGAATTGGCAAGCAGCTTCCTACAACTCTGAACAACTAATTGTATTACAATACCTTTCAGATGGCTTACACGAAATAATCTCTCTGATATTCAAGGAGTCGAGACTTGGTAGAATTCCCCTGAAGAGCTTCGCTTGATATGCTCTGGGAGTCTCCTGCATTGCACATTAATGCTGGAAACAGTTGTTGGTTTTTGTACTGCTTAATTTATCACTTTGTTTTACTTATGCACCTCCTACTCTCTAGTAGTACAGAACCGTTTCATTTACACATCTAAACCCTGGATATTGGTGGCTGCTACAGTCAATAAATGTGCATTAATGCTATCACAAGGGTGACTTGGTATACAGAAATGTAGGCATAATTAAAATGTAACTCCTGCTTATATCACGAAGTTCTCTTCAGAAACAGTAGACATAAAGAACTGAGAAACGGTAGGTTGGCATTGTTTTTAAGCCACTGAGAAAAGATTCAGACTTTGATTCTTGCTGTTGCTACAGATGAATAAATAGCCTGGGACCATAGAATTGAAAGGGAAAAAAATACAAAGTACAAAGAAAAGCCTTATTCCATCACTAACAGTGACTCAGACATTTTGGGGAATATGTTTTCCTGCTGTTTACTGACTTAGCCTGCAGAACAAGCTATCAGAGATCAGCAGCCTTTAATACCTTGTGGAGTTACAGCATCTGATCCTAGACAGCTTTGTGCACCTCGTGTCAGTTTCATCTCAAGTTTAAGTACGTGCAAGTACCCAAAAGACCATTTGCATTTCTCAGCACTGTCCAGCATGCATATATGACCAAAGGTCTGATTTGGATTCTGTTTCCTCCCCTTCTACCCAGGGAGGTGATGGAGTCACTGACCCTGGAGGCGTTCAAGGAATGTTGAGATGCTGTGGTGAGGGACATGGTTTAGAGAGAACTGTTGGTGATAGGCTGACAGTTGGACTGGATGATCTTGTAGGTCTTTTCCAACCTTGGTGATTCTGTGATTCTGTGATTCACCCACTCTCCCATCTCCCCAAGATGTTAAAAACTATCTTATCTTGTTCTGATTGCAGAATTTGTTTATGTTAAGAAGTTATTTAAAAGTTTAAGTTAACAGGGATTCCCCAACAGTATTGTTTCAAAGCTGGAGCATTGTGCACCATGAAAAAAGAAATGCTAATGTTAAATGAAACACACAGAACAGTTCCCAAAATAATGACATTTCACAGACTTCCTTACTCCTTTTCGTAAGTATCATTGGTTTTGAGTGATCACTTAAAAAAAATTCTTGATTCAATTGTCTAATGTGAATGAAGAGACAAAGATTAGCAGCAGGTTAAAATGCTTACAGAAAACAGTTACGATTAAGTGAAGTAATCCTTCAAGAAACCAAAAGCTGCATCAGATAAATTTTGCTATGGAGACTGCACCCAAGCATTCAGCAAAGCTTCTTGTACCATTCCATCAAGAGCCCAGATTTATTTCGGAATCCAATGGGATCTGACCTGCACTCAAGCAAAATGATGGTCCAAAGAACAGAATAAGGCTGATTCCCCAGTTCTTTCCTCTGCTATTCAATGACAGAGTGAGGACGTTCAAAAGGGTGCGCAGATGCATTTGAGATGCAGAATTTTCCATAAGTTTATTTTATTAATTAGTTGTATTCACTGACTCACTGAGCATCTGCCCCACAGGCTGCCCCGTTCCAGCTTTAGCAGCAGCCTCACAAAGTTACTACAAATTGCACATTTTATACTGTCCTTTCCCTGCATTTTCTTCATTACTCTGAGCAGGCAGAGAGACATTCTGCAGCGTGCTCCACGATGGGAATATTTCCCTGCAGCTCGCTTTCCTAATTGGGTTATTATTTCAGGAGAGTGGACTACTAGAGCCCACATTCTGACAGCAGGAAAGTCAGCTTCATTCCTGCTTGGACCTCGGTTACAGACTGAGCAGCAGATTTTAGTGCACAGCACCTGTTCCAAATTCTGTGGCACTATTCTGATTCCCGGGTTTCAGAGGTGTTTATTTTAAAATACACTTAGGATGGCTTAAGGCACTGCTTGCTCTTATCTTCATACCTGAACTGACAGAACAAGATGCATAAGCCCTCTCCGTGCACTTCAGGGTCATACAAATGAACCTAAAATGCTGATGAAAGTGGTTTTATCTCATTTGGATGATTTTGTGCAGATCTGTGGGCACTGCTGTGCTGGCTGATGTACAGAAGGAAGCTGGAAATGCCCAGCTGGCCGCCAGCAGTGAGCCCCCCAGGCACAGAAATACCTGCAACTGCTCTCTGTAGCTCTGGAAAAGAACATGTCCACTCACTCAGGAAACAATTCCTATAAAATCCCTCACTTGTATATCATTACATTAATTCAGAGGCCTCAGAATGCCATGATGCCACGCACTTCCACTCCACTGTAGTATTTTGGCCTTCAAACCTACCCAGCCTGCACTAAGCTATTATTTGCTGTCTGAACAAACTTTATTTTTTTTTACTGAAAAGTGGAAATTTAGTATTTCCAACGTCTCTTGAAATATTTCCCAGTCACTGCAGTCCTGCTCTTCCCTCCTTTCTGCTGCCTTACTTCCTGTGAAAATGACATTCTCAGAAAGTGCCGTAATGAGGCTTTCATTGTAAGAACTGACGCTTCTGTGGATTTCATCCTTCTGAAGATTCTTTTAAAAATTCTGGTGGGAAGAATCATTCCTACTAAATAACTCACTAGTTCTTCATATTTCCATACAGAATATTCGTTCTCAGTTAAGTTTTATGTGACTCTCACACAGGGAGAGGGTTTAGCTTTAATTTGGCATCTACAACACAAGCCTCCCTGCGTAAGATGCCAGTTCAAATCCATCGTCTTTTATTAAGCCCAGCCAAAGCCCTGAAGAGCTTGTAAGTGCACCAATGGGTCCCTCGAGGAATGGGACGATGTTATTTGAATATAATTCAGAGAGTCAGACAATCAGCCTCTCTGTCACTGGGCAAACCATTTAGCTGTGAGTGATGCTCATGAACAGCAATAATTTAATTGCGTGCTGAAATCCTCGCTTTCAATGTTCCAGTCCTTCTGATTTGAACTACTATGAATTGGGGCTGCAGCCAAAGCAAGAAACATTCTGGACTTCTCTGTATGGCTGAATGTCAGAGTAACTCAGAACAAAGAAGGTGCTGTAGGCAATGCTCAGGGTAGAAAGCTTGGTCTAAACAAAGAAGAATTTGTTTCTGTAGGAATGTTTGGCGCTTCTTGCAGTAGGTGGTCAACCTCATTCAGGGTTCTCCCAGTAATACTGCCAGTGATCGTCTGTGTGCTGACACGAAACCTCAAACTCCAGGAAAACAAAACTATTGGGAGCATTACAAAAAGTGACATGAGACCGACAGTCACCATTAAGAACTGAATTTGAAGAATGGATGTCAGGTACTTGAAGACTTCGGACTACGAGTGACACCACAATAGTCATCATCTGTATGACATGGTCTTTCATGTTTGACAGTATAATAGATGCCACAGGAACAGATGTCCAGGCAAGGAAATCATAGTTAGAGATAACAGAGGATATGTGGACTCCTATGAAAGAAATAAAATACGTCAATACATTGAAGTAAGCAAATCCTTAGAAAAGGAGAATTTGCATGATAAAATGGAAAAGGAAGTTCTTCACCAGAAGAATCTGCTTTAGGAGAACAAGAATGCATGAGAAGAAAATTAGAAGGAATAAATTAGAAGAAAATTAGAGAATATCTACAGATTATGGTATCACATCAACTATTGGAAGTCCCTTAGCATGGGAACATGCAGATGCTGGAAACAAAACAGAAATGATCACACATCTAAGGGTTTTCCTTTTTGAGAAATATGCTAAGTGAATATTGCATAGTAAATAGAATATATTTATCGTGTCACGATCCTAGGCCAAGCCAGGATGAACAGTGACAGTAAGAAACGAAATTGAGGAAAAAATGTAATGAAACCATCGTTGCATTATCTGAAGAAGCTGCAAGGAGAACTCAAGCAGCGCGTTGGCCTTGGAAGGCACGGTGTCATGAAAAGACACTGCTCAGGTAATCCCTTCACTGGGCGCCCTATTTTCTGACATGCAGCTTGAAAACCACTTGTTTTCTGTCTGCCTTTTCCCATCTCTGCTCATCTAGGTGGGCAGGCTGTACAGCTGGGGTTTCAGAGTCCAGTTTGGAGACTGCAGGTGTCCGTACAGAACTTATCTGAAATGCAGTGATATCAACGGAACCTTTTGCAGCTGACTGTAATGCACTTTGCAGGATGCTTTTAGCATTAAACTTGTTGAACTGTGCTTAATATCTTCACTCAGTTGCATTACAAGGTAGCAGTGTACCCATCTGCGCTGAATCCCAGGATCAAGGCCCCAGATTATAAGATACTTCCAGTCCTTGCTACCCCATGTAGAACCAATAGCAGTCACAGAGCTGGCATGGCACTTATCCCTTTTTATATTGCAAATTAAATAGACATGCTTCACTGCTGTAGCTCAACAAACTGAAGTGAAAATTCACCCTTGAATGTATAAATCAATTTTGGTATGTATTTTGCTCCTTGATGCTGGGCTACGACTGACATACACAGCGTTGCCTGACAAGTATCTTATAGAAAAGGGGAAGGATAAAATATGGTCGAGCGGGTAGAGGGGAAAAGTAGATACAATTCCTCTGTGTTTTCATTTACAAGCTGTTTACTAAAACATCTAACATCTCCAGCATGCTCTGGTGATTGGCATTATCTGCAATATGCTCGTAGCAGCTGGGAAGAGATGGCGCCTTCCCTTCAACCCCTCCCCATCTCTATTTTCTTTTAGATGGCAAGAAAATGTCTTCCCTTTCAAAGAGTATTAAAAATCAGTAATGTAAAGGAGCAGAAAGACTAGCAGGCTGGCCATTCATTCCCTATGAATCATCCTGCAATTTCTTAGTTTGACAACTGTGCCTCATATATTTTAATATCAGTTTTGAAAGAAGAAAGCAAGTCAATTCATTCCTTAACAGCTCCCTGTAATTTCAGCTCTCTCTTTACTTATGTATGAAACCGACTTGGGTGGAAAAGGTTAGAGGTAGATGAATTTCAAGTTTCAGAGCTCGGGAAAGGCCAATAAAATGTGCAATAATCTTAATGTTTGGGCTTCACTGAGCTGCAAACACCTTTTATATTAACTGATAAAACACCACAAATGTTGCAACAGATGCTTTGAGTTTTAGGAGATTTCCTGAACTCCTTTGCAAACTCAGTTACCCAGCATTTTTCATGCTGACAAGCAGACTGGCAATCTGCAGCCATTAGATCATAACATCCATATTCCTGCAGCACTCAGAACATTCAATTGACGTTCAGCATTATTGTTCTACGTGCATAAAAACACAGTTATTACAATTTTTATGCCGAAAGACACATATTTTGAGTCACAAACGAAGAATGAGAGGCAGGAATAAGCTGGAAGTTCTTTGGGCATAATCCCTTCCTCTATTTTACATCTTTATACTTGCAGGTACTCATGTACAGGGTTTTTCATTTTCAGAATCATGCCTGATTCCTCTAGACAAACAATAGCTATTATGAAATAAAACCTTCTTTACAAGGTGAAAATCTATCAGGTGAGACATCTAAGCAATCTTCCCTCTCCACTCCCACCCCCCCCCCATGTAAAACACACCACTTTCATTAAGCTCTGGGACAGTACCAGCATCACAAGGCTCAGCTGTGGATGCTGTATCAATCATAAGGCTTCTGTTGGTCCTCCAGCCATAAGAGGGTAAAGGAACTACAACAAATGACACAGAACATGAACAAGTTGTTTCTTTTTTTCTTGTTTCAGATCAGTTGCTGATGGTGATAGGTTCTGTTTCCCATGAAATAGTTCATTTACTCACCCGGAAAGAAAAACCCACACCTGATTCTACCACAGGATGAAGTGTCTCGGCTGGGATTGCACGCTGACATGTCTGTAATATCTGAGATTATTTAACATTCTTGCACTAAACATTCAAATGCGTAATTCCCTTGAAACACCCGGCACAAGAAGCCTGCTCCAAACAAGTCTAACACGTTGTTATAACACTGAGCTCACAACACAGCGACTAAAATACGGTACTAAGGACAGAGGATGAATTCCTTTCTGAGATTTTTCTGTGAGTTAGTTGGATAGATGTTTAGGACCCAATCTCCCGCTGACATGTCAGCATAACTCAGCTACACTCAATGCAATTATGTCTGTTTACTCCTGCAGAATACCTGGGGTTATTCTTCCCAGGCACTGAGCTAGCAAGACGTGCATTTACCCAGTTAACGGCATCGTTTTTCCTGATGATCCTTTCTCGGTTTTATTTCAGTCATAATGAATTTGGCACGATATTTTGTTATTCTTCTCTTCGAAAGTTCAATCGAAAGCTTCCAGCCACTGCGTGGCCGAGCGCACAGTTGTGAGGAATAAAGAGAGGTTTTTCTGATTCCACTGCTCTCCGTAGCAGACTAATGAGATTGGGATTAAATGAACCAGAAGCTTTGTTTCTCCTACTTGCCTGCGCTTGTGCCATCATCTCGTGCATTTTGTGTTCCTGCACCATTCTGACTGTGCTGGTCTCAGTGTACCTTCTTAAGAAATATTTATCATCTGCAAGGTCATTCCTTGCTTTGAATTTTCATGCACATGCACGGATAAAAATATGTAATGCAGGGTTAAGGTACACTGCTCCTTTCCTCTCCTTCCTACCCATCACCTCCCACTACTACTTTACGTGCCACAAACAGCAGCAGTGGGTCTGAAGAACAACACTGCCAGTCCTTGCACCATGAGGCTTTTCAATGGATCATAAATAACGCTATAAAAACAAGAAAAATAGCTTCCAGGAAGAGAGAAGGGGGAGTTATTGAGTTGGTGGAGATGCAGAGATTCTCTCTCTTGTAAGCTGCCAACCACACTTCTCTGCCCATAAAGTAGGACATAACAAAAATATCAAACATGCCCGAAGGAATGGGCAGTCTATTTTGATTCTCTACTTAAATAATCAATCCAAAAATTAGAAAACATGTATGAGTTGTTCCTCACACTGCAGGATTTCTGCACACATATAAGAAGAGGAAAATTAGCAGTATTAAATACTGCCTCCTAAGTATCCTGAGGCCATTGATTGCCAAGCTACTCGCAATTCAGTTCAGTGCCTGCAAGAGAGCTATCAATCACAAAAACACTTGCTTTTGTATCTGTGCTAAAATCCATATACTTCCACTCTATTTTCTGTTTTATTGTATCTGAAGCCATACTTCCATAGATCATCTGGATGTCTTTAATGCAGCCATCATCATTTCATGAGATGAAATTACATATATAAAAGCTCGACTCAGACTCCATGTGTGCTACGGTTATCTTATACAAAGGTCTACCTGGTAGGACAAAACTGAGGAGTCCCACCAGGACGGAATCCTCTTCTTTCCCCTTTCCTTCTTTTTCTCCCCACTGTCACCAGCTGGGGCTGCATCCTTCTTATCACATAATTTGGTCCAAAGGTAGCAGAGCACTTCATCACATTATCCTTCCCCACTTCAAAGCCAGGATGCAGCTGTTTCTATCAGCTGTTCCTGTGTTGCATTTGGCAAAATGTGATGGAGAGATTTTGTGTCCCCCATGCCTGGACAGAGTATGCATTTCAAGTTTTCTTCAATGAGGAGGGTACTTCTAATCCTTATGATTTAAGATAAGCATTTGAAAGCAGTGCCTGAGCACTACCGCTCTACAATCTAGGAAGCAAGTAAGAACTAAGCACTTGAAACAAACCCATAACATTTATAACCCATCACTGTACAGTATCAGAGCTTGGTTAACTTCGGATTTACAGCTACTATTCAAATGCACTTTGATTCAGATCAGCCAATTCAGTAAATAATAACAGATAGTTGTCACAATCACTCCTTCTGTGGTTTTTAAGCTGAGTTTCTATGGGAAAAGTTCTGTAGGAAAGTTTTTCAATTGTTCGTGATGGGGAAGGTGCTCGGGAGGATTCTGTGGTGTCTGAAGAGATTGCTAATGTCTGCGTTTCAGGGAACAGGAACCTTCAAACAATGCATCAATTTGGAACTGTCCACAGACGGGAACAACTGTAATTCATCATTTACTTTCTCAGGAAGGAACAGTTTCCAGCAAAGACAATTATGGATGAGCACAAGTGGTTGGTAATTGGGGTTAAAGATTGTGCAGGTAATTCATTACCTACCAATCCCTCTCCTTAGCTGATTACAATTGGAGGTATGAGAAATACTCTGACCCCTGAATTTATTGGATCTACACTTTGCATTCAGAAGAGAAGGTCTCATTTAGGGGGTATGTATATACATGAATGTGGATTCCATCAAAAACAGCTCCACAGGTTGGAAACTGTACCTCGTCAAACGAAGATGAACAGCAAGCTAACAACTATTCTAAGGAATGTCCAAAACCATGTCTGAGACAGAAGCTGTGAAAATCAGTGGCATTGCTGTAGCATGCATGCATTCTTGGCTACGTAACGATGAAGGGTCACAGTCACTGTGAAATGGGGAAATCCATTAATCCATCTGCCAAGGCAGAGGTCTTTCCTGACACTGTACAATACTTTGGGGCAGAAACAGAACTCAAGACTCTCAGTTTGGGAATTTCAGCAGCAAGGCACTGTGCTCTCTTACATTTCATGGACTGAGCAAAGCTCCGATGAGTTGTCCCTTTAATTTCACTCTCTTTCCTGTGCCACATTTTGCATGAATGTGCATTTTGCGGGTTTAATGCATTTTGGCAAAGCTTATTTCTCTCAGCGATGACAACACTGAGAATCAGGAATGAGCACCGCTGATAAAATACTCTTTCTGCTCCTGCACATTGTTGGGATGCTGCATCTGGCCTGTGTAAATGGCATTCATTATAGCTGGTACACCAAGATAATGATATGCTGCAGCCAATTATGTCATTCACTTGCTCTCCAGCCAATTAGCTCCCCTTGCCCCTGTCTAGCTGGATCCAGTGAGGACTGTTGCCAATACTGAGCAGAAAAACTCTTTAGCCTTGGAGAATATGCTTAATGCAGTTTTAGGTGATTTCGAGCCACCTTCAGGAATCTCAGGGTATAGACAGATGACCACAGGCAACAAGAACACGTGTCTTTGGAAAACACTAGCTGAAGTGCATTTCATTTAATGTGCTTTCATTAGTGATTTGGTGCAATAAAGCGTCAGATTCTAATTTACACTAAGGCACCTCTACATTTTCATACCTGTATCCTGAAAATGGACACATATTCTTTTACTCACCAAGTATGTTCTAGACACGCTGTTAAAGACAAATCCTCATTTCTATGATTGTTATATCTCCTACAAGGGCAGTTGGTACTGTATGCATTTATTGAGCTCCCATTGCCATTGAAAGCCTCAGTGCCCAGAAGCAAAACTCAGTTAGGCATCACCTCGCAGTTCTGTCTCATCTGCTATTGTACAAAAGTAGCAATAGCAACATACAGACAGAGAAAAAAGAGAGATGAGTAATTGAGGTGGATAGAAAATTACGGAGAGATTAGCAAGATCACAGCAAGAGCAATAATTTCTGTCACTAATGTTGAGAATTTTTTCAGGCAAAAGGATTAACAGGAGTTCCTAGCTTTCCTGTCAGTGCTATCTTCAGCTGGATGCTGTCTTAAAAGGCACACACACAAAAATTAACCAGCAGTTGAAAGTTATGTGCAATACATCTTTTTAGACTAATCAAAACTTCACCATTCTAGCAATACGTTAAACCACTTAAAGCCTGCCTAGAGTCAATAGTAATTACAGAAATTTATCACGGTTGCCAATCACGCGGCTCCGACACAGGGTGCCTGTTATTGCTAGACTGCACTTGGCCAGCCTTGATTTATTTCTGTAGGACACCAACCCTTTGGCAGCTGGAAGTGAGGCTGCTCATGAGATTGGACGAGAGGTGTTCCAGGTGCGAGGGAACGTTTCGGTCACGTGCCTTGGTTTGGCTTTCCAAACAGACACTGGGACCGTTTTCAGATTCTGATTTTCTGCAGCACAGGGGAGGATGCCAACAGGTCCTCTTAACCAAATACGGTGCTCAGAATAACCTTCAGTGCTTCTTCACTACACAGCAGATGTTAAATGAATGCTGCTAGTTACAGGAATTTCATTAAACGTGAGAATCACACCTCTCTCTTATCAATACAAGCTGTGCCAAAAAAGAAAAAGGAAGACAAGTCTCCCCTAGGGAAAATTCAGTCCCTGCCTGCCCAGGGCTTTATTCCTCCCTTGACTTTCCCTTCAATCTTAAGGCCACATACAGCAGGAATAGATACTGCGAAACGAATCTCTGAGCACCCATAAGGAAGGAAGGATGGAAACGAGAGATGAAGATACGGACAAAGCCACTGAAAAGAAATTAGAGCTCCTCCCTGGAAACTTTTCTTTCCCATTTCCAAAAGCAGTGCCCTTGAGCTCATGTTTCTGCAGCACCTTCACTTTCACTCAGGGCTCAGTAACCTTAACTTTATCTGCTGATTTATATGCCACAAGCCGGATTCTGACCCACTGCCAGCTTTACACTTCTGTGCACTGACATGTGGTGTGAACGTCTGTGCTTAATGCTGACAGGAAAAGCATGGGGGCATGGGGACTGAGAAGCCAAACCAAAGGGAGCTGAAGGGTACCGGTACTTTGAAACTCTGGCTAATATTAAGGGAAAAATAGAATGACATTCTCTTTCAACTTCCACCTTAGTAGTTGAAAAACAAAATAAATGCTTCCAAATCGATCTGTACGACTATTTCCACTGGAACAGTGTAAACATAAAAACATTCTTCTGCAGATGATCATTAATCTCAAATTACACTGGGATATTTCTGAGCAGCTTCTCAACCAAGCAACATCTTGGGAAAAATTCTCCTCATTTTTTTTTTTTTGAATTTTCAGAGATGGAAAAAAAACTCATGACATTGCTCAGCTTTTGAACAAGTGGGAATCAAAGTTTCCTATGCTGCTGAAAATACTCTTTCATGATGTTAAGATTCATGGACTCAAACTCGAAGGCTGAAAGGCAACAGCACGGCCATCTGGATGGATGTGTGGAGTAACAAAGGTCACAAGATCCTCATTAATTTTTGTTTCTAGCTCAGAAGTTCAATATGAGCTTAACTATTTAATAGAAAGACATGAAATCTTCAGTTAAAAAATTGAAACTACTGGGCAGTTGGCCTTGGCCCGGTATAACACTTTATCTTTGGGATCTGAACTCCTCCCTTCTTTATTTCTTTCTTCTTTCAATAAATTAAAGGCACATTTTGAGTAGCTTTTGCTCATTTACCCTCCTGTGTAATTAGACTCACAGACTGCAGCACCGCACCCGAGACACTCTTCCTCTCACCCCTCTGTGTTTACAAGGGAGGTTTTATCTGACTTTATTCCTCTAAGGGCTCCGGACCTTGTAAGGTCCTGCTGCAATTAGCTGCAAGTGGCTGTGGATGAGACACACAGAGCAATGTGCATAATGACTAACCTTCCACGGGCTCATAAAATATTTAGCAGCTCAGTATTGCTTCAGGTAGGTGTATTAATCTAAGTCTGTGCGTCTGTGTGTGTGCACGTGCACACACAACAAACAGTAAACGGGGAAAAGAGCTGAGAGAAAGGATTGTTTCCTGCCATTTATGTAAACATTTCTTTCGAACCTTCAAGATGTGTTTGAGAAATGAGTGAGGATGAGTTTTTAATCTCTCTGTTTCCTGAAGCCTAGAAGTATTTTGCAATTAATGCAGATCAAGTAGGACTAGCTCTGAGACTCCTTTAAAGAATGCAACTGCTTCCATGCAGCACTCCCATGCCTTAGGATATCTTCCTCAAGTGTACACTAACCCTAGCTATGTTAAGACAAAGGAGTGTTCAAATCATATAAAATGGTATAGAGTGGTAAGAATGGCAATAATCACATCCTTTCATACAAAAGTCAAAACATCAGGAAAAAACAAACAGCAACACTGTCTTGTGTTGTCTGTCCTGTCTGATAGAGACTGAGCACGAATAGCAGAGGGATTTTGGTTTATTTGTGAATATTATTGCATGAATTCAGGGTACACATTTAGTCCAGAGTCCTTTTCTCAGTGAAATTCTGCCTAAGAAGGATCTTCTCTGCTCTTATTTTGTTGCTGCCTCTTCTGTAGAACAGGCTGGCATGATTAATCCAAACAAGAGGGATTAATTGGACAACCTTCTGTGTCCTGCAAGCAGCTCAGGGAATTGGCAAACTATTATCTGCTCAGATCCTCTATTTCATCACATGAATCACCCTGCCTTGAGCATCACTCTATATAAAGTGAAAATGGAGAGGCTGCGAAGTGTCTCTCCTTTTTATTTATTGTGAGCACTTCTCAAAATATGTATCCACTTTATTATTTTTCCCCTTTCAGTCCAATTATTCCATGTTCTCGGAGCTGATTTTTCTTTGTAATTCACTTATTTTTAATTGGTGTAGAGTTGTGAGCTGCACCAGTTTTACAGAAATGAAATATCTGAAGAGCAGTTGAACTGTGTCTCTTTACGCCTCCGTAATTTCTCTTACTTCAGAAAGAAAATGTGCTTACTGCCACCAATCAGTGGATGTGGAATGCCTTAAAATTGCTGGGACAAAACCAAACGTCATTTGTTACACATTTTCTTAAGCTACGAGGTTAAATTCTGATGTAGGTTAGCTAAATTTGGAGCAACTCCAGTTCGAACATTGTGGTCGTAATTTTTCCAAGTTTTGCATGTGTGTGGGTGCATGTTTGTACACAGTCACTAAAGGTCAACAGCTTTCTAGTATTAAAACTATTTAATTTTTTTGTTTACGATGCCTTGGCAAGGATTAAGTGGTCCAACTCCTGTCAGTGTCTGCTGCTAGGAAGACCTTATACAGTATTTTAGCTTTACTCTGACACAATTGACATGTAAATTTAGTTACCCCTTTAGTCCCTTTGGTTCTACTCTTATTAACATTTACTGTTTGAATTTCTGAGTTGCAGTCCAAAAAAGGTTTGCTCCCGTGTCCAAATGGAATTAGTTGGAATCATTCTGCGTACTTTACTGGGCATTATATCAGGCAGTTAATCACATTCCAGTCACCAGAAATCCCATTTACCCTTCTGGATTCCCTTTCCTCAGTACGTGAAGATATAGGCAATAGTATTATCTGCAAAGTGCATATTGTGTACATTAATCCAACTGCCAATGCTGCAGAAGGGTCAACTGCTTCAGAGAGAGCAAAAAATAAAGTAGTACACCATGGGCACAATTCTTTGGATTGCCAGCTCTATGCAATAGATCACAGGGGATTTTCTGTAACTACCTTGAAAAAGATACTGAACGGGAGGCAAGAGTCCATTACTGGCAGAAGAAAAGGCCTGTCAGAAAACCCCAGGCAGCAAGGATGTAGCTAAGATCAGTACAAGAGAAAGTTTCTGCAATCCATCAAGAGAACTGTGTGCAGGTGACCCACGAATCACCTCACACCATTGTACTTTGCAGCAGGCAGTCCTTGTTGGAATTGCCCCTCTGGGCGATGAAAGCACTCTATGTGACACCTGCGAATTTGCCCTTTACTGCTGCAAACCCAAGCTGTTAAATATCACGCTCTTTTGGCTGTGATTTACTCTATTTATGGCCCTTCCTCCACCCAACCTTTCCTCATCACAAGGGATCAATTCTGGACATACGACAAAAGGCAACAATGGTTTTAATAAAAAACAGAAGGACAGGAAAGATTGATTGAGCCAATGAAGATATGCTGTAGCAATGGAGAAAAAGAAAGTGGGCAGACAAGAAAGAATAATAACAATAAAAAAGCACATAGGTGGCATTACCACCCCACAGGCACATCTACGGTAGGTGAAATCAACGGCTTTCTTAATATCCCTTGTTTGTGCTGTCTTCAACAACTATTCTAATTTAAAGGTGAGCATCTAAAAATGTTCCTGGTTCTTCTATTTGACAAGAAACTACTTCAAGGAAGAAGAATAGTCCTGTAAGACCTATAAGTCTCGATGTGGAAAAGTTAATTTCTCTTGTGACCTTGTGAAAGTCTTCTTTAACTTTTCTGTTATTCTGCTTTAGATAAAAGGAGGAGAGCAAACAATTTCAGGCTTCCCGATGTACTGTCAAAATAAGGTCCAATCAGAACTCCTTTGAGAGTATTTCGAAAATATTGCCACTGAAATCTTCTCTAACAAGAAGAAAAATGTGCTTTATCTGAACATACAGTTATCATCAATGCACATTACCATAAACATTTACAAATCCTTTTCTCTTAGAACCTTTCAACTCAGTTTACATCATGGTTCGGTAAACATAAATTGTAGATACCTATACACATCTACTAGAAACCCTCCGTCAGAATTCCAATAGTGGAACTAATATTACAGCACAAATATGGTCAGTAGGAGAGGGCAATAAAACAGATTACCATATATAACTGTCTCTCAGAAACCAATTTGCCTTTTATTACGCTCCTGAATGAAATTATTACATGATCTATAGAATATTGAGCCCTGTGATGATTCAGGACAGAAAGTCACGATGCTGTACCATTTATTTATGTATTACTGTCTCCTTACTTAGTATTACACTTTGCACATTGGGAGTACAGAAGATTGCTGTACTCAGCTCTGCTACTGTGATTAAGCAATTGCTTACAGGACCATGGACATCACTGTGGTAGACCTGGTCCAAATAATTTGCTCATTCTCAAGGTGTGAACTTCTAACAGAGAAAGAACACACACTAACACACACTCCTTTCTTACTCTGAATTGAGTGCTGCAGGTGATGCATTTTGGAAATGATTTAGACAACCAGAACAACAAACTCACTGCAGAAAATCATGTAGACAGAGGTCTGTGTTCTTATCGGCCCAGAGGCATAAGGTCCCCCAGAACTGATGGATTATCTACAGTGAAGCTCTGATGCACCACTTTCTCTTCACCCTCATCCAGGGAATGAGATACCCAGAAGCTCTAAGACCCAGTTCCAGCCTATCCTCAGACTTCATAAATACTACAAGTAGTTTTTCCTCTTGGTTAAGAAAATTCATTCTTGCACCGGATGGAATTGGATGAAACCTGAACAACATATATCAGCATATATCATGACCTCAGAGTGGTCAGGCAAACCTTATGTTGAATTTCATTTCATAAAGTGGGAACATCACAAGACATCGATTACTATAAACAAACTGATAAGAATTACCTGTGAAATGCAGTCATATTTCAGGCACTACTTGCTCAGAAGGCCTGCAAAACATGCAGGCAGAGATCAAGGATGTTTTTATTTTGCCACTTCTATCAGGTAGCTCATCAGGATCATGCTGTTCTATCTCCTGTGCCAGGATTCAGCCACCTTGCCATTTGTAATCATCTGCAAAACCAAAACATGTTCTCAAGTTAAATAAATCTTTAATACCCGGAGTCAGCGATGTCGTCTCAATGTGCACACAACTGTGTCTCTCCCTCTCAAAAATCAGTGCTACAAAACCATCGAGAAGTGCATAAGTCAGTCTTGGAATTTGCCACCATTCATGTGAAACAAATGCATTCCTCTGCACCCTCAAGAGCAACGCACTTTTCAAAATAGCCCGTGGCAAAATTTTCAAGAAAAATTAAACTAACTACTGCACAAAGCTCCCTTTGGCAGGAGGCTTTTGATTTCATGCCTTTGAAAAAAACATTCTACTCCATGGAAGAGAAAGAAGAAATACCTGCCAACAGAAAGTACCTTGTTCCTCCCTCACAAGTCCCGTACGTATGCACAGATGCATCAAAGTATACATCTCAGTAACAGAATTTCATCAACAAGGGCAGTTTTGAATAAAGAAAAAGAGGCTTATTTGGTTTTTATGTTTGTTTATTTATTTATTTATTTATTTTGCACAGGAACAGGAAGGTCCAAGGGTTCCTGCAACAACATCTTAAATGTTTTTTGTGCTGTTCGTGTTCTCACTGCCTTGAATTCATAATGAAAAAAGAGAGTGGAGCACTGGTTTATTAACACTATAATTGGAAAAGTGTGATTTAGTCACCAGAGAATTTTTATTTTGGTAGTTATTGTGCCACTACCTGTATCTCTCTGTTACCCAGCTACAAAGTTGTACAAACTCTGAAGGACTCAAAGCCTTTTTAGAAATCCAATTTGTGTAAAGCAAGGTAGAAAAGCTTAAAAAAAACCAACAAGCCTTGCTATTCAAAGCATGAATGCCCCTTCAACCTAGTATTTCTATTGAATTTACAGTCTCTTCTTATGAATACATGTCGGGCACTCTGGCTTGCTGCTAGGTTAAGGGTTCTCCCATCTATTGATCTCAGTACAATAAGAAGTAATCAGAGCCACTGAAATTTGATTTTTATGTGATGGAAATGTGCTGAATCATAGCTTATTGTTACAGCTGTGTGTTTCAGAAACATTTGTAAGATGGGTAGGAAGAGGGCTAAATCAAATCATATTCAATGCATGTAGGATAAATGTCTTCAGAAGGCACTGAAGGGTCATCAGAAACAAACCCTGTATAGAGAATGGAGTCCCTAAGACAAAAATCAGAAACAGTGTTAAGTAGCAGAAATACACAGAAAAAATTATAGAGAAGGTGATGAAATAGTAAAGTTCAGAGTAAATGTAATGACGCAGCTGGAGAAAATAGCAAGTGACAAACCTGCTATATGGATATGAATTGAGCAGTCCAAATACAGACGTATTTTTATATAGAAGATATGCATCCATATAGGAGAAGAATATAAGATTTTGCCTATATATAGATCTC
Source organism: Callipepla californica brunnescens (assembly GCA_023055505.1). Taxonomy (NCBI): domain Eukaryota; kingdom Metazoa; phylum Chordata; class Aves; order Galliformes; family Odontophoridae; genus Callipepla; species Callipepla californica. The sequence goes on from JALIRH010000037.1 coordinate 985,900, forward strand.
GGTGCACTTATAAATCCAATACATATCATTTCAAATCCACAAAACCTCATCACTATGGAAAAAAAAAATCAACAAATGCAGCATCTCCCCCACACTGAGTCTCGGTTTTATATGGTAAGTAAGCTTTGATTCTCATTTAAAAATTCACATTGGTTTTAAAATATAGTATCTCTTTTTAAAATGTAAAAGTACAAATAGTAACCAGTTCTCCATTACTTACCCATTACTTCTATTTCTTTCTCTGAGCTGGGTTAGTGTGTATAAATACTTCATGAGAATCTTATTTATAGAGTCTCAAATAAAGTGAAGCTTTGAAACCAGAAATATTAACTCTGGGATCCCCTGGTATAATTGGTTGCCTGTAAGCATTAGAGTTGGTGTGGAAGTACATAAATATATCATAAAACATGATTTAGGACAAAATGAAAATTGTAAAAGCTGAAGGCCAATTTTTTTTTTTTTTTAAGCAAATACAATAATCTACGAACAACAAAGATGTCATTGGTTTCCTTTGTGCCAGGTTCATAAATATGATCAGTGATAGATAGTACGATTTGAAAAACATTCTGGGTGACAAAGATTAAGATTATTGTTAGTATTATGGCTGTGATTATGTATTAGTGGGGTATCGTGATGACACACAAATTAAGTACTATTAATTAGCTTCCATACTTCACCCTAGAGATGGCATCATTTCAGAAATAGCTAACAAGAAAACTAATTAGTGTCAGTTTAGCTTAGACGATAGCTTCTGTGGTCTGGATATCTGCCCAACAAGGGATGCGGTTCCTCTAAGTCATTTCACAAAGGTCACATATTCTCGTAGTTCTTCATATTCAAAGGGCATGGGAAAACTCACCAAAGCCTTTGGTCTGTACCGATCTGCACCACTGATGGCATCAATTCCAAACCAGCCCCAAAATGGGAGCACAACTGGAAGTGTCATTGCCCCAACACGGGTCCCTCCAGGAGCCCCAAAGTCTGCCGGCAGCAGAGTGTGGCCTCTAACGAACTCATCCATTAATGAGCACTTCTCGCAATTCATGGGAGCATTTACCACACATTTTGTGTGATTACGACCCCAACAGGAGGACATCAGTCTATCTCATTTCTTGGTGTGAAACGACGAACGCGGCTCTATTTGACAACAAAACAGCTTCAATTAAAAGAGGTGAGCTCTGGCATTCGGAGATGCAGGTGTCGGTGCTTTCGCCTCTTGCAAAGTGACGGTGAAACTAAACCTCCCATTTTCTACCCGCTTGGAAAGCAGTTAGAACTAAATGAGGCTCGCAGAAAAGATGGAGTCCCACATCCCATCCTGAGGGCAGGCAGGGCTCTGTTCCTATTGGCTGGGGCGAAGAAGGGAGCAACGCCATTGGCTGGGGCCAGATGGGGAGGCGGGCTCAAGCGGAGGAGCATGAGGCGCCTGAGGGCAGCCGCCATTTGCAGCCCCTCGAAGCCGCAGCACCGTGCATCATGGTCGTGCAGTCCGCTTCACCGCCCTCACGTTTCTTGTTCTCCTCCCTTTGAAGGGCCACAGTCAGCTCTCAGAAACAGGCTGGCGTTGATACGATCACCGCTGTATTTTCAAGCAGCACTTTGCAGGAGACGTTAATGCGCTGCCCAGCAGCAGCGATGGCTCCGCACGCTGCGCGCGTCGCTCCCGCACTTTGTTTTTGCGAGATTAGATAATTGATTGTGCTCTTCCTGGGAGTGAGTCAGAGCCCATCAAGACAATTGCTTGAGCTTCAAAGGGCTTTGTCGAAAGAAATCCCGTGTATTGATTTGTTCGGCAAAACAGAGCTTTCAGCAACGGGAGCTGCATCTCTTCCAGAACAATTCTCAAAGCGGAGAGAGAACAGAGCAGCTTTGAAGGCGATGGTGGAATGATGCATTCCAGTTGTGCGCTGCAAACTTCTGCTCTGCATTTATTCTTTTGGAGGAGCGAGAAACTCTCTTATGTATTCTTGTTTGTGCCAGAATTTACTTGAGCCTTCATTTTGCTGCTGTACTTGTACAGCTGTACCGATGGAAAAGTAGCAGAAGTTTCTTAGAGATGCGAGAGTTCGAAGGATCTTTGCCTTTTTGAGGCATTAGAACACATCTCTCATTAGAGGCCAAAGCGCATTTCCTCTTGTGCTTTCTTACTAAGGTGAGGAGATCTTTCTCCGTGGGAGCACCCCTTGCACAGCAGTGAATTTCGCTTGGTTCAGTGGAGTGGGTTAAATACGTGCTTATGTTTTGTTTCCATACAATCTCCTGTGTATTTTCTCCCACGAGAGCATATAAAGTGCTCTCCTGAGCGCTCTGCATGCACCAGGAGAGAACATAGGTGTTCGGTGCTTGTTAGAAGCAAGCAAAACCAATTTGTCTCTCACATAACTGTTTTCCTTTAAAAACTGAGTTGGCTGTATGAAGTAAGTAGATGTAAGTCATTTAATTCCTATTTTACTACCTGTTTTCTTAAATTTGTGGTGTTACCTTCCCAGCACCTCCTTAAAAATGAAACAACAAAACCCAAGTAGGTATCAGGACTGTTAATAATTGATGAAGTATTTGTAAACCCTTAGCAAATGAGCATTCGAGTGACACATGAATAAAACATTTGAAAAAGCAACTCTGTCTGACAGCTAACAGCATTCTGAGGCTAGGCACAACGTGCACAGGTATTATATGAAAGCAGCATGTGTGTAACATGAAAAGTGAGGCTGGAGGACGTGCTGGACCTCTGCTTTGTTTGCAGGCTGGTGGGCAGGGCGGGTTGCCTCGAAAAGTTCTCCAGTGCTTTCTCCATTTAAAACCCTTTCCAGAGGTTTCAGAACAGCCGGGATCTCATCCCTTCTGTAGCAGCCCCTTTTGCAAAGCTTCTGCATTGCTCTTTTCCTTCACAGTTACCATGAGATGAATACACTCCCCGACACTGACGTTATACTGATACAAAAGCTCTTTTAGTGGCATAACTTCTCTCAGTTTCCTGAAGTAATATTACCATGTTAGTACTATCTCACTGTTATTTCACCATAAAGCTTTTGCACTGCCGTACACACAAATCCGTGTCTGCTGCTTTTTGCCATGCCACAGTAAGTACAAAATGAAAGTAATGCATGCATGAAATACAGGATGCAGTGACTAATAAATAGGTGTGAAATTGAGCTGATCTGGAGTGGTGGTAGCCCACAAAGTGCCACCTTTTGCAGAAAGCACCTTTCCCTTTCCTTCCATCAAGCAAACAGAGCATCTCTACAACAGTTTCTAAGTGAAGAAATAAGAGGGTGCATCTGCTCTCAAAAAATGGCATTAAGATTTCATCATGATGTCAGTGAAAGAAGATTTAATTAATTTGCTTTACCTATCTCAGCTTGCACTAGGCAAACAGAAGAGGGCTTTTAGGGAAGAATATTAAATGTGGAGTTTTAAGAAGAAATTACTGCATAATATCAAGCATGTTAGTTGCCATGGATGGGAGTGCATCGAAACTGTAACATCTGAACTCCTCCGTTCTTGAGGTGAGGGAAATGGTGAATATTGAAATGCGTGTTTAAGGCAGGAAACCAGTGACTTTGGACTGGGTCACACAGGATTTTCGACGCTACACTGCTAAATACAAAGGCATCTTCTGGTTGATGCAGCCTGCAGACCATGAGAACAGCGTTCTTTCTGAGTGCCGCGCTCACACATTTCTGTGTGAGAAGCTTTGCAGCCACACAGCGCAGAATTGTCATTGCTGCTTCCTCTAAAAGGTCATCAGAAGCTCACAAGGTGGTGCCTCCATTACACTCCTCGCTTTCTGTGTTTCCATTTCCAAGTTATAGATTTCCTATACATTTCAATTAGTCTTCCCCCACCTCGGTTAAATACATCGCTGGGGTAGCAAAGGTTTAACAGAGAGACTGCAGAAATAATTACTTATTTGATAACTGGTGTCTTTCAGTGGGGGTGTTAGGTTTGACTTCTATAGTGCAGACACTGGCAGAGGAAAGGGAGGTATGGGAAGAACTGATAGAGCTCTCATGCAGTTTTGATCACAAGTCAGAAACCATGTTTAGCTGTCAAATGTACTGTTAGAGAAAGCCACCACAAAGGAATAAAAGGATGGGAGAAGAAAAGAATCTCCCTCGCTCAGGAATGTTTGTACATTTTAAATGACAGTTTGAAATGCAGAAAACGCTTGACTGAACCTTGCATTATTATCTTTTTACTCCGGTTCTAATAAGAAAAGCCTTGTGAGGAGTGTGTCCTGATGATCCTGTCATTAGAGACACTGGATCTCAAAGCTGACGACTTGTAATTCTAATAAGAAACAGCTAGAGAGAGGAGAATGAATAGAAAACACCACGTTCTGCTTTTCAAAGCACCGAAATATGATTCTCATGTAAAATTTATTGTTGTGGGAACAGCACCATCAAGCAAACAGATCTTCACAGGGTTTTTCCACCAGGTAGACAGAGCCCAGATTCCAGTTCTGATAGATAAACTGCTTTAAGAAGACAGTTAATGGCAGGTCTGCATTAAAACAAAATAACGTATGCTACACAAATGAATTGTGTAAACAATCCTTTTTACCACTCCCTTTACTGCAGTCACAGAGGTTGCCAACCTTTGTTACGTGGCACAGCGTTGCACGAAGCATAAATAAAATGAGAGGCAGCCTTAATAAGTTGCTGGAATATTTTTCCAGTTGTGTGGTGGAAGCACCAGGAAATGCTTTGTGATGATAAATCCTGCATTCAATTGTAATACAGATGAATGCTATAAAAATGACAGGGAACTGCTCTATGAAGGGAGTGTATTACAGGTCAGGTTAACACGTTAGAGTTTCCTAAAGAATCCTCACACTCATATTCGCAGGTTTTCACACTGATAAGAATGTCAGGATTTTAGGCAGTACGCTCAGGCTTGAGCCCTGCTCCATACAGCTCAGATGGGACTTCGTAGAGGACCTTTGTAGGAAGGTGGATTTCCCTCTGTGTACTTTATGACCCAAAGCACACAGTGTACTCACTGCTTTTGATTTTACTTTTTCAGTTCTCCCTTCACAGGAATTAAATGCTACTGGCTTTTGGGTTAGCATCTTAATTCAGATAAGGAGTGTGCTTTTGAAGTAAATTGCCTGATCTTCTCTATTTCCTACGCCTTGGCTGACACGTGGAGTGGTCTCGGAGTGTATAAACTGGATTGGTTACAAAGCCTTCCTCTTGTACCTGGGAAGACTGGAGAGACGATGCAGTTGATAAGTTTAACAAGGCGAGGATGGACCTCCATGATCCTGACAGCCTGACTTGTATAAAACAGGCAGAGGACATTTCTCCGTAAACCAGATAACATTTTGATGCATGAGACGCCTATTAGAGAGAGATTTCTATTTAAAGACAGCAGGTACCAATTAACCACACCATCGCTACATGCATTATTCAAGTCGCTCATTATCCTTACTGTTAAAAAAAACACCAGTTGATCCCCGGGATCATTATTACAGCAGGATGGATGCAGGGCAGTTCTACCATCCCTGAAGCTCGGCCCTATCTGCAAAGCTCACTTCCAACTGTGTGATTCTGGTGTGGTTCCTCTGATGCCCCTCCACTCCTTTGTGTTTACACTCCATGTAACTGAGCCAACTACAGCACCAGAGCCAATGTCTCCAGCACCACGGAGTGTTACTCTCTCTCCAGGCAGTTTCTCAATGAACATCTACTATTACAATATTTTACAATTAGCAGTTGTTCCATTACATATTCAGGAAAGATAGTAAGCAGGTATAAATCTTTGGTTTCATCTCCATCAATATTTCTGTCCCTGTCTGTCTCCTTAATTGCTATTGACTGGAGAAGGTATTTTTTTGTTGAGGCATGAGATAAATTGATATTGATTACAGTAAATGAACTTTTCTGTAGTCAGAGTCAATTGTGAAGGTACAGAGAAGAAACTGCAAGCATGTTTACGCTGCACATGAGTAAAATTCCTCTTCAGGAGCTCTCTGACCTACTTCCTGGTGCATGACTAAAAGCAAATGCACATTTCTACTGTTTAATGCCAAAAAATAAAATCAAATTCTGAGACTTTGGGCGGAATGAAAATAAGCTGCATTTACCTGAAACATAAGGAAGGGAAATTAGAACCAGAACAGCTTTAACTTTTCATCCTTCACACAAGCAGCTTTTGCCACGTGCTTTTCTTTTTTTTTATCACAACTGCATATTTCATTCTGCAGAAATAGTGGTAAGAAAAACCCATCAGCGAGATGCTCAGTGCTGTGTTTCTCTTAGCACCTATTGCCACATTCAACTTTGTCATCAAAAAGGTACGAGGATGCAGTCAGCAGCCACAACTCATCGTTGAGTTTGGAATTATCAGGACATAGAACCTCTCCCCCCATTTCAGTGCACCCGAGGTGCATGGCCAACTCATTCATCAGAGCTCCACGTAAGCCTTATTAATTTAAGCTTTATACAAGCTGAAAAGTAGCATTCTTTGGATCCAAAGCAGCATGAAATACTGATTATTTAAAGGCACCACCTGAACATCTGAGCCCTCTGCACACTGTACATAGATTAAAAGTTTTCATCTAGACAGATGGAAGAGGCAACCAACAGAAGAAATAGAAGTATCTTCTTCACCTTAGCAGAAGTACGTAGGATAAATGACCTAACTCAACATGCAAGCTTGCACCGTGTTTTGGTGGTGTGCCTAAATCTGTGGCAAATGCTCAGATCTCTGGGGATGCAAGATCCTTCCTACCCTGCAAGGCTCCATTTGGGAAAGGCATTACTCTTTAAACACTTAATTAATTCTCATCTTTCTAGAGCTGTGCCAATACACTCAATAGACACTCCTCACAGTTTTGCCTTAATGCCCGTGAAGCCGTTTGTTGTAATGGTGGCTTAATTTGTATTTTCCTGTTTTATTTCTTTCAGGGAAGATTTTTAATAGCACCCGTTTGCTTACTGGTTAATTATTGCCTTTCATTGCGGAATCTATGCTATAGGTGTAGGAACAGGAAAAATACATCTTCATGACAGAACCCACTTGCTACACTAATTTACTGCCAAACTGTAATTCAGGCAATGAGATTACTCCATACAATGAATCAAATCCTTAAATTCCTATTGCACTGTCACACTGTGTGTGCTGACATACATCAAGGCTGTAACAACCACTGCACAGTGTAGTTGGCTTACCCTCCAAACTCCTCAGGCAGCATCCTTTCTGTGCATCTCCCACAGTGCCTTAATAACCCAAACCCAACAATACCCGATGGGAACAGCTGTCAGTTGGACCTCAATAGTCCTTTTCAGGTAAATTAAGCACCGGTCAGAAGAGCTGCCCTTAATTTTTTTTTCCTGAGTTGTCTTTCAAAAATACAATGCACAAAGTTCTGGAAGAAGGACTTATTTGAATTGCTTCTGAATTTTCTAAAAAACACATAATTGAGTGTATGGGTATAACATTAGAAGAGCAGATGCGTTCGTGGGCACTATAATGGTATAAAAATGTCAGTGGCAGAGAGCAGAATTACTTTGGAACTGTGATTGAAGTAGAAAAGGGATTCAGTGGCACCTTGACTGCCAGCTCCACATTCCCAAGGTGCTGGCAGCTCTTCTCCAAGGGCACATTTCGTTCCTGGAGGTACGGGATATGAGGGGACAGGGAGGAGTGCAGGGAGCTGGCTGCCTGACTTTTATTCAGCCTAAATCTAACTTCTTAAAGCTTGAAAGTTTTAAAGTTTGATTGGAAGGTGTTGGGTTTTTTCTTCCTATCACTACATCGCTGTGCAATGGAAGCCTTCAAACCTCTTATTTCGTAAAATGTGTGGGGAGAAAAATCACACAGAAAAAAGAGGTCACCCTCCCTTATTTTATAGGTGATAATAGCTGGTGGGAATCAGTCTCACGAGCTTCATGTTTAAATTAGCAGGAATTAAAAGCATTTCCTTTCCCTGATGTATTGCAGTCCTCCTTGACCAGGTTCCTGTATTTACATGCAGTAAAATATTCTCCTTCCAAAGGCCCTGTGGAGTTTTTTTTTATGGAAACATCAATAGTTTCTACCTCTCTCCAGACTCATTTAGTCTGTTTACAAAACACTATCAAATGTCAGTAACTCATCTGTGATTCATTTCCTGACATTTAATTTTTGTTCTGTAAATCACTTATCCAAAGAAAAGAAAAAGTGCAGCAAGATTTTTAAAATATTGGTTATGTTATAATTATTTTCCCCTTAATCGTAAGGAACCCCTTGGTGCTGTTAAAGGAAACTCGAATGGAAAATGCTACAAATATGTCTCTTAAATGTTAGCTACAGCCAGAGGAATGGGAGATTTATAACCAGCCTGAGAAGTGTATTGATATGGAATGCAGTAATCATAACATTATATTTTAGAATGTCTTTCATCCAAATGGATCTTAACACACTCTTTGCTTATGTACTTCTTATCCTGTTGCAGAACGAACAACAAGACGCTTCCAGAGAAATGAAAGCCTTTAAAAATGGGCAGGGCTTGTTTTCTCTATTGCTTTCTTAAGCTGGAAAATGGAGAATTCTATTCTGGCCCTCAGTTCATTCCTGTTTCGCATGGGGAAGATGGAGTGAATCATTGGGTTGGGAATACACGACGCTCAGAAATCCCAGCTGTAAGAAGGGAGGAGTGCAGCACAAGTTCCAATCTGATATCATACAATTAATTGTGAGAAAGTCCGAACGACATTCAGATTTGAAAACAGGTGAAATTAAGGGATTTTTAGTGAGAAGCAACTGTTACCACTGCTTCTATTAAGTCACTGGGAAACAGTGTTAAGAATTTTCAGTGATGGAAAAATATGTTAGTATGGAACTCGTTTTTCACAGTGGCTCAGAAATTTACTGGTTTAAATATTAATGCAACTTAATAAATAGTGCTTACAGACTCGTTTAAAAGTGTTTTGTTATCTTTCTCAGTTCTGTGTTTGCACATCTAAGTGCTTTTGGCTTTCTTGAAAACACATAGATTAGGGAAACTGCGAGGACGAATGGGGGACATTAATTCAGCGGAAATTATTTTGTTCCTGAGAGATTGAAAGGATTAGGAAATTGCTTCCCCTATTTTTCTTTTAATCCTGATAGGACTGAGGACATCGAAAGTGGGAAAATTTACCTGGCTGCCCACAGCCCCAGAATATGACCTTATTAAAATAACCAACCAAACAAACAACAAAAAGGAGCCATAAATGTAAGGGATACAGCTTCCTAAAGGTAACAGACGTGACTCCCCTCCTTGGAAATCAAAGTTCAGGATGAAGTATTGGATATTTTCTTCCCCTCTGTCCTTTCTACATTCATCAAGGGCTGAAGACTGAGTACAAAGAATTGGCCTTTAGGGCATAATTATACAGAGAAAATCAAACACTAGGAAAAATAGTTTGCAGGGCTGGAGTTTTTTAAATTATTTATTATTTGACTATCCTTAAGTGAAGAGAGAGTGAAAGATGTAAATAACTCAACTAATTTACGATCCCTGTGAAAACTGAGTGCTGGAAGGAGAACTCCTTTGAGAGTATGTGTTTGGATTATGTCAAATTATATTTTCAGTCCAATATTAGGCTTCTCAATTATTCCTAGAAGGACACAGAGCAGGACAGCTTCTAAGCATGCGGACCACACCCTCACATCAATACAGCCACAAACATCTGTAAGGAATGCATCTATCCTCACCTAGCAGAAATTGAATGCTCCAGATCCGAGTCATTTTCAATCACTCCTCAAAGTTTTTTCTTCAGAATATTTCATTTATAATGATATTTGCTCTTCCATGATACCTTTCATCTAAAATCTTAAAGTGCTTTGCAGGCATTAATTAATTAAGCTTCAAACCGCACCTGGGAATCAGGGAAGGCTTTAGAATCATTGCTTGGTGCTGCTGAGCGGTTTGGACAGATTCACACACAATCATTTCCACGATGGCTCCGTGGTTTCATTAACACCAGATGGATTCTCTGTCAGACGAATGCAGCAGTGTCACCTGGATTGGCTGTGGCTGATTTTCAGATATGTAACAGTACATAATATGGAGCTGATGCAAGCTCTATGGTTTTGAGAAGAGCTTTATGCCAATGGCTGGCTGTGCTTGATCCAACATACTGATCCAAAACACTATGAGATCAAACCCAAGCTCTTTGGGATCAGAGGGGAAAGGGCCTTCTCTCATATGGCAGACGGTTCCCCCAGTTCACAACCAGTGTGCAGAGCACACAAAAGGTACTGTTTCTTTTTCCTGCACTGAGTTTTACGTGGCCAAGAGACAGAAAGGTGCACTGTAGTGACTGCCTGGATTCACAGACCCTAAAGTCCAAGAGAACACAGTCAACTTGATTTTAAAAGATGTGGTTCACAGACATCCCAGATTCACATGTGGGCACTTTGCAGCACTTGTTGTAAGGAAAGCTTCCAGCCCTGTTGTTCTAAACACAGCATGAGGATGTGTGCTGAATGCAGAGAGGCACAGAACAGAGGTGTGCATCTTACTTCAAAGCTGCATCCTGAAATCAAGGTGTTTTCAATCATTTTACGCTATTTCTACAAGAGCCCAACTTGGAAACAGGAATGACAGTGCCATTGTGATATGGTATAAAGCGAATCATTTAGCTTCATCACCTTCACAAGCAGGCACTGAACAGAGTCGGCTGACTGGATATGCCTTGATCTCCATTTCAGCACCAGTGGCAGCGCTGAAAGTGAAGGTGATGGGAGAAGCAGTGTTAATTCAAAATATCAAGCTTATCTCAGCTTGGATATCCAGTTCTTTGGCAATACAGACAGTCTGCAAAACCAAGCCAGGATACATACTTGGTTTCTAAAAATGCATGAAATCTTTCCAGGATCAGCTGACTCGTCCCTTCTTAGGTTTTATGTGCACATACCTGTTGATGTGGATAAAACCACCTGCTAAAAACCTGACCTGCGAGAGAACACGTACCCAAATTAAGCTCGAATATCAGTCCAGCAAGATGTACCCTACTGTGACTCCCAACATTCCAGCAGAGATCAGATTTTCCCCTGAAAGTCAATGAGTCTTTTTGCCAAACTCTGCAATGTGACTCCAAATGCACTATAAATTTCCAAGTCATCTGCTGGAGTTAGCGCAACATGTTGTACATGCAAATCTGCCTTTCAAAGATTTACTTTTGCTTTAATCACCGGCACTAAAAGGACCTAGTGTTTCCCTTTCATCTGGCAGCAAATTAATTATAAAAGCTATATGGTAATATTAATATTGTCTTACTGCAGATCAATGGTTTTGCTACCTTTGATTCTGGCATTATGCATTTGATGACAAAACAAGATATCTAATTCCCAAAATTTCAAGGTGATAATTCAGGTAAGGATTTAAATAGAAATGTTTTATCTTTTAATCTGTTGGCTCAGTTTAAAGTTCAGAACTATTGTCTCCTTCGGCTCACCACCATGGAAAAGATGATTGAAAAGAATTGTGAATGCGTGGTTGTGGTGATATTCTCACTTTCAGCAGAGGATGAGAACCTCTGTGGTGCGGATATCTGCCCAGCAGGGCAAAGTTTGGATCCCCGCAGTCGTTTCATGAAGGTCACATCATCACTCAGTGGTTAATATTCAAGGAGCGAAGGGATGTGCATCAAGGCCTGAGTGAAAGTGAATCACAGAAAGCACCAGCGTGAACGGGTGGGAAAGAAGGGAAGGAAACTCACAGAGCCGTTCTACTGTGTGCGTGCACACACATAGAGACATGCACACAACCAGAGCACATCCTCCTACGCTGTGAGTCTTCATTTTCACACCTTGACTTTAATTCTGCTGCATCCTGCTGCTCCCATTACCTCTGAATACACACTCATTTCAAAGAACATCTGTTTCTCTTTGTGCTTAATTTTATTTATTTATTTATTTTCGCTGGGAGGGGCGGAGTGGGACCAGGAGAGGAGCAATGAAATCTTTTATTGTTCCTTTCTCCTAATTCAACTTTGATGAGGGCTTTTGCACAACAGTGCAGTAACAAATCCGGGCTGTGGTCTGTGCATCTCCGGATCTCGCTGTGGGAGCTTTTCCCTTTGATGTGACTGTTAGAAACACCTTGAGTTGGTGGTGACAGTTCGAACACCGCTGCTCTGAAGTGCTCTGTTTGTATACATCTGATGAAAGTCAGTCATCTCGCAGTGATGAAGGCAAACCACCGTATTTAGAGCACCCTAATTACTCATCTGAATGCAGGATACAGCCTTGTAAAATAAGCCCTCCTCCCTTTCTTTTAATTATGATTTTGTTCTTAGCAAGATGGAGATGAAATTGAATGCTCCAGATCAAGGCAGAGAAAATGAATGTTTTAGTGTACCTCGAGCCGCGGCTTTGGTAAAACATGATTACAGCGATGTTTTATCTTCTGCACCGAGGGAAACAGCTGAGGAGTGAATTGTTGCCCTTTGCTTCAGGAATCGTGTGTCCGTTCCGTGGCCTTCAGCTCCCTTCCCCAATCAACAACAACCAGAAAGGACGATGGAGGTCTGAGGAATAACAGGACTTGCCTCCTCTCCTCTCAGGCTGTTTATGCAAGTCAGTCCCCTGAACCCCTCCGTCTGAACTCGCGTTTCCACCCTGTGCTGCCACCTCTCCACTCCGTGCAGATTTCCGCCTGATAACTGTGGCCTCGTGTGAATACTGTGCTCGGCACTGTATAAACATCAGGTGAAAAAATTATCCTTGAGCTGAAGAGCTGGCAGACTAAAAATAGGATGAAAGACCCTGGCTGGATGCAGCACATAATTGAGGGTAGCAAAAGATCAGAATCAGAGAGCTGTGTTTATAAGCAATAGTCTTAACATTCAGGTAATCTAAATTGCAATGAAAGTATTTTCAAGTCATTCTAAGAGAGGGATTTCTATGCAGGATGTGAAGGTGAGAATGTGATCTGAAAGAGTATTGGCTCTGTAGACTTTTATAGAGAGCTCTCTTCATATAGAAGTGGTATGGAGGAAGAAAGAAGGAAGGTATTGCTAAGAAAACATGGCCACGTTGTGGCATAAATTCAGATAACAAAAGATATATGTTTTGTGTGCTAATGGCCCTAAAACTCCTGCCTGGACACTCGTGATGAATGAAACAGAGATGAGAAACTCCTGTTATTGTATTCCCTCAGCCCTTAAGCATGCCATTCTTTTCCAACACCCGGAATGAACAAAGTTTTGGATGTTACAGGTACACAGTACTTGCACACAGTGCATACAATGCCTTTGCTCTTACACACACAATAAGAGACTTGGCACTGTTTTCTGGATCAGAACTTCACTTTGCATTTAAGTTTTATTGAAAAGGTACCAGAAAAGATTAAGAAACAAACTCAGTAAGATTCTTAAAAGTCTGAGTTATGTATACATGTGTCTGTTTGGAGTAACCCATGCCAAAAAACAGAAGGTAAAGGTGAGTTGAAGAGCTTCCATTTGCTTTTTAGCTTGACTGAATGAAGAGCTTATTTCTTTTTGCAAGAGAAGTCTGTGTTAATGCTTAGAAGAAAGGATTTTTGTTTGGTTCAGATGAGAGCGGAGTCACCATCTATTGTTGGTGAGCAACAGATTCAATCCGTAGTTCTAAGGCTCAGATAAGTTGCTTCAATAATTATCTTTCCAGGGACTCACAGAATAAATTCTGTTACAAGCAGAATTTAACATACTTTGTGAAGACCCCAGTTTTGCTGCAGTGATCCAGAAGAACTTGTACATAGATACACAACTGATGGAAAACCTCAGCAAGCCACTTCTGTGCCAGAGGAGTGAACATTCCTGATGTTCAGTGCCATTCCTTCTCTATGCCACTGAACGCCTGTCCATCTAGCTTAGCCATCATTAATTGCTTATAAATATTACAGAGATGATACTCTGAACCTCATTTCAAGATTGCACAGAGCGACGCGGTCACTGTTACATTGCACTCTTCAAGAGAGGGTACTTTATCTGAAATTGAATCCGCGATGCTGGATTATTGGTGGAGGGGACAGCACACTCACACATACACACATCTGTTAACGAGAATGTGTGCATTAGGAACACAGAGCAAGCTGATAAACCAGAGGGAAGACAAAAGGTTCACATTAAGGCTGATTTAGAAAATAAAATACAAATAAAATAAAATAGACAGGAGTAGAACCCATCCGCTGTTCAAACACAACACGAAAATACAAAGTAAGGAGGCCGAAATCTTAAGTTTGTCTTCAGTTTACAGTAATTTGCTCAGATGACACTGGGACACGTGAGCAGAGGTCTGTGAGAAACCTCTTTATCTGCATATAATTTAATTTAAAAACTGCTGCAAAATGTGACCGTACCGAGTGCTTCTGGGCCATGTGGCAAACATTAATTTCAGTTTGTTTCCCCCCTGTGGGTATAAGGAACTGCCTGCGCTCTGCTGGCAAGATTCCTTCGCGTGAAATGAGACAGATGTGATACGTTAGGAGTGTTTGATATATAACAGATTCTTGAGCATCTGCAAGAGGACGATGATTGGAAATCTCAGAAACATGGGGAGAGACTCTTGGTAACACAGTGACCTTCTGCTCGGCCCTCTCTGAGTGTCTGATTTTGGGTCAGGGTAGGAAGCAGTGCCTCCCTCTGTGCTCAGCCCCTTTGTGCCCTCGGCGAGGCACAACTGACAGCAGCTAACCTGGGAGCTGGCTAAAACTTCAGGATCTCATCAATTTCTATCCCACCCGCTTTGTGCAGGCTGCAGCTGGAACGTGAGAGATGTCGGTATCAGGTGAGACTCCATCTGGGAGTCTGGAGAGATCAGTGCATCATTTTGTGTGGTTTTCTTTGGCTGTTGTCGTTGTTTTTACTTAAGCCCGTTGGTTGTAATTGTTACTTCCGTGGCTCCCGCAGGTTGTTCCATTAATCCTAATGAAAACAATCAGAGGAAATCACCTCTGCCTTTCTCTTCTGGGAAATACAGTGTTTGTTTTCCCATCCCTTTATTTGTACGCGTACTGAAAGCATGAATGGGACACAAATATGAGATCTGACGAACGAGTCCAACTACACCGTGTCATTTCCAAATAAAATATTCCAGAGCTGAAGCAAGGGACACCAAGTCCTACAGTCTGCTCTTCCGTCCTAATCAGATTCCGTGCTCCTCGGGCTGGAAATCTCCACGACTTGCTGGCTGTGCCCCACAGAGGCAGGCATCGAGTCAGGGAACGCCCGCGTCCCCCTTCTGACCAGAGGATTTCTGCATAAGCCCACCGAGGGATTTGCTGTAGCACACTTCATTTCTCAGTGAGATCATTTATGTGGGGAATTATTCTGAAAGGTGCTCTGAACAGCTCGGGACGTGCCAGGCGTGGGTCCCTGGGCTGTTCTTGTGCACCCAGTAAGCCAAGGGAAAACAGAGCAGGGGCACACAGTGGGGACAGGCGAGCAGCTGCGATGCTCGAGAAAATGACACTTAGAAACAGTGCGTTTAAATTGATGAATTTCAAGGGCTTTCCTTTCCCTCAGCTTCCCATGTTCTTTCCCGACATAACTGAAGCCTGATATGTTCTGTGGTTGATGGATAAAACTTCTTAAATACCGCCCAACCCCGGAACGTATATTCCCCGCAGAGTCACAGACACTTCCAGCTTTTATTTGTGCATAGGCTCTCTAAATTGGTTCCCCAGCATGCTTCTCTCTGGATTCTGCTGCCCTGAAATCTCAATGATAAGCAATACGCTGCTGCTAAACTGTCTCGAGGAGAGACAGGGATACAATTATCTTTTCTTTTTCTTCTCGTGATGCTGTTCTATATCAACAATAATATTCATTCCCTCAAAGTCTAATTAAAATAAACTGCAGTGCCACTGTATTTTGTCAGTGCTGCAGTCATTTGCCTCACGTGCAAGAAGTTCTTTGGGGCTGTAATGTAAAGCCCATGGGGGTGTTTTTGCTTTCCTTCTCTAAGAAAGAGAATGCAAAGGTGTAGCAGCAACTGATCCATACCCAGCCGTGGTCACGCAGAGAAATTGCATGCACCAGACATGCATTAAAAATGCTAGTTTCAGTGGAATGCAATTAATTCAGTGGAGATACATGTGCTTAAAATTTATAGAAAGAAAGAAATAATGCTTTTGATCTTGAAGTACCAGGGCAAATCAAATTTGCTGGTAACACATGCGCTCCGCGTGCCAAAGCCTGGGATGAAACTTGCCATTTGCATAGCAGCAGTGTGGCTGAGCTTCAAGGGAATGACTGATGCGTAACAGCAAGAGAAAAATCCTCACCACGCACAGCAACATCCCTCTCCTTGATAAATACATTATTAGAAAGTGGCCAGACCGTCTAAATTAGAAGTTTAAATGGCGTATACCGTCGCTAGCAGTGTGGTAATGAGGGATTTTTGGACCTCACCTTGTTATCTGCTCTTTGTTTTAGGAACACATCAAAACCTCTGCAGTCCATCAGGGCCACGTGTCAGCATCTCCCCACCCTGAACCCTTAACGCTGTGTATTCACAGACTTCATAGCAGTTCCCCCTTGGCAGAATGCAGACACGTCTGCACACGGGGCATGAAAAACTGGTCATTGCCACCAGGAAAAAAAAAAAAAAAGGAAAGGGACAATAAATTTGTAAATTTATAGTGTAATTTTGTCCTAGTTACAACAGCATACAAGTATGACAGGCAAGGCTGCTTTCCACAAACAAATTTATCACCGCCGGTTGTTCTTCTATTGCTTTCAATAAGAAATGCCAAAATAAGTGTGATTTAAAAATGCTATCAGCTGACTGCAATGCTCGATAGGTTTGGTGCATTATCATAAAATCGGTCTCTAAGTGTTGTACCCAAATAAATAAATAAATAAAAAGGAATGAGAATGGACCTAAATCTGCCACTTAACGCTCCGCGGTTATGCCTCAATATTTACTGTAAACCAGTAGAAGATCGTCTCTGGATCCTCGTTTGCATATTCATAACGTTGTCATACAGCTTGAAAGTCTTTTTTTTTTTTTTTTTCCTACTTTGTTATAACACTTTAAATATTAGGGTTTTTTTTTTAGTGCACAGTTTATGCAAATCCCACTCGGAGCAATATGGCCTTCACCGACGCCGCGTTTATAATTCTGCTGCGGTCTGGCCTGTTGATTTAGGGGAAGGCAGTGCCTTGGGAAAAATCACTGCTGGAGAATTCAGCAGCAATGCACAGATCTAAAGGTGCATGTAAACGAGGCACGGGAGGCAGAGCTTGGTCCACGCAGGAGCTGCCTGCTCCTTGACCCACCGTCTGTTTCCCAAGGTAATTGGAATGTGCTGATGCTTCTTTGGGCCTCCTCCCTTCCTGCCTGCAGAGCGTGGTGCTCTTGGCATGAAGATACATCCAACCTCAGACTCGTGCTGTGCAGCAGAGAACATCTCCAGCAGGACGGGCAGCTCCAGGTGAAGGTGAGCGAAAGTGAACGGTGTAACAACAGCAGAAAGTCCAACAGACGCAGCAAACGCGTTATATTGCAGCTACACCCGTTTTCCAACCAAACACGCTGTGCTCATCCCTTTTTCTACACTGTCGTCCCAGTTTAATTGGATGGAAAGCTCTCTGAAGGACGCTCTTCGCTGTTTGTGCGGCGCGTAGTATAATCAGAATCATTCATCATATCAAAGACGATGATTTCCTCTTGCTAAAAGGAAAACCTGAGCTCCTGAAGAGTGTGACAGCTGGAGAGCAGCAAGCAGAGAGGGCTGAGGGTAACGCGGGGATCCTCAGCGGGGCTGCCTGCAGGACCCAGCTTGGGATGCTCTGTACCAATGGAAGGGCTTCCTGAGCCATGAGACTTCTTCCACGCTGCAGCAGCAGATCCGTATTCTATTTATTTCACTCCCAATACATCTGTGCTTACTCTAATATCCCATGTGGTACCTTAATCTATTTTTTTTCTTGCAAACTTCATATACAGTACTGAAGTTATACTCCCAGTCCGTGCATAGAGATATTTCTGCTGGTCTGTGCTTTCCTAATGAGCAGTGGCCTGCCCCAGAAGAGGGGACAAGATGTATGGAGGGATAACAGTGGCATCTATTCTAGAAACAGGACAGAATGCTGCAGCTGAATTTCAGGTCCTGTTAGTGGTTTGGGCAAATGTGGCTGTATGCAGCTGCCATGTTACTCTCTAATGAGACTGATGCTGCAATCCAGCTGTCTCTACTTCTTCCTATCGCAGGAGCAGGTTGATAAGCAGACATCTGCACCGTACACACAGCCCACCTCCATTTTCCAGACCGCATTCAAGAACATGCGACAGACAATAGATTTCCTCCAGTGCAATGAGAAACCAGATGGCTTCAAAAGACCCACTCTGCCTCTGAGATGGCATATGGAATATCAATTAATAATAGATTAATAGACTTTTTCTCCATTTAAAAAATTAATCTGTGTGTTGGCTGATGTGCTTCTGCCAGGGAAGTGCTACAAACCAATGTTTATGTTCCAGCACCGTGTTGTCCCCTACGGGATGGCCACATCTGAAGGTGTCTGAGGACACAGGAACCACAAAGTCTGTTCTGATGAGTTTAAAAGCAGTGGAGTGCAGAGAGGAGGGGGTTACCAGAAACCAGGAAAAGCTGCGAGCCTTCAGCTTAACCTCAAGAAACAAAGTGCAACAAGGAGAATGATTGTTGGAGCGCCGAGTCATTGCATTACGCTGTGTGCACAATGGTTTCAAGTTTTCCTGCCACTCCCTGTGAGATCCATAACGAGCAGTGACTAACGAAGTCGGCACCGCAGCCACCGCCGCAGCTCTCTGGGCTCAGCCTCCTGCACTGAAGCTTAGGGCAGTGAGGGAGAGCAAATGCATGAAGTTGAATGATTTGAAGTGGATTTTTCAAATCTTATTAAATGGTATTTTTTCCTCTGCCAGGACCTCTAATCCTCTGTTTTTGCCAGTTGATGCACTGTTGGGCGTGCGCTTCTATCACCCTCTCGCTCTTCCTTGGGTTCTCACCTCCTTATTATGAACCCGCATAAGCAGCTTTAATTCAGTGTCAGCCTCATCGACTGAATTAAACTGCGCCCAGAAAAAATCCTATTACTGTTGTGAGGGAAGGTGAATAAATGTGTATCTTGACTGATCGTGTATTAATCCTGGTATCCACTTACGGCCTGAAAGGAAATGTCTGTTCAGTTGCCTAGCAATATCATTGAATGCGAGCCTTAGAATTTCAAAAAAGGGTCAATTGCTAAGCAAGCCCCCCAGAACCCCGGCTCCAAGCTTTTTTTCCCCTAGCTTTATGTTTTCTGAATACAACACAAATAACCAGCGTATATGAGATTATGAAATAAGACAATGGTGGGAGCACACCTTTTGTATGCCGAGTGTCGCCGTCGCCAGCAGCAGAGCTCGCCCCAACCACCACACATTTCACATACAAGAAAAAGCAGAAAAGGAAGCAGAAACGTTGCAAAGCGTGGGGTAAAGAATGGGGTGTTACTTTGTAAAATGACAGATGCTGGTGTTCACTGGGTCACATCCATTTTCTATGGCAGACCTATGCCTATCTGCAGCCAGCCAGGGAGAAATGGGCAGCGGGATCCAATATCATAGTGGCTTGGTGTGCACTGCTGGAAGGCAGGTGGGCTTTCTCCGCAGAAACCTTCTGCATCCTGAAAAAGTTCCAAGTAAAGAAATGATCTGAAGACTTTTTTTTAATATATAGATATTTAAGCATCATTTAAAATTGTTTGTTCCCAAGAGGTCCCCAGGAGAAGATTTGACTTTGGCCTGGAGAGTACATCTGGCAAGGGAGCGCCGACAGAAAGGTGCCTCGTGGGCAGTTGCTAGGAAGGAGCAATAATTCCATTTTCTATTGAGAATCAAGAGCATTCTGCTAAATGTCAAGTGCTTTCGTTAGCAGCTGGAGAGATGAAGCCACGGAGATTCTTGTTTATAACCCTGCAGCCTCTTGGCCCGCACTGGGATGTAATTTGGTGCAGCCATGTGGCTCAGCATATTAATCACATTTTTAGACTGGTTTAGGCCATTTTACAATACTCCTTTTGTGTGGCAAATACCGGAGAGGAAACCCTTGAGATATCTCCTTTAAGGTTTCTCCACTTGATGTGTGTCACTCTTTCCTGAGAGCTTCAAAGGAGTTCATCCAAAATAAGAGGAATATCAGAATGCACAAGAACTACGGTGTCACTTCTGTGGGAATAATTTAACTCTGAAAGAGTTGATGCCTTCATCATCACCACATATCTCACATCTGAGATCAGAGCCTTCTTCAGTCTGAAGTTGAACCCAGAAATAACAAGGTAAAATCCTTGACCGTCCAGAAGAGCCAAAGCGTTGTTTGTAACAAACTGTCACAAAAGCGAAGGATTTTTAAAGTACAAATTCAAAACCCCTGAATTCTTTCAGCCTCTCACTCCTCCGAAAGGAACCGCGCTGTTGGATCGGTGCATCTCCAAAACAGAAACTCAAACGTTTATTCTCAGAAGATTACAAATTCCTAACAGAGGTGTTATGGATTTTTATAAAGGATCACCACTTTTTGCAGGAGCAGATACCACCCCGGCCCTGCCGATATTTCTGACACTTAAAGTAATTGCAATACGTTGCAGATCTTGATTTCTAATCTGCTTTTTATTGCAGTAAAGATTACATCTGATTATGTCTTTGTGTGTTCCACACCCTGGCATTTTAAACATCTTTTCCTTGATAAATCTTTTTTCTTCCAAATTAATATTGAATTAGAGTTGAGTCTTACCCAAAGGAGAGACCTCTATTATGCCATGTGTAGTAGCTATACTGGGTGAGAGGAACTCCTCCTCAGATAATTCACAGTCGAAAGGTTCAAAGGAAGCAGATCCATTTTTAAGCCTGTGGCATGAAGTGGTCTCATTCCCTGATTCCTCTCAATGGATCTCTTGGCCCCTCTGACACTGGTAATAACTCAAAATGCACACACCCCACTGAGCACTTCTGATCCCAGACACTGCAGGACAGCACTGCTGGCTCCCATGTTTCATGACAAAAGTTTCTTATTTACTTTTGATTTTACATGCATATGCACAGAATGAACTCATATACACAGCTGAACATGAGATATCTAGGAATGGATTGGACACAGATTCTGGTCCCAGCCATCAGGGTGCTGTGCAGTCGGTGCTGGGAATGTTTTATTACTTAAATAAAAACGAGAACAAAATGTTAAACCCTGACACTTGGGTGACTTTTCTTTCTCTGTGCCCCGAGATGATCAGGAAGAAGGCCTGCCTGGATGGAAGAGGGGAAATATAGCTCTGTTTCATCCTCAGCCTTCATCACTGACATCTTTCTTTATCTTTTTCTTTCTTCATCATCAGATATTCATGAGAAGAACAATGACCAAGGTTTCAATATTTCTATAAAACAGAACAGCACTGTATAATCCTTCATCTCTACAGCACAGTGAATAAACAGACCTTAATCTCTGCAAATTCAGTAATGTTCTCGTGCCCTCTTTTGGGTGGAGGCAGTTACTTTTCATTCAGCCTTCAAACTCCAAGTGACAAGTCTCAGTATTGCAATATTGCAATTTACTCAGTGAAGTCTCATTGGAGAAGACGAGCTCAGCCTCCATTTCTTCTCCACCCACTCTTTCTTCCCCTTAGATACACTGTGTGCAACTTCCAAGTGTCTGTAGTGAAAGACTGCCATCTTTACTCCCAGTGGAAGAATTCCTTCTGCTCTTTACAGTCTCATTAGTTAGTGCTGCTTGCCCTAAGGCAGAGCTCAGGTAGGAAACAGCATCTGCCTAACAGTAGTGCACATGGACTTCAGCTAAGTTTGAGCCCCCCCTTCTGTAGTAGCACCAGCAGTAGGCAATTTGTGCACCAGTAGTTCAACAACCACAAAAAAGGTTTACAAAGCAGTGGGAGAAAGCAGTACGATTGCCATTTCATGGACGTGGATCTGATGCACACAAGCCTTCCTTTCTTTAGCCCTTCGGGGCTCGTGTAACTGTTCCCTGCAGCTAGATTTCTCCAGTGGTGGGCTACGCTCCGAGCAACATCCATCCCTGCTCATATCGCTTTCACAAGTATTGCAGTCCTCAGAGAGGTGAGTGATGTGAAGCAGCAGTGTGCTGCCTCGTGGCACAGGGGTAGAATTCACCTCTGAAGGACATTCTCACCACATACGGACTCCATGGGATTTGTTGGAATTTTCTGAATGACTTTCTGGGCATTAGCACTCGTAGCAGTGCTTCTAAAATCGGAAATAAAGATGATAAATGAAATCCTCCAGCTCTTGGAAATGCAGCTAATACACTTGGTGCTTCAAGAGTGTCTCACTAATGCATTATGATTTCCCTAAATACGATATGAAAGGTGCATATGTAGTAGAATTCATAGTGCAATTTGCATCTATCATGCCACATTAGCAGGTTTTTGCAAATATAAGTTTGAGTCACTCAAATGCAACTCTTCCTCTTAATTAAAAAGCGTGACTAAACTGCACACGGAAGAAGAGAATGCTCTTTCATTGCAGATAGTACAGAGCAGATCTATTGAGGGCTAATCCTTGCCCACCATGGAGCTGGATTCTAGGGACAGGAGAACAGGATCACGGGTTTGTATTAAT
The DNA here is from genome assembly GCA_023055505.1 of Callipepla californica brunnescens. NCBI lineage: Eukaryota > Metazoa > Chordata > Aves > Galliformes > Odontophoridae > Callipepla > Callipepla californica. The sequence continues at coordinate 1,008,475 of JALIRH010000037.1, forward strand.
CCTAAAACATAATGAGGAACTTTCACTTCTTTTCCTTTGATTGCTATTGCTTGGAGTTTCCTGGGCGGGAAACATCCATCTTTGTCCCAGCAAAGAAGGAATATGACCAGGTTTTAGTTAAACCTGGCATTCTGTGGCTATTTCCTGGGACTTCAGAAGAAAAAAAAAATTAAAAAAAAAAAAAGGAGTTGGAACCTAATTACATAGCAGATGCTGAGAGTGGTATTTATTCTCCAAAACCACACAGGTCATTCATTAAAATCTCAGTTTTAATTAGCAAACACCTGTTTTGTGTTTGATTTTACACTGATATGTACTGTCTGCAATTTGCTTTCTTCAGTACAAGCAATTAGATAGCCCTGACAGTAACAGTTAATCTAATTAGAAGAGGGGTACCTTGGGAGCCCAGCTCCGTCTTCAAGAAATTACACACACATGATCACAGCTCCATTCCGTCACGGCTGCGGTTGTCGTTGTTGAAGGGACAGTATTTTTCCTCTTTGGAATATCACAAAGGCATTTCAGTTGTTTCTGGCACTTTCTGCTTTAAAGAAGGTGTTCTTCGTCGAAAAGAAAGGATCTGAGCTCCAGAGGACATGAGATGCTATTGCTGTTTTCAGACATGACCGCTAGTCAGGAGCTCGCATTGAGGGCGATGCACTGCAGAGGGTTCGTTCCATATGTCCCACTCACTCCCAGCTCTTTCTCTTCTCAGGGCCCTGAATCATTCTGCATTGGCTTCCTGCAACCCTTTCAGGTCCTTAATGCTGAATTGAAAAGCAACCCTTCTTTCCATGTGGTCTTTGCTAGCAAAGAGCAAAGCCTGAAAGGTGTGCGGGACTTATTTCTTAAGGTCCCTCCTGTACAGAAGTGAAAAGCACCGCTGTCATCCTGCACTGCCTCTGGTGGAATGAGCCCAAGTGAATCTTAGCTCTGAATCCGGATCCTTGTAATTAATATTCTCTTTAGAACTGGTGCTACTGTAAATTCAATTTAATGACTTGAGTGAGATTTTGATGTTGCAATTGTTGGAGACATTTCTATCCTCCAAGTGAGGCATTGAATGGAACCCTGCGTGGTTTTGAGCTTCTGGGAATCCCAAAGCTTTCCTCTGTAATCACAGAGAAGGGCGATAAAGGTAATCCAGAGAGGGGCAGGTTACGCTGGGACATGGGGGGAAGAACAGAGCGTAACTGTGGGAGGGCATCCCATGCCTTGGTGTGGAGCTTCACGAGAGCAAGTACTAAAAAACTGCATTCAACAGAACACTGAGCAGTGAAAACGCACTGACTGTGATGCTGAGCTGATCGACGTTGTGCACATCGAGGTTTGTAATGAACTCTTATTTGAAATAGATGTAATCGAAGCTTGTGCTCTGCACTGCGATCACACGTTGCACATTTTCCTCAAAGTGTTTGACTTTGAAGATCTTTCCACCAGTATAACCACTAAGCTGCACTTCGTTCAGAGCACTTTAATCGATGTTTGCCTCATCCTTTCAATGAGGATAAAATAATTCTCTAATTCAATGAGGTGATGTGACAGTAAAGCAGGCAACTGCAGTAATGAAGGCATTATCGTAACGGGGTCAGGGGAAAGCAAGTGGTACAAGTGACACCTGTGATTGTATTATTATAATTTGGGATATATTTTCTTCTGGAAGCATTCCGTGCCCTACATTTTTTGCCATTGCTTTCCTGTTCCTTTTTTCCTTTTTGTGTGTGTGTGTTAAGCACAGCAGGTTGGCCTCCCCATCTATCATAGAAATCAACTGCAAAAGGAAAAGAAAAAAATATCTCCCTGGGGTGGGTGAAGAGATTTTGAAATAAAGGAATAAGCTAATTAAATTTAACTGTGTCATCCTGGGTAGGCCGAACACTATAATTAATTAATCCAGCCCTCTGCTTGTCCTGGAGGGGAATGGTGCTCCTAAACGCACAGGGTGAAATCTGTTTAAGGAGATGTGGGGCAGACTCAGCCCTCTCTGATGAAGGGAGATGTAAGGCTCTCAGCAGGAGAGTGTGTAGGAACATTGAGAACTCATTAATAACGGAAAGCAGGGCATGATGCAGAAAGCTGCAGTGAGATAGGAGGGGCAGGGGGAGGCTGCTCCACAACACATGCAAATATGTCAGCACAGAGTGTGACTTGTGAGATTGGAGAGCGTATTTCGGCACAGTGTGAAAGCACAAGCCTGGGAAATAATGAAAAAGTTATGTTTCAGAGCAATTTCCTGCTGCAGTTTGTCCCAGTGAAGCATATCTGGCCTGTTAAACTGTTGTAACGTTGCATCATTGAAAATAGCACATCATCTGATGATGGATGTGCAGTGCAAATCACATCGTTGGAAACAACTTAAGGGACTCGTGTGGATTTCTTCCTGCTTAATTTTTGATATCATTACGATAGAGCATAGACCGTGCCAGTCTTTCTTTGGTCTCTTGGCTCCATCCGTGACCCGGACGTGTCCTGGGGAGAACACTCCATGCTTGAAGCTTTCATACCACTCACATAGCATGGTTGCAGTGCTCTGCCCCGTGCTTTGGATGGAGATCACGCAGGGAGAAACAGAGTCCACAGGAGCTTAAGGAACAGCTTTCCACCTGCAGTAAAACCATCCTCGAACCTTAAAACCTTCTGCGTCAGTCGATGAGCCAACTTCTAATTAGTAGGGACAGGATCTAACAGAGTTACTTACTACAAGATCCTACACTGAAACACACCGTCCAAGGCTGCAAAGTTTCACCGCTCAAGGGATTCACTTTTTGGTCAGAAAGAAGAAATAGCTCTAGGTTACATGGAGTAATTGGAACCGAGCAACCCAAAAGCATCTCTCCTGAGAATCCCAAGATTTGGGCTGCTCTCAGTAAATCCTTCCAAGAGCTGGCTTAGAAATTTTTCAGATGGTCAAAACAAACACAAACAAAACACAAACCTCTCCTTTGCTTTTTATTCTGACATTCCTTTACCCCTCCTGAGGAGAATAAAATAAAAGGAAGAACTGCACAAAGACCTTCAGAGGTGAGATATTTAAGCAGTGCTCTCCTTTCGGTCAGAATTCAATAGCCCTGGAGGTTCAAAGCGTGCTTTGGGTCACTACAATTCTTCCCCCCGAAATAATTCAGATTCTTAAGATGATGTGAACTCCTGAAAGGGTAGGTCTTCTTCAAATCAGCTTTAATATCAGAGACTCTGCAGCAACCTCTGTGCTCAGGCCACAGATGACAGGTTTATTATCCTTTCTTTTGAAAATGGTAAATTGGTTCAGACTTTGGGACAGCTTTTTAGCTACCACCAAAGTAAGAGAGAGGGAAGAGAATAAAAAAGAATAAAAGAAGTGGCTATCCTGGGAGATATGTAAAGCTCTGTAGGAAATTCAGATGGACAGACAAGTCGTGTTGCTGTCATCTTGGCTCTACCAAACTTGGAAATACATCAGAAGTTCTTTGATCTCTGCTCCTGTCTGACACCACACTGGATTTGTCCAGCAGGTTCCCCACCTTTGTAAGGGAACATATAACAAGGTATTTAGCTTGTTAAATAAAACATGACTGATTTACATAATGCAGATCTATGTCAGATAGGTTTCTACATGTATGGTCATAATTTGATGCCAAGATAGGAAAGCTGACTGCAAAGTCATTAAGTCAGTTTGGGTTCTGAGTGTTACATCAGTAGATCCTCTAAAAGGTTTAAGGAGCAAAGAGGACTGCGCTGGTGAGACCAGAAAACAACCAGATGGCCTTTAAGTCTCTTTCAGCTCCAACCATTCTATGATTCTTCCATCAAACACAAGGAAGGCAATAATGGCTGTCCATAAACAGGGAAGGTGAGACTTCAGCGGTCGCAGTAAGAGTCACTGTTCACATCAAACTGCCACAGTCCAAAGCACGCTGCGATAAATTCAGATATTCCTGCTCACTGTTAAAGATTGCACGAAACCCCACAGAAAACAAGCAGCAACGTGCAAAGCCTTTGATTAATAATATAACTCTTAGGGCCAAACTCTTATCTGCGGTTGATTTGTGCCAACCAGGGAGAGTCCCAGCAGTCCATGCTGTGCCTGCCAGGCTGAGAGCAGCTCCTGGTCATCTGTTACACATCCAAGAAGCGGTGCTGCTTTCAGACAGACATGGAAATGAAAAGGGCTGGTAGTGAAAAGATATATAAAAGCAGTGACAAATTGCTTTTCTGAAATAACTTTAAGCCTCGCATTAGTCCCACTAAAGGCAGCAGGATTATTCAAATGCTGATTTTCTCAGCTGATGAACTGTTTAATTGGATTGAAATCTATTGGATAAACATCTACATGGACATCTCTGAGAAAATACAAAGGAAAATAAATTAGTTATGGAAGCAGTTTCTTTTCAGTAGACCTCACCACGGATGCTTATGAATTATCCCTCCCTTAGTTTAAAAGATGGAACATGGTTAATCAAAGTAATAACAGTTAATAAGCTGGCACCGTTTTGGTGTCATGGAGGAACATTTATTGCTCGCTCTATGTGCTGCATTCCGAATCCTCAGCACGATCTGCTTTGTGCCCCAGAGCTGTCTGACTCGTGGAGGTGTGAGAGGGGATGGGGTGGGCTGTGCTGCTCACACAAAGCAGTGCTCAGAGGGGCAGAAAACCAAATTTTTTTACCTCTCGTGGGCTCCACAAAGCCATAGCTTGATTTTTTTCCCAACCCCTCCTTCAACACCACAAATGAGAAACCAAGAACCGGGCTGCAAAACCAACACATCTGAGTGCAAGCAGGAAACGCAATCCTACTCAAACCTGACACAACTAAATAAAGTTTATGGACATAACCTTAATTAATTTAGTGTATTTGGATTCCCGTCCTCCAGTCTCTGTTGTGTAAACTACAGCAGCTGCAGATGTGGTGTGGCGAGGATCAAGCCATGCCAAACATTATCTGAATTTCAGTTTGCAAATATTTGAGGCTTCTGCGTGGGACAGTTGACATAGCATTGCAATCAATTAAACAAACAAGCTACAAGGGTACTATTGCCTGGGAGCTGCGCGCTCCAACAGATCTGGCCATTGAAGTGGATGCATACAAAAATACGTAGGGTTTTTTTTTTTTTAATCCTTCTGCCATCAAGGAATCCGTCATCATGCTCCACTTCAGCATATAAAATCTGAAGGTCTTGATTTATTCATGGCAAAATCCATCATGCATGGCAAATAGTAAAGAAATTAAAGGATATGCTGATTTAGAAATTACTCGAGCAGTGCCGAGAGCTGGTGGGGCCAGCTGGAGATAAGCTGAGGGGAGGACATGCCAAAATTTCCCTGTGTTCCAGAATCAATATCTGTATGAGTGAATGCCAAACAAGTTTCCCTCCAATTACCCAAATAGCGTGCAGGTTGTGCTGGCGCTCCGTGCTGGACCGAATCTTGTCTCTGCTCATTAATATAAGAACAAGGCCTACGACTTCTCCTCTGTTTTTTAAGAACAATGTGCTGTTAGTGCATGCTACCTGCAGAACACCCCTGGCATCCAGCCACGGCCGTGGGGAGTTATTTTGGGTGTAAGACCAGAGCTCATTTCCCCATCGCAATTTGCAGAGCGGTTACGACCCGCCCAATGACGCCAAGGAAAGGAAGAAGGGAGTGACATCATTTCTTTTCTGGTTAGCATCAAAAAAGTGGTGATCTACTTTTCAACAGGAATGGACTGAGGTGTGAGTGATGGGGCAGAGCTGCAGCTCCTTGCCTGGCAGCTGGAGCTTAACAGGAGCGGACAGAGCTGCTGCTGTGCCCGGTTCCCCGCGGCCAGGCACCGTGGCTGGCAGCAGGCACACGTGCCATAGCTTTGCTGCTGGCTCTGCAGGCTGCCATGGGCCCGAGGTACACTTAAGGTCTGTAAACACTCTCTGTTGACATGTGAATCTGCTGCCTGCTGGAAACGCTCACAGGGACAGCAAGAGGGAGAAGGGGGAGTGGGAAGGAGGAAGCCAAGTGACGGAGCACTTGGCTGAGTGCTAGCAAGATGCTGCTGGAGCTGCCCCAGGTCGGACGTGTTTACTGCAGATGGAGAGGATGTGAAAGTGGGAGCTGCCCTGAAAGAATGGACAGACACCAGG